>JAPZDV010000026.1:18883711-18914014 GCA_029814665.1 Acanthurus lineatus
TAGATAGATAGATAGATAGATAGATAGATAGATAGATAGATAGATAGATAGATAGATAGATAGATAGATAGGCTTGCATGTTGCAGTAAACAGAGCAGCAGCACTTTATTTTACAATATCCCAATAATGTGGTACAGCACTGCATGTACATAAGAAAAATGTGCTTACCAGATGTTCAAAATGTAAAATAAATGCAATGGTTTCACATTACATTGGGTAAGTACAGTACCTGCCATATAATGGTAGACACCACAGTCTGATTTGGGAGAAGAAGGCCAATGACCTAGATGAGACCAGGGAATAAGAGCTTATTTTTTGGGTAAAATAAGTCCAGAGTCTCATTTCATCTATCCCCAAACATGACCATGTAAATGAACATCTGCACAGCTGAGTTAAGTTCTATGAAATGCACGGTTAACAATGTATGACCTTTATGTGGGACTTACAATTGGTGTTCCAAATGGTACATAACCTGCACGAGAAATGATTTCCAGTGTAAAAATGCTGACAATCGATGGAGAAACTGCGACAACTTTTGCAAAGATCTTCATCTGAGGTCGTACCTGACATTCGAAATGGCATGAAGATCTTCTCGCCTGTGTCAGGATGAATGATGGCCTGCGTGCAGAGAGCATGACATCATCCTCATGCTGCCAGGAGCCCGCAGGCTTGAATGCATGGGGGTGCAGTTAACCTGTGCTGACTCATGATGGTGACTCACTTACCTGCTTGATCTTCTGAGCTTCCCACAGCTGCACAGGTGAGCAGTGGAAGGAGAAAAGGCAAAATTAATCATTTGGTTTTTATTTTTATTCTTCAACATCCTACAGGAAGGACATGTTTTTATACAATGTACTCTGTGTTTCATCACATCAACATCAGTAAAGACTCACCTGAACATCAGAGACTCCAGGTGGAAGTGTGCCATGTTTATAGTCATCGAGTAGTTTGATGCATTCTTTTAATTTTTGCTGTATATAAAGAAAAAGAGAAACAATTAGCTAATTTTAAGTAAAAACTTCTAAAAGTTTTGAGGGTCTGGCATGTTAGTCACTGAACATTTTTGGTTATATTACTTTGAAAATAAATATTCATCTACAAGCCTGTTTCTGAAATTAAACAAAAGAAGCTAAAGTTCACAAACGTTTGAGGCTGCAAAAATCAGGAATCTAAATAATCAATTCATCTGTCAAACAAACGTCAATTAGTTATTGAATTGATTTGGTTTTAAAATGTCTGAAAACTATTTAAAAAAGATCTGATCTTGCATCTCAAAATGTGAGTGTCAAGTTTCTAAAACCACAATCATTAACCATAACACAAACTAACTGTTGAGAAAGAACTCTATAAAAGTTAACTGGTGGTTTCATCCCCACAAATGTTTAATTATGTCTAAATATAAGCAGCTTTATTAGAATTTATTAGAACTTTGCCTTAATAGAATCAGATTGATCCTCATGTGACAGATAATATGTGAGTATAAAGACTGAATGGAGGTTTAGACTTTGTAATAAAACCACAATGTTCATACATCCATGATTTCTACAGTAAATGTTTTACCTCGGACACAAACAGGGTGCTCGGGTCAATGATGTCTATGAAGTGTCTCAGACGGCCGAGGAATGAACCCTAAGAAAAAAACAGCATTACAAAGTCCATTTTTAACAAATGTAGACAGAAAACAGGAGCAGAAAATCTTCCACTCTGGCAATAAGTAACATGACCAGTCGTCTGCAGTCTGACTGAGGAATCACTGTTCACTTTCACTGGCTCTAAAGATCCTTCAAATATTCTGTTATCTAGAGCTCCCTGCTAATCTAAAAGAGTGTTTACATATTTTTAATGTCAAACGAAAGTTTATGGGCCACAATTTCAGAAACACTGAGGTCAAGAAAACAAAAGCAGCTTTAAAAGACACATTAAATCCTCCACGTGGTACAGAAAAAATACTAAAGACATGACCTCAGTGTGCTCAGTGGTAGCACTGGCCTTTATCATCAACTGTGCACTGATTTAAGAAAATGAATAAATCAACATTTTGGGAATTACACTTATAATAGTTGCTTTGCTATGCTAAGAGTTTGATGAGAAGACTGTTATATATGTACCATAAATATAAAACTATAGGATTGAGGCTGCTGGCTAGCTAGTTTAAATGAGTAAATATTTTAACAATTATATATATTGATTAAAAAATAAAATTATGACATGAATGTTGGTGAGCTTTAAAGGCACTGCAGACTTTGTTACTTTTGGATGGATACGGGCGATGTGTTTCTCACTTTTTTTAAATCATTGTGCTAAGCTAAGATAATTGAGAGCATCGTGTTTGGTAAAGAGATGTGAGAGTGGCATCAATCTTCACATCTCTCTGCCAGTAAACAAACAACTTACAAGTAAATTTCACAAAAATGTGTGACTATTGCCAAATATTTAAATTCCCATGCAGAAAAATGAATCACTGCTTGTTTGTCACACTGCAAGATGCAGTTTTGAGCTCTGAATCATCAGTAAAAGAACATTTGAGCTTATTATAGGACAAATCGTTGCTATATAATGAGATTTATAAATAAACAAACACTTGGAAATCATCGAGGAAATTGAACTGTAAAATATCAAAACAAAACTCATCCATTTACAAAGTTTAAAAACAGAAAATTATCTTTGCTATTCAAAATAAACAACAGAGCAAAATACATTAGAGATGTAAAAACTATACATGCCACTTTAGATGAACTTAAAGAAAACGTACTTATAACCTTGCCTAAGTTTACAATTTAAAAAACAATCTCTTCCAAGTGAGGCCTGGAGTTCCTGGTCAAGCGGCCTGGTTTCTGTTCCTTCACTGTCTTCATCAGCATGCCAATTGCTGAGAGTGTGTGCCAACAGTCTGAAAGGCCCTGTAGCAGTTAATGCCAAGAGTCTCTTTGGCAAACCAGATGGGCGAAAACATGGCAGCTTCAATCAGATTCCCTCAGAGACATTCATCACTTATGAAGGGCAGAAAACACAGCATAAAGACAGTTGAACAAACCCCTCTATTTTTTTTAATTATCTCCTCAGGACGGGCTCCAAATTTGAAACGACAGAAAACAACATTCAGTCCTCCTTAAAAACTGTGGATGAATTCAAATCTTTCTGTGCTGTATCCCTGGGTTTTCCTCGACCACGTCTCCTCTCTCTGACAGGCCATATGTGCTGCAGTGCTGTTTTATAAGAGTGGGGTAGAGACGGGATCCATGTGAGGAGCCTGCTTTAATTATGCATGAGTTTCAGCTCCCTGGAGAGTACACAACAAGGCGAGCAGAGATGGAGCGCAGCAGAAAGCACAGACAAACCGAGCGAGATTCATGCCGATTCACGCGCTGACCTCATTTTAACGGCTTTGATGTAAGGATCTGAAAGTTTTACAGCACCTGTGTCAACCCAACACAGACTTTAGGATGCTGATGGAAATATTAAAGGTTTACGGGAGTCAGAAAAGATTTCCTACTTTAAAAAAAAAACATATAAATGCAATGCAGCAGTAGGAGATGAAAAACAAAGATTGATCAAACTCTCTTCCTTGATATTATAGTGATTTAAAGCTGAATTTGTGATGGAAAATCACTAAAAATAGTAACGAGACAAAGGGGGTAAATAAACTGTTATTTGGGGTTTTCTTGAACCCTGTAATATCCGGTGTTAATTGGTCTGTTAATGACTGGGTTATGGAACAATGGGCACCCAGACAAATACATGTAAGAGGCCTCCCACCCCTCCTGTCCTACATAAGAGCGAGACCCCAGACAGGAGGAGACACATAAACACATCAGTTCATGTCTCTTTGTGGTCATTTTTCCCTCCTTTGTCTCTCTGTGGTCATTTTGTGTCTCTTTCAAGTTCTTGTGCTTGTCTTCGTTTTTGTCACTCTGTTACATTTTGCAGTTGTTTCACAGCTCCTTAAGGTTGTTTTGTGAGTAATTCTTTGGTTGTTTTGCATTTCTTTGTTGTTTTACATCCTTTTAGTGTTTGTTTTGAAGCCCTTAGAGGTAATTTTGTATCTCTTATAGTCGTTTTGTGTGTCTTTGTGGTCATTTTTTTGTGGTTATGCTTTACTTTGTAGTATTTTTGCATCTCTCTGCAGTTCAGTCTTTGTCTTTGTTAGAGGTGTCATTTTGCATTGCTTTGCATCTATTTTTGACTGTCTTTTAAGTTTTTGGCTCAAATCTAAGATAACTTTCTGTCTTGTTGGTTTTTTGTACTTTTTCATTGTTATTTTTTCATGCATTCTGCCCTAAATACAGCTTTGCGTGTATGAACTTTACTCTCTGCTTTACCATCAGGTGAATGATTCCCTATAGGCTGTAAAAGAAAATTTACAGTAAATAAATGTCTTCTCGGTTAATGTGCCGTCCTGGTTAACGTGAAGGTCACATTATCTCTCACGGCTGACCAATGCAAATTCATTTCTGCGGACGGAAAATTGAGTAATGGGCTTCAGATAAGGACGGACAGCCCATTAATCTTGATCACAGGTGGGGCAACAGTCAGTCTGCAGAAAGCATCCTGTGCAAAAACAAAAACTTGAGGGGGGAAACGTGTGAATCGAACGAAAAATAACAAAGCTTTTAAAATCAGGCGGAAAAATTAGTGATGATTGGTTGGAAGAGCTACAATTTAAAGTCTCGCCTTTAATAAAAAGAGAAAATTTTTAAAAACAGCTTTACATTTGTATTAATAAACTGCTATAAAACACGGCTGCCTTTAAACTGACGCGCAGATTTGAACGTCCAGGCTGCAGATCTTCACACTCTCATATCATCTTTCACGGAGCAGCAAAGAGGCAAAGGGTGTGAAAATCTGTCAGAGGAGATGACAAACAGCGATGAGACACCGCGCCGACAGACAATTATCTCCACGCGTGAAACTGCAATAAACTCAACACGCATCCAATCACGCTCAGAAGTTCATTATCAGTTTGAAGTTGTTGCGGGTTTTTGAGACAAAGAATCGGATCGCACATCAAAGGCAACTTTCGCTGCAAAGTGTCAGCATCCGGAGCGCGAGCGCGAGCAGGGCGGAGGATGGGGCTCTTTTCACCCCCCGAAAGCCTCAAAAAAAACATTATGTGACCAATGCACGTTTAACGGGAGATAGAGAGCACTTACCTGGTCGTATTGGGGTCTCCCGAGCTGGAAAACGGGGCATGCTGCAGATTCCGCCATGACACCGAACTATTTATTTATTAATGAACTGAATCATGAACGTGTTTTCAAGTAGAGGCAACTCCATTCAGTGTGTAACTAGTGAAGCAACCAGCCGCTTTGTCTGTCGGGATGTGTAGTCCTCTCGTTTGCATTAACACTGGCAAAGTTGAACCGCATGACTACACATCCCAAATAATCGATCAGGTGAAAGCGATTGCATAACCGTTCGGATTGATCTTGGGAGAGATAACAGTTGATGCGCCCGGTTGAGGTGCCCGATTCACCCGATCCATCATGATGGGAAGAGGTGTGGCCTGAGGAGAGGGACGTGATGAGCCGAGATGGGGTCCACTTAATGAAAAAAAAAAGAAAAAGAAAAAGAAAGAAAGAGGAATAAATAACCCGCAGCAAGAAAAGGAAACATCTGTCAGCACACTGGACACTTTAATTACACTC
Organism: Acanthurus lineatus; assembly: GCA_029814665.1. NCBI lineage: Eukaryota > Metazoa > Chordata > Actinopteri > Acanthuriformes > Acanthuridae > Acanthurus > Acanthurus lineatus. Next base: position 18,889,357 of record JAPZDV010000026.1, read on the forward strand.
TTGTCATAATGACCAAGAGACCGCAGCTTTCAAATTGATAGGAGTCTATTAAATGTACATTAGTTTTTCACACTCCTATTAACCTTAATTATGCAGCGCATTTTATTCATGGAATATTTCTCAAAGCACCGAGGGAAAAGTAAAAATAATAAGGAATCAGTGAGGAATAACTTCATAATTGTGTTTCAATCGCAATAAAACAAAGCACCAAGAGGCAAGTGAGGCGAAATTCACACGCAGTCACACATCCAGGCGGTAAATGTCATCAGTCATCCCTGCTGATGATGAGACATTAAATTAGACTGAACTACTGGAGAGATAAAAAAAGGAAAAATGAGCTACCTACTACTAATGCCAGCCTATATAAAAACATCTTTTTGCTGCTTCTACTTTATTTGAGCACATTACGCTGCTGAAAACTTCTACATCAGCACATTATATTGAAATATATCTTTAATACATTTACTTTGTTATGTACTCGGTCTATACTTATTTGTCAAAGATAATTTGCTGATGAAGTTTCATATGCAAAATTATTATAATATGCATATACTATAACAGAGTTAAAATCCAGCTTTATAGAAAGTAACACATAAAACAGCTTCGACAAATATCACATTTAAATGCCTTCAAGCATCAATAATGAGGAATAACACTGCCCAGGAATCTCTGATGCATATAGATACCTTTACATTTTGTTTATAATGCTTATATGCTTTTACTCTTGATGGAGTTTTCCTACAGCATTGCTATTTTTATTTAAAAAGAAAAAACTAACAGGTAGATTAATTTAAGGAACAAAAACAAGCCAATGTTGTTATATTTTCCTTCAAGGCAGAAATTTGTGTGAACTACAAAATCACAGCATTTCAATAGTAAATCAGTGCAAACAGGGAGACAAAGTGGCCAACACGGCAAAAAAATGTGTCAACATTTGTTTTATATGCAATTTATGATAATATTGCTCTTATAAATCACAGATGTTCAACACTGTCAGTGGAGTCATTAATATGAATTTGCCAAGCAGGTTCATGCTGAACCAGCAGGTTTCCATCCAATCTGTTAGGTAAGCAGCGCCCTCTGGTGGAGAGAATTAAGTATCGCAACAGCATACCAAACATACCGTCCAAGCAGTGAGCAATGTGACATGAATTAGTCTGATCACTGACAAACCAACAACAAAAAGACCTCAAAATTTAAGTTAATGTGCACTTTATTTTATTACAGTACAGTACTGCGGTCATTGTAGAGCATTGCAAGTAGCTACAGTGGTGCTAGAGTGAGATTAGAGATTAGAGAATATATTAACAGAAGTATTCTATAGAAATAACTTATAATACTTATCAACTGCATTGATGTTTTGGCATTTCTACAGGAAATTGTTACTATTTCAACAAAAAATGCAAAAATGGACAACAAAATGTAAAAATATGTTTAAACATTCACGTTGTAGCGTGTAAGAAGAAATATTTTAACAAATAGATTTTTAAAAAATGAGAAACAAAACAGACATAAAATGCAATCATTAAGTTTTTATCCTCTTTAGTTTTTTCAGTCACAAACATGAACATGGTTTTCTTGCCTATCATACAATGTTGATGCAGAAACATTCACATTGCAGCGCTGCACTTTATGATATGTTGCTACGTTTTTAGCATTTTCTAAAGTCCATTTGAAAATATGAAATCAACTCAAGTTAACTTTTGTGCACTTGGGATTTTATCAAAACAGTTTGAGAAGGGAAATATTACGTCAAAATGTTGTTTATTGCACTTTGAAAACTGCAGTTTTACGGTTACTTGAGTTAACATCATATTTTGTCAGAGAAACTACTTTTAAAGCCCAACGAGAAACTTCCAGAAAGTGTTTTTTTTCCAGTCTGTATTTCATTTTATGCAGGTGTGAAAGCAATGAGTTTACAGTTTAGACTGAAAACAGCTGACTACCTCAAATTATTCTAGTAAGCATGAGTAAAACAATCTTTTAAATCCACTTTGATAGAAGCTTATTTTTTTACATAGTGCTCTGTTCTGTTTCCTGTTCGTGCCAAATTGGGATAGTAACCAGCATGCATGTTGGGTAATATCGTGTCTACATCAACAAGGCAGTATTAGCAGTGAGAAGACCTGGATGATTGTGAGATCAGATTTTGTGGAGTATTTGTTTAAACTGTCTCTAGAACAGCTACTCCCAGTCTTAATTCCTTCATCGTTATACACCTACAACATACGCACAGTGGTGCCGTTGTCACTTGTGTCTGGTGCGCACTTGAAGCAGCGTGGGTGTCTGCTCCATGATCCGCAGTAAAAGATTATCAATGTAGTCCTCCAGGTCTCGAACCTGCAGCTTGACCTTTTTCAGCTCAGCCTCACATTTCTGCAGCTGCGCCTCCTGCTGGTCGGAGGCCACCTGCTGCTTCTGCATGTCCATCTCCTGCTGCAGCAGCAGGGAGATCAGCTCCATGTTGGTCAGGTGCTGATACTGAGCCGAGCGATCCACTGCCGCCTCCTGTTAGAGAGAGAGAACAGGGACAGTAGAGAGGTAAGACGCTGTACATATGTGTATGAACCTCTCCCTGTCTTTGATTGATACCATTCTCAGCTTTCGTACAGACTAAATAAATAAGAAATAATATAAAAGTCCTCTTTATTTGCATTTCTGAAGCTCATAAAGACTGAAATGTAAAACACAAGGCAAAAAAGAGTAGCTTTGATTAACTTACTGAGGGTGGTTAAAAAAAGCAGGCAGGGCAATAAAAAGTAATAAAAGGTGGCTGGAACTCCAGGTAAATAAAAAACAAGCTCAACAAAGAAAAATGCACGGAAAATAAATCCAACTGAGTAACAAAGAGCTAAAAAATCAGAAGTATCACCAGGATCAGTTGAAACTAAATAATCAAAAGATGTAAGACAGCAAATAAAGACAGGGGGAGGGGATCACAGTGTGACACAAAGCCATGCTAGCAGTTTTCAGCACTTTTGAGTCTTTGTGCTAAGCTAAGCTAACTGGCTTAAGGTTGCTTCTTATTTAATATAAAGGAATGAAAGTGGTATCAGTCTTCTTAGTAAATAAGAAATTGTGATTAAAATGACTGTTTTACTATGATGGTAAATGGTTGAAATGGTAAAATACAGAGTTAATAACTAGAAATCTTGACATCATCATGACAGTTTTTCTCCCAGTGATTTTATAAACACAAAGTGCACCGCTGCATTTAACAGTCTGTTGGCCTGATGGCTTTGTGTAATTTAGTACGACATGTTAATGACTTCATTCTTCTGTGAGACTCACACAGCATTATAGGCACATTTTTTAAAAAACAACCGTGATTTCTGGATCAATTTTGCCTATTTTTGACAGCTGACACAACAATGGTAATTTAAATATATAAATTACTGTAGTACACAATTTTCTTGGCTCGATATTTATCAGGTAATAATATAATGAAGCCAAATATGACAGTGATAATTATTAAAAACCTGAATGCATGACCTAAGTTATGAACATGCACTGTATGAATGATGTATTATTCATCAAAACAACAAGTTCAGCTGCAGTGACAATGACGGTTTTGATTTTATTGTTTTCTCAAGTGCAGTTTCAACCCCACAAACTCACCTCAACAATTACAGAAATGTGTGATACATAAAACATCTCGTATTTTCATAGGGACTAGGTAATGGTAAAAAAGAAAGAAAGAAAGAAAGAAAACTATTGATTGTGTTTTTGAGGAAACTCCTCTCTCCCTCAGTTTTCCCTTAACAGTATCACAACTCATCCACATCACCTTCTTCCTCCACATACTGTACAACAACAGTCCAAAGCTTGGCAGAGGAAGACTGGAAACATAATTTTAGGACCTGCAAACTCTTATCTGGGTCAGAGAATTATGTCATACTTGAGAGGAGTCATGGGATCAGCATTTCTCTCTCCTCTGTTGAAAGTAACCTCAGTCTAACAGGGAGCTGGTAGGTAGCAGCTGCACACTTTCATGCAGCAGTGGAAGAATTTTCAGTGTAGGTTAACAAAATCCAGAACAAAAGAAAATATTTAAAGTATTCGAAGCAGGAAATGCCCCTGTGATCCTTCAATTGTTCTATATGATTTGAATATTTGTACTCTTGTGTTAAGATAAAAGCAGGATTTCTCTGTTATTCACTTATCAAATATTTTGTTTACGTCTGCAACTCATGAGGGGGTTCATAAAGATGTAGAGTTTCTTTCTGCAATCAGCTTACCTGACTCCTCTCAGGTTCTGCTGCAACCTGGTGGGCGGTGCGTCCAGGGTGGATGGTGGACTTCAGCTTCTCCAGAAGCCCCTCCTTCTTCTCTGATTGGCTGGACGTTAACGGCTTCACTGGATGAGGTCTGCGAAGCAAAGAGGTCAGCACTCGTATTTCAACACAGGAACGGTGAGTTTACTGCATAAAAGTCTCTTGATGACTAATGTGCAGTCAAATACAGGCAAGTTTCTGTATTTCAGCTCATTCAGAAGCTAAACTCCACTCACACTTCCTGAAAAGGCTCAATGAGTCAAAGCAGATCAAAAGTTCAAAAAAGAAATCTGCGGCGGCTTGCGTGCTACTGGAGGATGAAATCCTCTTGAAGGGAGAACAGAAGTGACTTTGCAACAACAAGGGAGAGGAGTGAATATTTAGAGACAGCAAGTCATAACAAAGGTAAAATTTAAATTCAAGCTACTTTGTGATCACAGCAGAGAGAAAAGCTGGGCTTCTGAGATAAGACTGGGTTCGTTTCTTGTTACTTTTATTACTAAATATTCTAAAAGAGTGTGTTTCAGAGGCTGAATTATAGTGAGACCACAGTATTTGTGTTTGTTTTCAAGCCAAAACAAAATCAAAACATAATAGACACATTTTGTTATTTGGGTTTTAAGCACATGAATATTTAATTTATGTAAAGATGCAAAACCACCTTTGACAATGCACTGACAACGCATATTTATTATTTTTTTACTAAGAACATTTACTTCGTTTAATTCTTAAAAAGTTATAGTTTTGGACACAGACATTTTTTAACCAGATTTTATAAATTTTATTCTAAAAACTTTGTTTTCTCTCCTGTATCTGCTTTAAAAATGGTATCAACCAGACAAAACTGTACATACATAGCAAAGTTTTTAAGTTATTTGTGTCCCAGGACTTAATCTGGGTCCCAATATGTTGGGTCTTGTTCCTGAGTCAACATCATATGTACAAGTATTTCCCTTTTTTACTATTGATATAATATAAACTTACAAGTCAAACCATGGTGAGCGTTTACAAAGTGCTTCTGTATATCTGACTATCAGGTGGCCAAAGTAGCAGCAAAAGTGGCTAATTTTAAGCAGAGGAAAGTGTGAGAAAAACAGCAAATTTACAAAGCGAACAAGGAACTGAATCATGAGATGATGAACATAAATGTGAAGCAAAGCCGAGAACGATGCAGCAGGTATCATCCAACCAACTTTGGACGATGAAAAAAGGCAAGAACTTGAAAATAAAAAAGGCATAAATGCATTCAACATCAGACGAGCCAGGCCAACAGTGAACAAAGCAAACAGAGCAACAAAACTAAAAAAAACAGTTTTGAATGTGTGTAAAGATCTTTTCTGTTATTCTAGTCAACTACAACTTATAAAAACCTACAGAAGTCAAATCCCAGTGTGAGGATTCTCACCTGCTCTCCTGACGGGGCAGGTTGCTAGCTGGCTGTGTCTCCTCAGGCAAAAGTGAGTGCCGTGCATCGACCAGGGGCTGGTAAGTGGTGGAGGTGGTTGAGTAGGAGGAGGAGAAGGAAGAGGAGGAGTAGGGGGCCACAGCCAGAGTGCTGCTGGCTCCGGCACTGGGCCCCGTGCTTGAGGGATGTATGGAGGGGCAACATAAAGGGGTAGGATGGGGCGGAGCCTGTGCATCAGCTGACGGAGAGAGCGCACGAGGGATGGAGGGTGAAGAGGGATCAGGCTCCTGCAGAGACGGTCCGATCTTTGACTTCGAAGGGGTTCTCGAGTTTGGTGCAACTTTTGCATGAAGGTCTTCAAAGCTGATGTTGGAGGATTTTCCTTCGACACAGTTTTCTGCAAGAAGAGACGTTGTGTTTTCTTCTGAAGATATTTGTGATTTTGAATTAGGCTCATCGTGACGTGTTTGGTCTTCACTGGTGCCGTCTGCTTGCGAATCCACCTGTTTATTCAAAGCCAGCAAGGAAGAAAGAGCTGACTTGGTGGGCTGGTACGACAGCGGTCCTTCACTGACTCCTGAAATGTTTTGAACGAGGGACAACAACTGTTCAAACTCTCTGTCTCCGTTTTTGCTTTGGCTGTTCGGACTGCCGCTGCTGTTCTGGCGGGACACTCCTTTCGGTCTGAAACGTGCACTAACTACACCAGGAAATGACTCCTTCTGGTTGAGCGCGCCATTTTTACCTTGTGGGTTTCCATTATCATCAACATCCTTCTGTGTCTTTTTAAAATCATCAGCACTTCTTGTTGTTATGTCTGCTTTGGATTCCAGATCGGTGGGATTAGATGTTTGATTTTGTGACGATAAAACAGACATCTGACTGCTGTTTACTCTGCAGTTTCCATGTGGTGCCAAATTATTCAGTTCACATCGACGATCTTGGCAATTGTCTTGGCAAACTGGAGAGACTTTGCACAGTTTGTTCAATGCTGCAGTTATTTCAAAGGAAGAGTTGATCTCAGGTATGTAGGTGTCCCTCAGAGTGAACACATCCTGAGGTGAGGTCACTTTCTCTGCATGGTAAGCGTCTATCAGTGAGTCTTCTGACGGTTGTGCAAATGTTCTGCCAAAACTGTTGTTGCCCTTTAGAGTATCGGCTGCCTCTGACTGAGAAGAGCCATCTGAATCAATAAAACTAAAATCTGAATTATTCACGTTCATGTTCAGGTCTCCTAAGGTTAGAGAGAAAGACACGTTGTTGTTGATGCATGGGCTTTCGGGTGGGTTGGACTCTGTCTCCTCCACTGCTGCAGTAGTAACGTCTAGTTCCTTTGCATCTTGTTTTAAGGAAGCAGGTGAAGACAAGTTCAAAAGATCTGCAACAGAAATCTCACTGTCAAGAACCAGTTTAGGTCCCGAGTTCATAGTTGTGATCTGATTTGCAGAAGTTTCAACAGTATTTATGGATAAATGATGACTGTTTGCTTTGGGTTTTCCGTAGTTTCCTCGACATATGCGTCCGTACAGGTCTTGCTCGAACAACATCCCTCCCCAGCAGTCAGTATCATCTTCCAGAGGTTCATATTTAAACTTTTTGAGCTTTTCTTCAGACGTGAACTCCGGTGAAGTAACATTTGTGTACGGTTGAGAGTTGACGCTGAGGGAGTCGGAGGTCTCGCTGCTCGTGTGAGGATCCGGAGATATGCTGTTCCTCTTGGATTCTCCGTCTCTTCCTCGTTGCAGTGAGGCCACGCCGGTCTGAGAGAGGAGGTAGGCTTCTTTATGGACAGCTAGCTCTTGACCTCTGTGCAGCCAGCCATCCGAGTAGATCTCATTCACAGGAGTTCTTAAATGTCTCCTCGGAGGCAAAGGTGGAGGCTCCTCTTCACATGTCTGCAGCTCTTGAACGTGATTATTAGCGTTAATGTAACTATGTCTGTAAGATGAGGGAGGACTCGTCTTCAGCTGTTTTTGAGGAACACTACCTTTAGGCGAGTTGAGCCTGCTGAAGGCAAAGGCATCAAACGAGTCATCCAGCTCTCCTGCGCTCTCTGACATGGAGCGAGCGGTGGAGCTGTTCGGGGAGTTGGGCGAGGCTGCTTTAGGTAGTAACGCAGGAAGTGATATCTGTCTAGCGACCGGCCTGGGGCGCTCCCGCTTTATGGAGGCCATATTTGTAGCATTAACATCGTGAGCAGGGCTTGGTATGCAGGACTGGGAGGGCAGTGTCGTGTAATGAAAGGGGGACGAGCCGGGAGAGGAGCATTGCGCGAAAGGAGGGGACCTTTGTGAATCTTCGGCTACGAACTCCTCAAAAAAGGGGTTTCGTTGTGTATGTGAGGGGAAAGGGTTGGAAGGGGAGATGGGGGTTGAGGAGGAAGAAGGAGAAGGGGTGAAGGGATTGCTGGGGTTGCAGTCGTCAGGTGAGACATGACCGGAGGGGGAGGAGCACTGAGGGGGTACAGGGGAGCGAGGAGGGAGGGGAGGGGGTACGTCTGAGCAGCTTTCTACCTTAGGAGAAACTTCCAGCCTGTAGAGGGAAATAGGGCACAATATAGCTTACAGTAGTTAATCATGTGCCAGGTCACCAAATGGGGAACATCTTTCTAACACAAACAAAGAAGACAACTGAAAAAGACTGAGCTGCTTTTCCACAACAAAGTGGGACATTTCTGCTACCTACTTGACTGACATCAGTAGATATATAGATATATATAACTAAATGAAAGAATTATGAAAACAGTAACACAAATTCAATCAAAAAAAGCAAAGCACATTTGCAAATAATAAAGCGAAAAATTAAAAAAAAGCATTGTAGCCACTGAAGACCATTCAAGTTCTGCGTTGGCAGCTGTTCTGTTGGGTGAGCTCATATCAGCATGGATTGATTTTTCTGCACATCATTTTTTTGCGAGAGCATTTTTCCAACCACAGTGATGTAGCATCTTTGAGTGAGAAGGACACACGGTGGTGAAGGAAATGGAAAAGCTGGAGTGATGTTCGTGGAAGATACAGCGTGAGATAATGGTGCAGCATGGTGGTAAAATGGATTAAAGAAATTCCATTTTCAAATGAACAGGGAGCAGAGCAAACACTGATCTCAGGAGCTGAAAACAGGCCTGCTGCGTGCCTGTTGTTGCAGAATATACATTCATCAAACACTGTGGAGCCAAGAAGCAAGCCTATAAGTGACTCTGACTCACCTTGGCTTGTTCTGGGAGTCGCCGGAGCCAAACCAGCCTCTGAGCCTCCCCTCGGACGTCGAACCAGCCTGGTTTAGGTCTGATTTGGCCGGGAGAGAATCGCTCCTCCCTCCAGAGAATAACGTCTTTCTTAACTTCCTCCCTTTGTCAGGTGAACCAGCAGACGAGGAGACGCCTGGCATCGCCGCCTGCACTGACTGACCCCCCGTCTGAGCTTGATGTAGCGGAGGAGACGACGCCTGAGCTTCCTTTTCATCCTCCTTCTCCTCTCTCTTCATCTTGTCAAAGGACCAGCGTCGGCCGTCTGCCAGGAAACCCTTGTCCTCACTCCTCTTGGTGAGGTTCTGCAGGGAACGAGACAGGGGGGAGCACTTCTCCAGCAGCACCAGCTTGGACTGATGAGCTCCTAAACTCTTGGGAGTCGAAGGCTCTGAGTCGTAGACGTGGCTTCCGTTTATACACAAGGAAGACTTGGACTGAGTCATGGTCTGACCCTTGAGAGACTCCACTGCAGGATTTGTTCGAGGGAAGGCTGTTGTGATCTTGCTAGCTTCATCGCTGAAGGCTCGCTTGTGCGTGAGAACCTTTGTGGTGTGCTGGCTGGTGAGCACTGTCGAAAGGAAGAAAAACTGGGTTATGAAAGCACAAATCTGCTGTTTTGGGAGAATTTCTTTTGTATTTGAACATGTTAATCAGTGAAACTTATTAAGTCTGTATGTTAATAGGAACAATCCTCAGTTTTGCATCACTTTTCTGTCAAACATTTCCCTTTAAAGCTTTTTCCTATTTTTAGGTTGTTGTAGCTATGTTGTGTTAGCAAATGTTTGCATATTTACATATTTAGCATCATTAGGAGAAATGTTGTTGGTTTTATGACCAACTTAAATAATTTTTTCCCTCAAAATTTAATTTTGTTTTCCACGTTTTTTTCCCTTGTTAAAAGTGCTTATAAATTCTCAAAAGTTAGCCAGTTGCTAACTGTGTCTGCTCTTTGGTTTTATGCAGGTGGTTCAGGCTACTACAGGTTTTTTGTCACTGTTGAACAGTTGAAAGTTGCCTGCTGTAACTAAACTCAAGGTGAAGTGCTGAAAGTAAATCTAAAATAGTTCCAGATAATAATACCAAAACATTGAGCTAAAAGAAACAGCTGAGGTGGAAAGCAGAGTCAGATGAAAACTCTTAGTGGACACAATAACCTGTGGTGAGTAAAGACTGATATCTACTGGAAGTTTGATCAGGAAACAGCAGATGTTGAAGGTTCAGCCACCAAGATCATGACAGTCATGCTTCATGATTACTTTAGTTACTATGAAATAGCTTAAAAAACAGCCGTGCTCACTGAATACAGATAAGCACAGCATTTTCTGTGTGAAAAAGTCCTCCACAGTGTCTACTTGCATCCAGGTAAGATAAAAAAATCACTTGGTAGCTTTTTTTAGCTATTTACACCCACAACCAGGTGACACAAAGACAAAGTTCTCAGAGGGAGGAGGTTGTTGTGTATGATTGTATCGAGCACCTATCTTCTACCCAGGAACAAAGGATTTAAGGCCTGTTTAAAAACAAATTCAAAAAAAGACTTTTTATTCTTTGACTTTGTCTTATTTTTTTCAGTTTTTTCAGTTTTCAGTTTTGTAGGTTTAGGCAACAAACACTTTGGGTGCAAACAGCAGCTGCCTTCATTATCAGTAACCAGCCTTCATGTCATGCACATTTTAATTATTTCACTCTACCTTTTTTTGCTAAGTCTGTCTCTCCATAATGGGTGTCCACTCTCACTTTGCTAGTGTAGATGGGGGAGCTGGGGGGGTCTGACAGCAGGTCCAGACTGGGTGGAGGGCCGAGGTTATCGCTGGCCATGGAGGACACGCTGCTCTCTGAAGCCAGCGATGAGCATGACCTGGTGTCAGATGACTTGCGCAGCCTTCCTTTGAAGAAATCTTTCATCTTGCTCCTCTTCTCCTCTGCTATCTCCACATCTGGCGACTCCACCGCCCCCCTGCCCTCCTCTCCAAACGGCTGCCCCACAGATCCTGACAGGGCGGCGTAGCGGCCTGGCACAATTGCCGAGGAAGACTCCATGTCCCCCCTCTTCCTCCCTGTGACTCGATCCTTCAGCTTGCCAAAAGCAGAGCGAGGTTTGTCTTTCATGGTGAGGTCGAACATGCTCGCTGTCATATTGTTGCGAGTGAACTGGACTGTCACCTGAAGTTCCCCACGTTCCTTCTCCTTTCTGCCCGCTTTGGAGTTCAGCTTGAACCATCTGTAGCCACAAAAGAAAAGGAAAAGTAATCTTTATGACTGATTTAATTAGTTACTTATTACTTAATTACTGATTGAAGCAGGATGTCTGAAGTGTAATGTGATTTGTTAGAAGCACAAATGAAAGGCTGCATGTGTTATTCGGCCTCTCCAAAAGACAAAACGAGACACAACAAGAAAAAAAAAACACTGAATTCCTTTTGGCGAAGCTTTCCACATATTACATAATCTGGAAACACAGCTCGGAGGGATTGTGCTCAAAATCTTTAAAAACAAAGTGTTTTACAAGCCTCAAAGCAGGAAATCACAACCCGAATTCCACCCACCGATGTGCATGGGCTGTTTGAGACAGGGGCAACAGTGTACGAAGAGTTGACCAATGAAATCCTCCCTCTGTTCCTGCCTCCTAAATCCTTTGAGTGGACCAGAGAAAGTGTTGCAGAGCCAAAACTAACAGCAGGAATTCAGAGTTTCACTGAGAGTAGAGAGGGTGGAGAGGCCACAATTAAAGCCAGATGTGTTGTATTGCTTTTCTCTGTTCGGCTCCGCAGCGTTTCACATGTTACTGCTGAGTCCTGTTGCATCACCTGTGACACAGCTGAGGCCTTTAAATACTCACAACCAGGCGAATTCAGTGAGATTCAGAGCCACGTTTTGATGATGCACTGAATCGGTAAACAAAGGGACTTAGTGCTACAGTTAAAAACTCAGCTGAAAAGACTTTCAAGTCAACTAAAAGACTTTGTTTCAAGCTTTTTTTAAGACTCAGTGAACTGAATAAGATGCAGATTAAACTGTTAGACTCCTTTGAAGTAGCAGCTTATAATTTGTATTTAAAACTTATGGAGAGTTATCTGTATGAGAAACGACTGCTGAGATGAATTATTCACATTTTATGAATTAAATCATAAGTTAATTTTATAATCTGCATCTGTGGAAGACTGTTTCAATTGATAATACAGTAAAGTGGCTCTTTCCTCATTGATTCAGTGCAAATTACATCCTATTAAATAATTATTTAGAGTTTTCTTCATAAAGGAACATTTACTTCAAAATCTGGTGGATAAGATCACAAATAAAGAGATTTATTATTTAGTTTTTAAGACAAAAGAGGGTCTTTTGGTGAAATTTGTATTAAAATGCATTTCAGTTTTATAACCACAAATGTGTCAGCCAGAGTTCATGATCCATAAAGGCCAATAAATAATTATTTAGACTACTTTTCTTCTCTCTAAGCTGTAACTCTTGAGCTCACAAGCTTAAGGTTTTAAAGGTTTTATCCCCAGAGGCAGCTTTATATCTTAGAAAGCTTATGTAGTTTAGATAAAAACTCTGTTGTCATGTCAAATTCAGTACATGGCTCCAGTTTCCACAATAAAATTTGGCATTTGATGAGCTGAATGAAGTAAACATCCTCAGCCCTGTTTTTAATTCTCTATCTTTGTCCCTCCTGAATGGATTTTTTATTGTATGTGGGTGTCTGTTTGTATTCAACTGAGCTGACTGCACTTTCTTAGTCATAGTTAACTATCATGGACATTTATGCAGCAATGAAAAACCTCACGCATCCTTTATATCTGTGCTTTGATACAAAGTTTGACAAGTTTGTTTTTCCAAAGCCACATCAGTAAACTGCAGGTACTTAGGTGGATGATGAAAGACACATTGCCCTATTAGTGAAAAAAGCAAGAGCATCCATTAAATAACAGTTATATAAGCTACCACTCAATATTATTACATATTCTATAACTCTGAAATTAGCTTTTGTCGCTAAGTACTCCAGGATATTGCTGTACAAATGGAAATGGAGGCTGTGCATTGTGCATAAAGACGGCGACTTTCTGGCTGAAATCATCACTTGTTCCACAATGGATCTCATCTTGATGATTTGCAGTGCAGTGCATTGTGGGAGCTCGTAAAGAATATCAGTGTGGAGGGCCAGAAATTTAACGAGCCTGTGTGCACTTAGAGTTCAAGCTTTAGTGGTTCGTCATCTGTGTCATCCTGACATCAGACTCGGTTGCTGAACTCTTCTGGTCTCTTGTGGAATAAAATCAGTGGCAGCAGCTGCTCAGTTTGTGCTTGTGGAAGCACGTGGTCGATAATCAGCATGTATGAGTTTGTCAAAGCAGGTGAGTGAGTGGAAAAAATAATAATAAACTACTGAAGATTTACATCATTTTTGTGAACACTCACATTAAAAATATGCAAAATCATTCTGCTGTAAACTTTAACTACTCCTGTCCACGGTGGTAGAATGTAACTAAGTACATTTACTCAAGCTCTGTACTTAAGTATAATCTTGAATTTTACTTGAATGAGTATTTTCATTTATCCTCACTTTACACTTGTATCTCAGTACATTCTGGCAGCCAAGAATGTACTTTTTACTCCACTACATCCTTTTGCTCACTTTGCAGGTTCAGATTAGTATAAATAATTTATAATTTGAATTAATCTGTATATCAGTGTAGTTAAAAATTAGCTCAGAGTTTATCTGACTGAAGAATGCATCACTAATTACAATCAAGTGACATGATGATACAGAAATGGGCCATTTTGCACAAAGAGTAACTTTACTTTCAGTACTTCTAGTATATTTTTACTCTCACATAAGTAGGGTTTTGAAGGCAGGACCTGCACTTGTAACAGAGTATTTCTACTCCATGGTATGGGTACTCTTACTTCAGAAGGATATCAGAGTATTTCTCACATCACTGCCTTTGTAGCGTGACAAACAAACATTACACATCACTCGTAGTCTCAACTCATGTGCAGTAAACTGAGAAACTACACGGTTTGTCACGCAGATCATGTGAAACATTATAAAACCACGTACTCATCTCGAGGACACATTCCGTCCTGAAATATCTTATCAAGCGGGATGATGGTTTGACCGAGAAACACGTCGAGTCCGATGAGCACCCGGTGCATGACGGTGAGGACCAGGTCTCCGCTCCCCGGGGGGTACGCGCTCCGGCCGCCGTCCTCCAGGATCCCCGGCAGCAGCTCGAAGCAGCACTCCTCGTTCCACGCGGGCACCTCCGCCTTCTCCACCAGCCCGGTGGTGTACTTCTCCTTCCCCACCTGGATGATGGTGTAGAGGTAGCGGCTGCCGTGCTTGCCCTTGGTCCGCAGTCCTCTCGCGCGGAGGACGGTGACATTCACATGAGTGGGCACCCATCGCTGATCATCGTCCAGATCGATCAGTGACATCATCTTGCACCGCTTCACGGGAGCGCAGTGGCCGCCTCTGTGTCCCCTGAATAATCGTGGTTTTCACTATTTCTCAGTTCATTTGGAGATCATCCCCCTCCTTTGCGTTCAGTTTCCGTGCTGCGCAAAAAAAAAATAACACACACCTCTGCAGAGTATCTCCAAAGTCCCCTGTGAGGGTTTACCCGAGGTCAGTGCTCAGACAGCACACTGGGCCTGTGATCAGCCTGAGGCTCTGCGTGCCATCACCAAATTCAATCAACGCAAACTGAGCTATGCGAGCTGCGTGCTGAAATCCCTGCAAGTCGGCGCTCCGTGCACGTCGACTGTCCGAAATGTGCTCATTGTGTCCGCGGCCCGCCCTCCTCCTCCGGAGCAGCAGGCCCGCATTCAGCGAGAGAGAGAGAGAGAGGGAGAGAGATGCCGCAGAATTAAAGAGAAACACCCAAACAAAGCCCAGTCACATGCACCGACACAAACCGTGCCGCTGCGCCGCTGCGCTGTCAGATACCGGACTGACATGCGAGGAGGCGACACATCCAGCGGCTCGTCATGAAACGCAGCTGAACGGAAGTTTCTGGGCGGAACCCTTCAGGAAAAAGTGAATATTTTGCGGTTTATCCTGCTAATTTATTGATTTAAGAGAAAAATGTTTGCGGTCAAAACCTTTGACAAAAATGTCTTATCAATTGTAGTGGTGGTGCGAGCAAAATGTGAAAGAACCTATAAAATAATAAGCTATAAAATGCTTTTGGTTAAATGAAAATAATTGTGAGATTGATTTAAAAAATGAACATTTAACACTGTATTAAAATTGTTTATATTTATCTATGAATAAACTCCAAATATTTTCATATTTTTTGATTTAATTGACACATTTGGACGCATTGTCTTCCTTTTTCGTGGAGCTGCACATTATTTTAAAATGACAGCACAGTCCTTTATTGATATTGGCTGAAAAACAGTTAGCACTGCTGGACGCCATCAGCTTCACTGTCATTCTGGCAACTAGAGCGCCATCTGGTGGAGACCAATAACTTAGCATGAGGATCTGGACAAAAGGGAACAATTACTTATTTTTTTTTACTACTTTTTTACCAACTATTATTAATATACATTATTATGATCAGCCATCTTCTGGTTCCTTCAAATATCTGCTGTCCTGTTGCCATTTTGGCAAACAATTTGCAAAATTTAAATTTGACTTGAACATGAAATAAAAGTTTGGTCATCCAACTGAAATTAATTTAATCTGTTTTTGGTTTATTGAGGCCAAACTTTCTGATAATCATGGGAAAATCAATGAAATGGGCAAATTCAAAAGTAGAAGCTTATTAAATTAAGCCTCGTCATGAGACCAAGATAGATAGATAGATAGATAGATAGATAGATAGATAGATAGATAGATAGATAGATTCAATCATCAGTCCTTCAGTGAACCATGAAAATACATTTTCAGCTCCAGTGCTTATTTTATTTATCATAAATAAAAAACAACAGAAGCTCTCAGATTTGTAAAAACCCTACTGATGTTTCACAGTGTTGATAACAGCCACTTTGAGGGTAAAAGGAGTGAATACAAAGAAACGCTCACATTCAGAACAGCAACACAACAACAGAATCCGACTGTTTAAGGTTTCTGTGGCACTTTGCTACTTGGCTTTTTAAGACGGAGACGTGGTATTTCAGGAACACCTTCAGGAACACCTCACACGATACTTTTACTTTATATTACACATGTACACAGCACTGTCGACGTGGCAGACTGAGCTAATAAATCTGATACATTCAAACGTAGGAAACAGTGTCATACAGTGAAGTAAGTGAGCACAGAAACAAATAAGTACATGGTCAGAGGATAAAATGGATAAACTCTGCTCACTGTGGGGCAAATGTAACCATAATGAGACATATATAAGTGCAAATAAGAGCGAAAGAAGTGCTTGATTTTTTTTCCACTTGGGTTGAGAGATGATTATTTAAAGTGGATATTTTTTGTGTCACAAAACAACATTTTATACTTTTACTCAGGTTTTCAATCAATTTAAGGCATTTTTATTTGGCAACTGCCTTAAAAAGCAGACAACATTCATTCATCCTGACTCAAAAGTTTTACCACTGATGAAAAAGTGAAAGTAACAGTTAGACTCATGTGAGACTTTCGCATCAGGATGAATGAAATAACCCATGACAGAGCAAATATTTGGATTTTAAAAAAAGAAAGTGCATAAATTAGGGTAAAGAGGAAACAGTCTGTTTCGATAATTTCTTGGGACGAACATCAGCATTTATTGCTGTAAAACAAAACTTTTTGGGATAACTCGTGATAAATTCCACATGGGTGGCAGTTTCAGCTGAGCTAATTAATCATTATAGTTGCTCTGCAATATGACGCCTGTTTTTGAGTTGATCCTGAAATCTGCAGCAGGAACTTTAAAACAGGATCAAAACTTTTCTGTCAACCCGAGGGAAGCAGCATTTGAGCACACTGGAAAGACTTGAATTATTTTTTGAACGCACTTTTGTTTTCTTTCTGTTTTCTCTCATATTGTCTGACACATAAAAAAACGATTGAAAACAAAACAAAACAGGGATAAAAAGTGCAAAACTTACAGGTAACAAAACAGGACTTTCTCAGAGGCACTCCTGTAGACGAGTCAAGAGTAAAGGTGCTTCACCAATGACAGAATTTTGCAGAAATATTAAATGCTACTTTACTGAGGGTGCAACATGAACACACACATCTTCCTGATGTCCTCAACGTATGCATTACGAAAGAATTCATCCAAAAAAAACCACAGAACAAACTTAAATATTCCTTTGATGATGACATAACTGCTCAAAACAACAAACCATAGATAAAAGTAGCAAATGGAAGACTTAAATTTTGTGTTAAAGCACCCCTTTGGAGTCAGATTCTAAAATTATAAGTATAAAATGGCAAATAGCTACAAAACTGAAAGTAGGAACTGCCTCAGAGAGACTGTACTTATATTCTGTTCGATAAACGTCTGGAATGTTTTCTTCACCGTGTAAAGTGACAGGATAAGGTCAGTGTTTTGGGATATGTCGTTTTACAGCTACATTTCCGGCATTTTTTTTTTTGTCTTTCGATTCCTCTGTTACCTTCAGTCCGACTGGCCGTTCTGGCAGCCTTTCAAATACAGCTCGTCCTGAGACAGGTGTCCGTCAAAGCCGTCCATATAGAGGCTGCTGGTGCTGCTGCCGCTGCTGCTCAGGAAGGTGCCGACCGCTCGGCCCTGACGAGCGTGACCCACGGCGTCGCTGAACACTTTGTTGATCTGCTCCTCTGAGGGCATCCACCAGTCCGGGTTTGAGGCACAGTGCATCCGGATGAACTCTGGAGAGAAGATTTTGAATCAGGAGAGAGTAAAATAAATGTTTAATAACT
Organism: Acanthurus lineatus; assembly: GCA_029814665.1. Lineage (NCBI taxonomy): Eukaryota > Metazoa > Chordata > Actinopteri > Acanthuriformes > Acanthuridae > Acanthurus > Acanthurus lineatus. Next base: position 18,907,131 of record JAPZDV010000026.1, read on the forward strand.
GGAAATCAAAGGAAACCTTGGACTGTGCCAGGATGAGTTTTTTCAAGGCTGATTTTGCATCATATTTCTTATGTTTTGTTTCAATTAAAATAATGTTGGTGGGACTTAAACCATCGGCGGAATTAGAAGTAAACAGCCTCAGGTGAGATTCCCATTAAAAGACTTGATGCTCAGTAATTTTGCATTGACCTCATCTTTCTACTTCAGCTCCAAGTTTGGAAATGACTCATATGTGAGATCACTGTGAAAAGAAAGCTGATCTGCTCTCTATACAATTATAATTATTTTTGTTGTTGTCGTTGTCTACTGACTTTCTTTCCCGCTCCTACTGGTGTTATGAATAAAATTACACATTTCTCTGAATTTGACCATTCCTGGAAACATTTGAGATAATGAAAGTACACAACTCAAGAAATGTTTAACATGGGTCATTTTAGTCTTTACATGTTAAATATTGTGCTTATGAAAGGTCATGATATGTTAGTGTTGTGTTCATAACTGTTCTGCTGCCCCCTAGTGGCCAAAAATATGTTATAGCAGGTTTATAAAACAGCATATAGAAAAAGTTTTTTCATGTGCGGTAAAATACACAGAAATCAATGAGCGTATTAGAGTAATAATAATTTTTAAAAAATGCTTTGATTGGCTGGAACTAAATCATGTGACCAAGAGTCCGATGGGTGTCACATCTTAGTCAGTTCATAATGATAAAATAATGAAATTAGAAAAAAGAATTATCACTATTATATATATTTTTCATGCTGCTATCTGGGTCTTATCTCTGTGAGAGTCACCTGGTTAAAAATGGGTTAAATAAATGAAATGAAACTTTTATCTTCATTCTGCATAAAAAATGAGATCCGTGTGAAAAAAAAATCACATCTGGTCCACATTTACTGGCCACATGAACGAAGTCTTAGTTTCATAGAACTCCATAAGTTTTATATTTGTTATGAGCTCATAAATAATGAACTCACTCCATCGCTCCTGCTGCTTTTCTGAAACATGGGCTCGCAGAAGTGAGCTTCTTTAATAAGCGCTGCACTACATCATTCAAACAACATTTCGAGTTTTACTTTATGTGCTGTATGTGCTCTACCAGTGTTTCAAACTTAAATTGAGACTAATGCAAACACTCTCCTGAATCAACACACTCCTCCGGGCTGCGTACCTCTGAGGCAGCTGACTTTGACGGGGTTGAGTGGTCGTCTCTCCAGGCCTGGATCTCCTGAGTGGACTGAACGCTTCCTCTTTCCCAGACCGCAGGAGAACTTGAGCTCGTCTGTGGTGAAGACGTAGCGAATCAGGTAGCGCAGCAGCCGTCTGCCATCTTTCTTAGAGGAGTTGACGGCTTCGTCCCACTGCTTATTAGTGATGAAGAGCGGGTAGTTTTCCAGGAGCTGTTTACTGCCCTGCAGGGAAAGAAGAGGTGGACGGGGAGTTTGGAAATGTCCGTAGCCTCACTGCAACATGAACTACACTGTGCACATGCAACTGTGGCCTCACAGGAGTATTTTATTCCAAAGTTGATTGTATTCTCAAGTTTTGTGAGCCATGAAACTGACTGTATTGTAGCCAAGAGTACAGCATTGCATATTGTTAATTTCACTAGTTTACCACCATGTTCTTTAGCTTTTACAAGCAAAAACTGCACAAATATGCACAAAATCCTCTATGCAAAAGAACAAATGAGAGCACAGACCTCAAAAACTGTTTGCCGTTCTTCCTCCTGCAAAGACAGAGTTCCTTTAATTCTGCGTTTTCACGCGACATAATTACACAATTAACACAAAGAAGAAGTTTTTAATATATGTGGCTCATAACACATGCTTCAAATAGCTGTGAAAAAAGAACAGGAGCTTCTTCACCTCTGTGAGCTGCTCCTCCGGCAGCGGCTGAACCAGCTGGTTGTGAAACTCAAGAACAGTCTTGAAGTAGTCGAGGACATTTTGACACGGAGCTGCATAAAAAACACAACCTGATGTCACCAGAAATACAACCACACTGATATGAATGACTACCAGGAAAGATATGACTCATCTGGTGTATAAATAAACATTATTTTCTTCAATCTTTTAATGTTGTTTTGATTGTAACATCTGGAAATGTTAAGATTAAATGGCGATAGTGTTCGGCAGATTCAACCTGCAGCTAAAATGAGCAGATTTGGTGCAAATTAGGTTACGGTGACACTGGGGAGCTCAGAAAGCTTTAGGGAGAAAAGAAACGTTTACAAAAATAGATGCTATTAAGTCTCCTGCCCCAAACTGTGAAGAGTTTAAATTCAGTGTGATCACAAGGTTTACTGAATCTGATGTCACACTAAAACATTACACAAGATAAGGAGGCCTCATGATGAAAAAAAAACATAAATAGGTTTGTTTTGTATTGATTAATGCAGGGTTTGACTACAGTACAGAGAGATTAAAGGGCTTTTTTATGAGTAAATCTTTTCAGCTTAAGCTAATTTTCCTTGAACATGCAGACAGGTGACAAATAAAAGCACCTGTGAGCAGCTTTCATTTTTGAAATTGATTCTGGCGCCCCCTGTGGACAAAAGAGGATGGGATTTCAATGACTCCTGTTGGAAAGATTTTGATCTGCTGCTGCGTGCTTTATTATTCCTTTGAAGAAATACGCAACACATTTAAAACTACTCTTATTTTAAGTAAAACTTTCTGGGATGCATAGAGATGATTAATATATTAATTTGTGGCTGTGTAGGATCAATAATTGTAATATGACAATGATGAAATGAAACTAACTTTGTTTTAATAACTAAACTTAGATTACAGCAAACAGATTCGGCTGCTCAAAAATTTTAATTTTGTTGAGCTGCAGCTTAAATGATCAACATTCCCAAATAATGACATATTCTATAATAAAAATCAATCAGTATGATACAGTTTGGTTGCCAGGACAACATCACATGTTATAATATAAGCCAGCTGTTTTGCTGCATCTGGCAATACAGATGTATCGCTGCTGCACCCGCAGACTACAGAGCAGCTTCTCTTCTCAGACTGTGAGACACCTCCGTTCATCCTCAGCACTCAAACCTGAAAAATTGTTTTAATTTTCTGAATCCGACTCGTTGGACGGCTGAGTCAATGACCCAAACACATGGCTTTAAATTAAAATGTCATATTGGAGATTTATTAAAGGATGGAAAGTAACATCGGACTGCAGCTGGTGTCTATTGATTGATGAACACATAGACTTGTAAGACGATAAGAAAAAAACAAGTGTCTCCTGATGTAAACCTTCAGATGTCCTGACTGTGTTTAGACGCATGTTACACAGGTATGTTGTCATATTTTAATATCTTCAGACAAACTTTTCAGGAGTTATGATCAGTTATCATTCAGCTGCAGGAGCTTTTATACAAAAGCGTTATATTAGATCTTTTTATCACAAGTTCCTCACACAGGCAGCCGCTCAAACATCTCGTTTAAAATAGGGCAGATGGCATAAAAGATTATTTCTAATAAATAATACAATAGATTTTTAATAACTAAAGGCAAGAACTCGCTCATAAATAAGTGATTTATGCATCAGAATCATTTGCACTGCTGCAGGGAGGAAAATAGGCGATATGCTGCAGAGGAGGGGACACTATGAAACTACGACACAGATTTGATCATTTTAAGGGCTAATATCTCCCATCCAAGTTTTGGTTATGAAAACGTTATGCACATCCTGGTTTTGTCATTTATTAACTTGTTTGCATCCACCAGGTTAGAGTGATCTGCACTGCTTATATGGATTTAAATATGTTTAAACTTTTGTATTTTGGGTGCACTGTACATCGTTAGATTCATTAGATTTTCCTCTGACAAGAACTTGAAGACTGTTTGCTGTATTTCTTCCTGCAGAGTTTTTCTTTTTATTCTAACCTTCATACAAACATTTTGGTCTTATGGTTCTTTTCCATTGGTGTATGTCAAATATGCAAAAATACCCCCCAAAAAAGTAGATGTTAAAGGTTCACCTTATCAGTTAAACCCTCCATTACCTCTCTAGACGGGAGATCGGGACATCAAGCACTGAAGCTGGTCCTGTAGCTTTCTTTCACTTCCTCACAAATTCGTATCAGCACTTTTTTAAATTGAAATATCAACCTTTGATCCCAAAGAAAATAACCAACCCCTGTCAAGTTACTACACCTGGGATGTTCTCCAGCTTGTTGCGGAGCTCCTCGTTCTCCTGCTGCAGAGAGAGCACCTCCTGCTCCAACTCCAGGCAGCGTGGACAGCAGTTCTCCTCCTCCTCTTCCTCCTCAGGCAGTGTGGACGACGGGTGACCGTACGACTCGGACGGGGTCGGCGAGCCCCAGCCCCCCAGGCTGTGCCTCGGAGGGGACACCCCTGACCCGGGCTCTGCCGACGGACACTGCTCATCCTCCAGACCTGCAGCCAGATGTTGCTGCTGCTGCTGCTGCTGAGGCCCTGAGAGCAGATAGTTCTGTAGGGAGTCCGTGAAGATGCGCAGAACGGCAGAGGTCTGTTGTTGGCTCAGATGGCTTTGTTGGGCCTCCTCCTCTGGGTCTGTGGTGGAAGAGCTCTCTTCAGGTTTGGACTTTCCCAGAGAGGAGTACTGAAGCCCCTGCACCTCCCCTGGCCCGTCCTCCAGCTTTATGTTAGAGGAAAAGGAGGAAGAGGAGGAGGGATCCAGGAGACGGCCGTTGTTGAGAAGGCTGAGGACTCGGCTACACTGCTGGGCGAAGGCATCAAGGATGAGACGATTCTCTGTGGCAGGAGGGAAAAATCAACAGGTCAGAAACAGCAGCAACCAACTTTAACAGTCTGCAGGTCGGCCATTGTTGAAGAATCCCCATTAGAGTCCATTGTGATGAACATGACGTTCAAATAAAGTTCAATAAGAGGTGACAAGATTGCAATACTTTACTGTGAACAGGGGTAGCAGAAAGTAACAAAAAATGGAAACAAGTGAAGAACAAGTACCTGTTTTTATGACAGTAACAGTAAATGAGTGATGCTTCTGAAAAAAGTGAAGTTTCCAGCAGGAAAGCAGCACATAAAGTAATGAAAACAATAAGTGGTTCTGTGTTTTGTCCTTCATGGTCTCGTTTCTTTCTGCCTCCCTTTTCTTTCTTTCTTTTTCACTGCGTTTTATTGCGTCAGAGCTTTTCATTACAGTAACATACTTTTGGCTCCTCTGCTCATAGAAATGTCAGCTTGATTATGCTGATTTATTCAGATGGCAGTAAACTCTAAAGTCACTGTGTGTCTGCTGTGACCAAACCGAAGCCGAGCAAAGACAATCAGCTCAGGTCTTTTGTCCAGAAACGAGCCTCGGTGTTACAGTTTTCCTGGCAGTCTGGGCACGTCTCAATGAGATGCTCCCACACATACCTCCATGTAATGATTATCACTGGCCACACACACATTCACACACATATATACATATATATACACACACACACAGACAAAATGAGTTCTAGGCGGCCACTGCTGCGTTCCCATTCGCTCAGACGTGTCTATCAGCCTGGCGCAGATGTGTCGCATTTATTAATATGCGTGCCGTCTCTGTTTACCCGTCGAGATGTATCTGATATCATTCGCCTTCAACCCACCAACACAGCTACCACCACCAACACCATCACCACCTCCACCCCACACTCTCTCCTCTCTCCCAGTTTTGTGGCACCGTGAGCAGAGAGCCTCATAAAATTTCATTAAAAACAACACGCTTGGCAGAGGCAAATTTATGAGCCCCATTTATTTTAATCACAACTCTTTGGGAAAGGCTTCTCAATGCAATCTGTGTTATTGTGTGCTGAACTGATTGCTGAGTCCCAGGGTGTCCGATGCTTCTCATGAGAAGGGCATCAAGTTGTTGCTTTTTTCCTTCCCAGCTGGGCACAGAGGGACATTAAGTTGCTCCCAACGTGCAGATAAAAGCACTCTGATATGTCATTATCAGTAAGAATGCATGGCCCGATTAGCAGGGATTAGATGACACATCTTGTGTATTATGGGGAGATTCACTGGAGCAGGGAAAATATAATTTTCTATGATTATTTCGTAAGTGAAATCAGGACCACGTGCATGCCAGAAAGGATCCAAACAATGGGTCATCATCTGTTAAAACCTGGCCTTTACACTCACAGGAAATCAGGCTACTTTCACAGATTAAAGTGGGTTAAAGATATGATACTAACGCCTATTTTTAGATCAAAGCTGCAATACTTCATGCACACATTTGTGAATTCTGATGTAGGTGAGTTTACGTGTGGCTGCAGTGCAACCTGACCAGACTAAACACAGGATGTAAAGCAACAATAACCAGCAGCAAATTGAGCTTCTGCTGCCAGGAGTGATAAAGAGATTAACATCTGATTAGAAGATGAGATGTCTAATGTTTAATTTCATAACTGCCACGATCCGGTCCATTGCTTTCATCTTAATGTTGGTTCCCGTGGACCCGCCCCTCCACACGGGGAACACATTTCTTCCTGAGCCTGCACAGCCCTCTAATGAACAGCAGCTGAGGAGAAAAATGAGCGCAGAACAATGTGTTTCAGCCTGAGACCGTGTGGGCCCTTCATGCACACACACACACACATACACATACATGAAAACACACAAGTAAACACACACATGCACACACACACACACATGGACAGACAATTACCCAATGTAATTTTTAGCACATGCACACTGGAGATTCAATCATGACTGCTCTCATTACAGCAGCAAATCAATCACTGCTGACAGGAAGAAAGAGAGGAAGAAATGAGAACAAAAACATGAAGCTCAGGTGATGAAGAGCAAACAAAAGACAAGGTGAGATAGATAGATAGATAGATAGATAGATAGATAGATAGATAGATAGATAGATAGATAGATAGATAGATAGAT
>JAPZDV010000026.1:18914114-18930262 GCA_029814665.1 Acanthurus lineatus
TAGATAGATAGATAGATAGATAGATAGATAGATAGATAGATAGATAGATAGATAGATAGATAGATAGATAGAAAACTTTCTCTGTTCAATCCCAAAAATAGATATCAAAACAAGCAGGTGTGTTACAAAAGTGTCAGTATCTTCAGTCCAAATGACAAACCCACCCACCACACCTGGAGTCACTCTCATCACTCACTCTAAACAAGTTTGAAACCCACCTGAGCTGATACCATAAGTGCAGTCTGGAGAGAACCTGGGCTCCGCTCTGCCTCCGCTGCTGGCGCGTCGCTGCTGGGCACCGGGGGATGCTGCCGCCGCCACGCTGCCCGCCGGTGCTGAGGTGGATGTCGGGACCCTGCTGCTGGGCCTGTTCTCACATGGGAAACGATGCTGCTGAGGCTGCTGAGGCGGCGGGTGATGCTGCTGGCTGCTGCTGATGGCCACGCTGGTTTGGTGGAGCGGCTGCAGACGCTGTTGGTGGTGATGTTGGTGGTGCGGCTGGAAATGATGAGGCTGCTCGGGATGAAAAGTGAAGTGGTGGCCGTCGCCAAACAGAGGCACCTCGACCACGGCGGACCTGTCAAAGCGCGACTTGCCCGCCGAGCGCTTGCTCTGGAAGGTTTTCAGGGTGCTGTACGGACCCCGTTGTTGTCTGCACATCTTCGGGGCGCAGGGCCCTTCATCTGCGGGCTGCATCTCTCCCTCCATCCCTGCCAGGTGTCACGGAGAGGCGGACGACTCCGGGTCGGTATCGTGGCGTGCTGGAGTGACAGACAGCTGATGACCACGGGATCAGATCCGGTGTCGGTTTGGCTCGGTTCCCCCCCCCCTCCCTCATACACACACTGTGTGAAGGGTGGGCTAATTTAGGCTACTGACAAGCCGCCGCTCCAATCCCCAGTCGGGAGCGTCGATACTGAGACTTCCAGGGGGAAATACAGGCGGGACTTGTGCGCCGCTGCCTGCCTCCTTTGTAGCCAGCATCCACACAGAGAACAACGGGGCGCTACGGCATTTGTACAATCTGAAAAATAAAAAAAACGCAGAGCGAAATCCGACAAATGAAGAGGCAGAGGCCATTTTGCTACTGAGCTCATCAATAGCGCACATAAATGAAATGAAAGAAAAGGCTGCCCACACCCAGACAGCAGGCCAGCAGTGGGAGCTTTGAACGGGCAAATACTGACAGAAAGTAGACTTTGATATTGTGTTTATTAGCTCTCTCGATTTTAAATCCTTGAAAAAATATTACTCAATTAATAAAACTAAATAAAATGCAATAAAAAGAAATATGATCTTTTTCTTAAAGCTCACATTTTGGTCCTGAATTGAACAAAATCTAAAGATTTTATTTTTCTGATCCATATTTAGGGCAGTTAGGTAGTTAAAATCACAGCTGTTTGTAAAACCTTAATAAAACTTAATGTTTGAAGTCATTAGCGGTGTGACAGCTGCTTGGTCCCCCAGTCTGCGGTCCCAAAAGTTTGGAGCACCACACGGGGGCGCCACATTAATAGATTACAAACTTTGGCGATATAGATGAAGGGACTGAGGACCTGCTGCTGATGAAGCTACCATATATTAATTTTGCTTCTGTGAAATATATCAAAACTCCAGAAATTGTATATCCATAATAACGACAAAAGTTAATTAATTTTTTTTTTTTTTTAAGTGACTATAATTAACATTGAATGCGTATCTGAACTATAGCTTACTCAAGTGAGGGGTGTATGTGGAGGCAAAACTAATTTATTGGCTATTGAAATCAGTCAGAATGTGTTTTATTACTAATGAATTCAAGTTTTAACAAATGCGTAACCGAATTTATCAGAATATACTCAGTCTTAATTTTAATTGTCAAAAAAGTGCAGTTTTCTTTTGTTTTTTTCTCTAAATTTGACATATTTGGTGCAACTTTATTCAAGATATTTGCATTTAGTTCAGTCATAAGAGCGAAAAAATGTTTTGTTTAATTTATTTAGTAGTCAAAACACACCATACACACGGATCTTCTCTGGTGCAGAATGAGTTAGTTAAGACAATTTATGTAGTTTATGTTATTTAAACACTTTCAGCTTTGACTAATTGATATCATCGCGCCTCATGAACGCGCACGTCCAGTAAAGGGGGGGTTACGTGCGCGCGTGGAGAGCCCGAGTCACAAAAGCAGTGGTTTTCAGCAAAGTGTGCGCACAACTTCTGCACCGACATCAACAGATGAACTCGGGAGAAAGTCGATGAAGCGGGAGAGCAGAGGAAACCCGGAGGACACCGTGTGACTCCTGCACGCGCGGATGACGAGTTTTACGAGAAACTGATTTTTTTTTTCTTAAAAAAGGGACTTAAAAAGAAATATCAGTTTATTGTCTTAATTTGCAGTTTGGCAACTTTTGGCTGCAAACGGCGTGCATGGTGGAAGGATGACGGTGACATAACTTTGCATCTTTTGGTCGATTCACCGAGTTTCTCTGTCAGTTTGATCTCGATGAGGAGTCTCTAACCCGGACTGACACACTCGGTGTCCGGGAGCCGAAGCGGTCAGGGACGCAGGGAACCGTGAACCCCAGCGGCTTGCCGGGATGGTGCGCCTGCTGAACTGCCTGCTGCTTGGATATCTGACCTGGAATCTGCGGATATCGGACGCACAGGGGGAGTACTGCCACGGCTGGCTGGACTCTAATGGGAATTATCATGAGGGCTTCCAGTGTCCGGAGGACTTTGACACCACGGACGCCACCGTGTGCTGCGGCTCCTGCTCGCTGCGCTACTGCTGCGCGGCCGTGGACGCACGGCTGGACCAGGGCAGCTGCACCAACGACAGGGAGGTGGACAACACTGAATATGCAGCGCGTAGGTTCACTGGTTTGGTTTATTTAAAAATTCCCCTGAAAAAATGCATTTCTTAGGTCTTCTTAAAGTGCTGCAATTAAGCAAAACGTCACAAAAAAGAGCAGATTAGTCCGAAGTTGAGTTAAGTTGGATAAAAGCACCACAAATGCACAATTTTAGTCCGAAAAAATTGAACTGTCCTTAGTTGTATTCAGCCAAGATAATGAGATGCACACACATTTACACAAACCTAATATGTATGACTTACTAAGTTTGATGGATCTTAGTAAAGTTTCACAGAGGTCAGAGGTCAGACTGCCCTGCTGTCATATAAAATTAAGGGAACTTAAACACTGAAGACTTGGTGTATCTACTCAATCTAGACATTAACGACTTTGTCCTTCAAGGTCAACATTTGTCCTGTGAACACAATTAACAGGACGAAATGATAAGAAACTGTTTCAACTGTTTCAGAGTTGCAGGAAAAAACTAAAGAAGACACAGAAGTTTTAAAAATTACACTTATCTAACAAGTATAAGATCTGTTTTACAAAATTTAAAGTTCTCTAACTTATACCACCTTTTAAAAATGCATCAAATATCAGTTTAATTACTTTTGTTTTATGTTTTCCCAGCAATAATCAACCAAAGTGTCCAGTTTCCTACTTTTGTTTCCACTTTTATGACCTCAACTCGGTGCAGATTTTATCAGGATAAAAAGGATAAACAGAGTTGTTGTTGATGTCAAACACCAACCAGATGATCTCAAAACTTTTTTTTTTTTTTAAAGAATTTTTAAGCAGAAAATTGTAGAAAACTTGCTGGATGTCAATGCTGGAATGATTACACACAACTTTCTCACACAAGCAGGCTTATTGTGCTGCCGTATGTAAAACCTCATTCACTTTGACAGCCCACTAATTTGCCAGCCGAGGTAACCAAAACATCATGAGCATCTCAGCATCTCATTTTCTCTGGCTTCTTTAAACATTTAACAGACTCAGAGTGTCACATTAACCCTCTGTTAGTTGTGAAATGTTAAATAATAGACCACTTTAACCCTCAGGGTTTCACCGGTTTTCTTTAAATTTCCCAAGCTGATAAGCTGTGGAGCTTTAACTGAACACACTGTGTGCTCCCAATTTCCTATTTTACTTCCTATCAAAATATATAAACACTGGCTGATTTCCTTCCAAAGTTCAAATGAGCTCTATGGTGAAACCTGAGCTGTTTGTGTTGTATGGCAGGAATGTGTCTGTTAGAGTTTGTTAATAATATTTATACATATATAAAAAAAGACTCGATTAAATGATGTTGATTTTAAGAAACCATAAAAAAAGTTTAATCTCACTTCTTAAGGATGTATAAGCACTAAATAAACAGTTAATGTAGTCAAGCTTTTTAAACTATAATTCCTCCTGTGGGCAGTAGTATTATGAGTGGAGGCTGGTGATAATAAATGAAAATATTGTAAAACATTTTTTTGTCTACATGGGAAAGGTTATAATTGTTAACAAGTTCTCTAAAAAACAATTAAAATGTTCGTATATTTGCTCGTCTCTACATAATTGTGCCAGAAGCCATCCATCAAAGGTTTATCTGGAACCTGTCAGTGCTTAATGGGGATATTAAAGTTAAGTTTAACCCACTTAGAAATAATGTATTTTCATTCTGAGATATTTTAGATTTTGCTGAAGTTTCTTTGAAAGTTTTTCAGCTGTTAAAAGTGTAATTTTCTTTGTGTAGGAATGAAAAAATCTGAACTCTAACCTTGTTGGGTCTTTACATGTGGACACATTTTACCAACCTGCAGCTCTCAGCCTGTAAAGGTTTCTTGTTTTGACCTCTAACCCTCCTGTGTTCGCCCTCAGAGCCCGTCTACGTGCCCTTCCTAATGGTGGGAAGCATCTTCGTCGCCTTCGTCGTGGTCGGCTCTCTGGTGGCCGTCTACTGCTGCACCTGCCTGCGGCCCAAACAGCCGACCCAGCAGCCCATCCGCTTCTCCCTGCGCAGCTGCCAGGGAGAAACCATCCCCATGATCCTCACCACGGCTCCCTCGAGCCTCCGCGCACCGTCGCGACAGTCCAGCACGGCCACCACCAGCTCCAGCTCGGCCGGAGGCGGCAGCTCCATGCGGAGGTTTTCTCTTGGGGGTCAGGGGCAGCAGCAGCAGCACGGCTGCCTGGTGTCAGCCACCGTCTCCTCATCCGCCTCCACCCCGACCCCTCAGACTCTGCCTCCACCTCCCCCTCCACCCTACACATCCCCACCAGCGCCCATGTCAGGAAGCATCCAGCACCCCTCCACCCACACCCAGCTGCAGCTCCACCAGCCCTCCATGCCCCCTCACCCCTCTCAGAGCACCGGGTTCCTCCTGCCGCAGCAGTACTTCTTCCCCCTGCAGCCCGACGCCTTCACAGCCGCCAAGAGCTTCGCCGACTTCGGACAGAGCTGACAGGGCTCCCAGCGAGGGGCAACAAAGGGATTACAAGATTTTATAGTTGTTAAGATGTGAGTCGATGGGGACAAACTCACTTCAACACAGATGGTGGTGTTTGGGTGGAGGGGCCGAGCCGGTTCAGTGGACACAGAGAGCGCGACAGGAGGACGAGGGATAAAGTACAACAAAGCTGCTGTGGTCGAGCAACGTTGCCTGCAGCGTTTCCCCCCCCCAGCTGCATCACAGGACACATCAACAGACCTGCTAGAGACGGAAACAGTTTTAATCTTGTGCACTTTTATCTTATTTTGTTAACAGATCTCACTGGGCTACTTTTTATTTTTGATACGTGCTGTTTTACAAAGTGACAGCCTTCATTTCAGAGTCAAATCTTGCCAGTTTATCACACAGCTTCTTTAAAAAAAACAAAAACACTGCAGACAGCATGGTCACGGTCACTCTGAGCATTGTTACATTGTTAGAAATAATGTTGGAAACCAGGGAAATATTATGTTTTTATGACAATCGCAAGGACCTCTGAAAGAGGACAGGACCTGACACACAAAGGACTCTTTATCTCGGAGGAACGTGGACGTGAAAAGATGTTGTACAGGCACTGTAGCCACATCAGGGTTCTCGTATTTGTTCCCTAATTTACAGCAAATAAAAAAAGTTGTCTCTCAGTATCTTCTGTGCACTGATGAATGCAAAAAAGAAAAGTCTGTTTAAAAAAAAAAGATCCCATGCTCTGAAAGAAGCTTCATCGTCGCTCAAACGAAAAGGAAACCGGAGCGGGTCGAGCCTGCACAGCAGCTCACTACCTGTCGCTCATTCTTGCGCCAGACTTCACAGCAGGAATGCAGCTCTGAGATCAGTCATTGTCAGTGTTCAATGAGCATGGAATGGTCACAGTGTTAAAAACAACTCATCCCAGAAATAGAGGTTTAGGTTGCAGCGACAGGTATGGCAAAATGTCGACAAAGGCCTCTCTGTTCTCCGCTTATCTGACTGTGAAACACACTTGGCAATCAGAGCCTCATGAAACCTGCAAACTGTTGGGTCTGGAGATGTTCGCTGCTGCGTTCAGGGTTCCCTAAAGTCTGTTATCACTGCGCTGTCATATCACAAAATACAGCTTCCACAATCAGTTATTTGACAGATTCCAGTGTAAGCTTTTACAGGTCTTGTTTATACTTGCGGCTGTCAGTTCGGGCTTCAGTTCTCACATTCCACTCTCTGCTTGTAAAAGGAAACTAGAAGTTGTGAACAAGTTTTAATGACATTTCCTAAATCATTTGGAAAGTTATAATCTTTAATATCTTTGCCAGGCCTTGAAAAAAGTTTCCAGCTCCTCTTCCAAGTGATCCATGAAGGCAGGAATCCTGATTAATACTCCTCACACCGAAGGCTTTGGCTTTGTTCTGTCTCGCAGGTTTCATCAAAAGTCTTTTTTTTTTCAGGGCTCTAAACATCTGAAAATGCTCATTGTTCTCAGAACAAATCCCGTCATAAATTCAAGTTACCCATACTCGTACTAAAATCAAGAAAACAAGTTTTAATCAAGAAGATTTACATGACATCAAACCATGTTTTTTAAAACCATTTATGGTCACAGCTTTCAACGATAGTCAGTTTTAAAGTGAATGATTTTATGTTCTGTAATTTTATTTCTCTATATAGCAGCTTCCAATACCTGTGGCAGAGTCTGCTGTTCATGTGTGTGCACTCTGAAACAGATACACATACCGATACTGTATGAAAGTCAGCATTAATGTACGAACACTTTGACTTTTCCGTTCAACAAAACTGCCACAAAACTGAAAGCACGAGACTCAAATGAAGGTAATAAACAAATAAGTGATCACAGACTGTAAAGAGTCTCTGAGAGCGATGCTGCAGTTTGTTTCCTGGTTCTGTGATAATGTGATAAATATAGTGATGACACATGCTAGAATAATAACTTCTCCATTACCAAACACAGTGCAGCTGGAGGTCGCTGCAAACATCAAAAAATGTCAAAATATGTCTTCAAAACAAGAAAACAGCCCATTTATAGTCAACAGATCAGTTTTAAATATTACATTACTGGAAGAAAAAAGGATCAAAGGCTGCAAACAGATGCACCAGCTGCTCATGCAATCACTTTGACTTCTTTATTAAACCGTGAGTTTGTTTGGCTGCATGTTGAAAAGAAACAGCAGCTTCTCTTCAATTATGGTTCTGACAAAGCAGCTCAACAGGTCTTATTAAATGATGCATTTCTGGAACGTTAGATTTCCTATGATCTTTATTCTGATAGACTGTTTGATCTCTTATGGAAAATACTGATACAATAGATCAAAATGTCCTGAAGCTTGTCTTAAATTTTATTTTATGTCTGACCAACAGCATGAAAACAAAAGATATTTACAATGATGTATGAAAGAGAAATACAGTATAACTCCTTTAAATTATAGTATCTTCCCATATTACATGACTTATAGATATCATTAAAACAGTTGCCAATAGACTGTTGAGTGTTTTTTTTTTTTTTTTTTGGCTTAAAGATGCAATAAGAAATTTGGGATAAATACAGTTGACTGCTGAGTCTCATTCCCAGGTTGTTCAATGCAGATACTTTGGAAAAGTTGGTCAGGCTTCAATCCCTTCCTCAACTCTCCAAAATCACCTATTTTATCATTAAAATTTAAACTTATCTGGTGGATTTTATGTCTCACAAAATAAATTAAAATGCTAAAAAATAGGAAAAAAAAGTTCCCTGACTGATTTTATAAACGTAACCTGATAAACATGAAATTAGTCCACTTGGTTTACTTTAAATAAATCCAGATCCTTATCTGTGACATAAACAGATTACTGTCTGTTTGGGATCTCAGACAGTAGATGGTCGACTGAACCCCCCCACCATAACAAATACGGACTCTATTGGTATCATTTGTCTCTATCTGCCTTTTCCTGTTTGGGTTCCCGCTGCTCTGTGTGTCCTGTTTGTTTCCACACACAAACACGAGATGACACAGAGATAACAAACCTGCAGAGACAAGAAAAACAGCGAGGATGTTCACATTGTTCCTCCATGATTGTAAAGTTTATTTCAGTAGTCCTTCATGGCAGTAAAAGACAACACTTACAAGTTTGCAGTCCCAACATGCAGAACAATCATTGAACAAAATGACAGAAAAGAAACAAATACTGAAAATAAAAGTTAAAGGTGCGTTTTCTTTTTTTTTTTTTTTTACTCTTTTGTGAAGTGTTCAACACTTGAGGGAGAGTCAAAGTAGTACAGTTAACATTTCAGAGAACAGTTTGTGTTATCCATTCATGCAGCCCACTGACTTTCACAGACAACAACGTGTGTTTTTATGTTTTCTGGAAAAAGAAAGCAACAGTCCAAGCCTTTCCACGACGACGACGACACCCACATTCAGCGGTTTGGAAATTTTTGACAAGATGACGACCAATTAAGTTTTAACACTGAAGACCAGCAGAGAAAAAAAATAACCATAAACCCTTCACTAAGCTAAGAAACACAGAAAGAGCTTTCCTGTAAAGCAGAGCTTCACTGCATGAAGAAAACAAGTTACAAACATGTACACTTAAGTTAAATCATATACTGAAACCAGATAATACCAGATATCCACTACTGGAAAGGTACATCGAGTGCTTTGTGCAACATCTCCTGTAGAAGCGAGCCGAACATCAGAAACTCCCACCGTCGAGAGTTTGACCAGAAACACACACACACACACACACACACACACACACACACACTCACACACCGACACTCACGCTTTCCCATAAGGGCCATGCATCAGCACACAGTAGTACACCATAGATAAACCTGGAGTCGTGCAGACAGACAACTGGAGCGAGCATCGACACACTCACACACACTCACACACACTCACACACGATAAAAGAAACACACCAGCAGGACCGAGACACAAGAAAACTCCCAGTCTCACACAGAGGACACAGACATGCAATGCGTACATAGACGTTATCAACAGTAGAGGTGACGCGCACACACACACACGCACACATACACACATACGTACATACAGCACATGCACATGCAGGCAATTAACTGACACACTCACACACACCGTCAGAAATCTGATCTCCCATAGGGAGAAGAAAGCAATCACACAGACATTAAGTAGTCAATTATAAATAAATCAAGCTGTAACAATATTAATATTAATAATAACAAGACATTTAAGAAAGCTCAGTTTCCTCATTCGATCTATTCTATCCTGCCAGTTTATCAGAGGAAGAAAAAACAAAAAGTTACAGACAGTTCATTACAAAGCCAGTCAATGCAAAATTCATACATCTCCAATATAAAAATACAAATCCACAAAATAACTATAGAGACAAAGTAGTTTTTATATTGTCGTGGAGTTTTCCTGGCTAATATTTCTCTCTCTCCCTTCAGCTAATGGCACTTATGTTAGAAGGATAAAATCTCCGGTTTGAGGAAAACACCATCGCCACTGTGACCTTCAACAGAACCATCAGAGAGCCTCACGGTCGCCTCCGCAGGAACCAAATCTCTCTTTACACATGTGCCACAAGGCACTCTGTAGTTTTCACATTGTACGAGTGCAATACTGTGGTGGGGAGACAGTGAGTGTGTCTGCAGTACGCGAGTGTGCGTGTCTGTGTGTGTGTTTGTGTGTGTGTGTGTGTGTGTGTGGAGCAATAGTCTAAGCTAGCTGACTAAACTATTCTTGGCTATTTTTAACTTCTAAGAGGGAAAAGGTCTACGTAGGCACCGTTGTGATCGTTGAGACAGGAGTGATGTGTGGAATGCAATTACTCGTCGACAGCAATGCTTCTGCTGAGAAAACGGTGGAGACGGGACTACAGCGGGTTGCATGAGGCAACTTTCTTCAAAGAGGAAATAAAAAGGAAAATAAATAAAAGCAGGCACGATATCTACATACTTTACACGTGAAACTAAAAAGAAAGAAGTTGAATTTTTTTTTAAAAGAAATAAGGATGAAGGCATGAGCAAATGTAAGGCTTGACACAATAGATGCTTCGTTAAGTGCAAAAAGAAAAAGTAACTGAAACAAATGTCTGCTTTGAAGTGGTCCGTTAGTGCTGGAATACATTTGGTTTAAAGTTTTCCCAATTCACTAGTACTTGAAAGATTGTATATACGACTGCTCTTTGGCAATCTGACAAATTCAAATCTTCTAAAAACTAATCATCGTCCAGTGTTTCAGCTTTTATAATAACAGTGTTCAGGAGTTTGATTTTAATTTAATCAAATGGTTGTAGATGATTTTAGAGAGGAGACGTTCACTCCGACAAACTGAGCGAGAACAGTGAAGAACTTCAGACCACAGACTTGCTAAGAAAGCACAGTGCTCATCATGTCTGCTGGACACACAACTACAGCTGATAGTGAACATGTTTAGTTTTGTTCGTAGAATTTTCTTTTTTAATTCCCTTTTTCAAAGACAACTAGACGTCACTCCCCTCTGTCCATTTCATATTCACGTCCAAAACTCCCCTCGGTGTAGGAGGCACACTCTCTCACGCCTCTCCTCCCCGTTAAGCTTCAAAAATGCCATCAGAGACGGCTGTCGTGGCTCCGGATTGGCTGGAGGCTCACCACTCGTTGGTCCTCTGTTTGGTGGTGTCGTACGCTCTGATGACCTCAGACTGAGAAACCACTCCGTTCTCGTCTTGAGAGAAGGCGTAGCCATCTGAAAAAGCACCAAAGCATTTAAAATAAGGCCATTTAGATCAGTGATTAATGTAACGTAATTTAACAAATTTAAAAAAAAAAACACACTTCAAACAACTAAATAAACAATAGACAAAAACAAAACTCAAAGAAATAGTTGAACATTTTAGGAAATATGTTTATTGACTCTCTTTTTTAATGAGAAGTTTGATATCACTCTCTATGTGTAGCTAGTTAGCTTAGCTTAGCATAAATGCCAGAAACAGGAACAGGAAGTTAACCTCAACCTGAAAGCTGCAAAATCTGCAAATCAGCAACTGTAAAACTAATTTATAAACAAATTGTATCTCATATGTTTAAACTCTACAGATGTGGTGGAGAAAAAAAGAAATACAGTTAGATACAAAACGATTTTTAATTTGTTTACTGACTGGTGACACTCTTTCATCTACAGGTAGCTGACAAGGTAAAATCTTTTTTTTTTTTAGCGCATACACAAGTTTTCTAGGGTTTTTTTCTGATAAACTGACACATATATTTTGGTTTGAAAATGCTAATATAAATGCTAATATATGTTGGGTTTGGATGTTTTACAGTTTTACACTTAACACACAAGAACAGTGACACGAGAACGATGATGATCTTATCTCTGCAAAAAAGCAAAGAAGCATATTTCCCAAAAATGTTTAACTGTTCCTTTAAAGCAAATAATGTGATTTAAAAATAAATTAAAAGGAATTAAAAGGATTTTTAACTAAAAGGAGTCTTCTTTTTTTTTTTTCAAAGTTTTATCTGTAGCATAAGAGCAGCCCTGTGATCTACCACCTAAACTTTCCTACAGGGATTCCTTTCTGACCTTTGACCCCTGACTCACCTTCAGGTGTCAAATGACTCGCTCAGTACCTGGAGGCCAGCGGGGAAGCTCAAAGGACCCCGCTGAGTCGAGTGCATTGTGGGGGAATAACAGCGCAACATTTCATCATTTCATCGTTATCTGGCTCAACTGAGCTCAACTCAGGACACACGAGGGGAAGGACAGGAAGTCAATGACGGAAAAAGACGGGGAGAGGGGCGTCTATGGGGGAGCTAGAGGGGGGCTGAGGTTTGAATAAAGAACTGAAAAAAAAAAGGTATCACACAACAATGGTCTCATCCCCACCTATGAGACAAACAAAAAAACAAACTGATCAGACAAAGGACACAACAGAAGAGAGAAAAAATGAACAGACAAAAGAAAACCAAACCCATGCTTAAGAGAATGAAAGGAGAAAGTAAATCTTAAGCTCCTCTTGAAAACAACTGATTTCTCAAGGGGAGGTGGGGAGATTTAAATATCACCTGTGCTGGTCAGTTACTTTGATTCGGTTTTCAGTGCGCATGTCTGTGATTTTTGCACCTACAGCCCCTAAATAATTACAGCTCCCTTTATCCTGTTGTTTTCTTTTTGGCAAACTTGTTTGTACTCCTGTAATTTAAGGTCGGTCTGGAAAGAAACTACTAAAAAATCTCTCACTGAGTTTCTGTAGGTACTTCTGAGCTGCTTTTCCTGCCACTCTAACTGGTTTTATGTGTAGTGATTTGTATGTGTGTATTCAGACTGTAAAAGATATCAGTTTTTCTTACTGTTGATTCAGAGCCTTACCAACATTTACGAAGACGTTTTCTTGCAACTGTCTGTTTAAAATTCAATTAAAGCTGAATACTTGGTGGTAAAAAACACTAAAATAAAAAATAATACTCATCCATAACACTCGTGTTGGCAAACCAGCTCTTGTAACTTGCCAGTTGGAAAAAAAAGTTTTATTATGAGCGAGGAGGGAAAATGTTTTATTATCAACCTCAAATTGCAACGTTAATCCTGTCTGAATGTGGCCAGAGAAACATCAGTGTTTCAACTTTTTATTTTAAACAACCACACAGGAAAATCAAATAGAAATGGATGTAAAATAAATAAAAATATATTGAAGAAAATGCAAAATCATGATTAAAAATGAGGAAAAATTAATAAAAGAATCAAAAAACAAGATTTAGACCGCCAACCCTTGGTACTTCGATAGATCTGCAGGGCGAGACACTGCGAGCCAGACACAGCTAGTGATTTGTGTTTCCTGCACTCAGTCAATGCAGAATATTTATGGGGAGGAGTGAGATGAACAGAGTGTCAAAGCATCTCCTTACTAACAAATGTCGAGACACTCTGGAGGTCGTAGAAATACTGTACGTGTCAGAGGAGGAATAATGACGCCTGATCTTTTTCCCTGACGAGGGAACAGATTTGAAAGCAGATAAATCTACATGGATAAACCGGAGTCTTTGGGGTAAAGAGTTGATGACTTGATGCCTCTCTCCTGAGACACGTTTAGTAAGAAAGAGAAGGAGAGCGAGAGAAAAAATAGAAGAAGAAGAAGAAGAAGAAGAAATATTGTGTAACTTACGGAGCAGGTTCTGCTGCATGGAGTCAGACCGGTACAAACTGACTGTGCTCTTCTTGAAGACATTCTTCAGGAGCTGGGCCCTCTCCGTCAAACTACACACACACACACACACACACACACACACACACACACACACACACACACAAACAGGCAGTGTGTTAGCGGCATGCTGAGCACCACAGGCAGATTTAATGACCCATACATCAAGCCCGTGTCCAAGCACCTCCTGAGTAGCTGGACCTGCCAACTGCTCTACCTGCTGGTACAAACACCATGTAGGGAGACAAAACTCTGGAGACGCAGGAGGAAGAACAAAGTGTCTGTGTGTGTCTGTGTGTGTGTAAGTGAAATATTTGAGACAGCATGTTGGCTAGAGGGTATTCATGTAAAGCCAACAAACATGTGAACACGGCTTCTCTATGAACCTCTTTATATGTGCACATGTGTGTGTCCTCCTACATGCAAAACTACCTGTGTGTTTGTATCTCCGCATTCTCGACATGTTTGTTTCTGTACAGTTGTGTGTGTGTGTGCGTGAGTGAGAGTGTGTGTGCAGCCTGCTGGGTCCGGGATAGTGGCCAGGCAGGAGGATCACTTTCAGCCAGCAGGAGATCTCACACTGATCTGCTCCACGTTGATGACTAGTCAGCTGCAGGCCTCAGGCCCCAGAGAGCCGAGCAGAGCCGGTCCGACTAATACATTTTTATAATATATAGCTTTAATATAGGAGAGCTGTTGCTCTAAAATGAGACATTCGGTGTTTGGGCGAAAAAAGAAGAGAGACATCTACTCTTATGACATGATTACTGACATTACAGTCAAACTCCTGCAATTTAGCAGCAATTTTAAGATTTCTTCCTTCCACCTAGGAATTGTGTTGGCAGAGGAATCGTGAGTATTTGAGAAATCTTGGGGGATTTGAGAGGTTATAGATGATTTAAGTTGATGTTGAATTCCAGAAAAATAATGGCCCAGGTGTTGGCAGTGTTGAATCATAATGATATAGACACTGAGACTGTATAAATTTACCATTCTGTTTTGCTATAACTCTGTCACGCTGTCTTTGTTCATCTCAAGTGTCAAGACACTGGATGAAATGTTGGAAATTACTCAGCAGGACTCAACTTATTAATTTTTTTATGGGATTTCTGCATCAATATATTAGGAATAAAATGTATTTATAGAGCTCTTTTCTCAGACATAACTCCCAAAGTGCTGTACAGAAGTCAGCAACAACAATAAGGAATGTATTTCCATTTTTACAGGAAAAAACATCAGACACATTTTCTTTTTGATCTACTTAGAGACAAACATTAGCTCAATAAATGTAAAATAAAGAGTTCAAAATCTTGGAACAATGACAGAAGTGTTTAAGTGGTGTGTAACTGTACCTCTTCCCGTGCACCACTGCTCCAGGGTCTTTGGATAAAGCCTCGAGCTCCTGCACCTCGTCCACCAGAGTCTTGAAACATACCCTCTTCACCCTGTAAATTAAACAATATTTTAAAAGAAATTCTATAAAAGAAGCTTCAAAGTAATAGACGCTTCAAAGAATGACATTAAAATACCCTGCTGAGCGATTCAAAGTACATCAGGAAATAAAACTTCTAGCTTTGCAAATTGCTTCTGACACCTTGAATCTGCTGCGGGCTGATGTCAAACAGACCCAGGGCAGAAACAAACACTTCCCATGGAGTTTTCACAGAATGGAGAAGCTAAATTTCCTCGGAGGTCAGTACAAAAAGAAAAACTCAGGGAAGGAATTTCTTCTGGAGATACGAGAGAATATGGAGGAATTTCCTGTATGGGATGTGCATTGGAGTGATGATGAGCGAGCAGAGTGCAGAGAAGACTCACACTTTGTAGGCCACGTCAAAGATCAGCGAGGTGACTGGGATGAAGACCAGGCCCATCCAGAAGACCCCCGAACTGAACATCATTTCGGCCTGTCACACACACACACACACACACACAAAAACACACACATATACACTTACTCTCCGGTCACTGTAGACAATGCAGAGTTCAGCAACCACAGAGATAAAAAGAAGAGCTCTTCAAAAGGAGAAACACCTGATAAAGATCAGCCATTATCATCCTCTGAAGTGCCACATAGTAAGAAACACGCATGACAAAGGCAGCCCCAAACAAACAGTCATATTGTGGAAATAGAGGAGATGGGTCCAAATAACTTTCTTAAAGTGGGTTAATCCTCCATGACTAAATGATACCATGTTTTTGTTTGGATCTCCTCCACCTCTGGCCCTTCAGGGCGGAGGAAGTACCTGTGAAGTATTGAGACAGTGGTATCTCTTTCACAGGAAAACAGCTCGACTGTTTGCTGTGCTGAGAGCTCCTGTCAATACATCACAGGAGACACAGGACGAAAAGAGGGTGTTGATGAAGCCTTAGAGCCTTAATTATCAGAGTGTAATATTCTGAGTATAAATGCTTTTTAGAAAACATCCACAGAGAAAGCTACAGACTCAGTCAAGCTTTTGCCAGTAGCTAAAACATTTAAAGAAGAAATTCAGGGATTTCAATTCACATTAAAATGTGTCTCAATTCTGCTTTATTTTAACGACTATAAACCATTGTTTTGTTTGTGATTGCAGTTAAAATATTATATAAAGTTGAGCTTTTTTTTTTTTTTTTAAAAATTTTGAAAATTAAAAAACAAAAGACACAATAAAAACCATTAAAAAATAATAAAAAAATATAAGCAACACCAAAGGGGTTAATT
>JAPZDV010000026.1:18936404-18988883 GCA_029814665.1 Acanthurus lineatus
AAACACAACTTGAGGTTGTTTAAATCTAAAAATAAAACTTAATGTCATGTGACTGACTAAAACAACCGTGATTGGTCCACTTGTGCACAACTCACCGCCCCTTTTTTCTCAGCCGTAAGATTCTTTAAACTTAGCGAACAAGTTAACATTTATCTAACAGTAGATTTATCTGTAAATAAAAATAAAAAGATAAATAAAAAAGTGTAATTGTAAAGTAACTGAAAAATAAATAAAAAGTTTGTAAAATTGTTATTTGTTTATCAGCTTTAATGTCGACATGATTCGCTCGGTTTCATTCCTTTTTTGATTAAAATACACAGCTAAACTCAAAACATTGCTGCCCGTCTGCCATCTAGTGTTGTGGAGGCGTAACTGCAGCACGATGCATGGTGCAGGTTTGGCTCAGTGTCGACTCGAAATAAAACAAACAAACATGACATAAAAGAGCTCATGATGTCAAAGTTTGTCTGCAAACTTATAAACAGTAAAAACAGTGAGACATTATTTTATTTATCTGTTCTTGTAATTTAAGTTTCTGACATAAAACGTAAACGTCAAACTAAACACACTTTTCTCAGAAATATGACTTTATATTTTGTCAAGTCTGCCTTTTTTCAGCTAGTTTTTGACTTGTCCTGTTTCTTGATCTCAACGTTTTAGGTATTTTAACATCAAAGCTTTTATTTTTTATTTGTTTTTGGGGCGGTATCAATCCTGCATCATCAGGAGCCCCTCTGTGTTTTATTACAGATCTGAGTTCAGCTTCCTCAGTATTTTTAGTGCATATATTCTCACTTTCCTCTGGTGCAGAAAGTTTGGATTTTACTTTTTGTTCAGGTCTGTTTTTGAAAAGTTTCCAACAGTAACAATAAATATAGTGTTTGTTTTCCACATCGTAAACAGTTTGAAGGTTCACTTTATACGACAGAAACAGTCTTTTAAAAACCATTTTCATTGTTTTTTCTGTTCGCTGTTCTCACTTTCTCTCAATGATGCAACTGAATATTTTCAGTTTTAATTTCTGTTTGTTGTGAAATGAGGGATTTTATTTTGTGATTTGTGAAAAATGCAGATTTAGAAAACTTGTGTTGCAGTTTTGCAGCCTGAGCTGATCCCTCTTCCTCCTCCTCCTCCCTCCTGCAGACATCCTTTATTCCCTTTGCTCGCACTGATTTTTGAAAAATGTGAATTGGCGACTTGCACGCCGAGAGAAAGCGGCGTGGCCGGAGGAGACGTCTGCTCCTCGGACTCCTTCAACGAGGACATCGCCGTTTTCTCCAAACAGGTACAGAAACACGTTCGGTCCACATGTCACGATTAATGCAGAGCAGATCTGCAGGATCATAAAGAGGCAGATTTGTCCTCTGGGGGGCTGCTGGGCAGAAATGAGCTGTAGGCCCCCGGCTGAACCCGACTTATACGACTCTCTGTGAACAGTTTGTGTCACATTGTTCAGCTTCTCAAAAGTACAAAAATAAAGTGTAAAAAAAAACTGCAATACCAGGAAAAGTTCTACATAAAAAAATGACTGAAGTAAAAGTGTGTTATCAAAAAAATGTACTTAAAGTATAAAAAGTAAAAGTACTCTCTTTGCAGAGTAAATAACTGGTTTATTGTCTCTGTCGGCGGTGTTTTAACATCCTTTACAGAGATCAGAAGGTTTTTTTCTGTTAAAATCAAAATCAAAAAGCTGAAGTTCCAGAAAATATAAACAACTTCAGAAAAAACTGCTGTGAAATGTTGTTGTGTGAAATACCACAAACTAACCTGCTCCTGAACGTCTCACGGATGGAGATGTTTCAGTAATTATAGTGTTTTTCTCTTCGTGTTCAGATCCGATCGGAGCGGCCTTTGTTCTCATCGAACCCGGAGCTCGATAACCTGGTGCGTCACTTTTAATTTTATTATTCCGTTTTATTGTGACACTCCTCTGTTATACGTTCATTTATTTATTTGTTTCTTTCGTAGATGATCCAGTCGATACAAGTTTTGCGTTTCCACCTTCTGGAGCTCGAGAAGGTCAGTTAAAAAACAGTCTGTCTCAGTGACCTTTGACCTTTTAATGAAGTGACGATATTGACTGAAAACTTCATGATCTAGAAGTTTTTTTAATAAAAGCACTTTGTTCTGATGGTTTTAATAAAATCATGCTTTCATTTTTGCAGGTTCATGAACTTTGCGATAACTTCTGTCATCGATACATCAGCTGTTTGAAAGGGAAAATGCCGATCGATCTGGTTATTGACGACAGAGACGGAAACAAATCCGACAGCGAGGATTTCATCAGGTCGTCAGGAAACAACGTGGATCAGGTGAGTTCGACGTCGAGTTTTAACCTGAAGATGTCGGTCAGACCTGCACCTAAAGCTCAAAATCAGCCCTTTTTCACTTCATTCTCTCATCTGTCGGATGTGTAGTTTATAACAAAAAAAATCACAGACTTTGTTGCTTTTGTTTGATGTCTGAGATTAAAAACTCAACATATTTTACACGTCAGACTTAAACGCATCGACAGTTTAGAGTTCGTCTCATTAACAACATTCAGGTTTAATAATGTTTTCCATTTTGGTCAGTAAACCTTTTTTTATTCGACGTGCAGCTTTAAAAAATGTTAATTAATGTTAAAATGTTTTAATTAACATCTAAAGGCCTTTGTCACTGTCCTCCAGCTTCTTTGCATCAACAGACATCAGTTATTGATCCTTTTATGTCAATCAATCAGTTCAGTAATGGCTCTCAAACTGAGGTTTGTGACGCGCTCATTGATACTCTGATTAACTCACCTTGTCGGCCACGCTGTTCGGGACGATCGTCCTCACCACCACGCCGCTCGTCTTCCCTCCCACGATGCCGAAGCCCAAACCGGATCCATCGTTCACCAGCTCGATTTCCTCCGCGTGGCCCCACTCGTCCTTCGAGAAAAAATCAACACGATCAAAGTTTTAAAAAAAAAAAAAAGCTTCATTTCAGGAAACATTCGATTCAAAGCATCTTTCACTTCCTGCTGCAGGCGGAACAGTTTAATTTGATTGTTTGTTTCAGCAGATCAGTTCAATCTGAACGGATTCATGAACGAATGAACTGTTACACTCATTTTATATGTGTGTGTGCGTGTGTGTGTGTGTGTGTGTGTGTGTGTGTTTCCTGCAGCAGCAGCAGCCTCACCTAGCCGCCGGCTGGTTATCTGTCCTCAGGTGAGAGGTCGTTAAACTGAACCTCAGCAGGTAATTACCAGCTGAGAGCATTTCCTCCTCTCTGATACCAGCTGCTGATCAATACGAGGCTGCAGCAGATACACACACACACACACACACACACACACACACAGAGTCTTTATGAAGCGGCTGTAATCACAGGTGACTCTGGTCTCTTATTACAGCTCTGATCTGATCCAGCAGCTCGTCCTCAGCTGATCCCAGAGCTGTTTGGGGCTGTTTGCCTGATAAAGTCGGACCTCACAGAACATGTTAAACGCTTCGCTCTCCAGCAGAAGTTCACTCTTTCTGCAGGAGAGGATGTTTCACTGCGGCCATGTTGCTGGATGTTGGGTTTCTTCTGGTTTGTATTTGTGTGTCAGGTTCAGAGAGAATCAGGACGAATTTACAATCACTTTCATCTGGAACGTCTCCAAACATTTCCTGTCTGCACCTCCACTTTGATTCAAAAAAGGCAGAATAACCTTAAAAAGAGGAGCATGCAGGAAGTGTCGCTGATATTTGGCGCCTAACGAACACTTCCTGTGATGAAGACCGAGGTGTTTCGACACGTTGACTCTGCTGACTGTGAACTCGCTCGTGTTTCTTACTTAAAAGAGAAAATCAACCTCAAAATAAGGTCAGTATTTTTTCTCTGAGTGATCAGCACAGATGCATGCTGGGAGATTTCCTCTGCAGTAGTAAAGCTGTCGGAGTCGGGGGACTGTTGGCGTCTCGTATGATTGACGGGAGGCCGGTCATGTGACCTGGATGACAGAGAGGAGTTCTCAGAAAGTTTGTAAACTTCATCCAGTTGTTCTTCGGTTCATTTCCTCTCAGCTGAGGCGGTTTTAAAAGCCCCTTCAGGTTTCTTTAATTGCACAATCTGTTATTTTTTATCTCTCTTCTTTCTGCTTTTCATCATTTTTAGGGGAGCCATAAATTACCTCTAAACTCCAGAGTGCATTCGCTGACACACCGTTCTAATCGATGGTGGGAAAAAATTCACTAAATAGACGAAAGCTGTAAAATCATATTGGACTCTGTGATTTATACTCGTCTTTATGAGCGACTTTACAGCGACGAGCAGCGTCGGCCCGATTCCAGCAGGAAGAGGAGCTGAGAGGTTCGACGGCAGGACAGAACATCAGCGGCGGCGGCGGGTCACAGACGCCTGAATCTGCCCGGCGGAGTCTTGGCTTTGGGAGGCAGGACAGTTAGCCAGGCCAGGCGAGCAGCAATAAAACCCAGCTAGAGTTGTGTTTTTTATGTCCACGGCTCCATTAAACGTGACCTCGATAGGAACGGGACATGAATAAAACAAAAGCAGGAGGATCGGAGGCCTGGTATGCAGGACGTGGCCCAGATCCAACGAGCCAGGAGGAGGAGGAGGAGGAGGAGGAGGGTAACAAACAAGAGGGACAGTGTAATTCTGTGTGATAATGACCCGACGACGGAGCCGAGCAGAATCATTACAGCTGAGACGAACCTGTGATCCTCAGCTCACATTTACATGCCCGACCTGCCCCACATCGTTTCTCCCACCCAACTCTTTTCTTTCGCCGATTTAAATGTCAGAGTTCTCAAACACTTTCATGTCCTCTCGTGTATTTGATCTAATAACTCGGGCACGCATTAACATTTTCTGTAGACCTGATGATTCTTCTGCAAGTCTGAGCAGGAAAACTGGATCTGAGTTTAACTTAAAACCTCTAACATTCTGTGTGAAGCTGCTGTCGCCCACTTCTGTTTTGTTTGCATGACGACGGTGTGACATTATGTCTTTGCAGCATGTTGTCTGAAGCTGCAGAGCCTCAAAAAAAAGACTCCAAAACCCACAATGCACTGCAGCAAACAGGGCGATCAGCTCAGCAGTTGGTTTGTTGTTGAGAAGAAGGTTTTTATGAGCGAGGCTCCTCTCAGCTCTGACGCTTCCTGCCTCCCTCATCTTCACCTTTCTCAGCTTTAGTCATCAGTTTGACCTTTGACCTCTCATCCTAGTTTCCATTATTCCTCGTTTCTGTGCGTCTTTGATGTCTCTGGTGTGCCTGTGTGTCTCCCTCTCTCTGCCTCGTCGCCAGTCTCTGACTCGCCCGTCATGTCGACATCCATTGATTGCGTCCCCGCAGACGTAAATACATATTGTCAGGCGCGATGCTGCGAGTGGAGCACTAACTTGATTTCCTTTAAGGCTTTCAGGTCATAAAAAATCATCCGAGTCAAAGTCAGCAGAGTTACGACTCGCCATAAACACGAGGTCTCACTCTGAATCAGAGGCGTGGCCTCAAAGTGACCTCCAGTTATGATTGACGCCCTCTCTGCAAAGCTTGTTTTGAGTGACAGCCAAGCTGCTGGATGAGTGTGTGTGAGTGTGTGTGTGTGTGTGTGTGAGTGTGTGTGTGTAGCTGGCTGAACACACAGCGCAGCATAAAGCTGATTTCAGTGATGTTCAGATCTCTGCGGTGCTGCTTGTTTAGGATCAGACACTTAAAATAAATTCAGTCATAAAACTCAACAACGAACAAATGTGCAAACTCAGACTTCACTTTTCCTTCAAGTTTCGTTCAAAAGGAGAAAAGCTGACTTCTGGTTTCGCAGCTCAACTTGCTCCAGAAAAAAGTTCAACAGGGAACTTTTTAAACTCTGACACTTCGACAAAATCCGTTTAGAAATATTAAAGCTGCAGCGTTTCTGTCAAACTCCAGAGCTGATAGGAGGAGCGACCACGGCGTCGGAGTACGGCGGAGCAAACGCTGTCATACCGAGTTTACAGTGTTTTTATATTTACTACCAGAAGGGGGAGACAAACTCACAGACTGCAGGTTTAAATACTTAAAATGGACGGAAAAGATTTGGAAAACATGATGCTTCATAATAGTTTTGTTCTATTTTCCAGTAAAACTTCAGTGTCATGTGAGATCATGCAAACACAAATTATTGATTAGAGAGGAATTTATTATAAAAAGGTTTCAAGTTTGGCAAACACGTCCGTGAGGAGCAGCTATGTTCGACTTAAAATAAGTTTGAAAATAAAAGCAATTTGAATTTGACGCAGAGTTTCTGAGATTAGGTCACCGAACAGGGAGACGAACGAAAGCTTCTGATGTTTCGACGCTGATTTTTACATTAAAGGAACATGGTGGAAGTTCGGTAATGCAGCCGGTCTTTTAGGAGGAATTTCACACGTTTCTTACCGTGCTGATGGCGGCGGCGGCAGTGGCGGCAGGCTGTGATGATGCGTTGAGTGGGCGGCTCCTGGCCACCACCAGCTCCACCGTCTCTCCAGGCTGCTGCAGGAGGGCCAGGGCCTGCTGCTGGCTGATCCCCGGCTCCAGAGGGCTGCCGTTTATCACCAGGATCTGGTCTCTCTCGTGGAGACGCCCGTCCCTGCAGCAACGACGCAAAACGAGTCAGGACTTTTTAAAAAAACGATATTTACACCAAGAAAAATGACTGAAACTCGAGAATCAGCAGCAACGCAGCTGGTTGATGAAGTTTTGATATCAAGAGGCTAAAAGCCGTCCAGCGGGCTGCAGACGGTCGCTGTTAGACACGAAACAAGGTCGGATGGTGTGAATTCAGATCAGCTGTTCTAGAAATTTTTCTTTTTTTTTGTTATTTTAAAAGTATTTTAATCTCCAGTGAGCGTTTAAACTCAGGAGAGTTTCAAGTCTCTGCGAAAGAAACTGAAATCAAACCCTAAACAGCCCGCAGGAAAGAAAACAAAGAGTGTGACGTGAAGTGTGTGTGAACCTGTGTGCGATGACGTGAAGTGTGTGTGAACCTGCGTGCGATGACGTGAAGTGTGTGTGTGAACCTGTGTGCGATGACGTGAAGTGTGTGCGATGACTTGAAGTGTGTTTGAACCTGTGTGCGATGACGTAAAGTGTGTGTGTGAACCTGTGTGCGATGACGTAAAGTGTGTGTGTGTGTGAACCTGTGTGCGATGACATGAAGTGTGTGTGTGTGTGTGAACTTGTGTGCCATGACGTGAAGTGTGTGTGTGTGTGTGTGTGTGTGGGAACCTGTGTGCGATGATGTAAAGTGTGTGTAAACCTGCGCGCGGTGACGTGAAGTATGTGTGTGTGTGTGTGTGTGTGTGTGTGTGTGTGTGTGTGCTTTCAACTGAGTGAGCAAGTGGGAGCAAAAAAAAAAAAATTGCATCTCTATTTTCACCCTTTCAGCATCGCATGTGTAGTAAGTTATGTTTACTATTACATTTACAGTGTCATGCACTTACAAGTGCCCGGCCATCAAGGACTCAAGATGGCAAAAAACCTTCCTAACTACAAACATACAATCAAATATAACAGCCAACCTTTTCTGTAGCAAATCTGCTGCAAGAATGGTCCCCTTCAACTATTTTTTTATACTCATCCAACTCGCATAAATGATCAGAGATTGACAACATTTTACTGAAAACTGCAGCCCTGAAAGAAGTAGTAAGACATTTTAGGAAAAGCACGTACGAGCAGTCTGGCAGAGTTTATAAGAAAACTGATACCAAACTCGTGTCTGTCCACTAACAGTCAACAGCTGCTTAGCTTAGTTTAGCTTAGCATAAAGACTGGAAGCAGGGGTACATGGTTAGCTGGCTTTGGCTGACAGAAACAAAACCTACCTATCAGCAAGTCTAAAGCTCACTGCTTAAGATGAGCAGTAAAACATGACATGGACTCCAACTTTGATCTCACTTCAACCAAAACCAACAGAGCTTTTTCTCTTCAGGGAGAACAGAAGTCTGCTTCGTTTGTATAGATAATCGACACAAACCTGAATGTAACCGTGCTCACAGATGTCTTTTGCTTTAATTTGAATTCTGCTTTGCATAAAGCTCTACAGTATAGTTATTTATCATGAGACAATATGTTCTTAATTTAGATTTATATCCAACATCAACAGACCATCTGTCCTTTTACACAAAGAACAATATGCACGGAGCATTGTGACTCAGTTAAAGATCTCTCCTGTGAGCTGCTGTTCAGGCAAATTCACAAGTCTCTCCTTAAGTTGAATCTTTTGCATTTTTGTCTGACTGGAGTTTTCCATCAATATCACCACTGTTTGCCAAAACTGGAGAAAATAATGAACTCCCCAAAACCTACAGAGTGCCCCTGTAATGAACAATTACAGTTTACATGTTCACTGAATCCCCAACAGCCAGAGGCATTATCTCAAACAAGCACAAGAGCTGAGTCCCAGATAAATAGATATTTTTCTTCGACTGCATCCTGTGTGCTGCCGGCCTTTTTCTTTGAATAGCTTCCCACTGTGTTCTTGTTCTCTAATGTAAAGATGCCTCATTCTCTCTCCTAGAATGCACTGGGAAATGTCATCTGTGGTTAATAGCCTCCCATTGACCACATGTGGTGACCCACAGAGACAGCAGTAACATTCACATGTAAATAACAACCCCCCACACAAAAAAACTAAACCGTGCAACTCAGGGTCATTTTAAATGCTGTTCCTGGTGATTGTTGTGGTAGATTTTTTAGGACAGCAGCAACTACACCAAATATACATCCTCACCTCTCTTTGCTTAGTTTCCAGATTGCCTCACTGCCTCAATGTCACCTGTGGATACTCAGAGCCCAGGGAGGCCAGAGTAACACAAACACTGGGCTAATTGGACCAATTAAGTCATTATGCAACACAAGCCAGAGGTCTGACAGTTTACACTCCTCTGGTTCTCCTTACAAAGACCTGCGTCGGGTTTAGCTCTGAAAATACCCACCAGAATTTGTCTGAAGCAGAAAATGAGTTATGAGGCACTGCAGGTCTGTCGGGGATCGATGATTATATCAGCAGCAGTTTCTTTGGTATCATGGGAAGTTGCAGCTGCTGAGACAGATTGTGTGTGTGTGTGTGAAGGTGTGTAAGCATGTGTATGTGTACATGCTAGCACGTGTGTGTTTACCTCTCCTGACATGTAGGGAGCCAGAGGGATGAGGGGCCACAGGGAGGAGTAGATAATGAAAAACACCACCCAAAGACCGATGCTTCCCCAGATGGCGATGTGACTGAACTGTGAGTGCAGAATTAGAGGACGGTGAGGTAACGCAAACTGTTCAGGCTCTTTGTTTAATGTAGGTTCGAGCTTTCAAACAATTAAACTTCTGAAGTTGTATTTGTGCCAAAACTTCCATACATTTTACTGCATTTCACTGTCCTGTGTGTTGCAGTTATTTTTTTACATCTGTGCATAAAAGTTCACAGCAAGTGTCTTCTAGTAAGAGTTACCATACGGAGAATGTAAATTCACTGGGTGTACAGTTACAAGCTCAGTGGGAACAAACCATACAGACGTTTGGAGATAAGAGGAGGATGTAAAATATGTCACAAGTGCCAGTGGTCACATAAAAGGAAAGAACGGGAAAAAGATAACAAAACCTTAGCGAGAGAGGAGAGAGCCATCAAAACTTACCATGGTCCAGGATGAGGTCTCAAGGCCGGCTTTAAGACAAACTGTGATGACCACAAACTGTGGAGACACAAATCACACTGACATTAATCCAAGACTTTCCCCCTACAGAGCTAAAATCAGTCACGGGAAGTGCACCGCAATTTTCATTAAGTACTGTTTTTGTTTGACAGACCGTACAAAATAAAACTGGAAAAGATCAGCTGACAAAATGAAAAGCACACAGAAGTGAAACTGATGTTTATTGACAAAAAGAGGATAACATTTGGCTCAGACACCTGAACAGTTTGACACTACAGAGACACTGACTCAGAAGAAGATCGGTGCACTCACTGTGTAAACCATGTTGCCTAAGAGGAGATAGTCTGGAGTTCTTCCGTTGCCAAAAACTGTATCTGTGAAGGGAATCAACAACAGAAGCTTTTAGGGCCAAAGCTGTCTCTTTCAGCTCTTGGGTTTCATACAGAGTTCCATTAGGTGATCCAAAGAGTAAACAACCAGACAGCACATTGGATTTTACTTTAATATACTTCTCAGTGTGAACTTTTATGTAAAACCCTCCGTAAGAGGCTCAGATGTAAAGATGGACATGGGAACACGAGGTGAAAACCACAGTCAAACGCTGCTTCCATTACTGCTCTTTGAGTGAGGCTGGAATGTTAATTCTGTCTTTCGCAACTATTAGGAGAGTGTTTATGAAAAGCCATCAGTAAGTTCGCTCAGCTGAAATGCTGTGCATTAATCATGGTCAGAAATTAAATGTTCTCACCAATTTACAGCCAAAATAGAAGGAAAAGGACTGTTTTTTTTCTTGAAAAAATGGTTATTTGTTCAACCATTAAACCAGAATCGAACCTCCTGAGAGCACTTTTCCTGAAACAGAAGTTTGAAAAACTTCCTAAATTAATAAAATAGAGACTAATTCAAATCACAAAGACATATTGCTCCAAACTGTTTGCGAGTATTTGGGCTGCAGCTGAGGCCCAAATAACAGTAGCGTGCGACTGCCAGCAAAGAAAGAAAGAAAGAGAAGCTCCCCTTTCCCTTTACTTCCGACTGGTCACATGTCTTGTGTGCGCTGAGGCTTTGCTGACAGCCTGTCAGTCAGAGTGAAGGGGCTTGGCGCCTTTGTTTGGAAAGCAGGCCCAAGCTTGTGTGGTCCTCTGCTCTGTCCAGCCAAGACTTACCGGCTCAAAGATCCCTATTCCCTCCGCACACACACACACAAAAATCTCAGATCTTAGTGTGCACAAACATGCTCAATTGACTGATGTATAAATAAAGTTACTGTAAATAATATCTACAGTTCACTGCAAAAAAAAAAAAAGAGAAATTGTTGTTTTCTATTTGGATAAAAGACTTCATTGTCTGCTCTGAATAAATCACCCGGAAAGTTTGTTTCTGAGTTGTATGTTTTTCAAAATGAAGTAAGTGCGAATAACTGTGTGCAAAAGCATTTCAGCAAGTCATTGTGTGCAAACGGGAACTGGTGGAAACTTGAATATTCGCTTGTTAGTGTGTGTCACTCTTGCCGGAGCACACACATGTTTGCAATTCATGACTGGACGGTTGAAGAGAGAACTGATTAAGACAAAGTATGTGTGTTTGACTGTCCTCCCTCTTCATCCATCGAGTCCACCGAGAGCTACGGTGGAGTCTCTGGGAGCTACTTACCATGCTGGAAGGCTTTGAGTGGGAACCAGAAGAGGATGACGGAGTGGAAGAGGCCGTTCAGACAATGGGCCCAGAAGACCTGCAAAATAGAGGGGAGTAGGATGGAAGGGAAGGAGGCAGGGAGGAGGAGGAGAGAGGTGGGGGGTTGGAGGCGGCAGGAGATTCCAAGAAGAGAGAAGGAGAGGGAAAAGACAGAAAGGAAAAAAAAAAAGCTTGTGAAAAGGGTGTAGGGAGCTCCAGCCTTCCAAGTGACCCCTGACCCGGGCCCTTTGTGCCAGCCCAGCGCTAGGCTAAGTGGCGGTTTTGTCGGGGCCTCCTCACTGAATGGCCACCCCGCTGACAGACACGCTGTATATCCTCTGTGTGTGTGTTATGGGGGAGAGGGAGGCTGCTGAGTGTGTGTGCGAGCATTGAAAGGAAAGTGGACAACGTTGGTGTGCAGGTTTTAACTTCTTCTTCTTCTTTTTTTTTTAATGGAATCAAATAAAAAAGCAGAGAGCATAAGAAACTGCAAAATGCACGTCCTCACCTTGACAAAAAGAACATTATACTACATTAATAAATACGCTGCCAGTGCGAGTGTTTCCTTTTATTATATTTCATTTGACTGCAGTCCTTTCATGTAAGAATTTTAAGTCTGGTAGAAATAAATGACAGGAGGGTTTAAACAAGCAGAAATCAGTCTAGAAACACACACGGGGAGACTGACAGGCCTGACAGAGATTAAACTGTTTTCATGGTTATTATTAAGGGCTTGGAAAATCGTGGTGTGGACCGCAGTCTGCGTGTGTGTCTGTGTCTGTGTATGCAAGCATGCAGACTTTGGATGAGTCGTTTAAATCAATACTCCCACTCTAAAACCACCTTGTTTCAAATTTACATTATGCAACGCCGGAGCCAAACAAAACACTAATGGGCGATGTAGCATGAAACAGCCGTGAAATCTATTCTGCCAAAAAACGCTCCACATTTGTGCCCCCTTTTCCTCCCCCGTGCTGACCCAGACGTTGGTGTTAATTCTAAGAGCTGAAAATTCGTCAAACCCGGGGAGTAAACGGCAGACTGGGGAAAAATAAAAACAGAAAAAACACCGTATTTTAATCTTAGGCCTATTTGCAATGATCAGCTCTTGGCAGACGACAAGTTAGAAGCCTTTTCTTCTTAAAAACACTCTTTTCAACAACTTCAGCAAAACTGTCAATGAAACATAAAACATAACTGGACACCTGGAAAGTGAAGGTTTCTTGGGATTTCCACAAGTTGGGGTCACTTTAGAATAACTATTAGTGTCGCTTTACATCCTACAGTTATTAAAAATTTTCTGTCAGGGAAGGATGTAAAAAAAGAAGGCAAAGGAACCACGAAGGGAAACATCTTGAGCCTTTATAAAATACCTTGGCCTCAGTGGCATGACCTCCTTACCTTTTCTATCAGCTAAACAAAGTTTCACAGCAGCCATCACCCTCCTCCACACTCACACACACACACACACACCCTCACAGTATTACCTCACCCTCCCACTGAGCGAAGGCTTGCTGAAACCAACCCCCGCTCCTCTGTCTCTGTGGCTGAATGTGGACCGAAACATCCCTGATGTTACAATCACATATTTATGCCAATTAGCCTCCCGCTGACAGACTCAGCTCTCCATCAGCCTCCTCCTCAACTATCCCATTCCTAAACACTGTGGGAGTGCAAACAAGCCCTAGTTTCCCCTCCACATTAATGAATGCTAATGAAATCAATAAATGTTCATAATCATTTGTCACAGTGGGATCCTCCTTTTCACCCCCTCCAGCCACCCCGCTCTCTTTCTTTCCCTTGTATCCCAGCAAGTTGCTAGGGATAGGGATCCCCTCTGAATGAATTCCCGGTCTGTCCCGTAAAGATTCTGCCCTTTGTGGAGCTCCCAATTGCCAGAAAAAGCATGAATGCCAGTAATTAATATTGAGCCAAATATTTCCAGAGCAGCCCACCCCTTCCTGTTTCTTTTGAACAGTGGAGGTAAAAAAAAAGGAAAGAATGGGAAGAAATAGATGAGTATAGGGCATTGCATAAGAGGGGATAGTTACTGGTAAACTTTTGTAATTACTACATCCACATTAAGGGGAATTTAATTTATTAGAGTGACTTAAGCACCAGGAATATGTAAATAAAAGTGAACAGGCGACACATATTAAGCCACGCCTTGTGGTTTTAACACCTCCCTTTTCTCACCTCAGCACAAACAGCTTTAATTCACAAAGACAGTATCTGTTGTGTACAAAAGAGCCGGGCTTGCAAAAAGACAGGCTTCGAGGGGCCAAATTCCTGCTGGATTTTCTCGCCTCGCCTCGGGCCAGCTGCAAGGAAAATATCTCGGGAAAAGAGTGGACAAGCCAGCAAAAACAACCTGCTGACCTGGCCGAGTCATCATTTATGGGTCTTGGAAAATGTGGCCTAAACAAAATTAAGGTTCATTCACTTCTAACTATCAGACGCATACTTCTGTGAGCCTTTTTTGGCACGAAACAGTTAATGAAATCTTAAAGAAAGTTATTAAAGGGAAAAATCCGCCCCACAAAAGGATTCAACTACAATTCTGGATGATTAAATAAGCTGTGAGGACAAATATCCCTCTAATCTACTGCATATTTATTAATAGACAGAGGACTTTGTCTGATGCTGTCAACACTACCACAAACTACATTTATCTACAGACAACACACAGAACTTACTCTGTGTATCGCATGTCTGCTTTTCCACTGAATGACCTCAATTTCTTCAGATTTCTTTAATTAACAATCCAGGCTGTAACAAATAATGTATTTACGTACATTGACTCACCTAATGACCCAGAGTGTGTTCATTAATCATGTGTGAGTTCACAACTGCAATAATAGCTCTGGGAGAGATTTGCTCACATACTTTCTTTTTACGGTTAATAAAACAGGTGTGACGTTAGTGGGTCAGTAACTTACGATTGTTTTTATTATTGATTAGTCTGGCAATTTGTTTGATTTATAAAATGTCAAAAACATTGAAAAATGCCTGTTCCCACAGCCAACTGTGATCTGTTCTAATTACTCACCGTATATGATTAATAAAAGCATCAAATCTTTACGACTGAAAACTGTCAGTTTCACAGTAGAAAACAGTCTTTGCTCACTAACACTGAAGAAAAACTCTATTGTTATTTCATACACTGAGTGTGGTTTTGGGTGGGTTCAACTCAATCTGACAGCCTTGCTCTCAGAACAAACAACTCCTTCACTTAAACAAATTGCACAATTTCCCGCTACAAACGCTCACACACAATGACCACACACTCTTTCTATTCCCTCCTTCCCCTGATTCTTTCTGCTGCATCCCCCAACCCATCTGACCTTCCCTGCCCCTGACCGCCATAGCCAATCAGTCTTTAATCCACCTCCATGCAGTGCTAACCAGGTCACCACGCCTGTGAGGAGGGTCCAGGGCTCTGGTTCAGCATGGAGAAAGGAGGAGACATCTTTATTACCAGCGGGGGAAAGCTAACGGACAGCCCGGCGACCAGACAGAATAGGTCAAGCCGGGCATAACAGAGATATGACTGGAGACGCTCTGACTGCAGCTGCCAGGTCACTGAGATGGATCAGTCCTGAACAACAACAGGACAAGAACATCTTGTGCCGTTAATGTGATGTTCACTGGTTGTTAAGAGATGAAACATTCGACCTATTCATTTGTGTGATGGAGCGCAATTTAAATGACATGATGTAAAATTAACAACTCAACAATGCTTCACTTCAAGGTTTTTAAGATAAAAATCATCTTCCAGAGGTGATGAAGTTAGACAGGATATGTAAAATATAAACTGGGCCAAAGGAACCAACTAACTACTCCAAAAAAGGTTTGAAAAACTAAAAACTCTTAAGTGGCTTCTGGTTCTTTAGAACTCAAAGTACATTTTTGCACTGGATTCAGACAAACAGACAGGAAATATGTTACTGTACCTGCAAAGAACATTACAGAGACAGGGAAAATAGAGATAACTCAACAAATAACTGAAACAAAAGACCACTGTGAAAAATAAAATAATATAAAAGTGCTCAAAGAATTAAAATATAGTGTGTGCAAATTAAACCGTCAATACACTCGTAAAGACCATGTGACAGAGACTAATGTTACCTTAGTGTTGAAGCCCATAGCATTCTGGGAGGTTTTGTAGAGTTCGGGGTATTTCAGCATGTTTTCTTTCCTACAGGACCGCTCAAATATTCCCAGAGTGAGAGGAGGCAGAGCGGTAAAGATCTGCATAAGAACAAAACACACATACAAAGACATCAGTGGTAATCTGAGACAATTTTGGATTATTTTTTGTTTCACAGGAATATTTTGATCATCAACAAACAAAACCCACAGAAATGATAGCCTCCTTTATTAAAAGGATTAAAAGATGTAAAATTCTTATTTTATAAAATATTATTTAGCATTAACATTTATTTTTGACATTAGGAACTGTAGAAGTGCCAAAATAATCTCATCCCAAAAAGCCCATAGCAAGCTTTGTTTTTTTAGAGGGTTCAGATTTTTGATCCAACTGACCAATCCTGTTCTCTGTAGGTAGTGGAGAAAAACATATATTCAACCAAAAACCAAAATAACTTTAAGAAACTAATTAAACTACTGTATAGTATGCAGAAAGTGGTTGAATGTAATGCCTAATAAAACTTATGGGTAAATGCCTGTCTCAATCATTGCTACCATCTCCATTTTTTACATTTTTTGGACAAATTTGTTTAATTCTTTTTTCTACTTGCCCCATTCTTCACTTTACATCATTTAGGGCCATTGACCTTAAACCCCTCAGGGTTTCTTATTTTGATTAGTCATGCTTCAAGTCTCTGCAAGTCTGTTCATATGCAAAACCCATCTCCAATGAACATCTGCGATGCCCTTGACTAAGAAGCAGGTATTTAAGCCTTGCTTAAGTGTAATTTCTTAGTGGTGTTGTAATGTTGTTCTGTATAGCAGCTGCTGAGAGAGAAGTGATGGTATTGTGTAGCTGAGGTGGGGTGGGGTGGGGGAGGGCTCAGTGGGTCAGCTGGTGTGAGTTCCCTGTAGGCCCATCTGGAGTGGGAGTCTGCAGGCCTCAGTCTGCGGGACCAGAGAGCCACAGGACATGCTCCACTGGGCTCCTTTCTTATTCACAGTCAAGCCCAGGAAGATCTCCATTGAGAGGCGGATTCAGCCGACTGCCTCCGACAGACTCCCACTGAGTCTGAGGAATTCTCCCAGTTTTTGGATAAAGTGAAAGACTGAACCCTCTTCCCATCCCCTGATACAGTACTGATTCTAAGCTGGTGGTTTATTATGGAATAAATGCAGAGTGGAAATGTTATTCTTACTTGAAAATTTGACCCTCCAATAAATTACTTCCATTCCAGGCAGGTCAGGTATGTGTGGAAATTTCACTTCACACCTCTCTCATTCATTTTTGTTTATGGAATTGAGTTGATTTTAATAAACACTTTTAAGTCCCATATCAACTCCTTGTGGGTTTCATGGCATGGTATTAAAGATCAAACTTGCAAATGCAATTTTTATTTTCTTCTACTTAATTCATGACAGCTATGAAATATGAGTTCATTAGGAGTGGTCCCATTATAGAGCCCTGTGGGACTCCCGACATCAGCGGCCAGCTCAGTTGTTGCTCCATTCTTCTTTTTTCCTTTTATCATTCAAACATAGCTGCCCCTGCTAACTACACTCTTTAGGGCAAGTTAAGCTGTTGTTCTTTCGTATTAAGTACATAGTTTAGTGCACAGAGGGAATATGGACTTGACAACAGCTCATAAATAAAGGAGAAAATCTTCAAGCTGTTGATGATATAGTCACGCTACAAAGGGATCGGTTTTGGGGCACCCCTGCAAATCAGTTCTATGTTAAAGAGTGACGGGTCACAGGAGTAAAATGGGAATTTAAGAGAGTTAACATTGTTAACACTCACCACATTGTACAAACCGATGCACCAGCGTTCAAACAGGATCTGGCCTGAGAAGCCGTTGACAAACGCGAACCAGATCTAAAGAAGGCAAAATCATAAAAAAAAAGAGAGAAAAGCAAACATAAGAACAGAAAGCGATGGCAGTGCAGCAGTTAAATACAATCACAGATTTATATAATGGTTATATATGCTTTCCATTTTTGACAGCAGGGGTCAGTGGTTACCATTATCAGATTTGAGAGTGGTCACACTACCACATCATCCATCACTCTACATTTATCACTATCTTATGACAACAGAGACATTTCAGAAAGATAGACAAGTTTTATTTATTAGGCAAAAACCAAAGAGTGAAAATTTTTGCTAATATATCTGAAATTATTGCAAGGGTGATGTATTTGCCAAAATAACCCTTCTGAGAGTAAAGCAGAGAAAATAAATTTCTCATCAATTTAAAAAAACAACTCAATGATTCAAAACTTAATGGTTTGTTTGAAGTGCTGACCCGTGATCAAAATGCCATTAGTCTAACTTAGCCAGGTTTCAAACTCAAGAAAGGCAAGAGGCCACAACAGACCAAATCAGAAACAAATGAGTGACAGCGGGAAAGCCTGGACCACCAAATACCACCTCCATGATGCAAATTACCAACTGGATTCATCACGGGATTACCTACAAACATATATCAAACCCACTATTCCCCCCTTGATCTACCGGAAGACAAGCGGGTGACAGATGAGGTTAGTTACGAGGCCAGAGTCAGGGCTGTGGTACTCTGAATGATGGAGACTTTGATATACTGTGTCAGGGCAGGCAGACAGAGGTAATGTAAACCATATGTTGGGTGGAGATTAGGTTTATCACTGTATCTTGATTAGTCATGCTTATCTGAACAAAACAATGCGTCAGATCAGGACAGAAACCAGGTATTCTGAATGAACAGTTAAAATACAGTTTCTAGTCTGAGCAATTTAATTCAGGAATGTTTCAGCTGTTGTAAAGCAGATTTGTCTGACAGATCCTGGAGTAAAAAAACTGCTCCTTTACCTATAGTGAATCAGAAATTGTTCCTCAGTGTTACAGTTTGACACTTAGCGGTCCAGATTTGGCTCTTGCTCATGCCAAATCTGTCTGGGGAACATCAGGGGCTGTGTTTTGGCCATGGCCAACCAACCATTTCCTCGCTTCATTTAACCTCATTATGAAGGCATGAACTGCTACAAATTCTCAGATTCAGACAATGCCTATTTAAGGGCCCCACCCGCTGCTGCCACTCTATACAGGACCAATACCAATCTGCCACTGGCCCTTCCCATTTAATCGTGTAAGAGTATGCATGAAAACAAATGTGTGTCACCCCACCACTCACCCCCTCTTCATTCCCTTAGATGGGTGTGGGGTGGGGGGGGGTTGGCTGCCTATAGACGAAGACTGTGTTTATGTGTGTGCCCCCGGACCCTGTCCCTAACCTCCCCCTCTGCCACACCCACCCACCACAGATCCCACCCTCCACCCCATCAGGTGCACTCTACCATGATGTTGTTTCTTTTATAAGAGGGGGCCTGTTTTCAAACTCTTGTGGGATGTTCACCCCAATCTGGTACCATGTGGTTCTTTAACTGCGTGAATCAGAAGGTTTACTGTACATCTGTTTGCATTAAGGGAACAGTTTTAAGTGTTTGGGTCTTGGCTTGCTGAAAATGCATTCAGATGCTGTTGCTATGGGTTCTGTGTGGATGAAGTCCAAGCCATGAAGCAGGTTCAACCATTAAAGTGGCTCAAGCAATGGTAACGAGAGACTAGCGGGTAGGTCAAACCTCTGAATTAATTACAGCTCTGCCCAATGAGAGGCTCTGGGCTGATATATTGTTGTGCTAAGTTAAAAAAGGCTCCTATTCATAGTATGTGGTAACTGCTTCTGTGTGAGTGTTTTGGCCTGGTCCTTGGGGTCCCAATAGCTTCTCTATTTTTTTCTCCCTCTCTCATCTCTTGAGGGACAGATGCATTGATTTGCTCATTAGGGGAAGTACCAGGCAGGATTTTTCTTCCCCTTTTCTTCTCCTCATTGAGTGCCACTCAGCGGAGGGGTGTGGCTGGCCTCTCTCCCCGACTGCACATCGTGAAAAACAGTAATGGTTGGAAGCGGGAGTTAAGAAAGGGAGGATTGGGCTGATAAGAGGACTTCTTGCATATTCATCAGCGAATCAAAAATCATTGATTCCAAGGCTGCTGCAGGCCTTGTCTAAAAGTGGCTATGGGTTGGACAAGTGGGGGTGAGCATGACATTTGTCCCCAACTATGCGAGTCCTGATACTCTTAATCTTGGTATTGCAGACTTGCTAATGGAATTCATACACAAAGCAAGCAGACAATAAAGAGTGACATAAAGAGGGAGCTGATAAATATGCTTAAAATATGTGGAGCTACAAACACAGGCTGTCTTACAATGCCTGGCACAGCCTCTGTGGTTTCATTCAGCGTACGACGGTCGGCAAGCTTTGCTCTGCGACTCTGAGCCGTCTCTGACTGCACTGAGCCGCACTGAATAAGCTTTCATGTAATTGCCTCATAAATGCCACTTGTCCATCACCCCCTTCTGTAGCACCCTGGCAATGTGTCAATCAAACATGAGTGGCCAGCTGGATCGGCCATTTGAACTGAGTTGCTATGGCTTCCTTTAGAAAGGCCTCTTTGATTGAATGTGGCTGAATTCATCATTTTCACTCCCTGTTCTTTAGTTAATAGTTTAATTTGTGATAAAGTAGGAGTTATGTTATACTTCATGTTCAGTATGCACTGGCCAACAATATTTAGAAAATATTCGAGTAATTATAATGGCCTTTTTGAATTAGACAATTATGTGTGACCACTTTTATTTAACTGATCAGGAAAAGGAATGTAAACTATAATCAGCTGCATGGCGAAAGCCAAAAAAGACACTGTGAAGCCGTTCCAGCAGTCAATCAATCGTACACCGGAGTGACAGCCTTACTTTCTGACTTACAATTAACCCTCAGTGTCATACAGAAAATCCTGAATGATCACAAAACTCTTCCAAGGACTTCCAACTAAATTGCGCTTACATTCACGTCTTCCACAATAGCAGCAGAAGCCTTCACCCTCCTACTCTATGTCTCTTAAAAAGAACCAAAGCCCCCAGTGGGAAAAGAGGGAGACGAAAAGAGGCTTAAAAAACAGAGTCACCCATTCTTGGTATTTAAATTGAAACACACACTGTACCAAACAATGGTGCTGCGAACAAAAAGTTAAAATTCCAGTCAACATCCTTGATTCTCTCCTTGCAAGAAAGCCTGGGAGTCGTAGAGAAAAACATGCAAGCACAAAAGTAAACCTATTAGTGCAACAAATGCAGCTTTTACCCATACCCTGGGGTTGCTGGTGTGTTAGATGTCAGAGTCTTACAAAACAGGGACATTTGAAATATTGAAGCAGCCAAAGAGGGAAGAAATGTCCTATTATCTACTTGAATCCCCTGAAGCGGCGTAGCACAGCGAGGGAGGGGGAGTTATGTTTTCAAAGAGTAACAAAAGGTGTGCTCGCCTTGCCAACAGAACTATACATGTTATGTTCCAGTTGTAGGGAGAGACGTGCTCTGAAAGGGGACCTGGTATTTTTCAAAGAGGGAGCTGTAGTTGAGCAAACAAAAGAAGA
Source organism: Acanthurus lineatus (assembly GCA_029814665.1). NCBI lineage: Eukaryota > Metazoa > Chordata > Actinopteri > Acanthuriformes > Acanthuridae > Acanthurus > Acanthurus lineatus. The sequence goes on from JAPZDV010000026.1 coordinate 18,957,334, forward strand.
GGATAAAAAATGTTAAGAGGAATTTTGACCAGGTTTTACTGTAACTGGCATAGAGGTCAATTTAGGATTTAAATAAAGGACAAAGAAAAAAACTGAATAAAGATGGTTTTCATAGTCTACTATTTATGTAATGGACACACTAGAATTTATGTCACCTCTTCTGGACTGAAGGTTTACCTCAGAGTCTCTTGGACTTAAAGTATTTTAAAATAATTACTGATGAATAACTACAGGACTGAAAATGAACCTTTAGGCACAAATGAAATGTATTCTGAAATGTTATTGCTGACTGAAAATTAAATTTGCTGCAAAATTTAATTTTATTTTGGATCTGCATATGTAAATGGTTAATTACCCTAATCTTGAAAAAAGGTGGCATGACCAAACAGTCAGAGTAACTGCAGCTATAGACTAGAAAGAAGCTGACTGTCCTCTTAAACATCAGTCCACAAAAAACACAAGCACTAGAATGTAAAAAGTGGCCTTCTGCTTCTTGGTGGTAAATAAATGAGAATGAAGATGAAAAAGGGGATCAGAGGTCAAGTGTCAAAGAAAGAGAACGAAGAAAAAGGAACTTTTAAAGTGTTCATATTTCTATGACAAGGTATGTGGTGATGAAATTTTAAAAACATGTGTCTGATCCTTTTTTGGCCACCACAAAGCACATTCAGGGAGAGCTCTCCAAATTGTTCCCCTTTCACAGCACAGTGGCAAAAGAAGTGTGTAAATCACCAATGCGTAGAGTGGGGGAACCATTTTTTTTAAAGTGTGAGTAATCTTTTTTCTTTTGTTCTGTTCTCTTCTGTTCTGTTTTTTATCCGTGCCATCAATTTTCTTTATTTTTATTCTTATTATTAATAGGGTCTGGTATGTTAAATTGGGTTTCTGCTAGGACTGCACGATTAATCACATATTAATCACAATCATGATTTTGGCTTCCCTCAACAGATGATTACTGTGATAACGATGTTTAAAATTTGTGCTTCGTTCACAGAGAACTCTGCTGCATATCATATTAAGAGTTTCTTAAACCAACAGCCAGCTTCCAGGAGGTGATGTTCTTGCTTAAATTTTGGGATCTTGCTGCTGCGTATGTACCCTACAGAGGCAGTTCAGAGTAGATGAGTAACAACAGAGAGCAGACTGGAAAAACAAAAATTAAACATTTGGAGCAGACGGTGAAGAGTTGATCCCTTGAAACAGATCATCATTCGTTGTTTGGGAGTATTGTGGATTTGGGGCAAGAGATGTTAAGTGAGAACATATCATGAAAAAGAATAATGTCTTGGCCTAATGTGACCTCATTTAATTCACGTCTTCGTCCAGCATCAACTCAGACATCCAAAATAGTGACGATGTACAGTGTGTCAGTTTTAGTGAAAGCAGTGCTCTGTTGTTCACATTTTGGGTAAAAAGTCTAAGAAGAATTTCATTGATATTTTTCTTCGTCTTGGAGTTTTATTGTAAATAAGGACCCAACTTACCTTGATAAAAAAGATTTTTACAAAATTAAGAATGTAGTACAACATGAAAGTGAAGGCTGTGCTCTGTTTATTTAAATGTCAGAGGGCAATAAAAAATATTTGTTGATAAAAATCAATGAATAATCCTGAGCCTAATGTTGATGAAAATTATGGGATAATTATTTTGGTGATGATCAAGTTCCTACTAAATTAACAAAAAAAGTACAGAAGAAATGCCATTTAACTGGCATTTAACTTGCAGAGAGAGCAGTGCACCAGATCAAAACATCAGAGCACTCCTGATGATAAAGCTGCTGCTGATAGGAAGCACTTAACCTGTCTGCTCATTCTTGGTTGTAGCTCTGAACCTGCAGTCAGTGCTGGGTCTGGTGTCTGTCAAACGCCATCAAACCTACCACACACCGACGGACAGATGTGCCAACATGTGGGACCCCTCTTATCCAGCTTCCATCCATTATACAAGCAGAGTGGCTATAAACAGCATTTATTACCTGCTCATGATCGTCCATCTAAGGAAAAAATTATTCCAGGATTTACAGAAAAGCATAACTTTGATAATCAGAGACTAAAAATTATATAGTCTTAACTTTACGCTAACAAAATCCTCTTCAGGAGAAGTTGTGGCCCAGACTTCCAGTTAATTGGATATAGTTTTCCCCTCATTACTGGATGTGTGTGTATCTGTGTGTTATTTGTTTGTTTATAGTCTGTCCAGGTATGTCAAAACTCAACCCATTCACCCGGGAGCAGCACAAACTGGCAGGTAATGTAAGGGGCCAGTCAACAGAAATACAAACATGGAAACTCTAACAGGGAATCTCTGCCTTTACCTAATCATGTCATGTGGAAAAATCCCACTGCTTTTCATTCAGATCTGGTTCATTGCACGACTCTCGGTCTTGAGAGTTCCTGTGTGAGACTTACCTCGATGATGTAGAGGACAATATTCTTGTAGAAGCAGTACAGGATACACTTGGCTACGCGGTTGTAATTCCAAGCTCCGTGGACGAGCAGCAGATTCTTCAAGTATTTGAACTGTGTGGGAGGGAAGTAAATGGAGGAAAACGATAATAAGAATGGATAGGGAAGGTCTATGAACGTTACACTGTCTAGTGGTTTCTCATCATCAGAGATCAGTGCTGGAACACTAAGAAAGCAGCAGCATTTTGTCATCCTCCAGTAAATAGGGCTGATTAGGGAATTGTGTGGCCCAAGTTCCCGCTAACAAATTCCATAAATTTCAAAGCAAAGGCAGGAGGACCAAGCTTTAAAGTTGTTGAAAATGGAGGAGTTCGTATAGCGGAATTGGTCTCTGAGGGCTTAGCGTAATAGTTAAATGGCTTTATAATTATACCACTATTTCGGAGCCTGTGGTGAACTTACAATTTCAGTGCTATTTCTGGCTGATAAGTGTGATTACACTGGAGCAGAACTTCGTGGCAAGTGTTTCATCTTATGCGCCAGTAAATGACTAAAACAGAGCACTGCATCCCTTAGCCATCTGACAAAAGGAAAAGTTTTTAAAATGCCTCAGAAACCAGGGGAGGATGGAGGAGGAGCAAAATTCAATGTTAATTTTTAAACAAAAAAAAAAAAAAATTTGTTTATTGAAGGCCTCCTTGTCTTTCAGCATTAGCACAGTGTTCTTTAGTGAAAGGACAGCACAGAGGCGGCACTCGGTTTGTCTGACCCCTCGAACTGTCGGCTCAAACATCAGTTAACACAGACCTTAGCTGATGACAGATGGAGTGCAGAGGTGCCTCGGCCCAAAGCCTCTTCACTCTCCACACTGATAACTCTGAGCTTTCAAGTATTAAATCTAAGAAACTAGCTAATAATCTCCAGCAGCATGGAGCTCATCCGATACCTCGGAGCATTAATATAAATGATGTATGCTAACAGAAAAACAAGTTACTCAACGTTCAAGGACTGATTTCAGTTTGCAGTCTGCAAATTATAGTTAATGCACCGTCACACCAGTATATGGAAAACACCACTGGAAGTCTGGAGGTGTAATTTAATTTGATGGCGGACACAGCCTAAATGGATCATGAGAGGCCACCTTCCTTTGAAAGACAAACTTTTAAATGTCATGCCAACTGAAGGGGGCACTTAGGACAAATCCAAGTCTCTCGAATGGTAATTTCATACTGAAGCGCATTGAGCTTACTGTGTTTTAGTCAACTATTGGCTTTCCATACTCTGAAGCTCAGTGACTGTAATGGAAACATGCTGTGCTGAGTGGCCTGCTGTGCAGAAACAGAACCATGTTACAGGACCTCCACGGCTTTTGTTGCTTGTGGGCATCACATATCGATGCAGAGTCTCAGACAAACTGGTTACTGGGACATAAGCTTGTATTTAAGTAGCATTTTGCCGGGATCTGTTTGTGTGTGATTATGCTGGGAGTTGGGTGTCACCAGATGCCTGTTTCACAGGTGTTTCTACCTCACTGAATAAACTGATGCCCTGGCAGACATATGTCCCATTGTTACTGAGAACAATGTGTCAAGCTATCACTCACACATATTACACTTAAAGAGACAATGACAGGACTGAGTTTCTGTGGAATCTGACTTTTGGACAGACTGATAGAAATTGGCGTGAAAATCAATGTATTGCTGCCAGATTGAGGACATGCACCTGCAGCTTCAAAGCAAACGCATTTGTTCCAAGAGAAATAACTCACAGTTTCACAGGTGTCTATTTTAAACTGTTTAACTCTGCAAGTTTTGAAGACTGCATGAATCCTCTCAGAATTTAGTGAGACTTTAGTACATCTGCATCATTTTTCCAGTTGTCACAGTTAAAAAAAAAAACTAAAAAAGTTTCTTTTAGTCCAGATAACTGTGAATACTTTTGTCTTCCTTCTCCACCAACTGATGTGGAAACAACATACATACTTTAATCTACATAGTTTTCTCATTTGGTCTAAATCCTTGCCACCTGCTCACCTGGGCAATAGAGTAGTCAGAGGAGTTAGCTGCCTGCAGGCCCTCGTTGCCTGAGATTCCCACACCGACATGAGCTGTCTGGATCATTCCAACGTCGTTAGCACCATCACCAATAGCCAAAGTGATCACCTTCACCTGTTTCTTCACCATCTCAACCACCTCTGACTTCTGAAGAGGAGATACTCTAAAGGGAGCAGTAGCACAGGGACATGACACAATGAGAATTTAACAAAACCAGAAATTGATAATCAGCAAGTGAAATTAATGTGGTTCAGTGGCATTCATATTAAAATTCAATATGCAGTGCAAAGGACAAGGAAAGGAATGCTTTGTAATGGAGAGTAGATGAAAGGTTCAAGAATGTATTGTCCAGGAAATTCTATTTCCTGCTTCCTGCTGTATTAGAAGGTATAATTAGGGTGTGCATAAAATAATATCAAATCTTAAGATCAGCACTTGGCAAAACTCAAAGCTCTTTCTTAACAGTGGAGAACAGTAGGTTTATGCGTGCAGACTGTCATTGCCAAACTGTGAACACCCTAAAAATAAACACATTTTGTGCATATTTAAGAATTGGAAAAAAGCAAAGGTCCAGGTGGCAAAGGGCGGAAAGGATTTGCAGGAACTGCATTTAACGTCCGGTAACAGCAGCTTTGGTTGGGTAGGTTGTATATCACTGACACCGTTTGATGATGGGAAGCTAGTGAGGTATTAGGTCTCTGTTGCTGCAAAAAACTCCTTTTGTTTGGAAAAAGGCCTTTTTCTGATGACCAGTGTAAAAGAAGACTAGAAATATTCCAAAATCTACATTTTTAATGTTGTAATACAATAAAACAATAACATTTCAAAGAGGGTACACACACACACACATATATGCACTGTATATATGCAATGTACTAATAGTAGAGTTGCAAAAACCTTCTGACGGGGTGAATTAAGCAGAGGCATTAGGGTGGTGGTTGCGACACATCTTACAACTCTCCTTTTACAAGACCAAAAATTGACTTTATGCCCTCAGTGACAGCGGAGTGTGTAGCCTCCCACACAGGCGCTTCCTCTCAGCGCACCAGAGGTTGGGGGTAGTGTACAGTACAGAGAGTCTCCAGAGATGATGTCATAAACTGCATGTCTGTCTTAAGCTGTGAAACTGTTAATGTTTATGTTCTCCGTGGTTTAAGAGGACTCATTCATCTCCTGGGGTCTCTCAGAGCCCGCAGAGTGTGCATGCAGCAAAAGGCAGGTAGAGGTGGGGGAGAAAAATAAATAAAATTTTGACGTGATGCACTGAGTCATAAGGTTTGCTGTTGTTCTGAAAACATGGTGCTGATTCTGGGCCCAGAACCCGTCATGGCTGCTTGAGTACTTAAGTACTTCCTATTATTTATGTGGTCCGGGAGGGTCAACAGTGTACCTTCATAATGTTGAAAGTTGCCATTCAAATGTAGAAGTAACACGCTTTTTAACTGCCGTCATAAAAATACTCAATGACCTTTGTGGCGAATACATAACACTGTGTATATTGAGTATTTGTCATTTTTAAGCAAATTGCAAACATGACTTACTTTCACCTTCTCATTTGTGAGGATTTACTGCTTCTCTTTGTTTTATATCATTATAATATGAACATCTTTGGGTATAGGTCTAGAAGTCTGATGAAACAAGCAGTTTTATGACATAAACATGGTCTCTGGCTGTTTGTTTTTATGAATTCATGACAAAATAAACAATCAATGGTTCATTGCTTACAGGCCTACTTGAATGTCTCACTATTCTTCCTTGTTTATAGGAGTCAGTATCATACAGTTTCTCTTTGGGAGGCATTAAAGAGATTGTATAACAAGGTCAGGTTTGTTCAGTCATTACAGTCTAAAAGCTGTATGCATCTTGTTTTGAGAAATAACAGATTATAAATCAACTCAGTTCTCAGACATGTTATCAAAGAGTCCATATACATATTTGAGCTTTTATTATCTGCTGCTTTAAAGAAGATATATGATGATGACTTCACACTGTGAGAAGTGTTCAGTCCTGTATGCAAGTGTAATTTATTTCAACTACTTTGTTTGAGTAACTTTTATCATGCACTAAAACAGATTTGGTCAAAAAAGTCGACGCAGTAAGAATATTTAGTGGTAGTTCTTCACTTCAGTCAGTGGAATTGATCGTCTCAGGTTTATTTTATTGTTTCAGGAGTAAATCTTACCTGCAGCATATGACAGCTTTACAGGACAGGGCGAGGTCAAGGAAGTACTGTCGCACTCCAAATGTGAGGGCGTATTTGAGAGTCTTCCCATCAATAATGAGAGCAAAGTCGTTTTCCTTGTAGAGGGCATCTCCCAGCATTCCACAGTGGTGGCTGAGTGTTTCCCTTGTTCTCTGTGTGATAGAGAATATGTCATAAATTTTACTTTAATTAGCATAATTAATCATCATGTTAGCTTATTTTTATGAATCTACCGAGCAGGCTGATTATGATTAATGATTTTTTTAGTCAGTAAAGTTATTAAGGTTGTTGCAATTTTTAGTCATCTATTTTAAGAGCATTTGTCTGTATGTTCACAGACACAAAAATATGTTCACCTGGTTAAATAAATTAAACGTATATTAACATCTATAAATAACAGCTGAATATGTGTGTACAGTAATTGAGATGTTTTATGGATGACAAATCAGGGTACAATGATGTAGAGTAAGAAAATACATAAAAAAATATGAAACTAAATCCTCTGTTTCATTAGCAACATTTAAACGATGATGCATATGTGAAATCACTTTAAAAAAAAAATCAAAACATGATTTATTTTGTTCTGCCATTTCATAACTTCACTGGATTATGTCGCAGCACCAAAGAGGTGTCTTGGTTTGGAGGTTTTAAAATTATGTTTACAGGAAAAAAGAAACTGAAACTTTGCTTTTTTCTTTTGCACATGAGGACCGTAAACCTCAGGGCTGACATGCATGAACAACTGGAATGAATGATACTGAACCGCAGTGAGATCCCCCCCACTATAAACATATACAAGAATTTTTTTTAACTGTTGTAGTGAGACGTACAAATCTGTCACCCTCTCTGTTTGTTTACTGTGTTTTAAAGTTTAGCAATTAAATTATCTTTGAGCTTGTGTCAATAAAATTTGCAGCGCACAACCAAATGCAACAGTGGCATTCATATTAAAAATACATTATATCCTTAAAAAAAGAAGGGTAATTCATCTCTACTCAGATATTTTAGACTTAAAATGTTCACCTATTCTCTAATCCACATCATTGTTAAATAAATGGGATGGATCCCTCCATTCTTCTTCCTAATCCCAAACTACAGCACAGCAGCTGCTCTTGATATGTTAGACATTTTTTATGTCTCCCATGCTGATTACATACTACACCACAGATACTGGCAATGAGGTGATAACACAGACGAGTTCTGAGAATGGATCACGTTTGCTTACACTGTATATACAGCAATGATGGTGAGTGATGACGAAAATCCATAAATATTAGACTGACAGGAGGATTAACTGTCATGGTATAGGGGCATGTGGACTGGATGGATGGAGTGGTGAGATCATCAGTGTATTCATCATTCAGTCATCTTCCCCACAGATGGTGAAACCATTTGAAAATAAAACCAAATTCTGTTTGTAACTACATTCTGAGGAACAGGTACGGCACATATTTCATTAAAACGGAAAAAAAGTGAATATTCCTTAAAATTACTGCTCCAAAGGTAATTAAATATAGTTGTTTTGGCAATTTTAGCGACTAAATAATTACATACATAACTTTAAAAAAATTGGAGAACAAAAAGACTTCAATAATCAGACACAAAGCATTAATACATAATGTGCCAAGTAGATGCTCAAACAGTTGTATTAATTAAATATGGTGGCCGATAGCAGTAGTGAGAGAGGGGGGGAAGGGGTCCGGACTGGTGTCAAGGTCAGATATGTCAAAGCAGTCAAATTGTACCAGAGGGACCAAGCAATGTTCGCTTGGCATAACAAAACTCTGAAACCCCAGCTTAAGGGAAATATTTGGAGAAAGGGGCTTTACGTTTCACAAAGTGAGAGACAGAGAGTGAGAGACACGCAGAGAAAGAGATGATGGATTAACAGAGGAGAGAAACTGAGCAAGAGGATACAAGCAGAAAGCAGCTGCCAGGACTTAACTATCCCTGATGAGGTTCGTAAAACAGCACAAGATGGTGAGCAGTGGGCAGACGTGCATATGCATGTGTGTGTGTGTGTGTGTGTGTGTGTGTGTGTGTGTGTGTATGCATGCGTGTGTGTGTGTGGATGTGAGAGAGAGAGGGAAAGAGAGCTCAGGACAGAACAGGCATAGGTTTTGATATCTATATTCAACTTCTGATCCAAAAAAAGGAAAAAACTCTCCATCTCAGTTAACAGGGTTATTTTAAAAGACATCTCAGTGTGAGTGCATGTGTATGTACTTAGTATAAGCTCCAATACCATCAGTATGAGAAAGAACTCACTTGGTTTGGGACACAATCTATTCATCACACACTCTGATAAGCAAAGTTTACCATTTCCTCAAGTAGGGCGGCCATTTCCTCCATAATTTCCACTGAGGAATTTTAGCGCTAATGCTACACGTCTCCTCCTAAAGCCTCTTTGTTATGGCTGTAATGACCACTTTAGCCTATGTGACTAGCTAGTGTTTGGTTTTGGAATGTGTACGAGGCGTCCATTCAGAAATCCACAAGAGCTTCCCATAAAGACTGGGCTCCATTGTTGATATGGCCGACAGGACGTGACACTTATGATGTGGAATCTGGACATTTATATGGACGTAATGTCATCATCTGTCTTAGACCCTCAGACACTCAAACAGAAGACCCTCCACCTTAGTAAGAACAGTGTGGACGTGTATTTTCCTGACATACATCTCACTAATATAACATCTAAACATAAGCTGTTAAAATACATTGAGTTTGGCACTGCAATTTACATTTTTGTATTTTAATTTTTTTATCTGTTTTCTCATTTTTTATACTAAAAATCAAAGAAAAAAAATCTTTTAAAAAACACAACAACAGCCCCATCTATCTTTGACTTAACTGCATAGATACAATATATTTTATGCCACTAAGGCTCAATGATTAAACATGCTGACTGGGAGACAAAATGACCTAATCCTACCTTGGAGTAGGAGACCATTTGGGAATTTCAGTTCAAGTAAGATTTAGCACAGGGGGATGTCTACAACTTTGTCCTCCCTTTGATAACCCTTTCTAAACACAGCAGAGAGGGAAGACATGCTCCAATTACTCTCTTTCTCAGCACAAGAGCACTCAGAACAACGGGCCCCGCTGCCAGGCCCTCCGTCACTGTGCCTCCTCAGTCTTGGTGGAGAGGGTTCTCCCTTCGCATTTCAACAAACTGCCTTATGTAAGCATCTGCTCAACCACAGGAGAATCGGACCTGACATTTCAAAGAGCCTGTCCGTGTGCGTCATGAATGCACCGGCCCTAAATTTCTACCTCAACTTCATTTATCACGCTCAGCGACCGGCTGACAGACTGAAGGCCGTCCGTCATCACCCCAAAACACCCCCCTGCTGTTTTCCCCTCCTTCGTCCACTTCTTCTCACCGTTCCCCGCTTCTTGCCTGACAAACCCAGTTGAGTTTCTCCTCCATCTGTGGCTCCTCTGCTTAGCTTTCCCCTGTTGGAAGTGCAGAGACTTGCCCCTTTCAATCCCAGAAACAACAGACAAGGCTCTCCTGCAGGGGGGTCAACAGACTTCTCTGTTGGGTGTCTTAGAGACGTTAAAGGCAGATGTGTGTGGTTGATTTGTGTGTGTGTGAGAGGCTCATTGTGGCCTTGTACTTTAAGTTATTACAGATTTTTTTTTTCACAGGGATTGGGTGATGAGATCATGGGATTATTACACTAAAGGATGTCCTCATGACGCAATGTTTTCTCTCAAGATCAGATTTGTAGACTGTCTTCAGAATTGTTTTAGCTTGTACACACAGAAAATGCACGTAACATGCATGCGTATAAATGACAAGTAGATTTTTTTGTTTTTAGTAATAAAAAATAAATTAGAGTGAAACTGAGTGACTGACTCAAGAAAAAAATGATTTGTGTAGGTTATAAGAAACAACAGCCTTAGTAAAATATTTTTGAATCAATGATGAACTTTATTTTCTGTAGTGAGGCTTCTGAACTGTGATCTGATTTGTGGGGAAGTAAATGCCAAATACTCACATCAAGAGTGTCTTCATTGATCACAAGCATGCCCATGTTCTTGGTCAGCAGTTTGCAGGAATGTCCTACAGAAAACCATAAAATGAAATTATATGATTTATAAAGCAAACTTATTAGACTTGAAAAGCCTGGAAAGTAAGCAGGTAGGTAAACAGGAAATACTTTGAGTAAATAAACAAAAACTATATTACTGAATTAAAATGCTGTTTACTTAAGTTTTAATAATCTTTGACGCACGTGTTCTCACACAGATTAAGTAGTTAAAACAAAAATTCATAAAATACAAAAAAATAAATAAGGGACAGTGTGCTGTAACACACTTTAAGCGACACCTATTAAAATGTTACAGCTCAGAGCCAGTGTCTCGGGACATGACTAATGAGTTTGGTTTACAAGGGTTCGTCAGTTTCCTGTTTTAATAGGCAGTTACAACTCTGAGTTACCCAACATGGCTCTCTGGGGAGCGTTCCCCTCAGCTCTTGGCCGGGACAGATGCTCAGGGTCACTAGCAAGGTGGTAGAGGGAGCCTCCCATTGGGGAAAACAGAAATGTTTTAGGAACGGAGACTGAAGCCTTCAGTTTAGAAGCCGCGGCTGTATGTAAAGGCTGCCATCTGTGGCATAACCACATGAATTTTTGTGGGCTTCAACACTTTGCTTCTGTCTGGAAAAGAGATTTTAGTTTTTTTAAGAGGCTTACCACAAAGCCCATGTTTTGTGAATACATGGGTGGCATTTTCTGTGAGTGAAATCGAGATTAGATTATGCACAAAACACACGAAATCACGTAGTCGCAGTCAAACACTATAAAGCACACACACACAGTACACACAGAGGGGGGGCTGTGCATGAGGAAATGAGAGGGTTTCACCTCCAGAGTCAAAACCAAACAGGGTTGGGGTCTGGGTCTGGCAGATTGTTTTTGTAAGTGCAAAGGTGCAAACGTCCAAAAATTTGCCAATGTGAGGAAAATGTCTCCCCATCTCAACACAATTCCTGCCGCAGCCCTTCCGCTTAATGTGTTTACCTTAAGTTCATTTGACTGCGGCAAAACTGCCCTTTTTTTTATTTCACCAGAGAAAGCTGAGTTCCTGGCCTTTCTCCATCTCAAGCGGAACTAAACACTGCTCCCACAGGGTTTGAGGAATGTGTAACAGGGACACTGAAGTCACAGCTATCTCAAATATTGCAATGGGAGCGACAACTACTGTAAAAATACATGTTTTACTGCAAAGGGAACTCAAAATGGATACCACACACTATGGCTAAGATTTTGGGAGGTAGACAGTATTGGGACCTTAAATTTATTACTGGCCATGGTGAAATGGAGGCTAATTTATGTGAAGGCAGATGGGGGTTTGTTTTTACTCTCTCATATCTGCTTCAGAGGGTGATGCACTCTCTGACCCGCAGCGTTGTTTATGTGCTTCTCATCTGTTATTTCTTCAGTAAAGTAAAAAGTGTTCACCAACAAGCTGAACAGGGGGCACTTTCCCTCTTGGTTCTGACCTGTCTTGTGAATTTAAACTCCCATCAACAAACAGCTCGCAGCTCTGGGAGAGAGTCCGAGAGCAAACATTGCTCTTTATTCATGGTGTCAGAGTTGTTACTGTACATTATGTCATGATAGTTTAGGATTAAGGAAAAACTGGAACAATGACAGTCTTCACAGCCTCGGATCAAACAGATCACTCATAAATATGTGAAAATAAGTAAACACAAGTGCATTCATGCCTAATATTCTGAGCCAAGAACGCTAACTGGGTGGTTCAGGCCAAGCAGAGAAATGTGGGAAAATCTAATCATCTGTGATCTGCAAAATTCACCAGTCCAATTTGGCAAAAGGTGCACCATTAACCCAGGCAGTGGGGATTGTCTTTCAGTGAGGAAAACAGTAAAAATTAAGTCAATATTGAGCCGTAATTTTACAGAGAGACAAGTCAAGCGGAGGACCTGTAAAAATGCTTCTAGTGAGCGAGTGCTTCTGCGGAGCTCCATCACATCTGGGCACAGCGGGCACAAAGGGCTGATTCAGTCAGACCTCAGTGGTAGGTATAGCCACAGACAGAGGCACTTTTCAAATCTATTTTTCTGTATTTTTACTGTGTTTAAATGTTAGCTGTATTCAAGGTTGATCCGTTTGTAGTATTAACCCACATGTAAGAGCTGTTATATTAAGGTCAATTAAGGAAACCGAACTGAAAACGACCAGAGTCAGTCATTTACCTTTATGATAACATCTGCAAGGCTAAAACAACCCAAGAGCAGGTTATGTGAGAGCTGCACATACGCATGTTATTTATTTCATGTCAGCATAGTGCGCTCGTACATCATGTGGTATTCTTTGACAGATGCTTTTTGCTAGATATATTTAACAGAGAAGCATTCAGCTTGTCAGTAGTTTGTCATGCTGGGTGAGGAATGACCACAGGACTGACTGCAGTACCTGTAAGAGGCTGACCTACAATTTATCACAACACAGAGCAGGTTCACTGCTGGCTTTCCATTTGGTTCAAGACCAAGTGCACAAGCAGGGCCAGTTTCATGGTGTAGAAATCATACTGGGATTATTCAAGGTCAAATGGTCTCTAATGTAAATGATTTTACGTTAAAGGGGCACTTAACCAATCTTACACATTAAGTTCAGTTCACTTGCTCTGAGAAATACTACTCATGTTTGTGAGAACAGTTTGTATATTGTTTTCTGTGGCTCAGTAATATGCGGCTTCAGGCCTCTTGAGAGTTTTCTAACTATGTGGAAGTGCAATACTAAAACATTGGACTACCCTTCACATCCAGCAGGTTTTATTAATTCAAGTCCACTGTTTGATCTAACAGAGGCCCATCTGTGGTTCCCCAGCACCACAAGTCCAGCTGCATTTCTGCCATCACTCAGCGATTTGACAACTTGTAGAGCCACTGAACTCATATCGAGCTTCAATATATGTTTTCTTCGAACAGTCTGGGCAACAAGGAGGCATGTGTGTGTGAAGTGTGTAAAAAGACGGTACTTCAAGTGGAGGACACAGATTCAAGTATTTATGTCAGTAACACATCGAGTACTACCTGATTCCAGGATGCACTGACTTTGAATTTCAAAAACTAGATGGAGTTTTCGACCTTTACTGGTTGTGAATTGTACCATTGTTGGTGTTAACTCTAAAAAACCATGATAATCTACATGAGTCTTACCAATATTAATGGCTGTTTCCTGTTTGTCCCCCGTAAGGATCCAGATCTTGATGTCTGCCTTCATCAGAGTCTCGATGGTCTCAGGCACCTTATCCTGGAGCTTGTCCTCTATGGCCGTGGCCCCCAGCAGCTGCAGGTTCTGCAGCCAAACAGAAGAAAAGACAGACCCAAAAAAAATCAGCAAGTGGTGTTAAAAACAGAGGAAGGTCTTTAAAACTTCATGTGTCAGAGAAACATGTGAGCCCGGATTGTGTCACTCACTAGTCTGTGTTTTTCCTCTCATCAGCCGCTCTTGTTTATCACTCAGAAAAACCGCAACGGGCTTTAGAGGTATTGGATATGTTACCATGCGTCTGTGTCTGCGTGCATCTGCAGACACTACCTTTCCCCTCCAAGCACAGCCACAAAATACTGTTGGTGTTTTTCCCAGGAAACTTGGTGGTTCTTTGGGGCTGGTTGTGGGCTCGTATGGGGCCATAACAGGGCCAAAGATTTGACAGGACCCAGGGGCACAGGGGAGACAGGATCCAGCAGCAGAGGAAAGGCAGGCAGAGCTCTTGAAGTTGTGACCTGAGCCCTACTGCCTGTACATCTGTAGCTCTGTCCTCTCTAATCACTTGGAACCACACAGCACGGAAAACTGTGCCTGGGGAAGAACATGACTATATCTGATGAGTCCTCATTTGCTGTTTTCATGTGAACTGTTCTATTGTTCCTGTGGCTGTTGTTACAAGAACTCTTTGAGGATTGTGCTCCAGGAGCCACTTGGATCAGGGTTTCAACCCCCCTTCAAGCCAGGGTGGGACCATAACACCAACCACCAGCGAAACACTAATAGATCATCTGGTTTTAGTGGATTTGATGTGTACGGCGTGTCATGTTTGAGACCTGCCGAATGTTGCTCCAAACAAACAGGGGCAGAAAATCTCTAGAGTGACTACTAATCGCTGCTCAGTTTTTTCTTTGTTGCAGTAATCATTAGCTGTAAAGAGAAGCTGTTTGTTAGTGTGTTAGCTTATATAGCTACGCAAGTAGTGGCCCTAATAGCTGAGGGTGTCAAGACCAGGAGAACAGAGCATTGAGGGGGTTCTGGTGGTAATGAAAGAGTGGATCATACAAATCAACGGTAAAAAGTGCAAATAAATGGTTTTTATTTAACCATCATTTCTCATTTGATGTTTCCGCTAGGGAATTTTTGATGACAATCGAAAGATCAAATTATTGAATCATGTAATCATTAAATTGTCTGTGAGAGAGTAATGTTTGCATATTCTATTTTATCTGAAGTGTAATGCCGTTTACACTGCAGACACTGAAAAAGGCAGTGCAGCCTCCCAGTGAACACAGCTGAATCTGGACTGAACACAAGCTCCAAGACTGACGGAGGCCAGTTTAACGACAGAAATTTCAGCACTGAAGTGATTTACAGCAGCTTCGACCAGAACTTTAACTCCAGGGACTACTGAGACACCGCAAGCAGGAACAGGAGAGGCGTGGTGCGGGAGAGAGGCAAGGAAGGTCAGGCATCACTGGCGATGATTTTAATATCTAACTCACAGCTCAAGGTTTTATTTCGACTAAAAAAGAATTAGTGGTTGTTGGAACAGTGGAAAGGCAAACATCCATCTCATGCAATTCTTTTTAAATGTTTTAAACATAAATTCTAGCTATATCTTATATGTTTCTCCTTAGAGGGCTGTATTTGAAGCTGAGTGTCTATGTAGCACTAAAAGAGAGGCTGCTACACCTCTGAGTTCACCAGATGCTGTGCAGAGTTGGCACTTTCCTACTCTGCTCTTGATGTGCAAGAAGTTTTAACTTTGCAAACTGAGGCTCCAGTGTGGAACACTGGAAGTTCCTATCTGTTGCATTTCACACAGCCCTTCTGTCTCTCCGGTCCTTCTGGAAAATGTTTGTCCTGTTACAGGTAGTTGGCTGAGCTTCAGTCCAAGGATCCAAGAAATAATTAATACAAGCTGGAAACAATCAGTAAAGTTGATGAGAAAAATGTTTCCTTGAGAGACTAAAGCAGTTTACATCTGCACGAGGGACTGCAGATGTGAATTAGCTTAAGGCTCTAATCTGGTAAACAAATTAGTACATCTTGTAAAACAGAATAATTTATGGCTGATAAGATTGTAACAGTCACTTTGCTGAGAGATGATTTTAGGAATACAACTAAACCAAATTACTGTTTTCTAAAGCACAGTAAAAGCAATTGAAATCATTGATAATCACTGAAAATCAGAATCAGTGAAGCATTAAGCATCAAAAAAAGTACAAGAGCTTCTCAATACAGACACTATGACAAAGCAGTGAAACAAAACCATACACTGGATAAATTAGTTATCAAAGATCAGCCTTTTGTTTGAGAGTTGACATGACGGAGCAACTTCAGATGATCTCACACAGTGTTGGAAAGATTCTGTCTTTAAAATTTCACTGTGACTCCATTGTGCCCCCATGTGGACTCGTGTGCAGGTTTAAGTATGGCTGGCCCCAAGGAGCAATGAACCCCAAACCATGGCGACATCAGAGCCCATTAAGCAATGCACATTACATTTCCCTCTCTGAAAGCTTTTATGTTTATTTCATGATTGATTGCTTCCATTTGTTTTGGGCAGCTGGGAGCAGCCATGAAGAACATGCCAAGTGGTTGATTTACGACTGTGGCTTCCTGTGTTTGACTAGCACTTCCACACAGACACATCTCACAGGACACCAATTCTACCTGCTGGTTAAACCTTGAATCTCCGCCATTCAAGCACACAATCTGGAACTTTTTCACAGTTCTCGGTGTGATTGCACTGCACCTATTAGTCACGCTGAGGGCCTGAGTTTGTGCCCACTGTGACTGGATAGCATAGATTTTTATAAAAATAAAAAGTTTTGCATGAAAGTTTGTACATTAAGTAAATGCAGCATGTGATCACACAGAGAAAAAAGCTTCATACTTGTCAGATTTACTAAATTACAAAATGAAATATCTGATGGAAGTACTGCCAGTCAAAAAGCCAGTTCAGGTAACATAATCTGGTAGTAACAGTGTCAGGGACTGGTAGACTGGTAACACACAAACACATAACTGTTTTTGACTTAGCAAACCTTTTCTATCAGTTCGTAGCTCTCCTCTAGTTTCAGGACTCTGTTCTGCAGGGAAGTGGAGGCTCTGTGGTGGATCTCCAGCCACTGCTGATACGAGGACTCACTGACGTCTGCCACTGCGAAGCACAGAGTGCGCAGCCCTGGAGGAGGAAAACAGCACCACAATATCTGGGTAAAAGTCAAGACTTTTTTCATTTTCTATTTAAAAAATTCATTTGCTGACTAGATTCAGCCCCTAAGAACGTAGGTTAATTTTAATATACAAAGCACCTTTCAAAAGCAAAGTGCTGCACAAGAAACAGATCAAGGAGAAAAAAAGACTATAAGAATACTACTCAGAGAGACAGTGCAGTGTTACAGGTGGTGACCTACTCACTGTGCCACTAATGGAATACTAATACATGAGAAGCGCTAACATAAATAAGTAAATTATTCCTTAAGCTTTTATTATAAGCTTTTAAATAGATTTCCAACTGCTGCTTACAGCCTGATCTGTTGAAGGAGCTGGTGAGTGGTTGATAGCAGATAACTACCATATGTGGTATAATTTATTGGTAGATATCTATTGTACTACCCTGCACACATTTGTTATGTTGTATATCTAAATTTACAATATGATGTCGCATTTTATACTATTTTAATGGTGCCTTAATGACATCTGGCCAAAACAAATAGATGGAAGTTAACCACTCATGAATACTCTGGCTAATCTGTAAGGAGAATCTATTTTCTTTTTGTAGAGTAATTAGCTTATTTCATCTCTAATAAACTTCAACCAACAAAAGAAAAAAATGATGGGATATAATTTTTTTCCCAGTAAGTTAACATAATAAATTACCTAATACTATGTTAATGCAACAAATTCCACACATCCCACACATCTGAGTACTAGAAATCTGCTATATATTCAAAGAAAGTTGACTACAAATTATGAAAAAAAGCTTTATATGGACTTAAACTAGAAAATAACACTCAAATAATGCCTTTGAACAGTATTAGTATTTGTGTTTGTAGTTCATGTGATCATAAATATGTTCTAAGTCCAAATATCTGAGTAGAAATAAGACTAATGAATGAATTCTTTTCAACAGAAATATAAGGGAGGTTGCACTCTGATGAATCTTCTTCAAGTTACAGAGATAAAGATTTTCACAATCTGTCCTGAATGCTAAATTTAGCCTTTATCAAATATTCCTAGTGACATTATTTGGCAGGTTTACCACAAGGGGGCAGTATGAGCACAAAAAGCAGAGTCTCTCATGCAATTTCTTTCAGCTCCACTGCCCTAAGTAAATACCACCTCAACATACTCATATACGGATTGCTTATCAAATAATGATATATAAGGATAAGCTGAAGAGAAAAAAACTACTACTGATGCAGCTGATGATAAAGTAATGAAAGTGACCATAAAGAAATGATGGGAACAAAAAACATTAGAATCATCACATGAGATGTTTATGTTTGGCAGACAGGGGGCGATGTTTGACCACTTACCCTCTGTGGCAAACTGCTCCAGGTGCTTCAGTGTGATCTCCTTATACCTCGAGCTGTCTGCCAGACGGTCATAGATCACTGTGTCCTGAAAGGAAACAAACGATCACTCGTTGGTTATCGACACCCAGAGACAAAAGAGAAGAAAATCCTGCAACTGAACTGCTGAACAAATGTGTGTTCTCAGGCTCATCCAGCTCCCTCTGTTGCACTCTGTCTCCACTCAGATTTGCCAAATGGCCCTCAAGCTTCTTGTTCTACAATAAAGATTCACCACTAATGCATGTTAATACACCACTTTTTGATCTCATAATGGGTAAATTATTTGATAAGTACTGTGTTTTTATTAAATTGGGAAAATTCCAATTTATAAAGAGTAAAATAAAACATCACCGACTTATTTTTACATGACATTTGCAAATTTCACTGTTTATATTAATACAAAATAATATTTCTTTGAACTTAGCTAAAACATTAGATGATTAAATAAAACATGAGCACTGTCCTTGTTTAAAAAAATCACTTTGCACAAGCATTCAAATTACATCAATTTTTCCTTTTTATATGCACAATATTGCATTCGTCCCAAAGAGTTCTGAAAATGCATGTAACTGTGAAATGTGTTTAGTATGTGCTAGTTCCCGAGTGAAACATATTGTTTGCATAACCTTTATTTTGCAGAGAGACTCGAGTTTGAAATGTGGTAATGGGGCTTTGTGCTGCTGCTCATTGTAAAGATTTCCTGATAAGAGCGAGAGGCAATAAGAGGAGGAGAGCTTTTGCCACTTGTGTGCGTGTGGCGAGGATGGTGATGGGCTGTCATGCGTTGCCATGGAGAGAGACAGACACTCACAGCTCCTTTGCAGTAGAGGCGGATCTTCCCAGATGGGGTGCGCATGATGACTGACATCCTCTTCCTCGCGCTGTGAGAGAAAAAGAAGAGAGAGGAAAAATGTGGGGTGAAGAGAGAATGAAATGAAAGACACTTCACATTACAAGGTGTTACAGCAAATTATCAAGCACAGCCTGAGCCAGCATACGTCAGCTGAAATTAGAAATCAAAGGAGTGAGAAGCAAGATATCACACCCAGGTCACACAATTAATTAGTACAAGTCTTAACAGAAAAGGGAAGATAATGAACTCTTACATCATACAATCCTTTTAAGGTTCATACAGCAAATAGAGAAATGTATGAAAACCTATAGCTAGTATCGACAACACGTTAAAAAATACAGTGGCTGTACACATAATAAATAAAGCAGATGATGCAGTTTACCTTGTAAATTCCAGCACATGAAGTAGTTCGTACTTCTCCTCCCTTCCAGGCTAAATCCAAAGAGACAGACGAGTTAAAATGCTTTAAAAGGAAACACCTCAACCTCAGTCTTCTTCTGAGACAACTTATCTTAAGTAGCACAAGCCAACCCCGCCACCCTGCTTTAATCAGCCTTGATTGAACCTTAAATGTGTTTATCAGTTGCCTGTATTGAGCTGATGGAAGGAGAGTAACAAGGTAAAATTTAATTAACTTCCTTAATTGTAGAGACCGCTAGGTACAAGACGGAGTGATTAAATAGATGCTGAGAGCTTTGGAGAGCCTAATAAAGGTTAAGAAATGGACAAACGTCCTGGAGACACGATGTTCTCAGCAGGAGAAAAAAAAATTAAATGGATCTGGCCTTTCTGCCTCAGCCTCTTTGAGTGCAATCATCAGACTAGCTGGCTACGGAAACAACTGTATGGATGACATTAGCTTTTGAGACAGACACACAGCATCAGCTCAGACACAACCACAGCCAGTGTGATGTTTATCATCTAATGCTCAGAAAGAGAGAAAATATTCCCTTTTTTTTTTAGAAAATGTCTATGTATTAGTAGAAAAAAGCATTAAGCATAGAAGAAGTCCAAACTCTTCCACAGGAGGATAAAATCAATGGCCTAATTTCAAATAAGGGAAATCAGAATGGAGCAGAAATGAACAGCCACATTAGTCTGATGTCTTTCTGCAGCAGCATGAGAAACAGAAAGATATTCTGGTTTTTTATGTTAAAAAAGATTTGTTTTATTTATTCACAAATGAACAATCCTTTAGTTACATTTCATTTCTCTGCTATGAGTTAGCTGATACCCCTGTTGTTAGCATCACACATCCATCAGCGTGTGAGCACTCTGTCTTATAGATTGTCAGTCTTTTCTTTCTTGTTTGAGGTCATACCAGACCATCATGATAGTGATATAAAGATCAACTAGATCAATCCATCATCACAATAGCTTACAAGCCTTTCATTAAACTTGTCCCTCTTACCATTTCCACAATGACGCTGTCTGGGGTTCGACCAGAAAACACAAAGCCAAGGTTTCGTGCTGCTCTCACCAGAGCTCCTTCATCTTTAAATGAAAAAAAAAACAAACAAGAAATGTTGCAGATAAATGCACAAAAAGCAGGACAGGTGCACAGGCTGGCTGCAGACACTGGAATGTTAGAGATTTTAGACCTGACTTTCACAATAAGAACCATGTTAGCATTTGGTGCATGATACGAGTTCATCTTGACACATTTTTACAATGAGAGCAGTGACTGAAAGCTGTGAACCAGGTAGCTGATGCTTCAGCTTGCATGAGGATGCTGCAGGGCGAGAAAAAGCTCTCTGCTTGTTTTTTACAGTTCACTTAACTACGCTTCTCTCTGCAGCCAATCCCTGCTCTGCCTCAAAACCCGAAGTGCCATAAGACCATGATTGTTCTGAGCAATCAGGCAAAAAAAAATCCATCTCTCCTATCAAAGCAAAATGTAAGATGAAAAGCAGCAGCTACGCTTTGAGCAATTATTACAGAACCTTTTAGCCATTCAGTATGTGTTCATTAAAAACCTGATCAGTAATTTCTCACCATCCCTTTCCAATAATTTAACAATGAATAATAGATGCTTCAATTTTTGTTCTCTTTCAATAAGAGCTTCTTTTTTTATTTACACTTAGATCAGGATCAGGATATTTACATAGTGCTGTTAAGGGGAATCACTGTGTCTAAGTGTAAAAGCCAATGTGCAAACGCTTTAAGCTGCAGCTATTCTTCTGAAATACAAAGCTACACTTTTCAGAGTCTCAGTAGTTATTTTCACCTCCTCTAATGCAGTGATTCTGTGGGAAGATTCCCTGCTGTGAGTGTTAGAGAATGAGGAATCAAAATGAAGCTCACAGAATCAGCAGTGACAGACGCAGCATTCTGTAAATGGGATATTTTGTTTTCTAATATGATTCCTGGCTCTCTCCTGCACTGCTGATTACATAAATGTCTTTATGAAATACTGCTACCTGGAGGCTGTGGTGGTGTTTTCAGTTTGCTTAGACACAGAGGTCACAAGATGGAAAATTAAATATCTCATCAAAACAAAAATATATCAAGCACACAGCATCAAGGATGGAGGGCACTCTGAACCAGGTCCAGCCAGCATCACAAAGATCTGCAGCACTAGCAATTAAAAGTATTTCACAGCTGAAAAGATGTTTTTTTAAAACTAGGTTGTCTATGCAGTACAGAGAAAAAAAGAGAAAAAGAAAAAAAAAGAGCTGTGGTGTTTTTTTTCTGCTAAAACACTGAATGCAACCAGAAAGTAGCAATTAACGCTCCCACTGCTGGGTGTTATACTGTTGGTATAACACTGGTACTGTTGGGCGGTGCCTGATTTTGGCTCGTTTTGAAACAGGAAACAATATGGCGGCTTTCTGTTCACAAAATGTTTGTTCGTATTACAGCTATTTTTTTTTCTTTATCTGGGGAGAGAGAGGGAGTTACAGCTCTGTCTCTAGATCTGACTTCTGGCAAGGCAAATGTTCATTTGTCTATACTGTAAACACTGAAATACAAATTGAAAATTAAGTTTCTGCAGTTTCTAGACCTGCAGTTTCAGTTGCCTGCATTAAACTAGAAAAAGCTGCAGCTGTTATGAACAGCAGATAAAAGCGATGCAGACGACCTACTATAGGCAACTATATATATAGCTACTGTCGGTGTGTGTTGGTGTGTGTAAGTTTCTTGCTTACACACTTTCTGAACATTTTTTCTTTTTAGTTCAAGGATGAAGCTCTCAGTAAGTCACTGTGTCTATCGATCCGCATTAGGTGGGTGTCCTAACCTGACTGGTTGAGTACTTTTGGAATAGTTCATATGCTAAACTGGTAAAAAAGCTCTGGAAAAGCATCTCAGTCAGTTTCAGCTGTTATCATCCCTACAGTTGTTAAAATTACAGAAATCATTTCTAAATCTTCTGGTCAAGACTGATATGATTATTTTCTTTTCCTAGTGGTGGTGACAGATGGTACATTTTGAAATGGCTTGACAACAACATCATTACGTGCAGTTTGCCAAACTTTAATGTATAAGTTTTCAAGTTACACACAGTTGTTAAAGTAATTTAAAACTAATAATGTAAAACTGATTAGCTGCTTAACTATGAATTATCCAGTCTACTAATAAACAGAACTATTTATCATCATATTTTGTTATTGTTTTTTTGGGTTTTTTTGAGCCCTCAGACACTAAACAAAGTCATATCGTACACCGGGGAAATTACAAGGCAGCATATTTTCAGGAGCCTCTGGCTGTGTTCAGGAAGGTGTAATCTACCTGGAGATGCAGCCTGGTAGGTGATTTTTCCATCGGTGCGCTCGGGGACTGCAGTGTGACAGATGGCCATCATGGTCATGAACTCTTGGATGACAGCAGCTGTAGGCTGCAGAAAGTGGAAAAGGCACTTTGACTTAAATTGCTCTTTAAAGAAACATGTCATTACATCATCCCAAACAAAACATATCGATGTGGAGATTCCCTTTAAGACACCATTATTTATTACAGTCCTTAAACAAGTTTTTCCCCCCAACAACAAGTCTTTTTAAATGGCCATAAACTCAACATTTTGTTGTCTGAAGCCACCTTCAGCTTTGTTAATGTCTGAAACACCCGTAGCCTGAGTATTCAACGGTGACTGCTGGTAAGAAGCCAGCTGCATACAGATGTTTACTCATGCATGTCTTGCTTCAACTTGCTTCAGTCAATGAAAAAAGGCCTAACCTTTATACTGAGGGCATTTTACAGTATGAGGGAAAACATATGACTAAGTAGCCCAGAGGTGGATTCAGACAGGCATCTGCTGAGGCTCCTGTCTGAGGCTGCGGGGCCACCAGCCTCTGGCTAGAGAAGCAGACATATCAGATACCTCCAGGCTACGCCAGGTCTGAATCATACAGCAAACAGTAATCAGGCTGCTAATGGTTCTCAAACATGAGATCAATAAAAGATTAAGTTCACATTACAAGTTTAACAAGATTACAGGCAAAACATGAAACCTACAGCAGATGTACATACAAACACACACACAGGCAGTGTTGTCAAACTGGCTCTTTCTATCGGCCATGTCAACTCTAATTAAAAATCTCTAACAAGTAACAAAAGAGGAGCAAATGAATGAAGGGGGGAGGGCAAATCAAAGAGCCTCTTGTACATGAAAAAACAGACAGTCCAGGTGGCTGTGAGAGCCCCCCCACATCCAGGCAGCATGCTAATCACGCCTTGAGTTGACAGGTATCCTCTGAAGGTCATGCTAGTGTGTGTGTTTTCTTAAATTTCCATCATTCCTCTGACTGAGTTTTAGACCTTGGGAATGTACACTTCCTTAAAAGGCTGCTTTGGGATTTAGGTGGGTTTTATGGTGCTTAGGTTTAGAATTAAGTTTTTAATTCTACAGGACAGGATGGAGTAAGAAGTCGCTCCTGTTTGCTCTGACACCTAACAGTAGTAATAAGACTCCAGGGAGATCGCAACTTGTTGTGTTGATAAAAGAGTAATGAGCTTTGAAGGTGCTGATAGGCAGGCCACCATTTCTTTAATGCTAAGCCAGTCATCTCCTGGCTCCACCTTTATATTGAACAGTATTTCTGTGCGAGTGGTATTCAACATCTCATTTAATAGGTTTGTAAGCAAAAAGGTCTTACGACAAATTTTTTTTAAAAAATATTCCTTTAAGGTCAGACTTATGGATTAAATGATGCATTATGTCACCGTGGATCCTCACAAGCATAGAAGCATAAATGTGTGTGTGTTTTCTATCCAGGGTGGTAGTAACCTAGGCAAAGAGTGCATGGCACAATTAGATGTGACAGCTAATATTGCGCTGCCAGCCATCACCCCCCACTCACTCCTGGGGAAAATGCGTCATGGCAGCAGTGATGGACACTCATCACTTCAGACACGGCCAGTGTGGAAAAAGTTGAAGGGTCAATAGAAACCGAAATAGTGAGCCGCGACGAGCCGGCGAGCAAACAAACGCCCACGAAGGCTGCTGAAAGTCTGCGGGCGGAGAACATGTCCAGTGACTCAAGAGAGAACATGAAAAGCACCAGAGGGGATATTTATTTTTGTCAGCACTGTTAATTCCCCTCTCCTCCAGCCAGCCAGCCCCCTCAACACTGTATCAACACTACTCCTACAAACAGCCTGCAGCGACACAAATGTGTTGTTAACAATAAGGATTAGTAATGTTTAAGTAAGAAGCATCCTGATGGCCATAAGGACAAAGTGTTTGAACTGCCAGAACATAAGGTGTTAAATGAAATGTATGGCTTCCTTTAGCACCTACATGTCAGACAAGTGAGAGGGAAGAATCGCTGGTTTATTAATAGTGTTCGAGCGGACGTCTTGAAGGTTGGAGTTAATCATCACAAGCTTAATGGGTCTCTTGTAGATTTATTATCACCTTCGTCAAGGAGGTTATGTTCTCTGTTCAGCTTGTTTGTCTGTTTTTCTGTTTGTCGGCACAACAAAAGAAAACTAGTGGTCCGATTAACATGAAACTTGGTCAAAGTGTGAAGTATGAAGTAGGGTTAAAGGAGGAACCCATTTAAATTTGGAGGAGAATCAAAGAACAAATTATTTTTCACTTTTGTTAACATTGCGAAAAATGGCATTTGGCCTTTGCAGAGTAAATGATATACATTTTAAAATCCAGTAGATGGTAGTAAAGTTCAACAGTGACAAAACATCCAATTGTAAATATACAATGACTCAGGATCACAAACCACATTCATGCATACCAGTAATCCTCTGACTTAAGTTTTAAACTGCTGCTTGCATTATTTTAACATCTAACAGACCAACAGAGAGAGCTTACTTGTTGCATTTAAGTCTTGGCTAACAACAAAAAAGAGCATTTTCATGTCTAAATTTATGATTAATTGCTTAACGTTTAAACAGGTCTAAATTTCAAGTTTTTTAATTAAATGACAGCATCACAAAAGCAGTCTTGTCATATGACCTTTTTCCAAAAAACTGCCATAAAAAGACATCAGGGAGAAAAATAATGTCTCACACAGGTATTGTGTTATTAAGACATCCACCGTCAACCAAGCATTAGTGCAACAACAACACAATATGTTAGTCATAAGTAGAATCATTACCGGAGATTTAGAGAGACTGTGGTTTCTTAACAGCCGTTGGTTGTGCACTATAATTAGCAGTGGGTGCTGGGCCATCAATATGAAACTAAAGCAGATCCCACACAGACTCACAAGTGTGGAGAGAATCTGTTGTCATAACAAAGCAAACATCACAGTGGGATTACTACTTTCCCTGTGCGGTGCTTCAGTGCGTAATTAGATATGAAATTCTGCCTCCTCCACGCTGCTCTGCAGTTGAGCGCCTCAAACAGCCAATGAATCACAGTTTTCATCCATGTTATTGCTACAGGTGGCCTTTACTGTCCCTCCAAAGAGACAAAGGCACAACTGCCTGATATTTGAGTTTCTTATGTGATTTTTGAGCAGTCCTCATGTTAGAAGTTCAAACACATGTAATTACTGTACAGCCGTTCAGTTCCCTGCAATGGGTGAGCAAATAAGCATGTCTCTGTCCTGTAATTATTAGCTAATTAGGTTGTTTGCCTGTATGTGTTTACAATGTTCTGTTAAGAACGGTAATCCATTAGCAAGATTTTAATCAAACCTATATTAGAGAGAATTAAGTCTACTTGTCAGTCAAAACATAACCTCTGGATCCAAAAAAAAAGATAATAAAACATGATGTGTGCCATAAAACATCACAGGCTTTTCGCTATACTTTAAAAAAAAAAAAGCACAAGCCACATCCAAACTCACTGCATCACTAAGGTCCACTAAAAATGGAAACTAAGACATTACACAACCACACGCAATTAGATTCAATATCCTTCTTAATTGTGTCCTCAAAACAGCCGTCACTGCAGGCGTGCAGCAGGAACCCCTGACATTACTTACGTGATTACTCTGGAGATTTTCCAGTAAGCTCGGGTCATTAAATCCGGCCTCATCTGATGAGTGTGTGCTGTGCCTGGAAAGAAGAGACGGAGGAGTCAAAACAACAGAACACAGTGGAGTACCTGATAGCACCTCTGAACAGCACTAGAAAGAACAGCCAACTACAACATGTTTTTGTGACAGTAAGCCTGAAAAATAAAGAACAAATAATTCAAATGAATCATGATCAGAGCATTTTGTGACAATGACAAAGTTTATGACGACAAGAGGAGATTTTAACTAAAAGTACCACTTTCTTCAATACATGACAGCTTTTAAATACAATAAATAAGACAGAAGTGTTTATTTTGTACCAACAGCAAAAAGGAAGCTGTTAGAGTGTGGCTGGAATACATTACGACTTCCTATCACACTCTAAATAAATACTCTGGAATGAATTGCATCACTTCAGCCTTGCAGGCTGGTTTGAATGTTGCTTTAAATTCAGGTAATGACACAGTGATTCATACTATACATTAAAGATAAAACTAGGGTTGTAACTAATGCTTAAAATCACTACAGGTGTGTGGAACAACTATTATCTTGAGCTGCAATTTACTCACATTATTTGTTTTATTTGCTCGAGCCCTAAACATATAATTAGTTTACTATCACATACATAGGATCATAAAGGTGAATCAAGTTGTGCATTTGAGAGGCCGGAACCAGTAAATGTTTATCATTTTTGTTCGAAAAATGCCAGAAAACATTTGTTTATTAAAATTATACGGGGCACCTTATCAAATGACTAACCATTTCAGCTCCACATTAAACTAAAATGCACTAAGAGTGGAACCATAAAACAGGTTTCAAACTGGTACTGACACAGCCGGCGCCTTGTGCCAGCACTATTGACATTTGTTGAGAAAAGTATCAACCGCAATGCAGACAGAATGCAAATGCAGGACCCCTGGGCTTCAGTAATGTGATGTACAGTGTGACTGTTTGGGATTCTGTCCATGCTGGAAGCAGCAGCTCATCCTTCGAGAGAGCAGTGTCCTCAAATGGAGTATTATTACCTCACAATGCACAAAGAATACACTCATTCATTGGTTAATTTCCCCTTCATGAATTATATTCGCTTTAGTCATTTCCAAATACAATAAATTATGGTCCCTTTAGCTTTAGAAATTGCTAACAGGGACGCACAGCAGACCTGCTGAATTTCTGGCTGCCAAAAAGAACATATTACTCATTTTAATCAAAGCAAACCCCTCATAAATTCCTGGAAATACAATTAGTCTCTCATACTCACATCAGAAATGCTTTTTGTTGCTGGCAAGATGCAAAATAATTCAATATCTTGCCGTCCATTAGGAATTATAGCAAAAGAACAAAATGATACAATCTTCCATTGATAGCTGGAAAAACACGACTTTGGATTGCAGAAAAGACCTTTTCAGTTTTATAAAGGAGGGACATTTTTTATCCCTCTAACAGTAGCTCAGGGCAGCGATTTTGAATGTAGCTACCAGCAGCTTGCTGGCTGCCCAGCAGGAATCGATTCATGATTCTGTGATAAATAGAGCGCCATAGATCAGGTAGACAGCAGCTTCGTCCAGGGCACTGGGGCTTGATAGAAATGTTACTGAGGTTGCCATTAGCGACCATAAGTCTTTCTAATCCCATAGGATACACTGCTCACATCCCAAAGAGCCACACAGGCCAGTAATACTTTCATCTACTGCCAGACAAGTAGATGTTTGGTTTGAGAAAAACATAGGAAAACACAGCAATGTAATAAAACAGCAGGGTTGGAGTTGATATTAAATTTAGGTAGAAGCACTGGGGTTTAGGGAGATTTATCACACCCACAAGCTTTAATAAAATATATGAGAGAGAAATCTAAAATAACAAAGTCTGCACTTGTAAACACTTCACATAAATAACCTAAAAATGTACAAAGAAGGGCAAATGTTTCTAACTACAATGTGTTTTCTTGCTCTAATTAGAGTGTGTTATGTGTATGAGACATATTTCTACATGTAAGTCATGTTTTAGAAGTCTTATAACTTCAAACATGAAATAGAAATAAATATTTTAACTTCAGCACCAAAGTGTGAAAATGTTACAGTTTGTTTTGATAGAAAAACTGTGGATTCATTATCACTACTTTTGAGTCATGAACAGAAAAGGAAGTGCTAAGATCTTCTTCAGTGATGCAGTAATGTAGCTCGCTTTGATTGTCTTGATGAAATTTCTGAAGCACAGGCCTGGGTGTGGAGGACAGTCAGTTATTGATTATCAGCACACAGAGGTCCCGTCACTATGGGAACAAAGAGGTTGACTGTTCAGTCGATAGCTGGGGGACTGACTCCAGATCAAACCTGAGACACACACCATCCTGACAGTTGGGATGAGGACTTGTGTGAGGGTGGCAGGAAACGTTTATAGTGTTTTCAGATTAACTTTCATTTAAAAGAGAGCCATGAGATTAAAACCACCTCAGTCCTGTTGCTTGTTTTTTGTTTTATGTCATCTACTGAGCCACAAAACACACCCCTTTCTTTTGAATCCCTGAGAAACACAAACAGTAAAAAATTGACATGCTTTCATGGAAAAAGGCAGTTTCCTTTAAAACAGCAGGATTCAACATTTAGACACAATAGTCTTTAACAAACAGGCCCAAACCCTCCATGCAAAATGGATGAGACACGCCCATGCTGTTGCTGCTGATCTCAACACTCTAGCAGACAAGATTTGTTTGAGTGTGTGTGTTGTTGGATGTGTGTGTGTACTCGTGAGAGGAAGACAAAGGGAGAATAAGTGGGAGTAAAGCTACCATCTACACACTCAGTTTGATGCAAACTGGGAAAGAGGAGAAAGTGCTGCACAGCTTCAACCTCAAAGCAACAAACTGTGAATGCTGGAAGGCTTGGTCTATCAAATCAAATCTGTTGAATGTACAAGTGCCTGTTAAGAAGCCACGACCTCTTGGATTCAATAGTATTTCCAACACATTACCAGTAGAATATACTGTAAGGTTTGTTTAGGGCTGTTCTTTCACATCAACAGATATACACAGTGAATGAGGAGCCACAGTCACATACAACACATCCAAAGTGTACTGAAAGCACAGGAAAAATACAGCAAATATACACTGAGGTATGTTCAAAGTCACAATCTCCACAAGGCAAGGCAGCATCAATACATCACAGAAGCAAGGAGTGGAAAGAACAACAACCACCATTTCACACCAGTCATCTTACCAGTCGTCCTCTCCAAAACTACCCTCCTCTGCCTCAGGGACGTGGCTGTTGGAAAAGAAATTAGCTTGTTGAAAAAGTCTATTGTTAACATGTTCTGTGAATGTACAGACGCCAGGATTGGATTAAAGATGGATACTGTGACTGAAGAGCTGGGGTAAGACTGACAGCAGTAATTACAGCAGGCCCTCGAGTCACTCAATATACTGGAGCCTACTATTATTATATTATATATTACTACATTATTATATTTATATCTTATTATACCCAGTTTTATACCAAGATCTGGGTGAAAACTCTATTCTTAATGGCTGATGTCCATTAAATCACCGAAACACTGTGAACACAGTGGGTGTAAATGCTGATCTTCTGTCTTCTGGAAAGTGGATATATAATGAGTGAAACAAAGGAGCACAAATGTGATTTTTGCCTCTCTGCTTCTGCTCTCTGTTGTGTCTGTGTTGCTGCCTGCTGTCACTGGCTGCTAAACTCCTCACACACAGACTGCAGAAAGCAGTTCAGAGCAGGGCTCACAGCAGAGGGGATCAAGCAGACTTTAGGATTTATTTTACCGGAGTCAATGACGACAATGCTCATTATCTGTAAGTGCAATAAAAGACAGACAGTATGATCAATGCTACTCTGCTTGCAGTAACTTGCTGTCGTCTCTTAATCCACATCCAGTTTGCTGTACACAGACACACGGAGCCCGTTAAGCTCACAAAGTACTGAAAAATTAACCGCCATTTTCCTTCAATTGGCAAAAAAAAGGGAACACAGCATAATTTATATGTAAGTGGTACAAACCAAGAAAGGAAACACAACAAAACCCCTGACATCACATAAAAAAACACCATACCAGAGACCAAGACATTATTTTATGAAGTTACTTTGGTCAGAAGGCACGCTGCTCTAAAATGAGGCACCACATTACTTTGAACTCTCTGCTCTGACAGACTCACTGCTGTGCGGAGCTTTGTTAACTGAGTGGAGACGACCAGACGATGTGCTCTGCTGAACATTACAACTCTCCATCTGATTTGAACACTGACTGAATCATACTGTGAGCCTGTTCACTCTTGTACCTTCAGTAGAGCAACACTGTGGTTGTCTGCATTAACATAAGACTGAACTGGCTGCATATGGGCTAATGTGATGTATTAAACTTGTGTAACTGTTACATAGTTTTAAATTACAAAGTTACACTTTATTATGACAAATTGCCTGCAAAAATTTTATTAATTACCAAAGAAAATCAAAAGATATTTAATTTTTTGTCACATCTGCACAGCACATCTAAAAAATATGCTTTTATTCTTCTGTCTGGGAGCCTTTGTAACCTTAACAGTATCTCTCCTTCAGATTTGGACTCCAATCCAGTGGAATTAATTAATGTCTACACCCTTGGGGTAAGCTTTATTAATTACAGCAGCACTTAATTTGTGGTGAGGAACACATGCAGGCAGCAGCGTCAGGGGGGCTTTGTGTGTGTGTGTGTGTGTGTGTGTGTGTGTGTGTGTGTGAGTGTGTGTGTGTGAGTGTGTGTGTGTGTGTGTGTGT
>JAPZDV010000026.1:18989630-19035393 GCA_029814665.1 Acanthurus lineatus
GTGTGTGTGTGTGTGTGTGTGTGAGTGTGTGTGTGTGAGTGTGTGTGTGTGTGTGTGTTGGCACTAAATTACAAGTCACGCCACGTACATGTTCATTCATTTGTATTAAATTACAGAATGTTTTATCTCTGTTTTTACTCAAACAAGTTTTTTAAAAAAGAATATACCGTTACTTCCTGTCAATGACAAAATTAAAAAAAATTCTCTATAATAAATAAGTGTTGAAAAAGCTTTT
Source organism: Acanthurus lineatus (assembly GCA_029814665.1). Taxonomy (NCBI): domain Eukaryota; kingdom Metazoa; phylum Chordata; class Actinopteri; order Acanthuriformes; family Acanthuridae; genus Acanthurus; species Acanthurus lineatus. The sequence continues at coordinate 18,989,866 of JAPZDV010000026.1, forward strand.
TTTTCATGTTTTTTATATGTTACTGACAGACAACTCAAGAGTCATAATCTGCCTCACAACTACTTTTATCAATATTTCAAGATAATCTTAGGCAAGCACACAGCTGGATGCAGTCAAATCAGACATCTATAGTAAAAATGAAAAGGAAGCACCAGTCATTTAATACCATGTTTGAACATCTGGCTTTTTCTCTTCAGTGGGAGAAAGTATAAGCAGTTTTCATTCTCAGGTCAAATAACTCCGAATTAGTCAAGAATATTAGTTCACTCCTGTTCCGATAAGCAGTAACGGAAATATGAGTGGTGACTCTTATTTTTAGCCTTTTTTCCGGGTGATGCTTCAATAATACATTGTTCCCTGTTTTCTGGTGCATTTGTGATATAAAACATCTCACAAACACGCACACACACACACTCAAAACACACACCCAAAAAAACATCCCAGCTCTGGTTCTGGGAACCCAGAAGAAGAGCAGGCCAAATGATATCATCATCAAAACAGCCTCATCTAATTAGAACTTGTCTTTTTTCTCTCTTGATATGAAACACTCATCCATATTTATCAGTTGCATAAGAGGGAGTCCTCGTTTCAGACCATCAAAGGAAAGCATCTCTACTTGGGATGAAGGAGAGGGAGACTGCTGCCTGATTTCAGTCTTTACAGGGAGCAGCGTCTGTCCCTGACGACCAGCAGGCTTGACCCAATTTAATAACTGTTTAAAAAGGTAAAAAAAAAAGGAAAAGACATCCTGTCTTCCAAAACATCAATATACTCCTGTCTTTAATCAGCAGAAAAGGTTTAACAAAAGGAAATATCAGCCCAAATATGATCTTGTAGGTGTCACATCATCATCAACATGTACATTGACACAAACTTTATATTCTTGACCCAAAATCAATAACGAGAAAGCGTCAGTGTCCTCAGTGGACTAGCAATCATAGCATAATGAGAGCTTTAATACAGAAACTTCAGATAAAACACTCTCTTTTGTCCTTCAGCCTGCACTTCATCAATCATGCTATTAATTGAATCCTAATGGGATTAATCATGTACTGTCACGCCTGCACTTGCCTTGGTTCTGTAAAGATACTCTGCTCTCCCACTTGTTTTGCATCCACTGAGCCTAATTATCCACACACTAGAATGAAATGAGAGCTTATTCGGGGGAAAAACACTGAGGGCTCATTGAAAGAAATGTTAAAATGTAATAGAATACGATTTAATGTCAGAGGAGCTGAGGAAAAAAGTGATAACTGTAAAAATTGGCTAAATCCCTATGTTCACCAGGGGATACTATGCATTACCTATGTTTTCTTGTTTCTAACTTGTGTCAAGACATTGTTGAGACCTTGATCTTGAAGATAAGATACTGAAATGTACATCCAGTTTCCCCAAACACCTTGGACAAAAGGCTGCAAAGGAGACAGTAAAGTGCCTTTGCTTGCAAACGCCTGTCTGCCTTTTATTTATAGTTTATGTTGAGAGGAGCACTGATGCAGCTGCTAATGAGAAGGCAAGGGAGGAGAGAGAAACGCCAGATGTACTATGATGCACACTCGGCATTTGATGATAGTGATGGGGGAGGCAACTGTAGAGGATGCGGGGGGGGGCGCATGAAAAAAAAAAACATGAGGAGGAAAACGGAACGTACCCATAGGCAACACCAGCGATGGTGCACTTCTTAAACTGCATCACGTTGCAGGTCAGAGTCCCAGTCTTGTCAGAGAAAATGTATTTCACCTGCATCAGAAGAAAAAAGACAGAACAGCACTTATCGCATGGATGTGCATTTGAAAGTGAGGTTGATTTTTTAAGCAGTGTTCACATAATGGAAAGTCTTTTTTGAACTGATGTTTGGACTGTTTACCTGGCCTAGTTCTTCATTCAGATTGGATGTGCGAGCCATGGCAGGCGTGTTTGTGGGCTCATAGAGCATATCAGTGTCCTAAAACCAATCAAAACAACTTTAAGTGTAACTTCACAGAAGAAACAAAGGTTTTAGCAAAAAATACAAGTTTTCAAACAAATTAAACTCCTCCATTGAAAGTAATAGAGACTAACCCCCAATAGAAACAACAAACCGCAACAAAAAAACTTCTCTTCACTCAGGCGTCAGTACCCTTTTCTCAAGAAAATAGCGAAGCAGCTGGGGCTGTGGGAAAAGAGGCCAACTGAGAACTGCCCTAAATGTTGCTAAAAATTCCTTGCTAGGATTTTCATTTAAAATTTAATGAATAAAGGGGCTGAGAATAACTTCGGGCAAAAGAAACAGTATGATCCCTCAGCTGAGATATTTGGTGGGGTTGAGCTAGTTCCTGAGGATATAACAGCACAGTATTCTAGTTGCTCACTTCAATGTTTCATGTTGGTCAAGTGTCAGATGTGTTTCTGCTCTGCAGTGGCTTATTAAATTTGCATGCATGTTGAGTTTTTATGAATATTCTATGCCAACAATGTTATTTTTGCACCATTTCATATCATATTGCTATTATCCAATGTTGATATCAAGTTCTCAACTCTGCAATACTAGATTTTTTGGCCACATGGGGGCAGTACAAGAGACTGTTAACATCATATTGACTATATATCATCACCTTGTGAAGGTGGTATGGCAAATGTAATAAACAAACAGTGCCTTCTTTCAGAGAGACATGGAGCAACATTAGCATTCATTGTTTGCGTCAACCTTAAAAATATTCCCTCTCCTTTTGGCTCAAACAGCCCCCGAGGGAACTATCAGGCTCCTAAGCTTCTAGATGTTTCACCCAGTTTTTAAGTTAGCTGCTAACTTAATCTGACTTTCATCTGGTGTTGGGCACGTAAAGCACATTTAGATTTTTAGGGTTTTTTAATGCTGAAAAAGAGCAGCGGTGCCTGCCGCGTTTCCAAACACTGTTAGAGAGTAAATCAAAACAGTTCACTTGGGAATTTTAAAACAATAAGAAAAGATGCTAAAATGCTCCGTAAAGCTGAAGAAAACTGCAGACTCAGATGACAATTCTCAGTTGATTCATCACCATTAGCAATTTCCTTCATATATAAATAGTAATTCAATCTATTGTTATTATAATAACATTGATCATAGCAGTTATGATTGCAGTATAGTGCATCATGTTTGAACAGACGGTCCCTAGCCAGATTGCTTTGTTTATACAGTGATTAACTGTATTGCAAACATATTCTTTGCTGGCATTTTGTGCTCACAGCCTGCAATAAATGAACAAGTTGAATGTTCTCTCCAACAAGTATGTCTGCTTTTTAAAATGCATGCAAACAAAGATGAAGAGTAAACACACTTTTTAAAATTTATAGTTTATTCAGCTAAATTGCAGACTGCAGCTTCAACTCACCCAGTTGATAAAAAAGGCTTGGATGAACTTGATAACCTCCAGTGTGACCAGGAGACTGATGGGGATCAGGTTGTTGAACAGGATGATGAAGGTGAGGAAGTTGAGGCCAAAGTTAGCCGCCCCGCCATCTATCAGGTAACGAGTTTTGGACAAAGGGAAGCGATACACAGGAGACTCGTCAGTGCTGGTTCATAAATGTCAGTTGGTTAAATGAAAATGCCCAAAGCTACTTCCAGCCAATGATCAACATTATCCCAATCCAGAGACTGATTTGGGCTAACGTCATGCGTTCGCTGGAGTTAACCTTTTCTTCCACCCAACCTCATCCTCTTAAAACTCAGCTGATTAACTGTCCAATTTAATGTCCCAAAGTAGCGAACGGGGACTGAAGTATCTCAAATGTCATTAGTGTCACAGCAGCAGCCTTGGCATCCAGCATGATCCAGGCAATGAATTCCACAAAGCACTATGCAAAAATGATGCTGGTCCCCCCCAAATGCCCCAAACAATAGGCAATGATCAACATGTAACCCAAAAGACACCAAACCTGAAAACAGGAGGGATGTGATTTACCTTTCCTCAGCTTGCAGGGGGTTGCAAATGTTACCTTCCTCAACCCAAGCCTTGCTCTTAGCATTGCGGTTGAGAGGGACTGCCCTTTCCCACGACAGAACGATTGCAAAACAAAAAAACTGGATGGCACAAAGGAAAGTGGCAGAATGGAAGCTACTGCTACTGGTACAACAACACAAATAGGAGGGAAAATTTTTTTTTAGAAGTGGGGAGGAAGACAAACGTATCGGATGCTCTCAAGACAAAGGAGGGAGAATTCAGTCCATAGCACATTCTCAACCAACAACGAGTGGAAAAGAGGGGGTGGAAGTCTAGATGTTAATAATGATCTCTTCATCATCTCATTTCACTCATTTCTAGTAGCCAGCTTGTTATGTGATGTTATGCATTATATCTACTATCACATGAGAGAGTGGCACTGTGTTGGATCAGTACAGAGTCATTAAAAAAAATAAACCATAGCAAGACCAAGACATGCACAAGTCACACAAGTGCAACAGTAGACCTGATGTCCTCTTAAATATGTGTTACTACAATAAAGCAGCTATTTAAATACAAGAACATGTTCCGATTTTTTACAATGCAAATTAACATAAAATCTTAAATTATCTCTATTAGTTAATTAATTTACAATAAGCTGAATTTTTTTCATTATGTTTGTGAGAAAACTGCACCTTCTAGACATTATGCTAAAAGCAGATGTGCTGTCAGCTAAGATATCAGCCATCAATTAACAGATACAGTCATCATATATTCATTCTGTGATGAATGCACAACTACCTCCAAAAACTGACTGTGCTAACTGAGCAAACTGTAGCAGCTGGCAGTGACGTATAAACAAACAAATGTCCGTTCATTTCTGCTCTCAAGCTGCATAAAGTTAAGTTGTCTCAGTGTTTAGGCTTGATGTGCGGGATGATCTGTGTCAGCACTCAGCGACGGGTCAAAGTCAAATGAATTACTCACCGGTCATGCATAATAGGCTTCTATGACATATGAGCCTGTGTGATGTGTGGCGTGCAAACACTGACTCTTCTGTTCCTGTCTGCATTTAACTTCCAAATGTAGGTAAGTGAGTGAAACTAAAAACATTTTGGATATACAGTGATAGGAATAAATGCATTTGCTTAAGATTTGACACCCTTCCCACCTCTCTCTTTTGTCACAGGTTGGATAATATGCACTGGAAAGAGTCTCAACAACTCCTAATGGAAGTACAATCAGTCTCAAGATGGACGCCTACTATATGACTTACACTCCCCTCATCAGAGTGATAAAGTGTCTTTTAGATGAGGGTTTTAATGCCACTGAGGACGATACAGAAACCCTAAAAGAACCAATAGAAGCTAATGCAACAGCTTATAAAAAGGGACAGTGTAAGTCATAGTGCAAGCTTAAACTGACCAGGGCACAACCTCTCCTACACAGGCCTATCAGGGAACAGAGTAATGGCCAGAGTGTCACGATAATCACTTTGCATACCAGCTTCAGAGCTTCATAACAACAGACCAGGAGCCATAAAAACTGAGCAGCTCGGATTTTTTTGTGTTGTGTTAATGTCTGTAATAGCATTTTAAAATAAATCCATTTTCCATAATAGCTTGAGAATACGCATAAAGACTAAACAGGTTTTCACCTCTCCCACTCCCTCCCCTCTCTGTGTGTCCTTTGAAAAATCCACACGAGAAAAGAAAGCGGCAGAGGCATTTAGAAAATGTCAGCTCTTGCCCCTTGGGTTGCACCACATGTTGTGCTTGAGCAATAAACACGTATAAGCCTCCCGCTATGAAAAACTTCCTGCGCACAACATCATCTCCCTGGCAGTCAAAGTAAGTGCTGCTATTCATTTCACATAAAGAACTGGAGGCGGGGGGGGTTAGATGAGGGTCTGAAGCCTGGAAAACTGCAAAATGTTTAACGTGGCACAATAACATGGAGGAAAGTGAGACACTGTTTGCATCAGGCACTGAAAATAACTAGACGAAGGTATAAGAGAGCTGGAGGGGAAAAACCTATTGTTGGATCCCTGGTATGTGCTTGTCCATGGCATGGGCCCATACAAAGTAGGGCAACCATATAAGGGCGTGGGTAGGGGGCTTCATTTGCTTAGCAAAGGCAGAGCTTCAGTAAGGGGTTAGTAAGGGAGGGTCATTCACGGATGGCCAAGGCTTTTAAATGGTTGTTACCTGGAGCTGTTAAAAAAACGACAACAAAGAAAACAACAAAATCAAACAGAACATTAGAAAGGAACAAAAAAGTACAGCAGCGCAGTGATATTCAACCATTTCTTTTTTCACTCAAACTCATTCACAACACATCTATGCATGTCACAGCTGTCTGTTCTCAGTTAACAGGGAATTCACGTATTCCCACATTGCCACATATTTCACTTCTAACGCGAAACATAGTTTAACTGAGACAACATAAAAAACGACACGACACATACCAGCATTTAGGAACTTAAAATGACAAAGAAATAAGCTGATATGGACAAGTGGAAGACAAAATATGTGGAATATGAGGTGCAGCTTGGGCTGTGGAGGTTCTTACAGTTGAGATCCATGTACCAGGCATCATTGCCGTACTGGTACTTCCAAATGGTTTGGCCAATGGAGCAGACCAGAGAGATGGCCAGCAGGCAGCCAAACAGCACAAGGATCTGAACGTTGGTGATCCGCTCCACGTTGGACAGCTTCAGAGGAGGCCGGGTGGAATTCTGGGAGACACGTGAAAAGACATTGGGGTAAAAAAATAAAATAAAATAAAATAAAATAAAATAAAATAAAAAGAAGAGATATGGCTAATGGCTGTTCTCTTTCTGTGCTCTAAAATTAATGGCCAGAAAAATGTTCAGGCAAACTAAACATTTATAACAAGCTGCTTGAGCAACTGTGAAAATAAACACTTTATACAAAAGGTTCGGCTTTCAAATATGTTATAACAAACATAATACATATGCAATAACAAATGTGAGCCAGTTCACCAAAACAAGCTTGTACTAATTTATTTTTGCAGGTAATACCTTTCCAGTGTTATGCAAAGGTGTTTTACCTGCATAAGCTTTGTGTCATGTCCGGTGTAGACCACCACGCCATGAACCCACTGAGTGTTCCTCAGCTGGGCTCCTCTCAGTAAGATCTGGTCTGGACCCAGTGGTGTTGTACTGTAATATGAAACATCAATAACATCATCGATCCATAAAGATTAAAAGATTAATAAGGTCTTTATAAAGATGATCAAATTAATTTTTTTTTTTTAAGAAGGCTTTGGGAGACAGTCATAAACAGTCTGGTGACTTGTTTTAATGCTAATGCTTCTTCTAATTTATATAACATCAGTTTCTAGAATCCTTCCAATATCATCCTGACTTCTAGTGTTGACCTTACACACAACCACTGATTTACATAAACCTTTCTGGTTCCTTATCGATAGAAATGCCAATACTAACAATATGCAATAGTCAATATTACAACACTGCATAATCAATAAACCAATCAGTCTCTCCTGGCAGGACAGACTTTGCACAACAACACACACTACTATTTAAGTAAATAGTATTTTGTGAATCTGTAAAAGACCTGTACAAAAAAAAAAGAGAATTTGAGTAGGCCGAACTCAGTTTCAGAAAAGTTGGGACAAACTTAAATAAAAACAGAATGTGATCATTTGCAGCTGAACTGAGTCTTCCATGTCTTATGAAGTGTTCCTGAGGGGATGCTGTAATATGTCACAAAAATGTCACAAATATATACAAAGTGGTGAGAATATCTAATACATTTCATTTAAATCTTAAAAGGAATAATGGTAATTTCAAGATTTTCAAAATTATTTTAACAGAATGAAAACATATCCCATCAAACTATGAACCCATGGAAAGCGAGTATAACTCTGGGTAACAATGCTTTTTCAAGGGAGCTTTATAGTCACCTACTCCTAAAATCAAGCCATGACAACATAAAAGCAGATATGCAGCATTAAATTCTTTTTCCTTCCAATGACAAAGCCTCATAACAAATAATAAAAAAAACGTTGATATCCCTGGGGCAGGTGCTTTCATTTATTCCGCAGAAAGATTAAATCATCCCTAAATCCTCATAATGCACTGGCATTGGCTCTGCTGCTGGCTAGTAGGCTACTAACAGTAGCAGAGATCTGCAACTGAGCCCACCTGTGCCTGTCCAGGCGGATGTTCCCAACAAACTCGTACAGATGGCGGTTTGGGCTCTCGCACTCCATCCGCCCAGAGAGACGCATCAGGCTGTCGATGTCCTTTATGTCTGCAGTCGCTTGGAGACCCTGTGATGTAGTTACAGCTGCATTAAAGCTCTGTTTTTTAATTTTTCATCAGTATTTAGAAGATCAGATGTCACTGTTTGGACAGAAGGTTCTACAAAGTAAGACTAGAAGAGACAATTACCTGTCTGATTTTAAGGTTTGTTTCTCCATCCAAGTTTGATGTTTCAATGTAGCACATGCCCTGTGGTTCACTGGTGTGAGGAAGAGAATATAAACACTTGGAGGAGTCATAAACTCCTAATCAATTATATATTACAGCACACCTTACGTTAGCTGGTTATTAATTTATATAATTTTATTTCAACTGTATTTACTATATATTATTTTCAATGAAAAATGTCATATTGGTCTTGATCATTTATTAAACAAATCTGTCATAAATAGAATCTACAACACAACATTTATATAAGACTAGATCACTGCAAACAAAGATGCTGCATGTCGACCTAAAGGCCAGTCAGGGAAATAAAACTGTATCAATGTTTTAATAAGTGAAAGTTACAAGTTTAATGGGAAGTAAATGTCCTCAGGACAGACATAACATCTTTGTTTGCTACTACCCTGGAGTCTAACTGTCTTTCAGGAAAGCTAATCACACTGCAAAGGGACAGAGAGTGGAGAGAGAGGAAACACCACAGTGGGGTGATATGGGCAAGCAGGCATGCCGAGCACAACAAACAGAGCAGACAAATGGGCCTCTGACAGACTCTGGGCACAGGGACAGAGAGTTAGAACATGCCCGTGCTTAAGGTGAGCTGGGTCCATGTTAGCTACTCTTTTAATAGAGTGATTTATTCGTACCGGAGCCTGGTCCAAACACACACAGGGTGGAGGGGGAAATCAAAAAGAGATCTGGACATTAAAGCCCAACCACAATCAATTAGAGCTTTGGATATCTGCTGCTATTAGCCAACAAATGAGAGCTTTGTTTCATGGAAATGAGCAGAAGTCTGCTGTAACGGCCAGGAAGTACATTCTAGCACTTTGTGCCTTTCATAACACAGCTGAATGTTGCTTTAATACTGATTGTGAATTAGTGAACTACACTTAGGCCTTTTCAAATGGCGGCAATGTGTTGTGGAAAGTCAGCAAAAATATAATTCCAAGATGCCTTTCAACTTTACATCTTGGAACGTGACTGCATGCAAAGTGGCGTATGAAACTGTTGCATTCAGGGTGCCGTACAAGCCATGCAAGGGCAAGAATATGGAAAATATATTCACACCCAAAAAAGGAGCATTTGCTCCTGTGCTGTAATGCTAGATGTCTCCATTCACTCTGAGCGATGTTAGAAGTTTCAGCCAAACATTGAAAAAGAGTCTACTGTAAATGTTAGGTTGTAAAACAAAATACAACATAATAAAATGACTATAAACGGCCAGTAAGTTTGGCTGCCAAACCACAATGTGGAGGAAAAGTAGAAAAAAAAAGGAAAGGAACATGGTTTTCATTGACTGTCAAACTCTAATATGTGGACACTGCCAGAATAACCACAGGTCCCTTTCTTTCTTAAGTGTAGAAACCAAAATACTGTCAGGAGTGAGAGAAGAGCTAAAATGTCTCGTCCCAGTTTATAGACCCAGCCCCTATCTCTCCCACCGCTGTTTTGTTGGTTACGGTGCAGGTTTCCTGACCTGGACGACAGTATGACGAGGTCAGCCGGGAGGTGATCCCCATTTGCAGCTCTGACTACTTCCCCAACAGCCACCTGATATTACCAACCACACACCAGCAGGGGGCGAGAGAGCGAAATTGTGGCAGTTGTTCAAACAGGGGGCAGGAGAGGAGAGGATGAGAGAAACCGAGGATGGATGGAGAGGGAGAAAAAAAAGGACACACAGACAGACAGACAAACAAACAGCGAACACATAAGGGGAGATAGACAACTGTTTCAGTTTCAGGGAGATGAGAAGAGCAAAATGATCAGTCCTGTGTGATCAGAGGGTATGATTGGTCATCTGTTCTCCTTTTCACAGAACCATTTGGAAAAACAAAATACACTGAAGTTGATGATAAAATCTTTAAGAGGCATGAGGTTTGAAATTAAAATATATTATATTCAGAAAAAAATATAATTTGAATTGTGCTAGTAATAGATTTTCTAAATTAAGCTGTTCAGTCTGTAATTTTTAAGAAATCTAAATACAATTTAAGATATGTGAACTTAGAAAAATCTTAAAGGGGGATATAGAATTGGTATAAGGCCAATCCATAGCAGGTCCAAATGGTTTTTTGAAAAGGTGAAGGAGGTAGGTAGGTCCATGTTGACATGACTTATCAGTTCTAATATAAAAATCACATTCCCACTGTCCCACCTAGAGAAATGATGGTTGTCGCAACACATGTAGCATCACATCCCCTCATTGAACTTTTAAAAATATAAATTAATTTACAAAATATCTTTAAATAAATAATATTAATTTAATTGTCAGCAAATGATTGACCATTATCTAACCATCACTCCTCTAGGGAAACTTGAGGGAGAGCAAAAGGAAGGAAAGAAGAAAGAAGGGACACGTTCCCAAAGGTCTGGCAGCAGGGTGAACTCCGATACCTGGACGATAAAATGACAGCATCCGCAGGAACGTAATCACTGCCATTTACTCTAAAAATGTCGCCCACTTCAACCTGTGAAAATAAACTGGTTATTGCCTTGTATGGCTTTAACTAAAATGGAAACATGGGCTCTTCATCAGGAGTAGAAATGCACAGGTGGTAAGAAACTCTTTGGTACATTAAAGCAACAAGTAAAATACACTGAGCTGTTCTGATGAGAAGACACACTGAAGAAAAGTTGGAACAACAGAAATCATCTTTGGGAGAAATTTATCACTTTAAATTTTTTGTTTGGCCCAGATCCTGTCTGCTAACATGGAGGGGCGAAAATTATGTCCTATACTGCAGTCAGCCACCAGGGGGCAAATGAAATGTTTTGGCATCACTTTCAAGAAGCTGATGTTTCATTCATCTTTCTTTACTGTCAAACTGTGAATCACAAGACATTGCTAAGATATGTGCGCTTTAGAGTACAATGGTGCTGCAGTGTCCTCCTGGCTTAGGCTAGCTCTGTCTTCTTTGGCATTATTTTGCCATGAACTAACTTTTAGAAAATTGATTTTTGACGTATGTTAATCAATACAGATTATTCCACCTCTGCACCCCAATGCAATAGAGAAACATTTTTTCCCCAATCCTTGTTTCTCACATCACAATTACCGTGTGAGTACATGAAGAATAAAGACAAAAAGACACATTTAGTTGTATCCAAATACAGGTAAATAAGCAAAACTCAAACGTTTTGTTTTCTACAGCTTAAAAAAACTCAAATGTAGCTAAAAAATGGGGTCACATAAAATGCATGTACCCTAAGAAAACAACTTTGCTTTAAAAAAAAAAAAAATCATTGGGGCTAAAATATTTGGCAAAACAAACCAAAAAAAATCATTATGTCCTCATTCAGGCTGCCTAGAAAGAGATCAAATTCAAAAGACTAAAAAGAAACTGAAATTTAGGAGAGAAGCTTCTTTTACAATATGCATGACAAGGATGTAAAAAGCATAAATTATTGAAAGCTAGCCTTTTTTTAGAGAGGATTCCTATGTGTTCGAAGGGACATTCACACAGCAGTAGGGAACACAGTGATTTAAACCCTGCAGAATAAAAGTCGATGCAGGAATCAAATCTTCTCTGTGGAGTTTTGTAAATTTCTTAGTTACAGAAAACATATTTTATATTAATGTGAGGCAGAAAAGACCTTTACGAAAGTTTTATTTAATCTATTCCAAAGCATCTTAACACAACCACTCAGCATCATGAAGGCATCACCACCATATTTAATTTCATTTCATTTTAGCATGTTGTAATGGCATGTAATGTGTCTTAAAAATGTCTTTTCCTCTGTGATAAATGATACAAACAACCATTTGTCCATTGGTCTACTTGTTTATTTTGTATTCCTCCTAATTTATTACTTTTCTCTTGCTGTGATAAATGAGAAATCATCTGCCTGGGAGTTGAGATGACAACATGTTTACACAGACACTACATCTCCTGCTGTTAATTTTGTTCTAAAAATCAAATCAACAAGTACTTTATGTAATAAATCAATTCTTATTTATTGCCTGTGTCGTATCCCCGGGAGGAGGAAGAAAAATTCTGCTTATATTACTCTGCTACATGCTAAATGTACCTTCTAATGGATGAGGCAATATTATCCATTATCAAACAGTCTAAATCTATGTCGTTTCTGCACCGCCTGGTGTTTTTTTTTCTCCACACCCTCTGCTTTTAGGCAAATTGTTCCAGCCACAGTAATAAAATACTTTCATTAGGAGGGAAGAGAGAAAGCTTCTCTTTGCCCTCCAGCATCGCCTTCTAATGACCGGCCACATGGAAACGCTGGATTAATTACTGGCTGGATACGAGAGGGGTCAAAGGATGTGTGTCTGTGTTTGTGTGTGTGTGTTGTGTCTGTGTGTTTGAGAGAGAGAGAGAGAGATTTCTACAGCTGACAACAACACAATAGATGGTGGTAGAATGAATGATCTGTTTTCAGTTCTAGATTGAAAAAATGTGAAACTGGTAAAAAATTACCGTTCGTGATGCACTGTGGGTACATACCTTCTCCCAGTGCACAATCTCCCAGGCACCATTCCTTAATACTGTGGTGAGTAATGACAGAGGCGGGGGAAGTTACAGTGCGAAAGAAAGAGGAAGTTAAAAGGACAAGAAAAAAGGAACAAGAGACAGAGACAAAGTTATAAGAAATGACGAACCAGCATGTTATTTTGTTCATGTTACAACAAGTTTTTTTAACTATGGTTTCATTTCTCAATTGCAATATATGAAAGGTTGTCAGTACCTTGACATTCTTTTTTGTTTACAACACTGTCAGCCTTGTGTCGCTTCTGTAAGGAAAAATAGACAATTTTCATATTACACACGTATGTCATCCTTTAATATACATTAACTGAAGCACAACACTCCAACCTAATAAGAAAATATTCTCCACTTGTAGCTTTGGAGGAGCACGATCCCAGAGTGAGAAATCAATGTGGTATTTTGAACCAAGTATGTAGGATTACAAGAGCCTCCACTGCTCAGATTTTCTAGGAGAAAATGGCCTGAAGAAGCCTATGCTGTACAAGCATAACACTACTTACTATGTTGACAGTGAAGTGTACGGAGTTTAGGCTTAACTTAACTCATATATAACTAAACATATTTGAATAAGAAGAAAACAATAAAAGTACCAACAGTCAAGTACCAGCTCTGTCACTTGATTTCAGATTCACATAAGTTTGATATACAAATGCATACATGTTTTAATGTTTGTAATTGCTGTTTGTGACTCAAGATCTGATTGTTTCTTTCCTGTAACAGTAGAGAAACAAATAGCAGTGCCCAAACTCTTCTTCAAGGTATAACAATTACTCTTTTACATCAACACAGGCGGGAAGACCTTTAAAGTTTTCATGGATTCAAGATCAATGTTTATGCTTTTTTATCACATATACCTTTCTCTGTACGTGACCTGTATACCAGTGTCAGGCCCAACAATGACCAATTAGTCACTTTGTAGGTCTTCTTAGTAAAGAAGTCTAAGTCTAAAAATGGTCGCTAAGTGGACTCACTTAGCAGAACAACCTGACAGAAAGAAAAATAAAGGATGATTTAAAGTTTGCCACACACTGGCACACACACTGCTACAGCTTCTACTTCTACACAAAGTAAGCTAACTTTCCCATATGTGCTGTATTTGACCACATCATAACACATATCGGCAGTCTTACTTCCTCTCATGCCCCTCTTGTCTGCTGAATAGTCATGCAATCAACTGAGACTTCAGCAGCTGATTCCAAGGGACAGCTTGTCAGCTAGCATCCCGCTGAGTAATAATGTGTTGCTGAGTTCATCTCATAAAAATAATCACTGTGTTTTAAAATGTAGATGCTATAAGCAACATGTGCCGTATTAGACAAGTGAACAGAGGACGCATCCACTCACATGCCTGCTAATAATCTGTTTACTTTGAAGATCCATTCTAATTTGGTCTAATTCTAATTCAATTTAGGCTAATTTGGGTTATTTGGCACACTGTACTCTACAATTCAGATGGCAAATAAAGTCCTCTGGCTGCTCACTGAGAAACCAGAGCAGCTGAAGGTGAAATGGGTTGCTTCAATACACAGCTGCTAATGAAGGAGACGTATTCAAAGATGTATTCACTCTCCCTGGTCGTATCTCCAGGAACCTGCACACCAAAGCAACATTACAATCACAAAACCTATCAAAGCCTGTATTATATGCTCCCTCTGAACAACAGCTATTTAGAAGCATAAAAAGAAATTGTTTACTCTTGATCTTTATGTCTATTTCTCACTAAATTAATATTTTTCCTAATACTTTCGCTTTTCTTTTTTGTGTCCAGTGCCTGATTTCTTTATCCAGTCAAACCAAACATGCTTTAATACGTCTGCAACAGGCTGCAGTGGACATGTGAGCTGTCAGCTATACTACACCCGGAAAAAGTTTGCTAGGGGAAACCATTACAGAACTTATTCACCATCCTCTGTGCAAGAGCTGTCATCTTATTCCACCCATCCACACTGCCTGTTCTATAATTACATTTATTCCCACCTTTAATTAATTCGTGAAAACAAGATAGAAATCCTTCCAACATTCTAATTAATGTTGCTCACATGGTAAGTCTATATACTCAATGTGGTCAAACGAGTCTCAATTGCTGCCTTTATTTTTTCTCTATGGCCATTCTAGGGGCTTCGTAGTTCTGGCTGCATTGATAGACTTATGGTTTGAGTAGAGCTTTATTTACAACAATTTCTACGCTCTCAAATTCTCTGTTGTTTTCCTCTCTCACTCTTTCTGTTCCCATAGACATGGAGAAAAAGAGATGTACTGTATTTAGATGAAGTGTGTAATCACGGTGCGGTGGAAGCCGAGTAGCATACAAAGGTTATGCTTAAATACTGCAGTATCAGGCCTCTGTAGACTTCAGCCACAGAGAGGGGGAAAAAATGAAAGCAGAAAAAGATAAAAGGATAGAGCCTTTGCAATGTTACCTTGATTAACCTTCTACTATGGCTAACCTAATGATAGAGTGAGCGTGAGTGAAAGGGGTGCAACTGCACAAAGACAATAACAACATTTTCAGTGGTCTTTTAACACTGGTTTTTGTTTCGATTTGACTGCAAACAGTGTTACTGTGAAAAAGTGTTGCACAAGCTAATGTGACATATGCTGCAGCTCATGATTCACAGTATAATAGCTCTGTTTTTAACATTTTAGGCTGGAAGAAAGTTGAACAAAGAGCCCTACTCTGCTGCAGCAGGGACAGCAGGCAACAAGGTAAGATATAGTGTGTGTTCATTGTGCATGATTCATGAAGTTAGGGGTCGAGGTTGCCCTGTCAGGTCAACTTGTGAGGGACAACGCAGTAGAGAGAACAGACGTGTGTGCAGGTGACCTTCAGCAATAAAGACAGAGTCATCACCACTCCGTTCCCATGTTTTTCACAACAGGCCAGGAGAAAAACTGCTGCGCTGGTCCCTTCAGCATGAGATAGAAGCTAATAGTATCTGGCCACTGGGACCTGCATAAAGGATCGCATTGCAGGGTCACTGCAATACAGTAGAATGCAACATTCCCCCGCTTAGTTCAGATTGACTGAAGTGGATAACTAGTGAACAGTGAAAACATGCTTTGAAGCCTTTCACTTCCCAGAAAACAAGAAATCATAAAATAAAAAGATGTGACCAAAACAAAACAATAATAATTAATTGCATAACCTTTTCTCAAGCATCTGTTCAACAGTTCAGACTAACTGGGGGGCAGACAGTTGTTTTGTTTTGTTAGAACTGCCTCAGTGCATGAGCATTCAGTATCTAGGTTAATTGACTGAATGAGTACTGTGGGTGCAGGAGGTGCAGCTGTGACCTCCGAAATGAGTGTGTGCATGAACGTTTGTGCATGTGTGTGTGTGTGTCCATGTCTGATAGTGTGTCTATATGTTGGGGAGTATCCTGCTGAGATCATATAATCATCAGTGTCTCTTCTCAGCTCCACAGGGAACAGTTCAGCTCTCACAGGACACTTTACAGTACAAGACAAACAAAAGCCCTCCACAGGGGGACATTTTTTTAACCACTAACCTCACTACAGCAAAAATCGTTGGACATTTTAGCAGCAAAACTAAAAACAGCAGTTACAAACTTTGAGCCTCTGAGCTAACTTTTCTAGATAACTGTGACAGAGTTGAGGCTTTATTAGGAGAACAGCGGCTTCACTCCAAATAATTTCTCAATATGGACCTTTTGTGTGACCCTATGGATGTATGTAAGAACATAGAGCATTAATTAACTTTACATCCTGACCGTTCCTTTCAACATGTTGAGAGATTTAGATTATCAGTGAGGTGACACTGCTGTGCCAAGAGCATAAATGTGAACAGCGTCCCTTTTAATGGGGAGAGGCAGTCATTGGCTCTGCTGCAGGCGTTTACTGCATGTATTTAATAAACTCAACTCATTAATAATGTATAATTTCATCCATCCACAACTCATATGAATTTAATCAGAAGGTTCATTTTTATGATACCGCCAACCTAATCTGCAGGTTATTTGCATTAAAAGTTCTTCAGTACTTTAAGTATTAAAAGGCATTAATGGTTTTTTAAAACACAAGTCAAACTTTCCTACGGAAGAAAAATCTTTTACAGTATCAAACAAACACAAAGAATGACATCAATTACTTGTAGTAGTTAGTCTTACCAGATCCTCAATAATTTCCTTTACAGCAGCCACCACCAGGATGAAGAGCAGCGGCACCAGTGTGGTCCAGCGACCGGTAGGAGACACATCTGGGATTTGCTAAAAGACAGCCAAAAAAAATTAAAATTACAATGTTGCAGAGGCTGACTTTACAATAACTTGGGTACTTTTCAAAGCTCAAAATAGGTAAAAGATACTTATACCAATACTTCACTGAGCTTCCACCCATTGTCTACTACCCTTGAAAAGGCTGTCAGTAGTCAAAACTGTTTAGTCTTTGCTTCACTATTTTTGACTCCATTAAGAGCATGGTCCTATCAGCTCATTTGAGATGGATTTTAGATCGACAATCATGCATATTTCACATGCACAGTTGCTGGTCATCAATAATGTCAGACAGCAATGCTTTTACAGCCTCGTGCCAGGCATATCAAATTTTAAGGTGGTGTATCCAGCACAAGCAACTATCACAATGATCTCCTTACCACTAAATGTTAAATTATTTTGTTATTTCAAGACTTTCTGAATTAACAGTCAAACACCAGCATATTTAAAGCTAAGAGAGGTTCACAGGACAGACAGTCACTGTTATACGGCTCGAAGGAAACTTGAACGAAATAGATCTCTGGTCTCCCTCATCTGCATAGATGTTTTATTCAAGGTCGCACCATCGACATGGCAGGTAATGAAGATTCACACTGGCTGCTTTTCAAAGCAGCTATTCAAGGTCAATGGATGGAGCCCTTTCCCATCCACAAAGCTCTCATTAACAAAGGCTAGTCCACCAGCACAAACAGGTAAAGACAGGGCTTGAGTTCTTTGCACTGCAGCCTCACGTCTCTAATTAGATTATAATTATGTTGTGATTATGCTACATGGTGCAATATACACGTAACTTGCACAGCTCAGAAAATCTTTGTTTTGTCAGAATTAATTTTTACATCACCTCTATATTTAAACTTGTGTATCCACATCAACTGGATTTTTGAGCATGTCATCTAAGAAGTAAAGTGTGGTGGAAAGTGTACAGTAAAGGACCAAATGCAGCCATCCACTACATGCATACTACATACATGTACAACGTATTCAGTACGTAATATACTTTGTGGAGCCTGCAGCACATCAAGTTTCATTTTAATGGAGGCTCGCATACAGTCGTATTACATGTATTATTCATTATCGGTCTATATAAAACACTGTGTCTGTGTGTGTGTATGTGCGTGTGTTTTTGTGAGTGAGCTTGTCTGTGTGTATATGAAATTACAGACATGACCTTTGGAAATGGCGTCTACGGCAGGGCAAACAGTAAAAACAAAAAAGGGACCGCTTGCATACTAATGAGAACAGACACAGAAATGAAGCTGAGCAGAGAAGTGATTTTACATTAATAAGGTAGTTTGCCAGTCTGTCTCAGAAGAAAAGAAAAAAAATGCAACAACAGCACATCTTACCTGCAAAAGTGCAATGAAGAGAAAGAAGGCATTGGCTGCCCTTCTGAACTGTGAGTAGAGGAACCGGGGAAGGAAGGTGAGGACATTATATTTGGCTGTGCTGAAGGCCACATGAAGCAGCAGACAAGGCCACGGGTGGAGGAGGGAACATAAGAGGGAGACAAAACAAAGAGAAGGAAAAACAAATTGTTAATTATCAAAATCTGAGCAGTGAGTTTTACACTACTGACATTCAGAATGCACACAAAAATGGATCTGATAATCACCTGGGTAACTCATCGTCTAAGGTAGCCATTCAAACAAATTAAAGCTAACCAATCTCTTATCCCTGAACCCCACCCTTTCCAAGAAACTCTCCTCTATCACAGAGACAAGTGTGTCCGTGTTTGTGTTTGAGACTGATGATCAACAGAGACCAGTGAGCTCAATGATCATAAAGAATAATTAGGAGGAAGGAGGGAGCGGACAGAGGGTGTATAAAGCTCCTGGCAGAGGTGAGCTATGTTGCTTGTGCTGCAGTGGGGTTGGACAGGGGGAGGGAGGGGGGTTTGATGGTGATGGTGGTTTATCACGCCTGGTAGAGCCCTCAACAGCCCTGACAGTCAGACCTCCAGCAGTCAGATTTACAGCTGCGCTAAAGGGCCAGTCAGAACAGCCACTTTAGGAAAATATATATGCCATGATGTATGCCAAGCCACTGGCAACGCTTTGCTTACTTGCGCACACAAAAGCCGTCACACATACACAAGCAGAATAACAGTGAGTTTAGCCTCCAACTCATCTAAAGGGGGCCAAGCATATGGAGGTTAACATTAGTAAAAGCACCGACTTACTCCTGTTAGAATGAGTCATATTTGCTGAACATAAGCATTTTTCACTTGTAGCATGTCCGGAAGCACAATGTTAAGTTATGCATTGAGTCAAAAAAGAAAACCGTTTCATTTCAGCATCATCTTTGCTGCCTGGTACTGTGAGGCTGCTCATAGTGAGTAAGAGGGACAGAGTGAAAGCAAGTGAGTAAGAGCAAGCCATTGTTCTGACAGCAGTACGATGTAATACCAGCCTCACAGAGGAGCCTGATGAAGAGCCCTGTCAGAACAAGGGTCAACAGAGGACCAGCTTTGTTTCATTCAAACAGGTCTAGTCTGTAGTCTAGTCTACTGTTGTTATTCAGTTTCTGTGAAAAGAAAAGAAAAAGCATAGTCTCAGGGTCACCTGCAAAAACAGCAGACACTGATAAGAAACTGAGGTTCATAAATACACAGAGAAGACTGAAAAACTTTCTTCTTGGTCAGAAAAGAGGTTAAATAAATTCAGACTAGGCTTAAACAATGAAAATATAGGTCTCTCCTAGTCCAACTAGTTTTGTATGCAAACACAACTGCACACAGGATTTCTATAAGGTCAAAATAACTGGTTTGACCAGTCACCCTTGTGAACAAATGGCTTCCTCTTTAATTTCCTGTATGGGTGTGCTTTTATCTGATCGCAACATTGCAAATAAGGAGTATTGCACCTCACACAGTGATGGTAAATGTTCTAATGTGACATGTCAAGTGTACAATTTAGCTTTTAATTATCATTTGCTGTTAAAATGAAAAGCTCAAACGTAGCATTTAGATTTAAAAGGTTTCCAAACATGTTGAAAAAGATATAAAACCACTAAGTAAAA
Organism: Acanthurus lineatus; assembly: GCA_029814665.1. NCBI lineage: Eukaryota > Metazoa > Chordata > Actinopteri > Acanthuriformes > Acanthuridae > Acanthurus > Acanthurus lineatus. Next base: position 19,009,997 of record JAPZDV010000026.1, read on the forward strand.
TGCTGAGTGAATAAGGTAAATTAAGGTACTCCACTCAGACAATTGTACTAATTTCATGCGTAGTCCTGTGCAGATGAGTCATTGTGTTTTTGTCCTTGTCTGTGTGTCTATGCAAGTCTCAGTTGTCCCTTGTTTTCTAAGCCAGCCACGAACATATCCCCATTTCATGGATACACAACAGTAAAATGGTTTGTACAGCCACTCCTGTTTGCCATAGGAAAAGCTGTCAATATCTCAGCAATTGGTGTCCTTTACATTACAAGCAGATCTGTCAGCAACCAGTTCAGCTGAATAAACAACCCACAACAATCCTCACGCATGTTAATGTGCACAGTATGACTGTCTGTGATGTTAGGAGACACATTTGTGTACAGAGCACAAACACACACTGCAGGTTGTGATTCTGCAGAAGCAGAAAAAGGTTCAAGTGAAAGCGAGAAACCTGTGAGAGCCTCCTGTCGCTTGTAAGATTAGATTCGCCATTTATCACAGACCCTGCTCCTGAGAGTGTCTCCACAGGTCACTTTGAGCACAGAAACCAATCCTATTGAACAAATTAGATCTTTAGAGCAGCACACAGCCCAATGTGCCTTCAAGCCTTGAGGCAAATGTTTTGACACACAAGAAAGTCAAATACCACAAGAACAAAGAATAACTCAGCAAAAGCCAAGTCACCTGCAAGCTGTGTTCAAATAGCACTTAAACCTCTGAAATCATTGTCAAGACACAACTTGAATGTATAACATTCAGATCCAAAACTGGTGGATCTGAAACAAATGCAGCATGGAAAGGCATTAGCATGCAAGCTGCCACCCAGCTCACTGTGTGCTCAGAGAGGAGTCTGTTGTAATCTGTAGAAACTGCACTGCAAGCATTTGAAACTTTCATACATACTTCGATTCATTTTTATATTGATAAAATTTGTATATTGTGTACACTATCAGTAGTGAATTGATTATTAGTTATTTATGTGCCCAGTTTCTCTGATCTGATAAAAATGGGAGGTGGACGGCTACAGTCATACTCGTACTGCAGTAGTTATATCAGTACATCTATGGTTTGTTCTTAATCATTTCATTGACATTTATTATTGTTTTCATTTTTACAACATCAGCTAATTTGACATGACCCTTTGTTGTTCAGTGAGGGCAGGACACACGCTGAATTAATGACCACCTCCAGTAAAATCACAAAAATGTTACTCACTTTTACTCCAAAAATATGCAGAGGTGCTCTTTTACAGAAAAGGCCATATTACATAAACTTATCTTGTGAAATATATTTCTACCTACAACTATCTGGTAGTCCAATAATAATGAAAATAGAACTGTTTTTTTAATTTTTAATAAGTAAACTAAAAGTTAAACATATGTTAAGATAGGTAATTTATATGATATCTACCTAAGTAACATTAAAGAATATTTTAAAAAACAAGGAAAACAAGTTTGTTTTCGTGATGATTAACTTCAGGAAACTTTGCGTCTGTCATGTGTCAGGTCAGTGCATGACACAGGCCTCACAAACGGCATAACCATAAGCATGCTATGTTAATGTATCATTCCTTCTTAGTTTATAACTGTGTCTGTGTAAGCACACACATTTCTCAAGCTGCTCATGCAGCAGGAATGTTAACAGTAATATTCCTTGACAGAGGGCGGCTCGACCCAATGAGCTTGACCTTTAATGTTAAAAGCACCGCACTCCTAGAGGAACAACTGGATAAAAATGGCCAGTCTGATTTTTCTGGACTAAGGCACCATGGGTAATACAAATCCTGCAGGTACTTCTCGAATATCTTATGACATAAGGTGCTATCATGGTTGTGTCTCACAACCGAACTTCTGCACTGTACACTGTAGTTGCTATGGGGCATTTATTCAAAAGCTATATAAAAGATTTCATGGTCATCATCATTTCAAGATTTTTAAGGTTAAATATATCATAGATTAACCTGCTCTTTGATTACTGAAAAGTAGCACCAGAGAAGGCAGAGTTTACAGAGTATCTTTAATATTTTCTAGTAATGCAAAATTCCCGAACATTTGTTTAAAAGGCCCTTAAATGGGCTTTTTTTTCAAGATTCAAGAATTTTCAAGAGTGCTTACTGCCGAGACATTCTCCCCAGGCAGACATATTAGCGGCAAATTCACAGTCTTGGCAAGCTTTAATTCAACTGTTTTGCTTTTGACTTCGAAGGTTAATGTAGGGTTAAAGGCAAAGTGGCAAGTTAGCTGCAGGTCATCATGAAAAGCACTGATGGCCTCTGAGTTGCCATTACCAAGTCAAAAATAGCAGCAATTCACATAAACTGCAAGATCCTCAAGAGAATGCAACTTTAAGTGTGAATTTTTAAAGCAGAGCGAGGATGTATGACAGAAACTTCAAGTGACTTGGGAAAAGCATCCTTACTTTACAAAATTGCATTGGAAATGCTGGCTGTAAGGGATAGAGGTCTGCATTGTTGGAGCAGTATGAAGCTGAGTTTTCTTGGCTTACAGGCACAGGAGCAAATACTCATTAGCTGTAAAATAAACCTCTACATTATAAATTTGGTGTCATCTTCAGTGGTGAATCTCACAGGATATTTTTGATCTGTCTTCTGATGCAAAACTACATGGAATTTGTTTCCTTCTCAGCTTAGTGAGGAAAAATAGTTTTTCCATGCTGACGCAAAGTCTGGGGTATGTGAACACATCATTGTGCAATTGTCTTCAGAAGCACTATTGTATTTCCACTGAGAATAGACAGTTTTTGTTTTCCATGACACAAAAAAGCAGCAAAGAGTATAATGCACTGCAAAATGACAAGGGAAGAGATGTACAAGAAAACACGATAGCATTACCACTGCTTGAGTGGATCTTTAGATTTGATCCAGTGCAATCCCATGCAAACCATGTGGACACATGACAAGTAACAGAAACCCAAACACTTTCAAAAGAAAATGAAAGGAAATAAATTGATTTGGAAAAAAAAAAATTAATATAACACAACATTTTAAGCATTATAAAAATCTCTTGGAAGATAATAATTTTATTATGACCACAACATAACTTCTAATCAAACCCGCAATTACAGCTTTCCATACAGTAAACAAATATTTCCCATCATAGACAGTACATTTTCATTAAAAAACTCCTTACCTGACTCGGTTGCTGCAAAACTTGGTGAACTGCGGCTGATTGAGGTGTATCAGTCGAGCATCTTCCTGGTCAGCTAAGGATGTCTTTTCTGATGCGTCCTCTGTCTTTTCATATCCTGCAGCATGGGAGAAAAGGCATTCTGTAAGAAACAAAATCTGCCTTGAGATCTAACAAAAGTAAGATGAAAGGATGTTTTGAAGTGCGTTGGAGAGTACCCAAAGGAGACTTTGGGGTCAGCAAAGGACGAGTTTAGAAGTTACAACACTCAAAGAAGAAACTTACACAGACTGCAGCTGACCTTGGTGCTATAGAAGCCTAAAAGTTTTTTTTTCTACATTTGAATATTTTTGCAGTTTTGAGTAATAACAACAAAATTTTAGGGGTCTTTTTTGGTGCTGTGATGGGTAAGGTGGACAAATTTTTCATTGCCATACTTTTCAAAAGATTACATCATATAGAAAGCATATGTTAATGCATTCAGTACATGAAAGACTACACTATGTATTATTAATTTAAGTGGCTACAATCACTACATCCCACACAAAACACTAAGGAGACATTTGTAATTATGTGTATGATACATTTGCCTCAGATAATAATAATCTAATAGCAGTATGAAGCTAAAATTAATATCTTAATGGAGACAAAATGTGCTTTGAAAACTATAACAGCAGGTTTGCCAAATGACATTGACAACACATCTCATATTGCCACCTCCACAGTAAAATATCAACTTGGAGGAAAACCTGTTACATAATAATACAGGGAATCACCTGCATTATGTTAACAGTCTGACTCATACAAAGAAACATACAGCTGTAGAGGAAGGGAACAATTCTGATTCACTTCAAGTTGTCAGACCATACACCACGAGCTTCTAGCTTCTCTGTGTATGAATACAAATGTGTTTCCATTACAAGGAAAACTCTGGCCAGGTAAAATGCCCTTTTCAATAATTTTGGTATCTCCAAAGCATTTACTGGATATTCTTACTCTGATTACAAAAGAGAATTTTCAAAGTTCACATTTCAGAAACTCTTCAGAAAACTTTCCTTTTGTTGCTGGAAATCCGTTGTGATAACAGCTTGGAATTTCCTGACAAAAGTCACATCCTGCTGAAGAGAGTGGATCGGACATATCTATTATCTGGATCAGCTGCAGCAATGTGATGACAGATAACTACAATACAGAGTAACAGAGCCCTGGAGTGGCCACAGGGTGAAATAAAATTATACTCAGGCCACATTTCACTACATCAAGCTCTCAAAATGCTCCCACCTTTTGACTTGTCATAGATACTACATAAAAGATCTCATGTTTTCGTCAAATTGTGCATACAAGATAAGGGACAGTGCTAACTGACTATCAATGATTCAGTCACTATCATTGTATTTTAACTAAAAAATATTATAGTTATTTTACTTAACAGCTGTTTCAGATGCTGTGCAATGCTGCAGATGTTTCATAAATAAGTAAAGAATCTGACATACAGCCGCCAAAAAACTGAACAGCACTAATTTATCTGCAAAACCCTGTGATATCTGAATGATATTAATGTAGGATTCAAACATTAATCCAACAGATTTCAAAACCAGTCTGAGTCTCATTAATAGCTGTTTTGATGGATATATGTGTAGATTATATCATAGATGTGAAAGAAAAGTAAAAGAAGGAAAATCTCACAGCTGCTAACTAAAACCATGCAAAATGAAGCTTGTATGCTCTCTGCAGTTTTCACTATGGAACCATCTCTGTACTGAAAGGTAGGGAAAAGCACTGGAGACAACTCTGCTCACTGTAAAAATAACTTGATCTTATAATAGCTACATCCATGGCTCGTACTATGTGTCTTGTTATGTGCAGCAGTGTATTCACCCTCTTTCTCTGACGCTCCACGTCAAGTTCCACACTGCTCATTAAAATACCTGATTAAGACGAGGCCAAATCCAAAGTAGCCGCTAAAATCAACACTATTACATGCTGATGCAAAGAGCTGGCAAAAACTCCCACAGTAGAACAAGCACATAAAAATCAACTCATCAACAAATATTTTTCACAAAAGACACACAAACTATCAACACAATCGGCTCATCATGCATCTTGGGATCCTGGGGTTTGGTGAATCAATGTCAGATCATTCAAATGAGGATCAATTTGAATGGGAAAATCAATAGTTTTAACATAGATTAGATTGTTCTACTAAATCATACATCATTCACGTCTCACTTGGACAATCAAATAAAAAACAAATTATTGAATTAAAATAAAAGAGGTTGTAATTTACTGTAAATAAATTTACAAAATATCCTCTATTTGGATGAATATCACTCACTGAAGAGGAAGCACTGCTCTGCTCCCACTAAGTTACACCAAGTGGGACCAAGCTATGTTGGCTAAATCAACACATTAATTGAGGACTGATGTGGGTTGCATTTTTCTATATCTTTTTGAAAACCACACACATTTTTATTTTTTGACTGGCAAGAAGATTTTCTGTGTCTCACTGTGCCTCTGTAGGAAATGTCTAAAACAACACAGATGGACACTACGTACTGTTTCTTTCCATGCTGGAGACAAGTGCTGTGTCATGAAAAAAGGATGTCTAGGGGTGTTGCAGGAATATCTCAAGCCTCTGACTTGAAGCTGCTTACTGCAGTGCAGGATGTCAAAGAGGAAACACACCAAAGAACAATGAACAGAGAGTGACTCTTAAAGATGTAAAAAGACTGGAGTGATGCACATGGGGATAGTTCAACCCTACACATTTACACATCATGGTTTTAATCCTTAAGTCCTTCTTTTAAGGGTCCCTAAAAATAACCCCACTAGCATTTTTTAGTAACAGCAGCTTGTGTTTAAAACTGACTTCAATTTAACATCTCAAAAATGAAATCAAGTAATTAGTACATTATAGCTATTGTATTGTTTAGTATTTTTTCTATTACATTGCTCACTGAAGGAGGGGTACTAATACTAATTTTTACCAACAATAGTAATTGTTTTCATAATCAAGACAACAGCTAACATGATTCCAAGCTACATCACAATATCATCAAACTCTGGCTTTTGGTATTGTTTTAATCAAGAGATCCATAGTGGAAGAATTTACATACTATGCAATGAAGTATAAGTTGAAGCTGAAATACAGTAGCATACAGTAGCAGATTTGACAGGGATCATCTTGTTGGTAAGATGAGAAATGATTTAAAAAAACAGGTTCCCGAGGTTCACATTTCCCTTTCCTTGTGTTTTAATTGATATGTCTGGATTAGCTCTCTCAGCACTGCCAAGAGAGCACTACTGTAAAACTCTTAAGTCAACAGTATTTTCCGACTCTCAAGTTGCATTCATGTGATCCAGGGGGTGCTGGATGGCCTTTCCCCGTAGTGGTGTGAGAGTTTGTGAGGTAAGGGCAGGCATAGCACAGCTTCGACGACAACGGATAAACCTTGGAGTTAAAAAAAGGAAAGAAGCGCCACTCCGTCACAAGGAAGGAGGGGGACACAAGCAGAGGAAGCCGGCTGCTTGAAATATCAACAACAACAAAACGCAGTGTCATGAGATACTGTAACCAGAGCCCTTGCCGGATATGCACCAGTTGCAACTTGCCCTCCTTCCCCGTCAGCCTGCAGTATTTCTTTCATGTCATGTCAAGAGAAAACAAAAAGAAAGACTGACATAGCCCTCAAAGTTACACTTGCAACTTTCTCTGCTCTTTTTCCCCTCTCTTATTCTCAGCTTGCACATATCACTCTCTCGCTCGAGTTACACAAACCCTGAATCTTATACTGCAGCTCTTGTTATTTTAATGACCCTCTTGTCTTAAGAAAGAGGATTCCTGGGGGTGACAGCCAAACCTTCTGTCTTCATACCATCATCTCCTGATAGCTTCCCTCCTTAGCATGTGCTCTCAGTCTAAATATAACTGCCACTCTGAAGTTATTCGGTCATTGGGGGAAACACTGGTTGGCCATCCCAGCCCTGTTATGCAAGACGTCAGACCTGGATTAGCGTGGGTTGTTTATTGGATCAGCATGGTGGCAGAAGGGTATGTGTATCCAGGAAGCAACAGGAGATTATATACAGGTGCCCATTTTTTGAGAAGGGAAACATACAGTGATGCTTGTGATTATCACATGTTCTGCTTAGGTAAAGGACCAATATAAGTGAGATGCAGCTTGTCCACAATTTGATATAGTTAACTTGTGATTCCTTTAGTTAATGACAGTTCTGAGAAACAGTATTGTGTTAAAGCAAGAGAGGTTGGCTGTTTTTAAAATTTTTGTATATGTATATATGTAATAAGGTAAGAAACATGACCTTATTATAACCTAAGGATCACTATAATGGTCAACAAAGCATTCCATTATATTCCTGAAGAGCTGATCTACTGATGCTATCACCTTGACGGTAAAAAGTTTCTTCCTGAGAGCAGGTAACTTTCTTCCTCTTTGCAAGTCAGCCAAGCCTCTTCCATCCAAAAATAAAAACAGATTTTGCAGCCAAGAGCTCATCTGGTAACACTGGGACGACCAGCGGTGAGGAATGAGTAACAGCACTGAGTAAAGGTGAGGGAAAGGACACTGACTCAAAGGCATGCTACCTCACTGATCCTGGATGAGGCAATCTAAGTGTAGCAGACATTCGGCAAGCAATACTGTGCCATAATTGCAGCTTCAGTGAGCAACAACATCTACACTACCTGTACCATACTGCAAAAATACAGTATCAATGTCACAGAAATGGAAAATATTTCTGCCAATATTCAAAGTGATTTTCCTTGGGGGGCGCATTGGTGGCCTTGGGGTCAAGGCGCCTGCCAAGAAACGCTGCATCACAGGTTCGTGTCTGGCTGAGAGAACTTTGCTGCATGACAAACCCTTTTTTTCCCTGTTTTCTGTCATTACTCAACTGTACACTATCAAATGATGGCAGTCAATGCCATCATTAGACTTAGTCCTCCAAACCCATTGGAGAATATTAAGATTTTGCTTTTAATGGGATCATTTTTTGCAGCACGATCACATGGCCAGTGTTTAATGATATCAAAACTCTGATTCAATTTCATGTCAACAGTAATTGACTACATGCCAATAAGAGATCTCAGCTCGTATAAAGAGACAAAGCTAACAAAGAAAGTCAGTCAAGAAACCAAATTTTAAGAGAATAGGGTGATCGAGGAATTAGTGTTTAAAATGACAAATGAAAACAGGGGGCTGGAAAAGCTGGTGACTGCAGCAGAAGGCCTGTGTGAAATAGCAGGCCAGAGGAACAAGCTGAGGAGCTGTGATTGATGTTGTGTCTCTGTGTTCTGAATGAGCCCTCGCAGCAGGAGCCTGTGTGCTGGGGTAGACCAGGTGCTGCAATGCACCAGTTGCAGGTGGTACCGCTACTGCTTTACTTAGTCCTTCTGCTCTTTGTTTAGCTGCTTTGACACAAGGGGTTGTATATACTGATTATAGTATAATAAAATATGCAGATTGGATCATTTAAACTTATAATCTCAAACATCCAAATATTCAGTATTTTGACATATGTATAGTATGCTGGTTTGGTTCCAATCAAAGGTATTAATACCACAGCAATATTATAAGCATTTCTACATTCAACAAGACCACAGTTTGAAATAAAAAAAAGGGGCAGAAATTAGATATGAATAGATGGAGGGTGTAGCACTGCATACATTTGCACCTTTGCAGTTAGTGATCAACTTGACCCTTCTTGACAATTTGTTGCAATATACAGTATGCCGATGCAATCTCTGTTATTAACAACCTTATTGTTAACTGTTATACTAGACTAGTATTTGGTATCAAAATTACATGAAAGTGTCATAACCAGTTAGAGTTGTACTTTCAAGTCTGATCAGTAGGTTTTCGTACAGCTACTAATTTTGCACCAATAATCCAATTACTAAAGGCTACATTTGAACCCTTTAATTGGATCAGAGCAGCAAAAGTGGAGTTAGAGCCAGAGAGTGGTCAGCTGGACATGGTTTGGTGTCAAGATGTAGAGCTGTTACAGTTGATTTAACAAAAGTAACAATGGAAACCAGAATGTCATTCAAGACCACCATAACTGTAATGCTGGCCTTTACAGAATTTAAAATTAGAAAACAAGGCCAACCTTGACAAGCTAACATTACAGTCCAAAGGGCTGGGGATAAGAGTTAGAGGAAGTTCCAAAACCATTCCCAACTTCCCCACTTTAAGCATTAATAACCCCATATTCCGCTCATTTCCTTAGCTTCTACCACACTGTGTGGATAATGTACTCAGCCGCTACCACAGATGTCTCAGTGGGAACTGATCTCAGTATTCCCTGGTGGACACCGTGCATTTTCACAGCACTAATTTCATTAACTTCAGGCGTGTCACAGCTCAACTACCCTGTTATCAATAAACAGAGCAAGGATGGGAAACTGGGCGGATACTTACTGTTAATATAACTTCTAATCTGCGTTATATTAGGCTTCACAACAACACCTTTCATCTATAAATGGGGCCACCATATTACTAGTACTAAGTGGCTATGCATAAAACAATGCAAGAAGATGAAAAAAAATAGAGAGGAAAGGGGTAACAAGCAGCCAAATAAAGCTCAGTAGGAGTAGAGAGCAGAAGTACACAGCTCTGGAGGGGAATCCTCTGGAGGAAGGATCAATGCCCTCAAGTGTTGTAATGAGTTTGGATGCAAGCCACATGTCAGGATTATTGCTTGTGTCAGCCAACAGACAGACGGGTGGAACAATAGTCACAAGGGGGCACGTATTTTGGAAAGGGTGCCCGATGGGAAAAAACTGGGCCCAGCGTGGCTTGGCATTGACCAAGGCATGCCAGACTTCCCTGGTCTGTCTTTTTTTCCTTGCTGAGTATTGTAGGTTACAGAGAACCCATTGGACCTGGAAAATCCCTTCTGTGAGACTTGAGAGATTCTCTAAGATATTTGCAGTGTGTTAATCAAATAAAAATATTTGGGTTTTTTTGCATCATTTGATAAAACGTCCATAGATAAGAAAGAGGTAGAAGACCACACCATTCTCTGATCTCATGAGGAATTGAGTATCAGCGCAGGTCAGGCCAAAAAGATGAGGCTGGAAAATTATTACTGTCAACAACAGTGAGATTAAACACATCTACTGGCAAGGCATTAACAGGAACAATAACGACCTGATACTCAAGCATGTTTCTCGTACGACATGACACTTCTGGTTAAATATTACAGAAAACAAAAAAATGGCAATATGGAGTTAAATGATTTTAGCTTATAAATGTACCTCTAAGGCATAGTCTTGATATTTGCTACCTATGTCAGTAAAAGTAGCAGCACTAGTTCTAGTTTTTAAAATAAGAGGATCAACCGTTACAGTAAAGGTATTTTTAGCAACCATATCTTACTCTGGCTATTCATGACCTCAAACAAAGCTTTTATAACAAATCATAAACAATATCATGTCACATGCTGGCTGCATTTTACAACTTCTTTTAGTCATCACCTACTATTTTTATGATTACACACTGATGATTCAGTTGGCTCCATGACTAAGGCTTAAGATTCTTTAGAAAGGTCCTTGAGTCGATCCCTAGAGGTATGACATCCATCTGTAGGCAAAACAAAATGCAAAAAGGCTTTTTGTTCTTCCAGAAATAGGTCCAGGCAGAGTGCAATCCAACAGCTGAGATACTGAACAAGCACTAATGAGCTTGAGAGAGTTGTGGGCTGGTCAATAAAGTGTAGATTAGGAGGCACGTGACCTGGCCACAACTTTGGCTCCCACATGGTTCATTCAATAACACCAGAGTGGGTGGGAAAAGACAGCTTGGGGCTACTGACATTGATCTAACATGAACAGAAATGGCAGCCAAGCCACAGTCAAGAGGCTTGGGAAAAAAAACTGCATCATATACTTAAAAGAAACTTAAAAAAAGAAAATGCAGGGGACTAATAAGTGACTTTGATCCAGTAAAAACATTTTACACATAAAGACCACCGCATAACCAAATCAAGAGGTAAAGTGTAACATATAGCTCAGCACTGACAGGCTGCATATTGTTCATATAGATGTGAGGTTATCTACTATGATGATTAGAATCAAATTTCTCCCAAATCCTTGGAAATTGGGATTCTCAATCTCACAACCCAGTAACCCTATATTCCATTTATATCTGCTCATCACCACCAAAGAAAGATCTGCACATGATTCATTTATACCAGATAAATATTTCAGTAGACAGAGCAGCCACAGTCTATTCATAGCAATATAATTCCCAGAGTTGAAAGCCCCCCCCCATCTCCAACCATTTGTGAATGGAAAGGGTGGGGTTATAGATACTGCCTCAATCTAAGCAACAGTAACATCCATAAGTCGCTTATCAGATCACAGTGCTGTAACCAGCATTCATAACAACAACAGGGCAGCTGCAGAATTAATCCCCCTCCCTGTTCAGCTCTGTCTGGCTCCCCATAGGCTCAGGAGGACTACAGTGGGCCGGGCAGTCCAGGGACAACACTGACAGCTGGGGCTTGCTGTGACATCACAGGGCTGGCCTGGCTTAGCTTAGCTTAGCAAGGGATCTGCAGGGACAGAAACCTTTCCACTGTGTGCGACTTTATGAATGGTAAAACGGAAGAGCATATGGTGTGCAATCCAAAGGTCTGGGGACAGATAATAAACCTTGTTGATTTCTGTTGTGTCATTGTTTTGCCTGACCTCAAACTACTTCCTTGAATTCTTAAAAACCACACTCAACAAACAAAATAAGTCACTAGGTTAAAGTGATAACAACGCACAGGATGTCAACAACTTGCCTGAGGTGCTTACACATCTGTCAAGGAAATAAACTCATTAATGCTGAAGAAAAAAGTCAATTAATCTATTAGTCAAGTGACAAAAATTAATGAGCAACAAATGCAGTATTCTAGAAACAAGACCAAATGTCCCCAACTACACTAGTAGAACTGTTAGGCTATATGTGGGCTCAATTTTAACATGCTTAAGCAGTCATACCGTTTATCATATTCACCACCTTAGCTTAGCTTCATAGCCTGCAATAATTTGCTAAAAGGTACTTAACACACAGCACAGCTAAGAGTCTCATTCATTGTAAAGGTATTTAGTCAAAAAAATGACTAAAAAATTTACATTTTGACCTTATGTTGGCACTGTAGCATCAAAACACTAGAGGATCACCAAAGTTAGTAGATTTCATCTTTATTAAATTTAAAATAAGTTCCTTGAAATAGCTGAGACAAGTCACTAAAAGCCAAAACTGTAAACCACTGCAATACTCAATGCAATCAATTTCACTACTTTTCAAAACAAAAAATGTTGAGCACTGAAAGGATCACCATGTTAAGTGCACATTTTAGAAGCTGATTCATGCAGTACAGCTTCATGTTCAGATTTGCATCTACAGGCCACGAAAGTATGCCACAGGTTTTTGGCTGGTCATTCTGGTAGGGCCGGTTGAATTGGTGGTGACAGTCTTCTCCTGTCTGACGGGCTTAGTGAGACTCATCTGTTTCCTGATTATCATGGCAGAAAATCAGGAAACAGTCATGTTGTTAAAGCCAAAGTAAGGATGTGGAGACTGAAGGGGAGGGTTGTGAAAGCTGAGTGTTTTACCTGTCAGCTTTCCACAGGTAAAACAGATTGCTTTTAGTAGGCTGGCTATATTTTTACCTAATTTTTATCATATCTAGATTCAGTCAGCTGTACTATCTTTAATTTAGATCATGTAAGAGGCAGTACTTTGAAGCTGCATTTGGTGAGAATTTCTAAATATCCAACAAAACTCAGCATAGATACACTTAGAGATGTATATAAATGATTAATATTAAACTTCAGGTCTCAAATCTAAAACTGGGGCAAAAACCTCATAAGGTTACCCACGTAATTTCCATCGTATGCTCTCTAAAAATAGCCATAATATCCAAATGGCTGAGCAGTAACAATTAATCCATCCCAGTGTTTCGGTGATGCTCATTGACCTGATGTGACGTGTTAGTAATGTGTCAGCTAAACAGGAAAAGCTGGCACCTCAGTCCTCCTGAGCCTGACAATAAGTGATACATGTGCACAACACACCTTTTCAGCTGCATAGAGGATATAACAATGTAGATGCCACCTTTGTCTACAACTGATTCAGGGCTCAGTCTTCCACAGCATTACTGTACACTATCAATTACCAGCAGGATCAATTACACTGCTGCTTTTATTACAGGAAGCAGTAGGCATTGGGCATTTGTGAATGTAATGAAAGCACTATTGTTTTCTTTGCAGAACTATCTAAAGATATGACCTACATACGTGACACGTTATTGCATTTCTGAGTAAGTGTTCAGTAGGATATAACTCAGCAGTGCAGCACACTCATAAATGTGGATTAAGCTATAACTTTATATTGCAGATGCCACAGTGGTGACTAACCTTAAGAATTACATTTTTGTGATAAGATGGTGACATCAGTCTTAGATCACCAATGTTCACCTATTTAGTACCAGGACTCTCCAATGTTTTGCAAATGACAGTAATTCCAAAAAGAGCGCCCTAATACACATTACAAAACATTAACTACTGCTGTAATTTGCTGAAGTCCTTAATGTGAGCTTTGAGAATAATTGACTGTTTATCTGTACAGGAAGAACTGTGGCCTAGTTGGGCATAAAAGTTTAGATGGGAACAGGGTCATAAACTGCTCGAGATCTTTAGGGTCAAGGACAGCAAGAGTTTCATCTTCCCAGCCATTGATGGTGTCGCTTCCCTGTGGAGGGCATGCCGACACCTCTCCACCTGACCTTGTCATCCTGCTGTGACACAGTCATACTGACCATCTCCTTGCACATGCAGGCTCACTGCATTTCTTCTGCTGTTAATGGGAGTGTGCATCTATTAGACAAATACAACCAGGCCAGACATTAAAATTCTGCTCACCAAAGAATAAAAATTTTGGCTGCAAGACTAAAAGTGCATCAGTCTCATCAAAAGTTGATACCCAATGTGGTCTCAAACTATGAGTACAAATGCAGACAAAAAAAAAATCTACTCACTATCAAAATAAACATATGAATGAATAAATTACTTAATTAAAAACATTACAGTATTTGAGTATAGGGTTCCCAAATTCTGATGCAATTTAATATCAAACATGTGTTGTGCATGCTTATGCCTATGTTGGACAAACGACAACTGAGAAATGAACTGAGAAAGCAGAAAGATGGGGAATGGATGCGTTGTTTCTATTTGTATGCCAGACTGGCACTGAAACAACACAAGCAAAGCACTGAAAAAAATATACAGAACAACCAGCACTGCCAGAAGTTGAATTGGCATTTGAAATTCAAACAATAATAGATGTTAAAGAGGCAGCTGAAATGAGGGCCATGAGGAATGTTGAAGCTGTTGTTGAGCTTGAAGTGCTGAAGCCTCAGTTGAAGAGTGAAAATGCTGAACAGGGTTGAGGAGTCAAGCTGAAATGTAATAGAAGTACAGCACTGAAAAGAACTGATATGTCTGTTGCCTTCCACTTCAAACTAGCACAGCCAACACAGCAACAGTGATTTTATCTGTACATTCATTGTCTGTGTAAAAAGTTACCTGGCTGATGGTGCCGTTCTTTGGCATGCAAGAGATAACCCTGGCCAGAATCCCTGAGACATTAAGTTTATGGTCAGTACTTTAACCCAAGCTCCCATTAATCCACAAAATCATTCACTTACTTGTCAAAAAAATCATCAGATTAATTGATGAAGTCAATGATTTGTTGCAGTTCTAAAAGGAACAATTCATGTTCTTTTAAATGGTCAATCCTTGTGACACTGTGGGCAAAGTTCTCACCCATCAGTTCATAGATTTTCCTTTCCTCAGGTCAATATAAGGACATGCATGAGCAAACTTTAGATTGGCTCTTTCCCTCTGTATCCATCTCTGCGTGGACACATGCACATGAGCATTTTAACATCCCTCCTTCCTCAGAATGACCTGCCACATCCACTCTGTCTTATAGACAGAGGAGAATCATTGAGGTGAGGGAAACTGAGTATCTGAAGAAACATATCAGAATGGCTGCAGGTTAGTGATGGAGGGAGCCCATTAAGTGGAAAATAGAGGAGTGGAGATGTCCCATGCCGCCACATAGAAAGAGTAGAGAGGCCCGAGGGGACTTGATATGACACACCAGCGGCCCCAGACAGGGGATTTAGTGGCGTGTTGGGCTTTTGTGCCACATTATTATCAGCCAGTGATCCGCCAGGCACATGGGCAGCTCTCGATCCCTTCAGAAGGGAGCAGTCTATCCCCCTCCAGTCTCCCTCCCCAGGCTGTAACTACTATTCAGACAGACTGAAGCTTAGCTGGTGTTATTGAAATGCTACAGGGGAACATCCTGCTTCACTTTCACATAAAAAAAAAAATCTTGAGAAAGGTAGAAAGGTCGAGATATTATGCTTTAAGAAGAAACAGACTACCTTGTGTCATTCAACATTGTGTGGGCAATGAGATTCTAAGAAGCACCTCCTATCATGTGAATCAGCTGACACTAAAAAGACAAGCATGTGGTCTTTTGATAGATTCATCCTTACAGGACAGGCTTACCTGCCTATCTCCACCTTAAGTGTCAATCTAGAGAGGGATTTGGTCTATCTGCAGATAAGCGTGGGAGCTAAGACGGTAAACAGGATGCTTCTTGCCATCCGTCTAGTCTTAACTTTCGTGGCTTCCGTCGATCAGCTTTCCCATCTAGACAGTGAGAGCAGGTATTAAGCATCTTTCTGCCTATCATAGTAATTTGTAATGGAGAAAACGACATCTAAAGGTCCCTGTCTGTCATCGCAGGATCACACATTAAGAACACTGATAGCTGCTGACGTCACCTGTATCCTAAGAGTCCTAGATAAGGTTATTTTGGAAACACAAGCAGGAACAGACCGGCAGTGATGTCGAATGTTTCAACAGCTCAGCGGAGAGGAGTGACAAGGAGTGAAATGGCACGTGGTGAGCAAGACTGGGGAGTGTGCAGCATGGAGAGCTGACGGACAGGCCGCTGATGGATTAGGTGGTAAGCCTGGCAGAGGGCTGCCCTTTCTAGATGGGAGCCTGCCTGATGTACTGTGGTGATTAAAAAATAAAACTGAAGGGCGGGGAGTGTGCTAAGGCTCTCATAAAAGCAGCGAAAAAGAAATGTTGCAGAACAGACATGTGATTATGCAAAATACTTAAGTAGATATGGAGCCATGAGGCTGAAATGTTGTGGAGCAGCAGCGTGGGTCATCAACCTGGATAACCACAGGAGGTGATGGAGTCCAACATTCGGAGAGAGGCTTGCTAAGAAAACATGATGCTGTTTTCACTGATGATGGGTAATTACAGTGTCAGCTTAGTCCAATAGAGCCAAAATTATTTCCACTTTGTAATCTTAAAAAAACTTGGTGCGCAGTAGTTTGGGGGTGACAGCATCGTTCAGGTGTTTACTCTTGTGACTGCAGCAGCCTCACTGAACAACAGTTTTCTATGAAATCTATATGAGCTAATTATTTTGATTTCTTTTAGTAAGATTTATGGGGCCTTTAGTGGCATAATTCATTTGAAACAATGTCAGGAAGCTACTAACAAACACAACCACTTATAAAATGGTGTGAGATGCACCCTGCTCGCACCATTTTTGTGGCCAAGGGAAGGACAGCAAGTTTATTCATAAAGACCTATTCAACCATAATCAGGGATTTCAAAGTGCTTTACAGGGGTGTAAAAAATCATTAAAATAAGACATTAAGAAAACATTAAAATTGAATTTAAAAAGAAAAAAAAACAAAAAATGACAAAAACTAAATAAAGATTGAAAGAAACTGCATGTGTCAGACAAAGAAGTTGGAGCAATTCCCTTCTAATTCAATTCCATTTAATCTAATTTAACAAAAACCAAAATCATCAATCAATCAAGCTCAATTAAACAGCAAATAACTCATTTATGAGGTAAAAACATCCTCTGGCTCAACTATAACAGATCCTTATTGTCTATGGAGTAGATCAATGTATGGATACCAGAAATGTTCAGCATTTAAATATTCAAAAATTCAGAAAGAAATAATGATCATTGAAGTCAATATTACAAACAACATAATTAATTCCGCAAAAATATAGTGCCTGGTCTGATCTCCACATGTGGTGATTAAATACTACTTTTTTCCCAATCATGGGTGAATATCTTGAAGCTTTAGCAAAAAGTAGAAAGCAACATTATGGCTTCAGGTAAAACCAAGTTTTTGCAACTACGAAAAATATGAAGAGCCCTCCTATTATCTCCTTCATTTTAGTAATGCACAAACACGAGAATTCACTTCATCTATTTAAAACTGCCTAAAAACGGTCACATTTAATGGATAGTGAATAATGATTTAAATAAATTGTATGAATATTCATTTGAAATCAGCAAATAAATCAGTCACAGGGTGGTTTGGTCTTGTGCTCCTCTGCCTCAGCTTTCAGACAGTCTTTCATGTTCAAAAATACTGAATTTTTAAACTGAGTTGCATGTCTCTTTAAAAATGTATTTCCCACAGTCCTAGCTACTTGGGTGCAGGGCCCATTTTATATGAACACATATTTAACATTTAAAATATCTAATGCACTCAAGTTACTGCATAATTTAAGATAAATCAGATGACATGTTAGGTGAGATGTTATTGCAGACAATTTAATAATGGCCTTAATGATAAGCAAATATTTATTAATGGTAATGTATTTTTCCCAACATTTGGATGCAGGAACTTCTTTAGAAGCATATGTATAAAACAAAAGTGAGAGAAAGTTTGCTCTAATTCACTTTAAGAGGTCAGGGTTCTTGCTGTAGCAGCCAAAAAAAAAATCAACAGCAATAACTGAATATGAGATATTAGTCTGAGCCTACAGTTATGAATCAAACCTAAGCCATTCCAAATAAAGCCATGACAAGAGAGACATAAACTACAGTAAGTACCATAAATAATAACAATACAATACAATATTGATTCCTGCAGATAAATTCTGGCCCAGTCCAGAGGGGTCATAGGTCAGGGTCCACCACAAATAAGTGATGGGAGGAATTGAAAGACTTCATAAAGAAACCCTACAGGACTGTGCATCTTCTACAGCCAGAAATAAGGCTGTGTCCAGCTATACTTGCTCTTACGGAAAAACAAACCATGACACCCAACCCACTACACAGCCCTTGGAGCCATACAGTAAACAGATTCCCTTTTGGGAGGGTTCAATCAATTCTTAGTTGCATCTCAATTCTCTCCTGAAAGATTATATCTCTATGCACATCAGTCCACCACTGGATATTTAAAACCAAATTCCTGACAGTATGATCACCTGTAACAAATTTTCATGATGGCTGTACGTTCCTGACAGCTGAACCAGCTGGACGCTGAAACATAATGGACATATGTTGTTGTGTTTACATTGTAAGCTTGACTGCATCTTGAGACCTGAAAAACTAAAACAAAAACTAGCTTGTGGAAGTGTTTTTTGGCTTCTACGGAGTTGAAGGGAAAAGTGACCTGGACAGGAGCAAACATTGTGTGCAGGTTGTGTTTAACTAAATTAATTATGGATCATCTTACAAAAATGTTATGTTTGTGAAGTAGCAACTGGTCACACAGTGAAAAAATATCATGTACAGAGATCTAATTTTTAAGCATTAAATGCATCAATAACTATGTTTAAATCAAAATCATGACCCTAATAATCAGAATCAAATCCCATCATGAGGGGCCTGGAGATTCCCACCTCTATCCCCTATCAGCACTCAATCCTCTAAGAAATGAGTATGTATCCGCATTCTCCATCCCTGGCAAACACAACTGAGGTGCAATGGAAAGTTACTGGTGCAGTGAGGGAGTGAGGGTCCCAGCCCAGTTACAATGGCTGTATTATTAGACCCACGCCACTATGGATGCCATTTGCTAGACATTTGTTATTGCCCTGTTAGACTTTTGGCTACTGTCTCAAACAGCTTGCAATAATCTTGGTAATTTCTCCTGCTTTCTGACATGATGGTACCATTTTGGTGGGCAGATCATAGCTGGGAGGGGGGGTCCCAGTCTGGATGGATGCTTGGTTTGCTGGGTAAGCTGCACCCTACATTAGTTTCACTTTCAGGAGCTTGTGCGGACTACAAATACCCATTTGACACAGCATTTGTCTGAGAAACCGCTATGTTTTTTAAGAGCAGATATGGGGTGGAGAGTAAACTCTGTCTTTTGAATAACTTTTAGTGAAATAAGTTACAGTAAAATCGAGCGTGTTATTTTTCATGGGCATCCTTTAGAAAACTCTGTGAGTCCCAGGAGTTTCATTAACCCTTGAGGGGGGACCGTTAATCACAGTTTTAGCTAGCAAGTTATTGCAACGTTAACGTTACTCTTACTTAATAATAGAAAAAAAGAGCTAACGGTCGGCCTTCTTGCAGTAAAAAGAAATAGCTAAGAATGTGATTTTTACACATTTTCTAACACATACAACGAAGTTAATTGTCTTCACATACCCTCTGCCCGGGTACGAAGATCAGACATCGTTCTCTGAACGGGCGGCATCTCTCCACAGGGCGACGGCACCTGTCAAGCGGCCGCGGCTTGTTAGTTCTGCTCCCTGTGGTCGCTGCTGCTGCTTCTTCTTCTCAACCGTCAAAGAATTTCAAAAAAACGGCTAAATTTCAACAGAGGAGCCTCTCTCATGCGGACAGTACTGCTGCGTGTCTGGTGATAATGCGAGCTTACAGACGAGGCTTAAACAACATTCATTCCCTGGTGGTGACGGACCGTGCCCAGGAGCCCACGGCTTCATGGATCCCCCAGCATCCCGGTTCACACGGTGGGTTGTAAAGCTGATAGACGCCTTCGGTTTAGCAGGAGTGGACACGGGCTTACCATAAACTGACGTGAGGGGGACGGTGCCGCTTCACATTATGGACCGTACCAAATGCAACCGCAGCGGGAGGGGGGAAGCTGGACATAATAACAGTAATTTCACCGTGGCCAAGAAATGTAACGCTTAAATAAATAAGTTTTTCAACGAAATACATTGAAGCTTAGTGCTGTATTTTAATCAGCAGGAAATAAAAATGTTTGCGACACGCAAAGGTTTTTAAAGTTGGCCAAGAAATTGTCCGTCGGTGTTGACACCTCCCCCCGTTTGCAGTAGATGTTGTTCACAGGTTGAAGACACAACAATAGTACACTGGGTGGGAGTAGGCTTGTCACAATTGAGTCTTGTTTTTGTATAAAATACAGATATTAATATATTAATGGTTATTGCAGTGTCAGCAAATGACGACTTCATAACATAGTAAGCCTTGACATTAATCAATTCAAGCTCAAATATAAAATTTAATGTAGTAGAAATATTTTGTATACATGGATGGCATCCAATTATACTGCATTTTGCTACATTCCGTTATATTGATATGTATTTCTGTACAAATATATCGCCCACCACGTTTTTTTAAATATACTGTTTATAATTTATGTTACGTCTCTAAATAATGGAACACAGTAATGCATTATGCAAATAAATTAAAAATGCAATAAAACTGTAGTTTGCAAAGAAGTATTTGGTATATTCTACAACATAACATAAGATTTGATTTAGATAATCATTTAGATTAGAATGAAATCATGCTTTGTAATCTCTTTGTATTCCCATTATGATTACTATAATGCCAAACATAGGCAGTTTAAAATGGGAAATATGTTATATCACCAAACATGGAAACTATTAGAAATATATAAGGGATTTGGCCCTTGAAAATAATACAAAGACATTTTCTAAATTTGTCCAGTGCCCTCAAGTTGATCTACAAAACTACTGATCACTTTTGCTAATGACTTTTTGTTTTTTTCTTGATGTTTTTGTTGTTTTTGTTGTTGTTGTTGTGTGTTTTAACATTCAATACACGCCTCCCAGATCAACAGAAAGCCACCAGTGACACAAAAAAATCAACACAGCACAAAAAATAGGACTCCCTGAGACACTACAGCTTGAACCAAATTGATTACATTTATTTGATATTATACAGTGTTAACAGCTGCACTAAGGCCAGATGGGAAAGGAGACATTCACATGGTGCAATTATTACCAGCAAAGCAAAGCTTAGCAAAAATAGTATAATTTTAATGGATATATTTTAAAGGCAGAGTGATTTGCAAGTCAGCCAATACAATTTAAACAGGGTTACCAAAGATGTTATTATTAGTTATAATATAGTTATAATGTCTAAAAAAAAAAAAAAACTTAAACAAAAATAAATGTTTTGTTCCCTGCACTTCTTTGTGCAGCCTTTACCTGCTATTCTCCTCAATTGCCTTCAATTTTGCTTTAAGTTCTTTCTTAAGATGTAACACACTCTGCCATTTAACAACTAATCTTAAAAAGAAGGCTGTGGAGCATCAGAGTCTAACACAGAGTCAGATAAGCAGACATATTTCTATTATCATACTTCATCTGTATGTGAGAAATATAGGGAGTGAGTATGTTTCTCCAATTGTAAAGTACAGAGACTGGACACAGGAGAACTCGCTAGCCAGCAAAAAAAAAAGAAATACACCTGCCCACTCAAAAGCTGTCTTTAGCTGCAAGTAGGCCTGACACCAATTCATCCAAGAATCGCCAGACTGTTTTTTATGGAGGAGCAACAAAAATGTCCAATTTCAGCAACCCCACTTTGCACTAGGCTTTGCCCTTCACAGTGCAGTTTCATCAGTTTCATCTACATGGACACTTTGACAAGCAGCGTGGCTGCAGACTCCAGCATCATCTGCCTCATCTGTTACAAAGAATCAAATATTAAGCGGAAATGTCTCTCATTACCTGCTAACTCATATATTCATTTATCAAAGGATCAATCTTGTCCATAAAAAAGTGGATCGAGTCATGGGAAAACTTAACTCATAAACATGTCAAAAATAAAACGGACCTGGACATCTACTGATCTACTCATCTACTAATGAAACCAAGCAGTTGTAAGGAGACAGTGCTATCAGTCAAAGAGTTATTATGTGATTATTGTCTCTGGAGAGAAGCTCAGCGAAAGATCTAATCCAGGGTGACTTACTCTAGCTTACAGGTTCCTTTATATCCCTCATTAGAGTGTCACTCTCCTGTCATTAATCTGCTCTGACACAGACCCTCAGGTGCCAGAAATAAGACACAAAAAACATCAATATACATGTGAATACTTGGAAGACGGCAGCAACAATGACGTCTCTGCTGTGGCTGCCTGGCTGCTGTACATACGGCAAATCAAAGGGTGTTCTCAGTCTCACTGCAGTTGAAATGCAAATCACACAGAAGACAGCATTTCTACAGCAGCAGCACCACTGCAGTTGCCTGAGAGAACTGCAGTGTGTTACAGATACACTATAATAGTCGGGTGTGTATGTTGCACTAGCAGTACTTGCAGAATGCCCTGCTTATGTTCACGTGTATTTAGTGGGATTCCTCAGTTATGGCAGCCAGACTCCTCGTATATTTTTCATTTAATATGACACTCTTCATCAGGAGGGATTTAGGACATTCTGCTGCTTCTCTGATATTTTATGATCTGTATTCCGTTAAAAAACAAAATCTATCTACTGGTGTGCAGATTATGTTAAAATGAGATTATGCTTCTGATTTCTGAAAAACGTAGAACAGCCTGTAGGCTTTGTATTGATGCTGGTAAATTTAACAACAGAAGTCATGTCTGTGTTCACATCTTTTTAAATAAATGGATTCAGTGCTCAAGAATTAGGTCTTCATAGCAATAATAAACACATTTCGCCCCGTATTTTAAAATCTTAAATTCAACTGTAAGTCCATATTTTAAACTGCCAAAAAAAAGCAAAACAAAACACAGACAGATACATGAGATTTGCCACATCTAAGAACAGAAGAAAAGAACACCTGAACATCTACGCCTCCTCCTCTGCCTGCTAGAGACACAATTCTCCCAAAGATTTCCTTTCTTTTCCCCACTCTGCCTAATTCAACATCAGCTTGCCACCACGGGGATTTGGCTCTGTAGCTCCCACGGTTGCTAAGCAACAGTGACGAGAAGCCTGCCTCTTCGATTATGTGTGTATATGTGTGTGTATATGTGTGTGTGTGTGTGTGAGCTGGTTTTTGGTTTTTAAAGCATTTTCAGTCCAAACAATGACTCATTCAACCTGCTGTCCAAATTTTGACCATTGTCAAATTCTGTGTCAATTACAAACAGCATGAGAATTTTAACAGTTCATTTTTAATCTCTAACAGAGTGACCCAAAAGATTTCACTGATACGACTCTGAACATCTTTGTTCTTTGACACACTGCTGCAGTGTAAGTTTATGTTATCGCAGGCAGGGATTCAAAGGCAAAGGATCCAGTTATTCATTAGCACAAAACAAAACACTGACATGAGTAAACAATCAGGTCTTTCTAATATTATTTTTGTCCTGATCTTAAATTTGATATTGATAACAAAACAAGTCACTGTTCCAACTGTTTCAATTTTGAATGTGGAGCATCCTGGTGACTTAGCAGTTTTGAAAGATTCTCAGTCATAATCTTTACTGTCACCATGAAGGAAAAATTGGTCAAACGTAATTTGTAAAAAAGTACATTTGATTGAGATAAGTCCCAAAAAGGAAATAAATTTTAAGGTCAGTATCAAAAATCCTGTCAACAGAAGCAAATTTTTCTCATCTTTTGTCCTACAATTCTTAAACTTTTCTTTGCATTAAAGAATGATTTAAAAAATCCCACCGTTTCTTGATGCAGAAGTACTTTGAAGGAAACAGTCTGATCAACTACAGTCACTTTAATGAATAATTCAGTCCACCACTTTGATTCTGGCTTAAAGAGCTCAACAACTGTTGGATGGATGGCCACAAAGCTTGGTTTAGATATCTTTCCACGATAACGATGCCTCTCAATGATAAGTAATTTCCTGATTTTTCCTCTTGACCCACCATGAGATTAATAACTTGAGGGATTTTTTTGTAAAGTATCTCAACAACTGTTGAATGATCTGCAATGACATTCGCTTATAAGCACAGTGTGCACTCTTCCGCATGCATTCATCCAGCTCCCTTTGAATTTGCTCAAATATATGTTTCATTGATTTTTATCGCCGATCATTCTCAAATGATTGATCAAAACAAGCTGGTGGAGGCAGCTGTCAGGCCTGCAGCTGCACTCTCAATTCCATACAGCCCTCTAGGGAACAAATGGGCAGCGTGACATTTAGCTATAATTGAACTTCATTCTGCCCCCTTGTGGACACTGGTCTGGGAGGGTGAGGTGGTTTGATGGCCGACTAATCAAGAATGATGAGTCACTGCAGGATCCTTTTTCCTAACTTTGTTCACGGTCATTGATCAATGTGTGCAGATCCTGTTAAACCTGCACAGAGACACATCATGAGATGTAAGAGATTAAACAGTATTTTAAATGTGTGTTTCTTTCAAGTGTTAGATGTTGAAGATCAGTCAGATTCTGTCGTATTATGAATTCATGTTTATTCACTTTGCACAAAATTAAAACCATCTATCAGCCTGCACTGTTTGACTTTTCCTACTCTGTCACACTCGAGCTGACGAACAGCAGTGAAATTAAAGAGCATTAAAGTATTCATCTTTTCAAATTGCTTTTCTGATAGCAGACGAGGTGGCTTGCGAGGCTACATTAGCACCACTGATTAGCAGGGCTGAGAGATGAGCCCTCCAGGTTGAACAGACTATCACCATCTCAGTGGTCTCTTGTCTAAACGTGCTAAAGTGAGATAAAATGGCTGCTTGACTCAACATGGCGTGGCTGTGTTTCACTGAACTCTAGATAAGATATGCTGTCCTGTCTTTACAGGAGGCTTAACAACATAGTGGACTGTTTTCGTGTTTATCTCACTTCATCCACTGTAGTGTCTTTGTGGTTGTATCTGTGTGAAGGTTTTTCCCTGGAATAAAACAGCTACAGAGGTTTATAACTGCTTCTAAAAGTTACAGAGGAGGTTTAAAAACTGCTCGTCCATGATATAGCAAAACCTAATTAAAATGAAAATGATATGTAAAGACCACGATGGATTTATTCCAATTATAAGACCAGTATGTTTAATGGACAGGCAGAATAATATAAGCAGCTTTATCAAGTCACCAACTGCCAAATTAAAAATGTAGGATTTCAAATCCACAAAGAATCAGGCCTCTTTAATATTATAATATAATATAATATAATATAATATAATATAATATAATATAATATAAT
>JAPZDV010000026.1:19054909-19175600 GCA_029814665.1 Acanthurus lineatus
GTGTAATTTACAAATCACATGTGGACAATGTGTACAGAGTGTTAATATGTCTGTCTAAATATGAAAAGTATTTTATACATCGCCAAACCCATGTTAATTGTGGGGTTAGACAGGGAATGGCACCATTGTGTTTGTTTGTTATGACACAGTCACAGAAAGAAGAGAGAAGAAGCACAACACTTAAGAAAAAAGCTGCAGGTTTATTGAATCTTCAGAACAGTACATTAGATATGTTATGACCTTGCATTGGTAGTAAATAAGTGCCTTAAGGAGCAGCAGTGTTTGTAATATTCATCTGACAAATGACTGACAAATCAAACACATACACTAGGAGAGAGGTGTTTTGACTTCTCATGCAATCACTTAACAAAACCTGCAGATCATTCACTTCCATTTCACAATCATTAAAATGGAATCTGGAATATTCAATCAATAATCAAGACCCACAGTACAGTTTAAGAAGGCCATAACTCGGTCTTGGTCCATTTAGGTAAAAAGGAGAAATAATGAAAACACACTGCGCACAATTAAGGTCACTTAAATGAGAGAAAATGGAAGTATGTAGTTTTGGAAAGCAAGTCATCAAGCTGATAAGGGAGTAGTTCAGCAGGGTGGCTCTCATCGAGTTAACGCATTGTGACAAACTCCTCAGATGAGGTGGGGTGAATGGCGACAGTCTTGTCAAAATCTGCTTTAGTAGCACCCATTTTAATGGCCACAGTGAAGCCCTGCAGCATCTCATCACAGCCCAGGCCCTGCATGTGCAGACCCACCACCTGGAGAAAGACAGGAAACTCAGTCTTTAAAAAAAAAAAATAGCAGCAGTCGTTAGTGTTTAGAAAAACCCAACACATAGAGGTTTTTATTGGAATGAGAATGAGTCTTGGAAAGCTGATTTTTGGTGTTTGACTTCCTACATCTCCCAGAGTGACTTTCAAGAACCAACAGAGATTGGGCATGCACATGTTGACGTCAGCTGCAGTATGCATAACATGTTTGGGTGGAGAAAACAACTGTGATTTCAACAAAGTGAGAGCGTTATGAGAGGGAAATCCCTGTTTAAAAGGCAACGAACACACCTCATATTCACAGTAAGAGCATTGTGTGAATAACTGCATTCTGGACATGTCAAGCTAATCTTTGTGCATTAAGAATTAATGACAGATTTTTTTCTGCATGAGTGCTGATTTCAGTGTCGGTGGGAAATTGAGTGTGGCCTCCGCATTTTGGTTCTCACACTTCATCATGATGTCTTATTTCAAACATCATCTTGCAGAAGGAAAACAACACAAGTATACAAGCAACAAAAACTGAGCCCAAAACATAAACTCAATAACACTTGTTATTTTCATTGATGCATCTATTTTTTTCAAAAGCAGTTTAGAGATTAGAGAGATTAGTGTAGAGATTATCTGTGGAATTGAAATAATGACTCCTACCTTCTCCTCCTTGCCCACACACACCAGCTTCATGATGCACTGGCTCTTCCTGCTCGTGAGGGCGTGATACATCGGAGTGAAAGAAGTCTTGTAGATCTTCACATTCTCTTTCCCTCGAGATTTAATGGCCTCCTCTGTGACAAACATAAAAAATTATGCATTTGAATTTTGTCTGACTAAGTAAACTTGGAATGATAAAGTATCCACATTAGAGAAGTAATGAGCTTTGGTTTATAACCTAATATTTGGACGATCTGAGAGCCAAACTGTAGCCTTTCTCTGCTTACCACAAAACTAATATTGAACCCCAAAGCTGTTCATCCAGTCATTCTTTGGGTACAAGCCAACATGTTAATCAACCACTAGATTTATTTTTTATGATTTATGTATCGACTGTGTTAAAAAAAATTGTGGTGAGATAAATACTGTTAACCAAAATAAGCCTGCCTGGGTTTAGGAGTTATTTTGTGGCTTTGGGGTGTTAGCTGTGTATGACAAAGTGTACGCAGCCTGTTAGATGGCGAGGTGGCTCATTAGGGTGGTGCGTATGAGGAGCAGTTGTAGCTGCAGGCTAGCAGTGGAAGCGTGGGTGGAGATGAAGGCAGAGACAAGGTAAATCTTTAAATGCCACATGAAGGCAAAGGTGTGGAGGTATGTCTAGGAAGATGTGTTGCATGAAGGGATTTTTTACTTGAAAATACTAATGGACAGAGACAAGTTTCAGGGTTTAAACCAATAAAGTCGATTTCCAACCAATTTCTAATATAAACCACTAATATAAACCACTTACCTTCTGTGAGGCCGACGGTTCCGATGGGTGGGTGGCTGAACACCACAGTGGGGATTGTAGAGTAGTCCAACTTGGAGTCTTTCTTGCCCTCAAACAGTCTGTGTGCTAGCTTCCTGCCTGCAGCGATGGCAACTACCCCAAAATGCAACATAACAATCAGAGTGTGAGTAACGGTAATTTACCTGAGAAAACATTGCAGGTGCCTGCAAAGGATAAGTCTCTAAAACCACAAAAACAAGTGCAAAGTAACAATGCTGTTGCAGTATTTCATAATGTAGAAGCAGAGTGAGGATTTCTGGCACAACTTCACCTACAGTTTTCCCTTAAGAAGGGAAAAGGTCTGAAGAGGTCAAACTACAGCAGCACTTGTAGTAGAAAGAATGTTTTTGTGAAATTTAGAAAACATCTCATTTGGCTGTTTTAAACTGTAACTGCAGAGATTATACATAAAAGGCAGTTACCATTTTTGGTGGCTGCACCTAGAGTCGTGCAGAAAAATTACACATAGTTTTTCAAACATTTACCAGCTCTGTTTTCACCAAATTGCCAAGTTTTATAATGAATTGTTTAAATCTATTAAGATCTAATTTTGAGGTGAGATTTGCAGTCAAATTATTGTCACAGTGTTTTATGGAGGTTGGACCTGAGCCACAGGAGGAAAGCTCTTTTATAATTTTTAGCATTTAGTTTGAAAGTTCATACCGCCTAATTACAAGATTTACACCCAGAGCTTGTGAACTGAGCAGACATGGACTCCAAAGTAGTAAATTAAATGTGCAGAGTTCTTGGCCCTGTTGAGGATGTCTTACAGTGGCAGGTTTATTATTAAGATATCAAGCTGTTGTACACTAGAGATTGTATGCTACAGCAACCTGACAAAAACATGTTCCCTGTAGATAAAACGATCTGTGTTCTCACTCAAAACCTCATACGATATAATTTTCTAACAAAGTTCGACTGAAAACCTCTGAAAATGTCTCCTGTAAATACACCCAAGAAAAATTTCCAACCTAATCATATTAAATACCCCACGTTTGTATAAATAAATGAATGTGGAGACACTTAACATGGATACAAAATACTACTGAGGCATTTAATCAAGAAAAGTCCACATTCAAACACGACATTCATAAAATGATCCAAGTCATCAGTGCAACTTCTTACCGGGTGTGAGAAGAGCTCTGCCACAAACGTCGCCGACAGCGTAGATTCCTGGTCTGCTGGTGTTCTGAAACTCATCCACGATGATATGACCTCTTTCATCTGTATCCACACTCTGCAAACAGACACAAAAATGTTATATAAACGTATCATCAATCAGCTTAAACATAAAACCACATTTTAGCACTGAGTGCTTCTCTTATTTCCTCAGAAGCCTTCGAAGTGCTATGAAAAGATTTAAATGCACAAAACACAATTTCTACCACTAGATGTCTCTCTATTGAACAAGTCTGAAAACATCATGAAGTAGCCTGAGATAATGGGAGTTATTTTTATTGTAAACACCATTGCAGAGGAGAATCTATCCTAACTGGTTAGGCAGAAATGTTCATATATGAGGAAATGTACTGAATTTTTTTTTTGGGTCATGTTTAGTCACATTTGCCAACTTTCTTTCTCATTCTTTATAAGTACACAACACAACAAAGTATAAAACATAGATACAATCTTTTTTTATATGTTTTAAGCTGTACTTAATACACAAACATCATGAAGAAAGATAATTTACATGTACTAATCACACACTGCTGAGCTGCTCACAAACTCCAAATAAACAGTGAACAACTGAGTGGAAAAGTTCTGTTTCTGTCTACAGCAAAAACTAACAATGACTCATCCTCCTGAGAAGGTCAAGAGCATTTAATGTAAACCAAGGACTCAATGAAAAAGCACAGAAATGTTTTGTACCAACAAAGACCAACTCTGCAAAACCAGACAAGTATGAACACCACTAAAATGGACAGATCACACCCCCTTTCCTTTATACTTCCTTTTGTGAAACACTTTCTAAACACAAGTTTGTGATTGCCTCACTGTTGAATAGCAGCTTTGGTATCTCGCCATCATTTCCTTCATATTACAGGTGAGACAATAAGGGGGAAGTAAGAAAATGTGGCAACAGTCAGGCACACAAAAGGTCAGGTCTATGAAACTGAGATAATCTGATAGCCAACTTTTTCAAATCAGGTCAAAGTGCCTGAAACACCCAGAAGAATTTTCTACTCTTTTCTCAATAAAGACAATGAAACAAAAGCTGTCATTTCATGCTGTCATGAAGTAGCGTGGGATCATGGGAGTTGCTGTCTTCACTGTCAAACAACCAAAGTTGCTGATAAAAAATATATCTTAGTGTCTCCGGCAGAAATGTTCACAGACTAGGTAATGTATTAAAGCTTTATACACATAATGTTTAGTCACAGTTTCCTACTTCCTTCCTTGCTTTCTGACTGACATTTTCACAGTGGTTGGCAACAGGAGACAGGTGAAACGCACTGTTACTTTGAATAAATTTAAAGATTTCTCAGAGTTTGAACATTGTCAAAGACATTTGCGATGCCCCTTTAATCTGTTAATATAAAACTAAGAGAGCCAACAAGCATTTAACATTTGCCAGCAGGTCACTCTTCACCTGCAGCTTACAACATAACAAAGACTGCTATGAGAAAGCCGTCTGGTCTCGTTTCCAGATAGTCTTTAATCAGCAACTTAAGATGAGTTCATGCCTGGTTTATTTTGGGCTCCTTTCACATTAAACGTGTTTAATTATGAACCGTTTCGTCCTAGAGTCTGTTACTGGATTGACTCCTGTCACATAACTCCACTTGATTTTAATGAATCACTAGCTTTAGAAACAAAACCTCTAAATTATCTGCAGTGCTGCTGTAATCCATGAGGACAATTAAGTGGCCAGGATGAGCAGGACACAGGGGAAACAGAGCCAAGCACTTACTAATTCCTTTTGCAGACAGACAGTGCTGATAAGCTGTAGTCACATCTCTTAAATGCTCTGTTGCTATTTCATGGATGGATGTTGCACGGGTTTTGCACATTTTCCAGCTAGAAAATGACTGCCTCACTGAGAGCAACACAGATTTTCAATAATTCTTGGAAAATTTGTTATTTTTTTCTGCTTACAGTTAAGATAATAAAGACAATTTTAATGAGCACAGCTGAATGTTACCATCTCTCCGATGTTCAGTCCAGAGGTGTTGGGCTGCCTGCCGATGGCCCACAGAAGGCAATCCACTTCCTGGATGGTTCTGATCTTCTCCTCATCGTTCTTCTTCTCTGGGTCTTTGGTGACAATTGTCACTTCCAGTCCTCTGTCTGTTTTACTCACAGACTTCACCTGAGAATTCTTCCAAACATCCACACCAGAGTTTTGTAGTTCTTTGGTACAATTTGTGCTAATGAGGCTGTCAAAGTTCCTTAAAACCTTCAGAGAGAACATAAGAGACACATGCGTTTCCATTACTGCATAGCTGAACCTTTTTAAAATCATAAGTTAATGTTAATGTTGTGATTCCATGTGGTTCTCACTCCTGTCTGTCGAATAATGAGGGATGTTTTGGACCCCAGGGTGGAAAGGATGCCTGCCATCTCCACTGCAATATAACCTGCACCAACAATCACACTGCGCCTGATGGGACAACAAAGCTTTTAATCACAGGCACAAACTTTAAACACAGTGAAAACACTAAGGGGATTTTAAGACTAGCTTACTTTGGCAGAGCTTCAAGCTCAAAAAAGCCATCACTGGTAATGCCCAGACTTGCCCCTGAAACAATAAAGACAATATTATGCTCAACTTATTCACAAAAGTAAACAACAGAGCTAAGACCAGGATGATTACCTTTTCCAAGTAACTCTTAAGCTCAGTCTCTTACCTGGAACTTCAGTATCACTCAGAACAGAAGGCTGCCCTCCGGTGGCGATGAGGATGTGAGGCGCTGTGTACTTTTTCCCATTGACCTCCACAGTGGGTTCAGAGTCACTTGTGAACCTGGCATGACCTTGAATAATCTGGATTTTAGCCTGAAATGAAGGAAATGTGATTATTTTCCCTTTTTTCCCCATTTTCCAATTTCCCATGTTCTTTTTCTCATTTACTGCTAGTCTTTAAGTAAAAAAAAATCTCTCTGGAGATGCTTAAAAAAGTTTTTACAAGCTAATGTTAATGTAGATGTAGATGAATACACAGACAAAGTGAAAAAAAAAAACAAATGTAAACTTACTTTGTCAAGATTGTTGCGATAAATGCGATTTAGATGACTGACATAAGCATCCCTTTTGGTCTTGAGAGTTCTGCAAACACAGGATATGATAAAAGATAAGAGACTTGTTCTTTTAAATGCACATTTCCTCAAGGAGGGTTTGTCCCTCAATTATGTTCAAATGATGGATGCAGCCCATGCATTTGTTGAGGTGGAGAGTCAAAAACAAAAACACTCACACAGACTCATCCCTGATTTTTTGCCTGGCTCTGAGCACGTTGGTGACACAGATACTTTAGCTTCACCTATATTATGAGGTTCTCACCTTGTGAATAGTGCATAAAATATTGTGCAGGTACATGCAGACACTTACACTAGAAGTGATCTGTTCAGGAGTTAAGATAAATTAAGCAGTGAGTTCAGATCAAAGATTGACTTTAAAAGACATTTTAGCGTACCACTGTCTCCATACTTCCATGCTGTAATAAAAACAAGCAAAACAAAAGGAAAAATGATGCAGCTCTAACCAGAATTTCCAGCTCACAAGTCTGCAAACAAAGTTTTTTGTGCAGTTCAAAAAAAAAAAGTTGTACTGTCATAAACAACCTGTGTTATTATAATGTGATACTTCTGTCCTAGAAACTAAAATACGCTACAGTCCTACACAGTACTTCTTTACACTCCATAACTCCAATATTTGACTAACAAAAAAATATCATATCAAAACAAGCCGCAACATTTCAGTGTAAAATTTGACACAGACTACTACAGTTAACTCAACATTTTTGAAACATTAGAAGCCTCACACAAAGTTTTTTGTTGCAAATTTGTTGTTATATTGTATAAAATACCACAGTATCGCACACACAGTATGGAAGTATTCAGACAGTTGGAGACACTTGTATATGAATGCAGGCACACCTTAAATGCCTGTCCAGCCCTGTCTTAAGTTAATATTCTTTTAGCCCTGGCTTTATGTTGAAGGCAGCCACCCCTCCCACAGGCCTATCTCTGACTTAAACACTGAATGAACTGTGTGTTCACAAAGATAGAGAGGTGGGTCAAGTGGGCCAACAAATGACTCAACAGATTGAGAAATTGTGCTTTGAAATGGAAACTAATTAGCGCTGTAGCGTAGATTACATGCAGGGATATGGTGTGTACCTATTTATTTTCCAGTCTACATTGCATAAGCCCACTTCTAACACCCCTTTGAATGGTGTTATTCAGTGGGGTGAAGTAAGACAAACTTCTTTTTCTTACAACAGTGAAGGCATGACTCACCCTACTCTGCCCTTGACTTGCTAGTACTCTTTCCCTTATCGGCTGGGTGGCTTAAGTTTGACATTATGAGTGATGATTTGTTAGTTTTTGAACCACAGAAGAGCATACCATGCTTTTTCCATCCTTAGATAAAAAACCTGCCTGTAGTGTACCTTTCCTGTAAGTTTATCTCAAATAACAACAATAAAATTTATAATTGAAACTGTTTTTGGCAAGCAAACTACGCTCTCCAAATCAGCAACAAACTGGGGTGCTGTTGGGATCTGTGGCATAAATTGGGCATGATTAAGGTGTATACTGTTCCTAGTATCATTGATGATTATCTTTTCCGGGAATAGTCAAAAGAGGATTTCAAAAGAGCTCATTGTTGTTTCAACAGACAGTGAAAAAAGACACCACCAGATACTGTAACTTACTCCCAACTAAAACGAACATTGTCCACGTCAAAGCCGTAATCATTGTGATCATGCAGATACTCTGCATGAACTGCAGCATTCCACATAACCTGCGAAGAAAAGTACAGGTGCCGATTTTGACATCTAGTGAATTTTAATGTGAATTATTGACTTATGTGAGTTAAATCTTGGTTAATTACAACAAAAATTGAGAAAAGATTGTACCTTCTTAGGGACACAGCCAACATTAACCTGAAAAACATTATTACCGAGCAAAATTAGTTCAGTGAAAATGAAAGGTGATCAAATAGCATTCAAGCATATGTTAAGTTTAAAGAGAAGATTTAAGACTAACACTGCAAAAGCCACTATTTGCACACTACCTGTTCTGCAAAGAAAAGGGTGCCTGAGGCTGGGTTGATTTAGCTGTTGCTTCATCCCTCATTGTAAATTATGTGTGTACAAAAACTATGTGAAGTTTGTTTATTTCTTCATTTACTAATTGTGAAATTAAACTGCCAGGCCTTTTGTGCAATCAGAATGTGGTTTGACTGGTTTTGGACGAATATGTAGTAATATCCCCTCTCATGAACTTCCCTTCTGTTACAAAGACTGAAAAGTCAATGTCAATAAAGTCAATAAACACGTCAAAAAACTACCTTTTATTTAAAGGAAGAATCAGTGAGGGGCTGTAGGTTTTACCCTGCTTTGCTCGTAATTTGACTTTAAATCATAAGAGTGTGTTTTTACTGTGTTATTATCGCTGGATGTTAGCTGCAGTGTGTCAGAGCTGGGACGCATTTCACGTCCAACAAAAAAAAACTTCCACAAAAGGAGTCCGGAGGCTTCGCAGTGAAGCTGGCAATACGCGTGTGAAAGCTGCAGAGGCGATAGCTCGGTGACTGGTCGGAAAAGGACGGTGTTTGTTTTATTATTGTTACTCACGCAGGTACCTCCGAGCTTGTGACTCTCGATCACGGCGGTCGCTGCTCCGAGCTCCGACGCCCTCCGAGCGCCGGCCAGACCTCCAGACCCGCCGCCGATCACCAGAAAGTCGAAGCGGGTTGTCTCTGTTGCTGACGGGTTTGAGGCCATGCTTCGTTTGATGACTCTGTGTCTGCGAAAAGACGAGAAAAGTTGTTTACTGAGATTAAACCCACAGTGAGCTTGGGTCCGGGTTAGCTGGATTAATATTGCCATAACCAGGAAGCTCGCAGGGGTATGTGACGAACTTATCGGACAACCCGGGATGGGAGGGTCAAGTGAAAGCCACTGCTGTGTCATTATGAATTGCAACAATGGTGTGTAAATCCCAGAAACTGTTTTCACAATAGTCATGATGATCCGCACATGAGCTACTGCACGAGGGCTACAAAAACAGGTGAAAATCTGGGCTAATTCTGCAACAACAATCTGATAAATAAAATATCAAGATGAATTTGAGGCATCTGAGCACCGAGGCCTCGAGTCAAAAAAATCCAACAAGTTGCAATCAAAATAAAGCATTATGACAGTCTGAAACTGAATAATACCCATCAGTCTTTTCTACTGTGTCATAAATACTGTATCACTCACCTTGGCGATGCCAGTGACACTGACACAGATGGAAGCAATCTGGAGATTCTTATAAACAACATGTTTTTTTATTTGGTATTGGACATTTTAATCAGAT
This sequence comes from Acanthurus lineatus, assembly GCA_029814665.1. Lineage (NCBI taxonomy): Eukaryota > Metazoa > Chordata > Actinopteri > Acanthuriformes > Acanthuridae > Acanthurus > Acanthurus lineatus. The sequence continues at coordinate 19,064,704 of JAPZDV010000026.1, forward strand.
GCATCCACAGCGAGCCGTTGTTTATCCCCCCTCTGGTTGCTCAGCTGGAGAAGGCCAGTGTTGAACTTCATTATCACATGAAATACAAAAGCTCTAAAACACTTCCTGTGTCACTGGGGTGAACCCACAGTAAAACAGACCGAGTCAAAACAACAAGTGGTGCGGTTGAGCAATCTCATTTCAGTCTGTAAAACATGTAAAAATGTTGCGGTGTAAGGACAAAACTGCAACGGTGGGTTGAAAATCAATATTGAGAAAGTGGAAGTTGTCATACTTGAGGGCGTGAAAAAACGCAGATGCCAAATCTAAGTTTTACGTGATTTTTTTTTGTAGTTTATTTAGATTATAGCGTAAATTGTTGCAGGACAAACGGGAGGTTTGCGTAGTATTTTTTTCAAGAATCGCATCTGCGTTATAAACCAGTTTGCTAGCTGGTCAAGATGAACAAATTAAAAATGTAACTTCCGGTTGCAACTTTCAAAATTATATCGCAAGCTAATAAAAACATGCAGCAGGATATTGTTTTCCAGCATAAAAAATAGCTAAGTAAAAATAGATGTGACATAAATGATCATTTTTGAAAAACTGAGAGGATTTTACCCTTATTAGAGTGTATTTATTTTTTATTCTCGATATTATTTTGAAGGCAAGACAAACCCTTTTCCTCAACCGTCGTAGCTAGCATCCGCTAAAAGCATAGCGGCCCGGTTGGGAGCGTTGACAAGCGTCAGTATCACGTCCACATAAAGGATCTATTCACTTAAAAACAAATAACAGATCGAAACGCTGGGAAATAACTCTCCTATAAGGTATGTGTGCGTGAATTGACTATGTTGTACACATATACAGTTGAAATGCGGACCGTCATTTTTTGCGAAGCCCTTGTTGTGGTGGGATTCGGCCTTTTTTCCTTTTGCTGAAAGGAATAGAGCCCGGGACAGCAGTAGGAAATTGTAAATATAGGAGACCATAGATTCGGTCCAGTTAACTGCGTTGTTTTTTTCGTGTATGCCTGCTATTCGTGATCTGGAAAACAAACGTCTACAGACGCAGATAATACTGCATGAACTCAGTCTGAGGGGGGAGGGGCTTTATGGGCCTTGTCTGAATGTCAGCACTGTGCCCTGTAAGGTTCATCTACAGCCATAAGTGTTAAAAGCCTTTTTCCTGCTCGCCTTCTTTTGATTCTTTTAGGAGGAGGACGTCTGATCTATCAGTCCACGGTTGCACCAGCTCTCTGAGGAGTCATGTGGAGAGGGACGTTTTCTCCACTGTTAAACTACAACCTCTGAATGTGTCAAACCTGCATCCAAATGACCAGTTGACCTCACCGCTCAACATGAAGCCAGTCAGCTATCAAAGCACGCCATCGTCTGTGATTGGTGGACATCCAGCTTTGGATCATGTATTAAGCACGTCCAGCGTGATGTATTGTGACATATGTGGATTTGCTTCTACAGACGCCGCAGTGTTTAAGAAGCATAAGATTGAACATATGGGGACAAGATTTTATTGTTTTTACTGCAACAACGTCTCTTTCAGTGAGGCAGAGTTAAACGCTCACTTGAAGCAACACACTGCAAAGTATCCATTCAAATGTCCGCACTGTGGACAGGGCTATATGAGGAGGTTGTGCCTTGTGAAGCACATTGAGCGCTTGCATAGTAAAGGCATTAGTTATGGACCCGCTAAGCCTGGCATGACAAAAATTCCACATGTTCCTGTCTCCAGTGCCTTACCAAGTGTACATACTGCTGATTCGTCATCAAATCGACCAGTAGTTCGAGTAAGCGTACCCACACCAAGTGCACCTGCATTCAGACTGGGTAAAGATGAGCAGAGGGGAAAAACAGTGGACACATACATATCAAATGCCACTAATGGCAATACAGAACTTTTGTCCCCTGTGAATGGACTCAGTCAGCACAACAGGGCTTTAACAGTCTCTCTTCCAGAGGAGGTAACGATCCCTGCTGGCTGTTTGGTTGAACTTGTTGAGGTGAAAACTGTCAACGGGACAAAGGAGCTGAAACTGAGGCTTGTCTCTCAACAAGGAAACGAGTCTGTCATAAAAGACTCGAGGACCACGGTTTCTCCAAACACTGCATTGGAGAAGCAATTATCATCGACATTAAGTCATCCAAACATGAGTATGGGAATGTGCACAATTAACCGAAAACAGTATGAAACCAAGATGGTGAATGTTGAGCGTCCGACTGTTGTCCCAGTCAGCATTCCCAAAAACCTCCACAATCAACTAAGCAAAGACAAAAGTGGACTGAAAAGAGCGTCACCAGAAATAATTAACTTGGAATGTCACACAGTACCAAACAAGATTCCCAAAAGTCTTGTGAGTCTTGTGAGAGATGGAAATAATGGGATTAAAGTCTCACAGAGGGATCCTGTGAACCATAATACTGCTCCCACCACTGTCCCGTCCACCAGGGTTGCCAGCAGGTTGACCAACACCATGCATCCAGAAAACATGGGAGCATGTGTTTCTCAGAGAGCAGTGGATGAAAGAAAGAATTTAATCCCAGAGCTTTCTAAGAGTATCAATCCCAGACGGCCAGGTGACATGAAAAGCATTCCTCAAGATGTGTCTTTGGCTGTTAAGCGAGAACCCGGAGATGTCTCCCTCAAGAACAGTGTGACTTCAAAAATAAAGAAAGAGGCATTGGGCTTGAACCAGCCAAGTTTGCAATCAGCTTCTCCTTCCTTGAATGTTCCCTCAGCGGCAGCTGCCCAAGTAAGATCTCCAGCGATTTCAGTTTGTAAGAATAATGTTGCAAATCCATCGTTCACAGTACCCAGGACTCTAACTGAATCCTTACCTTTCAAAACATCTGTGCTTTCGAATCACACAAATTCAAAGATCTCAGCTTGGAACCAAGATGTCAGATCCAACGAGAAGGCTGGAGAGGGAGATGTGCCAGAACCTGAGGGTTTTCCAGTCATCTCCTCTGTTTTCTCATTAAGTCAACAGCCAGAGGATGTGCAAGGCCCCATTCAGCCACTGGTAATGGCTCTGCGTGGGATAGTGATGAATAAAAGTAACAGCTCTGGTAGTTCGACGCCAGATAATGTTAAGATTACAAACAGCACAAAAGAGGAAAAGAAGATGTCAACATCTGGATACTGTGCTCAGGTACCCAGAAAAGATGGATCCTTCACAGGGGACCTGTTACTGACGGAGAGAACCAGCGAGTCTGTGAGAGTAGAGGAGCACCATAAGGGTACTCAGCACCCTCCTGCACTAACCCTGAACCACACCCATGTCAAAAGGGAAAAGAATAGCAGTATGCCAACAGACCATGACACTGGCAGCTGCTCTAATGTTCCCAAATCCTCAACAGGAGAGAAACCTGTTTCAAAAAATGTTGCACATGTAGACTCATCGAGGACTGCAGACTCTGTACAGCAAATGTCTAAAAGTGAGCATGACATCTCCTCAAAGTATCTGACCGTCTCTCTGAAAAGGGTACAAGTAGGCGTGTGGAAAAAGAACAAGAAGGGACTGAAACTAAGAATATCTAAGTACAAGGCTCAGGTACCTCTGAGCAGTCCAAGTGATTGCACTGTCATTCACCCGATGCCGCTGAAGGTGGACCAACTGGTCAAACGACCGGGGCCAAACCAGCCTGTGGTAGTGCTCAATCATCCAAAGCCACGGGCCTCAATACAGGGAGCAGGAGCAGACACTTTAAGTGACACAGGGGCCTCTGAAGTGGTTCCAAAGTGCCAAATCTTAAAAATGAGGCTAAGCAAAGTGGTGGGGCACAAGTATGAAGTGATGGGTTGCACTGTCGGAGTTTTTCCATAAGTTTATTAGACAATATATCAATGGACAAAAGTGTATATTCATTAGAAAAAAACAAGTATTACAGTGAGAAGAAGTCGTCTTTAAAAAAAAAAACAAAGAGAATATTAGGGCAATTATTTTCTTTACGGGATAAGATTACATATGAATGTTTCTATAGGCATGGGATGTGGAGCATTCAAGTGCAATGCAGTTTTGCTGCTTTGGGTCCGTAACATTGACTGACCATCTCTAAGATGCAGCCTGGATTAATTGTAGTACACCTGAGATGTTCACATCTTTGTGTGCTCACCCACTTACAATGTAAACAACTCCATGAAGATTAAGACCATGGACAGCTCCCAATTTTAATGGTAGAAAAATCAGTGGTAGACACTAAATAAAGATCAGACATCTGGTTTGTGATGATATGATTGTATTTTCGTTAGGGTCAGTTCTCACAGGCAATATTTGGCACAAAAAATTAATCGCTGACAAAATGTGATATTAAAATATTAATTCTTTTCATTTCTTACAAAGAGAAACACTCCAGGAAAGCCTCTTCCTCCTTCATTGGGACAATGCATATTCATATAGACACTGATGATGCATCCATGCATGCAGGAGCCTTATTCAAAGAAGTTATTTCGATTGATTACCTTGATTGATTACCCTATAGATCAAAGTATGTCTCATGTCTAAAGTTCCTCCAAACTTGGCCTAAGAAATGTTTCTGTCTCAGAGTTTACAGTAAGCATCTTATGAACACTCCCTTTTTCTTCAGTGTGTGAGTCATTAGAGTATTGATGCATTCAGGCATTCTTTGCAAACTTTCAAGTTTGTGAGTATTGTGTGACTATGACGCCTTTATCAAGTGCTCAACAGTCTCTGGTTAACTTGTCAATGCACTGGAGAAATGAAATAGATACTGCCAAGGTGAAAATATGGGAGTTGGGCATGCACACTGCTGTTTATTCTTGTTATAATTTTGGATTGTTGCATTTTGCTGGGTGTTGCAAAGAAACTGAAGTTTTAAGTTTGCCAGTTGTCCTTTGTGTACTGTGTTTGTGTACTGTGTAAAATGAACCATAAACTTGGGTATTATTAAACATGCTCCAGTTGCCCACCAGTATTCACCACTCTGTCAGCAATTCTTGGTGATTAATATGTTTTTAACCTGATTAGTTGACAAGAATGTCTGAATGCATCATTAGTTGAGAGACGAGAGCTGAAAGCTGACTTTTGACTGTTTCTTATAGTCCCCACTACAGGTTGATATGAAATGTCAACATAACTGGGATTTGAGGATAACTATATCCCTTTTCCACATTAGGTGTTTGTTTTGATGGAATTTCAGTGTCTGATTAATTGCAGATATTTTATGATTAACTTATTTGAGTTTACAGTCCAAGAGGCAGGTGTTACTATGGAAAAATGGTCTTGGATCATTGTTTCTTCTTGTTCTGTACAGTTTCCTCTCTTAAATGTCACATCTTCCTTGCACAGCCTCTTTGTAGAAGAAGCTGGAGCTCCTTCAATGGTGGTGGAAAATAGAGTGGATAAAAGCAGCTCAAACTGGTTTATTACTGTAACAGAAAGCCACGTTCTTGTATTTTTTTGTATTTAACAGCCATGTATATACTCAGTTACTGTAGTGAGTCTGGGGCCCTTGAAAAACTGTAAAAACTTGTATATTTTTCAAAACTCATCAAAATGACATAAGCAATCTTCTATCCAAATACTTTTCAGAGCTGTTTTTCCTTCTTACGACAGCATTACAATGCCTGTGTGTATTTGTGTATAATGTAATGATGTATGAAGCTCTAGACCTATGATAAAGTGTATAGGTTTGGTTACCCCACAGTTTTTATTGTGTATATAATGTACATGTAAATATAAGATGTAATGACTGGTGTTCATACTCCATTGGGAATTGTTAACATTCCTAAGCCTCTTCCACAACAGCAGTTATGTTGTGCTTTACCTTCCACACACTGCAGTTTCTGGAGCTGCCGTGCAGTCTTTGTCATATAAAGTCACTAGAAAGGTGTTAAAAGGTGTTACAGTTTCTTCTTCTTTGCTTTGCTTTGTATTTCATTCACTCATTTGTGTGAGAATAAGTCATGTTACAGTTAAAACCGTTTTTTATTTTCTTTTTACTCAACAGTCATTGTGTTTCATGCTTTTATAATACAAAAATTGTGTAACACACATTTTTCTATTAAAACAAAAGAAATAATCACTATTTAAGTGGCCATTCACTTTTATTAACTATTATATGAACTGTTCATGATCATTACAAACCTCTCTCATATACTATCAGCATACTATCAACATAAATTAGATAACAGGATGCTGTAAAAGTCTTGCACGCCTCTCTTTGCTTAAGTTAAAATAAAATTAGACAATTGGATGAAAAAAGGGATCTGGTACTTACAGAAAATCCCACACATTAAAAGAGCTGTCAGTGTTGAAATCAGAATCTTTACAGAAAAATCATAGAAATCAAACTTTGGAATTGCTAAAGAACAATGAAAGCGCCAAAATAAACACATTTAGGGATAGCAGCTCTTAATGTGAGCTGGTCAGCATGCACCAGTCTGTACCTCAAGTAAAATAAACAGTAAAACACTATCAGTCACTTTAACTTAATATATATATATATATATATATGTGTGTGTGTGTGTGTGTGTGTGTGTGTATCATTGCTGAGAAACAGTTTGGCAAATTGGTATAAACAGCCAAGCTGTGCAACAGGTTGGTTTGGTTTATGAGGAATAAGGAAAATGAGTCACATCCAAAAAAGAAAGATTTGTTTAGTAGAGATGCAACAAGCAGAATGAAGTCCTTTACTCCAACTGGTCTGTGCAGGAGAACAAATGCTGCAAGACAAGACAAGTCACTGCAGTGGGAATTGTCTTTCACACGCAACAAATAGGTGATGGTCTGTCTTTCATAATAAGGTTGATTCACTGTAACAAAGCAATTTCTTAAACCATGAATACGTTTTTAACCTGCTCTAACTTATAAGGCATGTTGGTGTACTAATGTCTCTACATTAAAGAAGTAAGGTGTAGTTAATTGTGCACACAGTAAAATGAGCTCCACATTGAAGAGTAACACAGATTTTAAAATGATTTAAAAAGAGCACTTGCATCGCACTGGATGGCTGTTATATACGTACTGAGCAAAAAAACAGAGTTTTATACAGGTATAGCGCGAGCAAACTATTTATTCATTATTTCCTTGCAGACTAGAGGTGAGTGGGTTAAAGGGAGGGACTGTTTAAAACCTTGTGAAATTCCAATAAAAAGAACTTCCTTTCCTGTGAATTCGGATAGGTAAGCACCTCAATAGTAAAAGTGTCAAAGTGACACCCTCCAGATTTGTTATAGAGGCTCTCTGCCCGAGAAGTTGTTTGGTTTTTCTTGGCATGATTAGATAAACTGCAAGCCTGGAGGCAGTAAAGACTCCTTTTGTTTCTCTTGATTCACCTGGTTAAGAACAATGGGGAAAGATACTAACTTACCAAAACAATCAAAAGATTATCTCCCTGTGGGACAGAGGTTGGAAACTGAATACAAATAAAGACACATAATAAAAGAAAATAGGGGCAACCAGTTTCTTGTCTTAACTCTTCTCTGGTTGTGATCCCCCAAACCCAACAGACCCCCACTGACTCCCACAGACCCCCACAGATGTTATCACCTACCCTACATTCCTCTCACCCTGGTGAGATCGCAACATTAAAAGACTTCCTGAAGAAACTGACTCGCGGAGAATCCTCTTTACCTTAAACCAAGTCTGAAGTGATGTATTTGTTTTTTTGTTTCTTTTTTTTTTAGTCCAACCAACCACATTTTTCTTCTACAAAAAGGTTAACTGCATAAAAAGATACAAGAAATCTGAAGTACCCATCTCATATATGAACTCACTTTAACTTTTTCAAAACTATTGGTTGTTTTTAATGTCTTTCTTTTTTATGGCAGAAGATGGGAACGTCTTCCTCTCTTTGGTTTGCTAAATCACATTTTCACTGTGTAAAGATTTCACTGTGCAAAGTGGGAATAATCACAAACAGCAACCAGATGTTGCCAATTTGGTGAATTATTTTGTTAACTTTGTCAAAGCATATTGACATTAGCTACATAAGAAGAAAGGAGGTGACTATAGAGAGAAGTAGAAACTTTTTTGAGAGGCAACTTAGGAAGCACGTACTGAAACAACAAGCATTTAAATGTATGATTGTTGAATGCACGCACTGTTACTGCCTTATGTATGCATCATATGCATTCATTCAGGCCTGTTTCTCTATAAGAATAAAATAGCCTTGGTTATCCGCCATTGTTTTCATTCTGATATCCGTTTTACGCTTCTATATCCCACTACTTAACACATTAAACAAGGATAACTTATTTTGCAATGTAGTTTTATAGTCAGTTACTCTGTTTGTAACATTAGATATTTACATAAAACCAAAAAACCCTAAAAGCGGTCAAGGCCTACTTGTTAAAACTGACTCCACCTCGATCAGCTACAACAGCTGCATGTTAGGATGATTAAAATTATGTTACCTTGTAGCTTGTGCCCTCTACCTCGTTAGCTCATCAGTAATTACAACAATAAAGGCTAATCCTTTTCCGAAGCGGGATAAAATATTTTCCTTCTTGCCGCTGACACTTCATGTAGACTTTCTCCAAAACTTATATAATATAAAAAAATGTCGTAGTACATTTTGAATAATAATAATGGGCATAAATACTTTGAAAGTATGGACAGGAAACCGGAGAAATAAAACAAAGCGAATCGGGCCGTTCAATTTGTTTCCGTTAAACCGTCGTTCGAACAGGTTTACTGGTATCCATAGCAACAGTGAGTACTAGTAGCTACAGTTACTTTTTGCTAACAGATTAGTTAGCTAACAGTTAGCATACATAACTCGTCCGTAAAACTTCTGGCAGTAACTTGCCCAAAGCTGTGTTTTATTCACAGGTTAGTCTCACCTAAGCCTTTTAAAACTAATATGGCTATTAATTGCATCTAATATAGACAAGTAGTTTGTTCTACTTACTTTAAATGACTGTAAAGCAACGCTACAGCCGCCTGTCTAAAAGCTTTTTTGTCACCAATAAAAAACGAAAGTAATTTAACCCATATCTGTCAGAAAAAAAGAAGGACAATTAAAACAATCATGTAGAAGACGGTATATGAAATATAGTTTACATATGTTTATGTTGACTTGTGGTGGAAAGTAGCTAACTCGTGTAAAGTAGGGTTAGTTTTGGAGTATTTTAGTATTCCTATTTTATGCTAAACAGGAATTTGTGGCCTCCCTTAGTCTTGAATCACTGTAAAGTTAGGGTTACATTAAAAATGAGATACATAATTTTGAGCTCTAATAAACTGCAATTGACTATTTTTGCTATTTTCTGAGATGAACTGAAAGCATATTAACAGACTTTGATAATGAAAATAATTGTAACCTAAAGTTTTAGGTTACTGACATTTTTATTAATAGAAGCAAACACTTTTACAATTAATGGACTGCCATTTTCTTACATACATTCTTACAATGAAATTAAATGGACTGGATTAACAGAATATCTTGCATGTGTTATTGCAGGAGCATGTCAACATCCCTCTTTGTTACTGGATATGTCAGCACACAGTTTTCTGGGTATTTGCTTCCGGTCATGTTCCTCCCGCTGATAAGTATTATTGGGAAAATGGAGTGGAAGTTGATAATGTCTGCCACAGAGTCAAACATCTGAGGAGAATAAAAATGTGAGCCACAATTAATCTAATCCAGGTGAGAGTGCATGTTGAACTGTCTTCCTAAATTTGTCAACTCACATCATTCGATCGCTGTCCCAGGGTGTACTTGCTCATGCTCTCAATGAACCGGATTTTGACGTTGTAAACCTTCTTCTCATGATACACAGCCAATACCAAGGGTTCACTGTTGCTGTTGTTGGAGCAGTCTCGTACCAAAAACGCCCCATCCTAATGTGGTTAGTGTGAGAAACAAGAGAGGACTAGTTAAGCATGAGACACATTCAGATCATTTTTTCCATTTATTTCATATTGGACGTGATACAGCACCCTGTTCATCAGATGTAAGGCATGCTCTGCATCCGCTCGATTGCAAGCCCCAACATACCAGTCTTCTTCACAGGAGGTCTGCCAAATATTATGGAGCTCGGTGAAAAAGATGGTATCAGTTCATATACTATTGTTTTGTTTTAAGTAAAAAGCAAGCATACCTGTTTGGGCTTTTCCATTGGAATATAGTCATGTTGGTCAATGTCTTCTTTAGTTTGAGGCCACTCATGGTGACGTTTGGATGGCACCCTTTCTATAAGTAGGAGTTAATCTTGCCTCAATAATTCAATAACTGTGTCATGATTCTAATTAGGTCATTACTTACCTAGGTTTTGATGTGGCCTAGATAAACGAAGAAAGAGTTGATGTAACTCAAACATGACACAACATGACAAAATTGTTTTGAATAGCCTGAGAAATGAAAGTCACCTTATTTGTAAATCATGAGTCTCCAAATCCAAGGAATGTCTTTGACTGTTACGGCGATTACTTCCTGCTCTCTGTAGACCTAAAAAAGGCATTATTACAACTACCAAGATGTTTTAAACCAAAATATGACACTCAAAGTTATTTATTGCTTACCTTTGATATGTGGACTGAGTTCTGCCTTAAAAAAGTAACAAAAGATGATTAGTTTATTGATATAAAACAATATGCTAATAATAAAAGGAGTCACATGTAAGTTTAATCATGTAGAATAAAATATAATTTGTGACATGCAAAATAATTAATTGTATTTGAAATAATATAGCTGAAGGCACTGACTGACTCCTGATTTTAAATAACAAAAGGTTTTTGCTTAGGTTTGTAGCCAGACACGGAAGAAAATAACAAATTAATAAAATAATTGGAATCTATAGAAATAAGTAGTGCATAATGAAGAAAGAGAACGTGTGGTATAAGAGGTATTCATATCTTTTACTTAAGTCAAAGTAGCAAAACTACAGCGTAAAAATACTTTTAGAATTAAAAGTCATGCTTTCAAAACCTAAAGGGGACAAAAAGCAGATGATCTCTCATAAATCTGAGCAACTCATCGTGCGGAATGCCTCATTTGAAAATAATGTCCATTTTATTTTTTAGAATTGTTTATTTTGTAGTATTGTTTTTTAGGAAACTTTAGAATTGGTATGAATGAATGTGTATATCAAATTCTTGTTGCATGTGGTAAAATTAAAGCTAATTTTAAATATATTATATACTGAGGAATACTACTTACTTTTTTAGATGTTCTCTGTCCACTGGAGGGGAAAAAAATAGCGTTATTTATGTCAAAATAAGCCTCTAAGCCTTTTCTGTCACTATATTCAGACCAGCAGATGGTGCCACTAATACACTGTACAAACTGTAAGTTCAGAAGTCTACCCCACTTTGCACCATTTACATGGAGGAAATAGTCACACAGGGTCAAGTTCACCTACAGCAAAATAAAACAACAGCTGCAGATGCTAATTGGGACAAGTGATGGTCTGTCTGTTTGTTTCCTGAGTGGGAGGCTAAAACAGTACTCACCCTGTCCTGTTGGGTTCGTGCAGAGTCAGCCTAGACAAGCAATTCTCTAACTCCAAGGTGAACTGGGGAAGTGGTGGAGCACGCCTGGAAGTACAACGACCTTGGCTGTAAGTATATTTATAACTTATATAAACCAAACAATAAATAACTTAAAGAAGGAATAGTTAAGGGAATTACCTGAGTGAAGGCTGTGATATTGGAGACAGAGAAAAGTAATCATCTTTTTTGTTAGTTGCAATAAACACAAAAATCAAGAGTCAAATTAAAAATATACCCAGCGTTGGCCTTGATGTTTACCTGTTCTTGTGGCTGCACAGGTGTAGATTTCTTATCTGTAGGAGCTACATGCAAATGTTTGGAATGATTCAGAGGTTTAGGTAAAAGTAAGTAGGTGGAAGTAAATAAAGTTAATTCTTTTAAAGTTGTCTTACCTAATCTGGTCCTTCTTTTGCCTGGTTTCAGATCTCTATTTATAGCAGGCCCTATGTTAAAAAAAAATGCAGAATGCAAAACAGTAATTATGGTTTGAATTCTCAATTTTATATTTTACACTTTACACTTATTACAGCTTTATAGATTACATTATAGATTACATCCCCAAACTGACTTGAAAACCATCAGCTGAAATAACACATGCTCTTGAAGCCATAGAGTTCAGGAACTGGTACACTGTTAGCAAAAAACCTTTTTTTACTCATTTCCAGGATTTTCATTATGGATACTCATAACAGTTTTTAACTTAGTTTTAACTTTGTACTGTGTATTTTTTTGTTTTTTGATGCTGCATTAATCAAATTGAAAGAAGCTGACAAACAGTTGCCACCATGTCCTCGGCTTATAATGGGATGGGTTGACATATCAGCAGACAGGTGGCTGCTTTCATTTTGTCAGACGTGTTGTAACATACAATTTGAATAGCAGTGAAGAGCAAGCAGTGAAAGTATTCTCATGTGAGGGATACAATCTTGTTGGGATGCTATTGTTAGTGCAAACCAGGCTTGTAATATGCTTTTATTTCTAGTGAGTGTAAACTTTAGCTTACATAAAACATTAAAATGTTTAGATCTCAAAAGATAATTACATTTGCTGCAAAGGTCAGCATTTTCTAGTGCTGCAGTCAAGGTGACATTAGTTCTCACCAATTAGGCAACAATGTCCAACTCTTATGTGCATTTTTCCACTGTGGAAAGGATATTTTATTTTCATTGTTGACACCTTAAAAAGCGTTAAAATGGATTCTCAAAAGGTTTGCAGACTGTGTTCTCTAGCTAGTTGCTTATGTAACTGTCTACTCCTTTGAGTGTTCAGGGGAATTATAAGAACTGTTTTTTCTGAATATGAATGAACCATTCAGTCAGTGTGCTGTAAAACCAGTACAGTGAGCTGAAAGAGACCAAAAACGCTGCAGAGGAGGTTCATATTTGTCAGGGTTTTCAAATCTACAAGGAATCCTCTCACTTTTCATACAGCCTTCAATTTTAATGTCAGTCTTGAATAATGCCGGTTAAGTGACCCTGTTTATTTGTTGCAGAAGAGCAGCCTGTAGCTAAGTAGAAAAAATCCAAAGGTCAGTGAACTGACTCAGCGATGTCTTGTACACAGGAATATTTTCTTATTTTTACTAAAGTTAGCCAATTTTAAATACCATAACTACTGATACCAAGCAATGCAAGGCTGAATAAGTAAAATCCTGAGTGTACTGAGTTAATAAACTTTGTGTGGTATTGCTTATGTATTTAATTTCTTCCACAACAACTTCTACAAAATATTTTTACCAAGTTAATCAAAATCCAAACTATGGAGAGCTTTGTCACTATACCTGACGTGGATGGGATTTCTCTGGGGAGGATGTTGAAGTTACCCTGATAAAAGGGAAAACACAGCACATAAAGTACAAGGAGACATTTACAGTAGCTCAGTTGTAATAGGACATTCATTCAAAGAAAACAAAACCTTACACTAGAGTGTGATGAAGGGCCCTGAGTCAATGATGACCTTGGAAGATTCCTGTCTTTAAAGAAGAAGAAGTTGTGATGCTCACAGTCTTATCAGTGACAGTAATGATAGTAGTTTCAGTAGCTCCAGTGTTAGTCGACAGTTAAAATGCTCTTTGAGTTTGTATCGTTCTTGTAACTCAGTTGCCAGTCCCAGCAGTGCACTACAGCAGCAGACTGTATTGATTACAGAGGGAGAACACTCCAAGTGTGAACAAATTTAAAAGCCACATTCAGTATAAAGTTGTAGACATGCTGCTGTGAGGCCCCTGGCTGTGGGCCACATCCATGCAGGAGTGTAAAGGGAGTCTATTCACACTGCATGCCTCTCTCTCTCCCCCTTTGGCTCCAGGATAATTGTAATCTCCCGCAGTCTGACTCAGCCAACAGATGGCCCTGGAGACCCACTGGCAGATCATGCTCACTCAGCATGAGCTCTGGCTCTCTCAGATCCACACTGCTTTCATTCTCACCACAGTTTGCGGTGGAGCTGTTATTTTCGGCCTACACTTTATTCAGTATAATTCTAATTATGTGCACCAGAGCTTTCCGAGCAAACACTTTTTAAGTTTAGACAAGTATGGAACTTAGAGTCCTTAACTCTTTGGAATTGAGTTAATTTAGTCTATTTATGAATTTTCCGTTTTGTATTTTTATTAGGGTTGTCAATCGATTTAAAAAAAATTAACTAATTAATCGCACAATTTTCTGTAATTAATCAAGATTAATCGCATTTTTCTACTTAAGACTATAGCGGATATTTATTTATGCAAAATCATGAAATTAATGAAGAATCAACACAAAGAAAGTATATTTAAATTCAAAGGCTATTTCAATGGCTTTTTAAAATGAAACTTTCCGCCTGAAAGTCCGTCGTTACCCATCTTTGCGCCATAGACTTTAGCCAGGATGGCTCGGGTTGGCTGGTGTGCCTGCACATGTGACCAAAGGTTATGGGTCAGGCGCCACCGGAAGTAAACAAAACAACGTTAATTACTTTTTTTTTTTAATGCGTTAAATGTTTTAAATTAATCTCCAAAATTAACGCGTTAACTTTGACAGCACTAATTTTTATATATTGACATTGGACAAGAATAATGAGAGTAAGTGGTGACCAGAATCAAACTTAAGATTCACTCCTACAGACGGAAAAAATTACTCAGTAAGATTTTTCAGCCCACAGTGCAACAATGATGGAACTTTTGTGGTTTACTGCCACGCTCACTTTGAAAATGATAGTTGTGTGTATTCAGAGAAACACACAACAGAAGACAAAAAAACTGATGAAATGCTATCAAAATTTTTTTTTGTAAGTTTAAAAACACTTCAACATATATAAACATATATTAATTATTAAAAGATCAAAAACTAATTAACTACAAAACAGACACAAAACTAAACATAAACTAGTCAATTTAAGGTCTAATCAAAACTAAATCAACACTAAAATCTAAGTAAAATAAACTTAAATTGAAATATGTATCTTTGTTTTCTTCTCTACCTGCATACTCTCTCTCTTCATTTATGGGTCTTGCAGGAAAAATCCACACATTTGACACATCCTCCTGGTCATCCACCACATCATACTCAGGCTCCTCAGTGCTGTTGTAGTAACCACATCTTCGATTTTTGCTTTTATCTGCTCTGCTGCGATCCTGTGCAAGGAAAAACACAGTTTGTTTAATCAGACTAAAGATACAGTAGAGAAAGTGTAGAAACATGGGACTAAAAAGGCTAGAAAATATAATCCTTCTTTGACACTCTTATCATTTAAAACAGTCTATGAGTTAGAAGAAGAATTACTTAGATTAAGGACAAGAAAAAAAGATTGAACTTACTAATTTTACATTGATTGACTTGAAAATAACTTAATTTGCCTTAAAAATGATGATATCAAATGACTCTGCAATCACTTTTGAGTCTTTCTCCTTTTTGTGCTTTATATCCATCAACATAATTATTTATTTGTAGACAAATAGTACACACCACAACTTTTATGGTGTTAATATGCAGTGCTTGTCCATAAATTGGCCTTGATCTTAGTAAGTAAGTGTCCATGTGCAATACATATGCAACAAAGATAAGCACAGGAAGCTACTATAAGGTGCTGCAGCTTAAGAAGCCACCACTGGTCTTTGACGGATTTCCTTTTTCAAACGTCATTCTTACCGTCAGCCATGCAGAGGCTAAGACACACATTTAAGTCAGCCATTTATGAAGAAAAGTGACAGTCTGTGACACTGTGTTAAACAATGGATACTGTCAATTTAAAACATGAGTGAAGTGAATTGCTACACTGTATTTTCATACATCGATGGCAAAGTTTGGAAAGGGGTCAAATCAAGATGACTACATTACGACTGGGTATATCGATTATGCCGAATCAAAGCTTCTCTCATTCAACATTAAAAGCTGTGTGTCCCAAATCCAGATATTTTGTAATGAAGAGTCAAGACGGGCCTTTCCTAAGAGGAAATTGGTGGGGTTTTTTTTAAATTCCAGGATATGCAGTGCCAGCATCAGGCATTTGTGCTGCAACAATAACATTTTGTCAGAGAAAGGAGAGCTCTTTTGGTTGACAGTAGTTAATACAACAACCACATGTAACCACGTTTTCCTGTGTACGTGTACTATGTATTTATATCATCTAGTTTATGTAACTGATGCACTTATTTAACTATTCAGCGAGATGATATAAAAATGTCTTTTGTAAATAATCCCATGTTCTCATATTACAAGAGGTGTTAAAAAAGACTGACTTTTAGTATGTGGTAAAACTGAACAATGTCAACATTTTTACGTTATCATTTTGACTTCGCCAAAAATTGCAACATCTGATTTCTGGCATTATGTAGATGAAATTCACTTCAAATTCATTTTATATTTTTTCAACTTAATTTCAAAAGGAATATTAATGCAACCATTAAAAAACAGTAATAAATATTAATAAAAAGTCAAAGAATAGTCCTGATGTGCTCTACTTTGTTCTTGCTGTGCACTAACAATGACAGAGCAGAATCCCGCTCTTACTCACAATGTGCTAAAAGGTAATTACACAGGGGGCTGCGAACTCTTAAAGTTTCCCCCTGGGAACATTCATGTGGAACCATCAGGGAAACACTGTGGATACGGGCGCCATAACTCACCATTATCACAGCAGACTCATGGCTGTTCGCTCTCTCTGCAGCTAACGAGGGAGTGAAACAAAAAAGAAAAACATCGTTAGTTTGGTGTTCTGCTGACTAATGTGGCCTTCCAACACAAATTTGTCCTTGGACTTTTCTTCTTCAACAGTTAAACATGCAGAGGAACAAGGGCTTTATATACAACCCAGCGTTAAATAGATAGGAGCTACAGTAAGGGGCTATAAACAGCTATTTATCTGAGTTTGTTGAGCACGCACACTATTTTAATGTTTAGTAGAGAGAGATCATGTCTGAAATTATTCTGAAATAAATACTTTTTATAGATGTAATATTATTTGTAATTTTATTTTTGAGATGAGCACCAGGCTTGTGAAACAGACAGATGCTGTTCAAATATGGAAACGGAGATCAGAAATCTGATATTTTTGTATAATTTCACAACATCACTCTGACACTTAAACTGATAAAAAAAAAAAGTCTGCAAACCTTAAAATCAATAATGTAATTTGTATAATTTTAACAAAAATTCTATATAATTTTACATCTACACATCACAGTATCAGGAAATAAGGACTGGCTTATTGTTTGTGGTGTTTATGTCTAATTTGAATAACAGTTGCTTGTATATTTTAAGAAACTTGAAGTGAGACTTTTGAAGTAACATGGTCTTCCTCTTACAAAATTTTTTCACAAGCAATGAAACTTTATAGTTCAGTCAATAGCAGTCAGGTGCTTTGCAGCTGCAGGTTTTGTGTTGTGTCGCTAGTAGCCAAAGCGGGCTAGTGTTAGCTAATGTTTGGAGAGCTACAGCTGAGTCAGTTCTTTCTCTTTACAGAATTATCTGAAAACCTACGATCCTGGTTCACAAAAGTTGGGATGCTGTTTAAACATAAATAAAAATAGGATGCAGCCATTTACAAATAAACATGGTGACCAATAACCCAAGTTCCAGTTCCCATGTAGCAATGTGCTTCACTTAGTGATTAACTGCATTGTGAACAACTGAACCCTTATTTTAGGATAATGCAGATATAGTACCATATTAAGCAGATAAAATACCAGACTTGTAATGTTGCACACTGTCAAGAATATTATAGAATCAGGATAGCGATCCTGATATTGTTTTGATTCACATTTGGTAACTCGTGAAATCCTACTGAGAGGCTCCTGATCAAAAAAGGAGAAATGAAATTTGACAATAAGGCATCTGAATGTCAAAAAGAGGACTGCTATACTTTGATTTTAACATTAGCTCTTTGCAGTTAGATGGATACATGGATTTTGTGTTTCACTTTAACTTTAAAAGGCAATAATATCTATTTTAAAATAATGTTGTCAGGAGGAGAGGCAAAAAGAAAAAAAAATATTGGGTTAGGGTCTATCAATCACTCTCCGATTGTTTTTAGCTTCGAATCCCTTTGGGGAAAGAGACAGAGGAAGCAGGAAGGAAAACTCCCCAAAATAGAAGTAAGGACATTTAAGCAATGGCCAGGGACTGTGAACATGTCAGAAGACATTACAGACGACCATCTGACAGTCCCAAAAGGGAGAATCAATCTCAGTATTGGATTTGGCACCGTGGTCTAACACTCAGCTGGGCCGTCTGTCTCCTTTGCTGAACTTACTGGGCCATGGAAAGTGGTGTTGGGCGAGACATATGAAAGGAAAGAGATAAGACACATGAAGCTAGCATCTGAGGTTGAACAGTTAGTCTGGAAAATAGACTTCTACCCATGGAAAATGGGTGCAGAGGATTTGTGGCAACTCAAACCAGCAGCCTTCTAAAGGATTTTGTGACCTTGCTTTGCTATGGGCATCAATGAAAGAGTGAAAAAGCTCACTGTGACGAGAGAAATGATATCCTAGGTGATCAAACTGGGAAATACTGTAGATACAGGTAGGATTGTTTGTCATTTAATGCTATTCACTACAGTTGATCACTCTCTTATGAGCAAATTTAAATGAGTCCTCCGCTGTTGTGTTTTATAGTAGTAAATATTCGTTATACAGTTCTAATTTAAATAGAATACCAAGTTACACATCTGCATTAATGCTTTTTTGTTATTTTGTTTCTGTTTTTTTTTTTAATTTAGTTTAATTTTACTTCAAATGCTGTTAATAATAATGGTAAATGAACAAAAAGTAGACATTAAGTGTGTTTTGACTAAGAGTACCCCCCTAATTCACACACCCCAACTTAACATACGACAACTGTATAGCCGTATGCAGTTTGTATGTTGAATTAAATTTTAAATCTAAAACTGGAGTTTTGTTTTTGAGTTAGAATCAAAGCCTGTTTTTTCAACTGTAGCTTAAAATACTGCATTTCAAAGCTTGTCTTTTCTTTTTATTTCCGTACTTTCCATTTTCATCTTTTTCAACAACAGCCTCGTCCACTCACTCGCCAGCAGTTAAAAGTTAAAAGCATTGAGCTGTTACTTACCTTTTCAGAAGACGTGTATCACAAGCAAACTGCAACAGTGGGTGTCCAGCACTTTCTGTGTTTTGGTTGCATGTATTTGGTTACAGAATTATATAGTCTGCAGTTTTTTCTGCATACACTTTGGCTGCTTCAAGGCTGAGTGTCAGTGTTAAGCAGCCCACGGCAGTAACCCAAAATGACTTCCTGTGTGGTAAATAACTGGCCTATAACCTGAAGGCTTTACTGCTGTTTCAGTTGGTAAAGACTTAATGGGGGGGCTTCTTGTTATTGTGCATTTATGCTCTGATTTTACAAGCTTTCAAATTTAAACTCTGTTAAACTCAATATATGTTTTGTTTTTTAAAAATGAACAGATTTCTGTTTTGTGTTGTACACAAGTGATCAAGAGCATCAACCTTGCCGCTTTCCTGTGTTAACTTTTGTTTTACAGTGATAGTGTGTGACTGTTTTCATGCCACAATATCACATAGTTTGAAAGTGCAAGCTCCTGGTCTATATGTGAAAACCAGGCTCATATATTTTTCTCAGTAAATCAGGGTCGAATGAATGTCTGTCACAGGTACTTCTCTTGATTTGAGCAGGAATATGGTGACATTTCAACATCTGCTCTGCCGAGTGCAAAAGGAAGCAAGGTGACATTTACTCTTTTCATTAAATCATCACCTGGCTTAATTTTATATCAAACAAAGAGGTGCACCCAAAATCCAATATGTGACAATATTTTATTCAAGCTTAACCTTTTGAAGTGATATTTTCTTGTAGAATAATATTTTTATCTTATTGCAAAAACACTTAATGAAGAGTATAGTAGTAATAAGGCTATACTTAAAAAACACTGCTAAAAAAAAATCCAATTTTTGGTTGTACTAGAGTGATAAATTATAATACGTATTAGTGTCAGCCTAATGGTTTTATGCTATGCTGGTTGATACATCAGCCAAATTCAGACAATAAAAGTTATTAAACTCAAGTTTTAATTGGACTTTATCTAACAGCTCAAATGAAGCAGGAAACTCTTTTGAATCATGTTGAGAATATTTTTGGCGCTGGCTCTTAAGCTTGCTTTTCATAGACTGAGAACAGGGCACAATGGCAATAGTGAGAGAGGGGTTAACTTTACTCATGCTCACTTAAAACCTCCCTGCTGGTACGGAAAAAAATATATATGTGATGTTCTTCTCAGAAGCCTCAATCTAACCGTCAAAAAACTGTGACCTCAAACAATATGACGCAACACTCATCTGGGTCACTTAGGCTCCTTTCAAACCTTAAAAAAAGAAAAGCTTTCGGGCCAAACATTACACAGCTGAACATATAGTTTTCTTACTGCAAATCCTGCTTTGTAGTACAGGTGTCAGATCAGCTAAGATGCTAAGTTTCTCATTGCATACAACAACTCCGAGAAGTTCTGTAGGTCAATGGTGGACCAGGAAAGACGTCAGTAAAAAAGAGAGAGGAAATTATTAGTTAAGCTATTTATAGTTTAAGTCCTCTACATAAGTTTTTTTTTAACCTGTTATGTTTTTTTACACATCTCACCTACTTGCAGTGATGTCACCTCATGCAGAGATTTAAACAATAAAATTAGTGAGTCAGAAGCTTTTCTGATGAAGAGAGGACGTAATGCCTTTGAACAAAATCTAAGTTGCAATATGTTATTTTTTCCTTAAGCTGTTTTGAAAACAATCTTGCACTTATTGGAAATTCTAACAAGCTTCTAAAATCTTTGATAGATTATTTGTACTTCAGTGTGTCCAATAATCTCTCCTCTCAGCTTTACACAATGTTTCATTATTTTTAAACAGCAGTGAGATGAATCTTGCACAAAAGTTCCCATACTATAGACTGAATTCAAATATTTGTTAATCATGCTGTCACGGTGCTGTGATGCTAACCGACGACCATTCAAATGTTTTGGTTACTGTCTAGCAATATAAAACTGTCTTGGGTTTTTTTTTTTTAAACTGAGCAGTACTACTTCAGAGTACCTTCCTGTCTGCAGTGGGTTAGAGGCCTGGCCTCCTCCTAAGCCGCTGCAGCTGAGCACAGGCGCACAAGGTCAGCCTCTCTCCTGTGGTTTCTTCTGCAATGGTATAGCCTGACTTCCTGTGAAAGATTGCCATCTAGCCTCTCATATTCTCACTGATGCTTATCTTTTGAGCCACAAACGGCAACTCCCTGAACATCTCTACACCTTGGCCCCCAGCGACAGGCCCATCGTCCTGTCAATCTGGCAGCTCATCCTGTGTCTTCACCCTCCCCCCAGCCAAAAAATGAGCCGTCCTCCCATCTTCTGTCCTGGACCTGTCACTAAGAAATAGGATCCAGAGTCCCAGCCTTGGGGGTGAGGAACACAGCGGTTAAATATGGGTGAGGTGTGTGTGTGTGAGGGAGTGTGTAACTGAAATTTCAGGATTGTCATAGGTTAAGGTTACCCAATATTTTCACATATTCAGAGACATCTCACTTAAGTTAAGGTCGTGATGTTGAATTCCCCACCAAACAGGAAGGATGCATGTGCTCGCAATGATGAACCACATTAAGTTCAAGATTATTTAACAGGTGCAGAGAATGTCAATATGAGGGGCCCCCCAGTATGCACAGTAACCTCAGTATGATGGAGCTGTGGGCTGACATTTCCTGTAACAGAATAACTATACTTTACTGTACTCTATTTAATAACTGTACTTAAACTATTCACATTTTCACATCATGTATGCAACACAAGTTAATGTACATATTTTAACTCAATGTGTGTGTGGGTGTGTGTTCATGTGTGTGGTGTGTATGTGGGTGGGCTTGTGTGTGTCTGTTCATGTGTGTTTGCATGCTTGGCCATTTTCACCTCTGCCTTATAGCAACTTGATCAGCCTCCCACACCTTATACACTTAGCATGCCAGTGCTTGGGTGTTTTCCTCTGCTCCTCCACAGCTTGTTTTTGCCTAAAAAAGAGAGTAAACAAGTCGCTCCTGGGGAAGATCAACCCCCTCTACGGCTTGTTTGTATTTGGCATAGTTAGTATGTTTGGAAACATGTATTTCCCCACCGTGATCTACACTTAAGTTGCCCTGACATATCTAACGCATATTGTTTGTTAATGTGGTTAGGAAAGGGAAGGTCTCACACCCACTGTAGTTAAATTTGGAAACTGGTATTTTCAATGAGGAACTGAGTGAAGTGGAGGGCTTGAAAAGATTGCAGTTACAAGTGACGCACATCAGAATTGTTTTTAGTTGTTCTCATCTCTGCCTCTGGATTGTTTTCTGGGTACATCCATAGCATTTATCCCAAAGACAGACTGAATAAACACCCATTTTATTTACTTTACTACACTTACACTTTGTACATTCAAAAAGTGATGAAAGAACAGAGTAAAACGTGTAAAGAACGAAAAGAGTGAGCCTGAAAAAGAATTTCAAACTCTGCCTATTTTCTTTACTCTGCACATCTGTCCAGTCACTGCATGGACGGAGCTTTCTTTTTAAGTTGTTTTTGTTTTTTGCTTGAAGAAGACCTGACTACTACCAAAGCACACCTTACAGTCTTATTCACAGGTAAAACCACAGTAGGCTTAGTTGTAGACTGTATTCTTCACTCATTGTATGCTTGGTCACTGGCAAGCTCAGCAGTTGTCTTTTCTAATCTACAGTATAAAAGAGAAAGATGAGATAGTGTCATACAGCCAGATAGATAAGATCAGAGAGAGGATGAGGGCAGGCAGTCTGGCCGGCCTGGCTATCTCTCTGGTGAGAGTGTGATTCAGCAGCTTGAATAATTAAAGCTGGGAGCAGTGATAGAAATCTTTAGACGCCAGGGTCGGATAATACTGGATGAATATCACGGGCCTTTGGTGCGGGGAGGTGGCGGCTGAGACGACATTAGTCACTCTCCCCGTGCCCCGGGCAGCCGTCAGGGCACTGTGCTGAAGGTCAGCAGTTGATGAATGGACAAAGACCGGCGGTGGCTCACAGCTGAAGTTGACTTGAAAACGAATGTCCTGTACATGAAATATTATCCTCGTTGAGGAAGAATCTGATCTGATACTGCAGCAATGTGTCACGGCTTTGTGAACTTTGTGCAGAGCCCGAGTCCATCAGCTTGAAATTAAGTTTATGACAAGTAGAGGTGTAAAAAAAGAGAACAATGTATTTTTCATAGGCAGAGTAAGAATATACGGATGTTTGTTTGTCACATCAGGAAACATGCAGGTTGTGAATGATTTCCAAAATGACTCTATTGCCATTTCATGCACTGAAATATATCATTATGTTATCAATTTTAATTACATCTTGAACAGTGAAAATTATCATTTTGCACTGCATGGTTTGTGTGATGTAGTTTGAAGAGTCACAATGAAAATTCAGCTGTTCTCCCCCCTACATCTTCATCACTCTTTGACTCTCTTATCCAGTTGCTTTCTTTGATTTCTGTCATAAGAGCTGCTTTGAAGCTAAGTCAAATGTTAGCGTGAATCTTTGGAGGAGATTGTTATATTTTAGAACCAGTCCTCTGCAATCAACTCAAACAGCCTACTCACCGACTGTTTTATTCATAGGTTTATTAACACTAATATTCATGTTGTTTGCCTTGCAAATGATGCTGCTCCAAATATAGACTGTATGTAGACATGCAGAAGTTGTACTGAATTAAACCTCTGTATGAACCCAACAACAAAAGAGTGTCCTCCACCTCCCCGAGCATTAGTGTGATTGTGTTGTGTGTCCCTCTCTCAGTTTCCTCCATATAATGCTCCATTCATTATAATGGTAGCAGCGCGCAGCAGAGCCTCAGTGACGGCAAGGAGCCCCATATTCAGGTCAACTCGCAGCCAGAATGATTCCTTGATTATTCCTTATTTATCCCAGTCATTCCCCCCGCTGTGGTGTGGAGTCTCAGGAAGATGTGTGTCTGAGTTAGAGGGGCCAGAGCTAATGAGCTGAGAGCTAGCGTGCTGGTTGTTAACAGGCTAGGAGCTGCACTTCACCCTACTCAGAAGGCACATTCAAATCATCAGCAGCCCAGCATCTCATTCAGGCTGATTCAAGTCAATAATGCAAGATAGTAATGCTAATGTGGCAGTGTTTACTGACTTGTAGGTTTGAGGATAAACAGCCTATGTGCATCTATTAAAGACTAACACATTCTGGAGATGTGATTTCAATCCTGATTGGCTGCATGTGTAACCGGACTCTACAGACTGTACAGCCATGCTGGCAGCTCTACGAAGCTGTACTCAGACATGGATTTGCTTCGAGCTTTTGCTGAAATCAGCATGCTAGCATGCTTACATCCAGATATCATTTTATGCATTTTATATTTTGCATGGAAGCTTGCTGGCCTTTGCGATTTGGAGGAAATGCCATTAGTTCTGCAGATATTTGGACAAATTGGGTTTATGGGATCTCTACTGAAAATTTGATATTACTGACACCACTCTCAAGGAAATTTGGTAAAATTATATAAGGTGTTGCTGAATCTTGTTAAACAGTGCTCTAACAATGACACATGATCCTTTTTTTCTAAAATGTATTTTGTAATATATATGCATCTTATAAAAAACATTGGAGAATGGCTTGTTGAAGATTGAATGCAGGGAGTGTAAGCCTTTATTAAAATTTAACATCTGAAATGGATAAAAATACCAAACTACCCACATGAAACATCTTGGTGTGATTTCCTGATCTTTCTGAATTAAACACGCATCTATGCTACAAATAATCCAACCGCTCATTTTCCCCAGAATCGTACCTCATGCATTAATTTCCTATTGATGTGGTGCACCTGGCAAACAGCTGTACTGCTCTCATCTTTGTGCCATCTGCCAGTGGCGAGCAACACTGATACTATCAGCATGTTTTCTGTTAACACAAGTAAACACTGTTCTTCACTTATAAATTCACTGAAAGTTAGAAAACATCAGCAGTTTACTGAATATTGTTTAGGAGCTACACAATGAGACATTGTCTGGTTCTTATTTTGCTTTTTGTCTTCTGTCCTTAAAAATCTGGTTTGATTTTTCATGAACATTGTAGAATGTGTACTTGGTTTCTTTCCAGCTGTGATTTATCGTATTCAATTAAAATATCACATCAGTCTCTACTGAACGTAATGTAGTTATTGTCAATTATTTATGGCTCTGCTGGCAGCTTGTGTGGCAGCTTGTTGCCGATGGAGTGTAAATGCATGGGGACTGAAGGGCTGCAAAATGTAGTCAACGTACCACCAAAAATGCAGAACAAATCCATTTAAATGACATTAAACAATAACGTAATTCCATTCATATGTTTGGACTGAGTCTTGACGTTAGCCTAAGTAAAGACAGGCCAAGATGAATTATAGCCCCAAAAAACTTTGCAGAAACACAGGCAGTCACGATACTTTTCCCTTTGGTCATATTACAGTGGTAAGTCTAAAACTTCTCTCTGAACTTTTGCCCAGGTATTGTCTGCATGCAGGTACGCACACACACACCAGCACACACAATACTAAGTTGGAGCGAGGCATCGCTCTAGTTATTCCAAATGAGCAACAGTGGGACCAGGAATAATGGATGAGCAGCAGCATGGTCAAGTCTAATTACTGCAACCTCTGGACCATTGAATTCTGGTCCTTACTTTCCTGGCCACCTCTGGTCCGGTCACGTGTGTAATAGCCTGTTGGGAGAGCAGGCATCAGTCTCCCTGTGCTGCTGCAGTTCAGCAGGCTCACAGTTCAGGTCCTTGCCCCGGCTGCGGCCTCCAGTAAATGTGGCTCTACATCACCCCGGACACGATCCATCCCCATTAACTTGAAGCAGGTGGAGTCTATTTCATCCTCATTGCCTACAGTGTCTGAGTCAGACAGCCACTCCATTCATATAATCCATGGACCTCAATGTGTAATGCCCTGCTCATGAGGTTCAAGTGGTTTAGAGGACACGACGGGGCAGAGAATGGAAGTTAATTGACTGTGCAATCACCATAATGACTTGTTACCGGCCAGAGAGTAAAAATCATCATGAAATCCTCTGCAGACTGTGAGGTCCACAGCTGCAATTAGGGAATAATATTTATCACAGCTGCTGACAGGAAATAACCAAACTACATACAGTGCACAACTTCTGTTGTTTATTCCTAAATTGATTTTTTTTTTTTCCATATGTTAGTGGAGAGTATAGAATGAGAGATGTTGCATACTATTAGATTGTGAAGCCCTTTAAGGTAAATGTGGCTTGAGATGAGAGATTTGAAAACATGATGCTCAGACCAAATCAGTGGTTCTCAAACTTTTCCATGTCAAGGAAAAATTACACAATTTACTATTTAGACCTCTTACCTTCATCTTCATTTAGGTTTTGTCCCTGTTAAGCTAATTAGCTGAGAGTTTTTTCTTAGATGCTTTATTACAGAAAGAGCATGAAACCCATAAACAAAATGGTCATACATTCTCCCGTTGTGTTACTTATGGATGGAAAATAAACTAATTCAGTTTTTACTGGAGACCCCTTCAAGGACCCCTGGGGTGATCTTTTCTCATAAGCTTCACAGAGAGGAGCATTCAACATATGCACCCACCCGACAGAGCGTGCTCTAAGGTTTTTAGCTCAGCAGCTGCACTGAAGATATCGATTTCGATAAAGGTGCAGATAACATATTAAAATCAATATGGAATCCAGTGTTAGACGAGCTGTGTGGAGCCTTTTTAGCAGTGATTAATACACATTCAGTTCACTGTTTAGCATTTACCACGGAAGGATGGTGAATGTGGGTTTGACTTTGACTGAACTACAGTGGCAATGTGTTCTTGTTGGTTTTGGTACAACAAGGGTTGGCGATACAGAAGAGGTGGTTATATCAGGCTTTAGACAAAAGTGTTAATCTATTTTTTACATTTTTTTAATTTGTTATTTTATAGATTTTTTAACAATAGCAGAACATATTATTTCCTAGAATACTATAAAACAGGGAAAATGTATTAATTAACAAACTTATTAAACTAATTCATGAAATCTCCTCTTGAGATGTATAAACAATTTATTTCCAGGATTTGGGTTTCTGAGAAGCTGAGAAGCAACATCCTTTTCCTATATCATGTGTTTAATCAGTTTTGCTTTATTTAGTTCGAGTTAAAAAAAAAATCAGTCTACAGAAGGAGCTGTATTTAATTATCTGAGTTGTGGTTTTCTCTGTAGCATGTGGTGGAGGTTGCTGCTGTGAACAGAGCCGTGATCAAATGCGTACACACCCTGCTTGTTTATCTACATTTCTCTGTACTTTTCATATATATTTGGCAAGTTTGTGGGCTGTAGTATTCAGAGGAAGTCTCAGAGGAAATGTGAAACCAGACGTACTCTAGATATCTCGTCAAGATGCTGTTCAATATTGCTCAAAAACTGTGCCATGAAAACCAAATATGAAGATCTTAGTCATTAATTGGAATGTTAGACTTCTTGTAATATTTATAATGAGATGATTATCTTAAACCCAGCTGAAATACTGTGTATTTTACTCACAATTGCAGTCATATGGGTATACTTTAGGAAGTTTTATCAACCTCACCTATTAGACTCATATAGAAAATAAATTACTTTTTTTGCTGTCACCACTTGGTGGTGCCAGTAATCATGCTTCTTTCATTTCTCTGATTTATATTTATGCAGCAATATTTCATTATTAGATTTTGAGGTGGAGTTATTGTTTAAATGTTCTAATGAAAGTTCTGTGTGATCAAGTCAGGATAGAAAGATATAACTTTGGGATATAAACAGCAACAAAATCTACTAACACACCATCATGCGAGAAGACTAATAGGTGAACTATGATTGTGGTTTTAGTATTCTCAGTAATACTTTTTATTGCAAACTCAGTATGATAAGGAAACATGGATGGTGCCAGGTTGTCTAGTACTGAACAATAAAACATTTTATCGGGTGTTTTTTCAGCAAAGTGTGTGTAAATCAGTCTTTGTTTTGGAGCAGCTTTGTCACCTCACCTGAAAGTACAGAGACCATTTTTGAACTTGTCTGCCATGACCAGATGAGGCTTCCCTTTCTCCCCTGAGTCACACACACACACACAGACAAAAACGGCCGGCCTCGCAAACAAAAAGAGAATTCATCATCTCTAAAGCAGGTTTTGCATTTCAGGTCTAGTGCTTCTAAATTAAAGAGGCTACAGTGTTTGTTATTTTGTTCACTGAAGCCTCCTGTTGAAAATTTTTACAAGTTAAACTGAGGACTGAACAAAGCTGTTTCTGACCTGTCTGATTATATTATCAAGTCACTGACCACAAGTCCTATAACAGTTGTTGTGAACGTTTAATGATGAAAGGAAATGTGTTCTTTTTATTTTATTTTTTTAATTACCTGAAAAAAAACTTTCAGCACACAAACTTACGTTCTTGTGTAATCAGGTCAAAATCACAATGGTAACTTGTCAATATAATTAATCTCATTAGCTAAAGTGCCTTACCAACCATTTTTACACTATTCTATCGTGCCTTTATTGAGTTGGTTTTATCCTTTTCTTTGGTGGCATGGTCTGGCAATCTGACACTGAAAGACAGGAATAGAATGAGTCTGATTGTTAAATGGTCCAGTCACCTGATTGGTGAGTCACAGCTGAGCATCGACTCACTGTCTACCAAACAGCTGCAGCGGACAGCCAGTTACATTACAAGTGACAACTCCCATCCTCTTTCTGAGGAATTGCAGCTCCTACGGTCCAGGGGAAGGTTTAAAGTACCTAGATGTAGGACGAAGCGCTACAGGAACAGCTTTGTGCCAACTGCTATCATACATTTAAATGAAGCCTAGCACGGGTTGCACACAAAATTTTTATATTAATTTATATAACTATTTATCTGCCTTTGAAGCTATATTTGATTTTACAGTTTTGCTTTAGTGGCTTGAGTGGCCCTTGAGTCCTGTTTTCTTGTAAGCTTGTGAGTACCTGGTGTTTGTCCTATCTGTTATGCATGTGTCCTCTGTAAGTGCTTCTTTTGTTTTTGTTTAATGTTGTAAATTAGCATGGATGCTCTCTCTGTTATGCCGCAAAACAAATCTATCTACGGGTACAAATAAAGTCACCTAACCTAACCTAACCTAACCTAACCTAACCTAACCTAACCTACCAGAGCAGCTATACAAGGCAGCAAGAAATACAATATAATACAACAGCACGTTGGTTAGTCAATGAGTTTGTGTTTATTCTATTTACATGAAAAATATTTTTTCCTTTTGAATATTGTAGAACACAGATATAAACATCAAAAATACATAGACACATTTTCCAGTAACACATATTCATAATCAAAAGAAAAATATCAATTTTAGCATTATTTATGCTTCCATCTGCTTTCAAATAACGTATTTATGCAAAATTTTATAGAAATGGTCTGCCCATGACAGAAAAAAGTAAGAGACAAAACTAAAAAGCAAAAATCTAAAGTTTATTATCATATTTTCATAATATTCTCTCAGGCTTCTTCCAAGTTCTAATGACTTTCCAGTAAAAAGCACAACAAAAGATAAGATGATTGAGATGGCACATTGAACAAATCATTGCATAGTAATTTATGAAGAAATAGTTATTTTGGCAGTATGCTTGTTTGCTTAATCTCTATCTTGTCAAGAGTTAGATAAGAAATTTGACATCAGTTTCAGGTCTGAACTATTAACATGAAGCTACACCCAGCCCCTGGCTAGCTAACCTTAGCATGAAGTGTGGAAATTGCCTTGCTAAGTCCAAAATTAAGCAAAAATCTCCCAACTAGCAAATACACTGTCAATCTTAACTTCGCACATATATACTGAGGCTTGGTCAAGACTCTCGTGGTGTCAGTTTCTAAAGCTGTCGCTGCACCTTTAGCATCAGTTTAAGACCTGCAACACCCTCCTTTCTAACACGTGGTTAACCTTGTGAAACTGTCTCTCTTTTAAACATGTTTATCTTTGTGAAATGGTTACAGATTTAAACACATTTAATGTTGTGAAACAGTAGCTTTTGGGTTGAAGGTAAAGAGAAAAAATACTAGTAGTTAAGGTTTAGGATAAAATTGTTGACTTTCAATATCAATATCAATGTGAAGCTAAAATGCTCAAACCCTCTTGAGTTTGATGGACTTTAGCTTGAGCCTTGTTCGTTGCTAAAGTTACAATCTGCTCTGTGTGATAGGTTGGACGTGAGAACTGATAGTGAACTAGCAGTGGGTAAAAATAATAAGTTTTTGATAAAATGCCAAAAAACTTGTTTTATCCAGCTGGCCTCTTTAACTGTATCTTGTCTTTATGGTAAGCTAAGCTACTGTGGCTGCCAGCTACAGATGTATGTTTACCTTACAGACATGTGAGTAGCATTTATATTCTCATCTTAAAAAAGAAAATAAATTTATCTATATGTTTGAGTTCTTCTTCAATGTAAAATCCTTCAAACAAAATTAATTTATTCTGCCCTTTTTAATATAACAGACATATAAGACAAACAAGGCTCAGCTACCGTAGCATATGCGCTAAGGAGTGTACATGTAAAATGTCAAAAGTTTACCAACTGTCTAGCTCGATTAGCATATGTTTCAACACTATTTTAGTCACATACTGTAAAAATACAATAGGCTACAACTTTCTTCCACCGAGGATAAGTAATGCCTTGGGGCAGTAAACCACAAGATCAATCAGCATACAGCTTTAAGCCACCTTTTCCCAGAGGGAAATACTTCAGTAAAGAGAGAAAGAGAGAGGAGAGGGAAAATTTATGGACCAAAAAGAAATGGAGGGTAAGGAGATGCATAATGTGCACCACGGATACAGTTTTCCAGAAGAAATCCATGTCACATCTAATAACGGACTGTTTTTTTTTTAATTTGGTAAATTTAAAAATGCCAACTAAATTAATGTATCTGTTTTTTCACATGTCTGAAAATAACAGCTAATTCATGCAATTTGAGAAACATTAACTTCCTGCTTCTTCCCTGTCTCCTGCATTACAGTAGAAGTTTATAAGTTTCCAAACTTTTCCTCTTGGGACCGAAAGAAAAGTGCAGCAATCATATAAAAACATTGGCAGTGCTACAATGGCTTCATCTGCACATGACAAGCTTAAGAAGTTTTTGAAGCTGTCGGCACAGTGAAGTTTTCCATGCAAAACCCTGTCCTACATATTTGAAACAGCTCTGAGCAAGGCGATGAAATTATTACATCAAACTAAGACATCAGTGTGCACTTGCTTCTACTTCTTCCTGTTTATGAAGGAGGAAACTTTACTCGATAAAGGAAGGGTTCAACATCTTGGAAAACAATAATTGCTTCCTACCAGAGAAGTTGATATAACACTCATATAGATGTAAAAATGCAGATACCTTATCTCACTTCTGCTGCCTATCTGCCAATCAGAGAGGTCAAGACTGGCCTGTAAAGAAATACAATTAAACCAGGGAGCTTTACTAGATGAAAAGCACTATAAATTTTACATTTCTAACAGATTTTGGTGTGCCGTTTTTATAACCAAGAGTTTGTGATCTGGCATTAAAGTAGAGCAGAAAAGAAGCAGAAAAGTTGTTTTATGGGCAATTTCTGTAATTTTAATAACCAGGCTGTAACAGCTGCTAACGAGAGCAGGGTGTATAACTTTAGGCCAACAATTTCTTATGACAATGAATTATTTTCCACCATCTAAGTACTTCAGTTTATTTAAGTCTAAGACTTGCTCTTTTTTCTTGAGCATCAAGCAACAATTATAGCCACAATATAAAGGTTTTAGATATCTTCTCCACATTCATCATAAATTCCTAAATATAATACAAATTTGGTCGAGGAACATAAATCTTATCATAGTTTATATACAGATAAACTGCAGCTGCCATATTGAAGTATCTACATTTATTTATAAATTATCACTCTTATATCAGTATGCTTAGTATGAGGGTAAAGCTAGCGGACAGCTAAGCATGAGTAAAAAAACTTGTCTGGAATATGGACTGGCTAATGGAGCAAATTTGCTTATATTTGCATATTAATACATGGCGTAGGGAGACACACCTGGGTCTTATTCATCCTGTTAAAATGGCCCACTGTCTGGCTTAGCTTAAGCAGTGCTCTAGATGTTCAGTCCAAGTACCCTTGCAAACACACAGTTTAAAGCACAGCAGACTGTTGGTGTTAGTTTTTGGACTGGCATTAGCTGTAGGATGCTAGGTGTCAGAAAGGATGTAGTGTTTTAGTGCCTTGTAGCCTGTTGCCAGTCTTCATGTTAAGCTAAGCTAAGATAAGCTAAGCTAACCTGCTGCTTCAGATTTATTAAACACAAATGAGTGAGGTATCAACCTTCTCACTGAACACTGAGCAAAAAAGCTATAAAGTGTATTTTCCAAAATGTCAGACGATTGCTCTAGTGCCTCAATAACAGTTCAGTCATATGCACTGTTCAACAACATGCAGCTGGCCAGCATAGCCCACTGTACATGCAAATAAAGGTGGAGCTCTGCAATGTGTAAAACCAAACATGTTTTGCCTTCATTCTCACTGTGAGGCCTCACACATTTTCAGGGTTAAAGTTGAAACCTTCCTTCAAGCTATGTGAACAGACAGGAATGTATGCAGTCTGACAGCAACTTTGCTTGTAATATTTCTCACCAAAACAGCATGAGGTTGTAGGAGCAAGTGTAAGAAACTGTGGAAAGAAAGAAAGAAACCCAGGGAGGCTCTGCCTCTGCCCTCCTAATCCCTCCACCCTTCTTTTCATCTCTCTTCATCACTGGAATTCCAAATGGGTATGAATGTTTTTTCTGCCTGCTTTTCTCAAAACTGGGTATTAACAATTGCATTGCGCTGCAAATGGCATCTCCAAGGTAGGAGCCGACCTTCATTCCTCTGCAGAGGGCACACCAGTAAATCCATTTCTCCAGAGATGCGGTTCACTGAATAACAAATCACAGGGTCAGATGTGGCTCTCTCTCCTGTTAAAGAAGCCTATTGCAAGAAGCTTCCTTCACAGAGCTTGTAACACCAGGGGTTTATTATGAAGAGAGGGGAGTGGACAAACACAGGGAATGTGCTGCCTTAGGGAACTTTACCTCCAAATGTAAAACACTCCTTTCCTTCACATCTTCTTTTTTCTTGACTTCTCTAATGATAACATTCTTGTTAAATAATAGACATTACCATGTGAAAAAGGTAATAAAGCCAGGTATATAAATAAATGTGTTGTTCTCCCTTCTCCCTGGTGTTCACACATCCATGACACAATACCGACGACTGCCTCTGCATCATCATCAGGGAAAATGCACAGACCCATTTCATTTCCAATGTTCTCCTCCTTCAAAACCAAATGAACTCAATGAAATATCAACCACCTGTCAAAATCTGGCTCACATTTCATGAAACACCTTATCTTGCTTCATGACCAATGCAATGTTATTTACACCAAGCCAACAAAATGGCATCAGGACTGTCACCACTGATAAGGCCCTTTAGTCGTGGAGCAAGGTGACAGCAGCCAGATTACAAGTTGGTGATTTACCTTATTCGTTCCTGTGACCTATAAAAAGAAGACCAATTTCAGTAGACGTTGCTCTTCCACTGCAGACAGACCTGATTTAGCCTACGGTCTGTGCTGTTTTATTGAATCTTCCTCCTAAGAATGGCTCAACTTTCCTATGATTTAAGAAAGATAAGCTTGCAGATTGAAGAAGATAAGATTCACCGCATTCATGCAAACCAATTTCTGAAACATTTTTGCTCTGTGGTGACCTGGATTGCATTTAATTCCTGCTTTGTTGACACTTACAGAAAACTGTTTGGACGTAGTTCTTATTCTCACAATTATTGCCATCCTAACTATGGCTTTTATTAATTTTTGGTTTAACATAATTAAAGTTTTCATGAATTATTTCAAACTCTTTTCCTTTTGAAGACAGAACAACACAGCTCTTACTGTTCTACAGTTACTTGGATGTGGTCGGGGTGGATGGTGGGCGTGGAAAGTGTAGTAATACAATCTACAGCTAAAGCCCACTCTCTTAATGTAAGGCAAGAAAAATACTTGAGTAAAAGAAGTTTATCCATTTCTAAAACTGTATCTAAATTATTGTAGAGAATTCACTTTAGTCAAGGTTAGAAAAAGATTCCAGATCATTAAATGTTAGTAAGAAATCTGTGAAATTCTCAAGACATTCAGTCCCCAGGTCTTTTTGCAAATAGACAGAAGTTTTCCATTTGGAAGTCTTGCTGTCATGAAAACATGGACATGCCCATGAACAAGACTTCTATTAATGTAACTTTGTGATCATTTTTTGAAACAATGTGATACTGGTTTAGAAATTAGCCCCCTTGGTTAACTGTTGAAACGAGGTGCATTGGAAAGGTTTACAATATTTGTTAACCAAAGTAGTTGCATATCTTGCCTACAGCTGCTGGTTTATTTGCATGTGTGAGGCTGTAGGTTGCTGACATTTTAGTGAGTGGGCATATGAGAGAAGTGGTAGCAAATGAAAGAAGATTTAAGCGTTTATCTCCTATAAAGTGATTAGAAAAACTAAGAAAAAAGTACCACAGTTTCTCTTTAAAGCCTCTTGGACTGTCTTAGAATGGAGACCTTGAAGCTCATTATCTTTAGTTTTTGAAACTTTTTAAAGGGTTGAAATAATGTTTCTTCTATCTTCTGTGTTCTGCTGGGAAAACTGATGTTTCTCTCCACTGGTGACTTTCTGTGTGAAATGTAAAAAGTTTGGAAACTTCAGGGGGGAAAAAAGGAAAAGGGTATTGATTTGAAGGCTGAGCACACATGGGACACAAAGGTGCTAAGAGCCTTCAGAGTGCATGTAGGATCACTCTCTCCCCGTCTCTCACACAAAGATGTAGCGTGCACACAGTCTTGCGGGGATGCCCACAGCTACAACCTGATAAGTGCATCACACACACACACACTCCCATGTAGGAGGCAGGTTACACATACACATGGATGGGTGACAACGTCGGCTTATTTAAGTGGAGGTCCTATGTGGTGAAACGGAGCAGCTAGGACGAGTTCCATGCACAGCCTCCTCTGCAGTGTTGGTGGACCGCCAGCATCACCATAAGCAGTCAGTCAATAGGCTGACTCAACAGTGTGTGAAATTAAGAGGGAAATAGAAGTAGACAGACATTAAGCCTCTCTCCCACTTCCCTTCACCCTCTCAGACGCCAGACAGCGGCTAATGCACCCCCCCAGAGCCCCCCACATACTGCTATCACACACCAGCAGCACAACAGCTCCACTTCTTGTCGTCTGCTCCTCAAAGAAAAAGGAAAAAAACACACCAGAAAAGCCACGCTGACCTCCTTTGACAGCATTAATGTTAATACGACACGGAGGCGAGCTTCTAAACGTCTGTTTATGCGGGTTTAATTCAACCTGCACAGATGGAAGGGTAAACATCTTTACATGCAGCCACATGGCAGAGTGCTTCAATTTGTTGGATGAGGTTTTGTTTTATCTGCTGTTCTTACTTTATGCATGGAAATGATGAGGACTGGTAATTACACTTGGTGCCATAAAAATAGGATGGAAAGCAAGATTTTTTTTATTTAACAAAAAGCACAGAAAAGTCCAGAATACATCATATTACAAAAGAAATTCTCATGGCTGAGTTACCACTCCGATAAACTCAGACGTCTATTGTCAGATGTCCGCTGGGAGGATGTTTAGAATATCTCCCAATCTTTTTTTTCTTCCAGCTCCTTGATATGTTAATGCTGGTCTTGTTTTTGAGTTAGAAACAAAATCCTTTCTGCTGAGAGCCTCATTTTGTCAAAGCAGGGAGGAGTCACATTTCCATACCAAATGTCTGGGTAAGAATGAAACTACTATTAAGGAAATTCTGAACAGTGGCCTAATGATAAAAAGGCAGTTGCCAAGGTAATATGCAAAACAGTCTCATTGACTCCCAAGTTGAACTATGAGAACCACCTTCAAAATGGAGACTGGAGAGTTGAACTGAATCCCACTGACTGGGAATAAACTCTGCACATCTCTTCACTTAATAATATTAATTATCCAGTAGTTTAGGAACAAAAAAACAAAACAATGTTTGGGTATCATGCTCTTAGTTGTGACAGACTGACATAACATGCTAAATTATCAAGGTAAATAAACTAAATTTATTAACTAAGGTTCTGTACTTAAAGGAAAATTTAATACCTCATCACACCAAATAAATAAATTGAATAGTTTGGAGTTTCTTTGTAGCTTAAGAGTTTATAAAAAGAAATGATGCATTCATTAATATGATTAATGTTTTTATAGAGATTTTTTTTTATTAATACAAGATACAAATATGATTTTTTTACGATTAAGCTGCCCAATAGTAAATAAAGTAGCTACAAGAAGCCTCAAATTGACCAGCTATAACATTTAAATGCTGTTGAGAGTATTATAGAATATAATCCAAAATAATCCTTCAGTTTAATTTTATATCTTGGTATTGAACAAAACCCAGACCAGGAAAATTATCAAGGAAAATTAAAGATGCTATATGTAACATGTTTACTACCACTTAAAATAAAATTCCTCACTTTAACTCTCAATCTCTGCCTCGAGTTGATGGGTCACAAATGAAAAACATATGTAAAACAGTGGTTTTCACGCAGGCAGCCTAAGTTTAACTTCTGGTATGAAAACAGTTTCATGTCTTTCAGTCAGCATTTAATATGCTGCCATAGGCTCTTAGACATACAAGACAGGGTATTTATTTAAAATCTATACAGGAAATTTACTGTTGTTGACATCTCCTAAAATATATCACATCAATTTATAAAAAATCTGCATATCCATATTCTGCAGTCTGTAAATCTAATCACTGATCCATCAGTTGTGATGCTAAAATGATGTAAAGTAACATAACAATCAAAGGGAAAATTCCTCTGCATGACGAGTACTTTAAGTACTTTCTGCTGATGTACTGATATATGGTGATGTATTTTTTTTAATTTAAAATGTAAAAATGTGAATGCAGGAATAGTCTTTACACTGTTTTACTTATGTTTTCACCCAAATAAAGGATTTAAAGACACATTTCCAACATTGCTTGTAAAAAGAAAAAGGTATAACTGGTTGTATATTATCATGATCACAGTTTCACCTTTGGGGTTCAAGGGGACTCAGGAGGCCACTAGAGGGAGCAACAATAAACAAATGCAAAGTAGTGAGGATGTGGTGTTAAGCTTGATTTTATCTTCTTTCTGCAGTTTCCTGTTGTCGGCGTGGGCAAAGTGCTCTATTGTGTGCTAATCTTTTTAAGTAGTCAAAAAGCTTATGATATTTTTACATAAAAAGTGCATCTTCTTCTACTAGCAATTACTAGATAAGAGATTTTCACACTCACACCAGTTAGAAATCAGATAAAATAGACTGTCTGCAGTTTTATTTCTCTGAAACATGAGTCACACATCAAGTGTTTTTTCCTTTTCTTAACCTTTCTCGTTGCAATCTGATTCTGTCCTCTCACTGAAAGCAGCCGGCTGAAGATGAATACAAGTGGCTGAGGGCTAAAAGAAGACAATGTCTGTAGAGACTCTTCAGATGGATATTGACCAAAGGGGGAAAAAGCTGATGGAATTTCATTGACCTATGGCAAACTGCACCCTGTTACACAACCAGATCAATGTCTTCTCTCCTTCTCTGCTCCATTCACCTCTCTCTGGGGGACTTTTAATGCTCAAACTTGTTCTCTTTGGGGAACCGAGAGGCGGGGGAGCACCTGAAAAATGTTGACAGATGTGTGAGAAGCTGCGAGGCTCCCCAGGATTGTTGGTAAGTGCGTTTGATCTGCAAAGATTGAAGGACGACGAGCCAAGATTTCAGCTGCTGTTGTATACTCCTCCTCCTCCTGCGACTTCAGAGGGAATGTAAGAAATAGGGAGATTCTGTGATGTGGAAGCTCCTGCACAGATGCTGCACATGTTTCTCTCGCTCTGAGCGACATTTTGTATTCATGCAGTTGACGCGCTGCCTTTATGTTCTGTGACCAAGGTCAGCGGTTAAATGTATCTGATTAAATCCCTCTGGTTGATTTGCGAGTCGGATTTTTCCAAGGACGAACGTGCCGGGTCAAAAACTCTGACGTACAACAGGCACAACAGAAGTGATGTCAGTGTTTCATGTCTGCTGTTGCAGAAAACTGGAAGCCAGGCCTGAAGCTGAGAGCAGCAGAGGAGTTTGATGAGTAAGACCTGTAAGACCAGTGTTTGATCAATAAATTCTTATGATCGTATTCTTATATTCAGAATATTCTTATTCAGTTTGAATCCTTGTTTAGTCTACAACCAAAAAAACAGAAAGTTAAAAACCAGCAGTGGAAAGAAACAATAACTCCTGTACTGTTTTTAATTGTAGTTTTGAGATACTTACACTTAAATTGTACTTTGGGTGATTTAGATATATTACTGCAATAATATATATACCAAATATGCATTTTACTTTTGCAACTAATATTTAAATGCAGGACCTTTTACTTGTAATTGAATATTTCCTCTTTGTTGTACTGATACTTTCATATTCCACCACAATGTGTCCTCTGGTTAAAAGCGTTTTTGATTTTTGATCAGCAGCTCTGCACAATCTGCACTTTAAACCAAGAGGACTGAAATGAAACCAAAATATTCAGTAAAGACTGACATTCAAAATATGTTTTCTGTAATTCTAATTAATAATTTACCAGGGGTTAGAGTCACAGGAGAGGTCTTTGCATCCTATATCAGGATGGGTCCTGATGTTGTTAGAATCACAGTATACACAGATGTACTTGGCAGTATTACATAATTTGTTTGCATGCTGATATTTGCATGTTTGCACAGACATGAGAGGCTGATGTGCGTGTTATTGATTTAGAAAGTATCGGACAGATTAAAATTTTGGCCTTATGATGATACTGAATGTAATGTTAGAGGGATCATAAAAGAGTTCATCATTGGGATTCATTCTCTGGGAACCAAGAGTGTTTTTTTAACCAAACTTCATAGCAATCTCCCATATGGTTGCAGAGATGTTAAAGTCTGGACCAAAGTGGTGGACCAGCAGACTGACAGTGTTGTCTCCAGATTGAGCTGCTAGTGTTGCTACAAAGATTTTATCAGCTGTGCCAGAACATTTGTTTGTTAAAAAGATTCCAAAAAGCTACAGATTTTGAATTTTGCCTTAAATATGTTTTATTCTCTGATGTGGACGTGGATCCAGCCTGAATGTAACCACAGAACTCAAGTTACACATTTATTTGTCATTTTATCTGTAAAAAAATACTATTTAAAACAGTTTTTTGACAGAAAAACCAAACAAACATTTTAAAAAAGAAATACAAATGAGTTCATGGCAGCGGCTTCCCAACCTGCTCACAAAACATAAAAAACCCACAGTGCTTCACAGAATGAGAAGGGACTTCAAATGGACATGTTTCAATTAGAGAAAAGATTGCATTATCATTCTCCAGGTAAGAAGCGATATATCAGCCGTGCAGGTCATTAGATTTCAAGACTCGCGAGTCCAGAGATTTGGTCAATCATGAAACAGCCAATTGATTTTCCCCCTCTTTATTTGAAGAACTTGGCACCAGGCAGATGGAATTTTCCCTCCCTGGGCACACTCATTGAATGTAATTTTGTCTTTACACAGCAAGCACACTTACCACCTGTTTTCTATTTTCCTGGGTTGACATTTGGGAATATGAGCTGCGTTTTGTGAAATGCTTGAGAAAAAAGAACAACTGTATTGAAAGCAGTGTGGTTTGACTTGGAAGAGTTTGGTTCCTGTGATAAGTGTTGCTGGAGTGTTATGAGGAGAAATATTTGAAGTGTGCCAAATGTCAAATCAAATTAAATCAGTCTGTTTTTTTAAAGCAACTCTAATCTCCCTCAAGATCCAGGAGCAGGTTTGGAAACTTTTTGAATTAGGGCGCCTAGCTGGGGCACGTATTCAAAGTTGAGTTTAACTTTTAGTTTTTTAGTTGTTATGTGCACAACAGTAACAGTGAAGCAGGCAGTGAAATTCTTATTCTCCGGCTCCACTGACAATAATCATACAAAATGTACAAAAGAAATGGGGCTGGAGCCAATCCCTGCTGAC
Organism: Acanthurus lineatus; assembly: GCA_029814665.1. NCBI lineage: Eukaryota > Metazoa > Chordata > Actinopteri > Acanthuriformes > Acanthuridae > Acanthurus > Acanthurus lineatus. The sequence continues at coordinate 19,104,766 of JAPZDV010000026.1, forward strand.
TCTGGGCCAGCAGTGGGGGGCACACTGGATATGTTGCCAGTTCAACGCAGGGATGATATATATTGATAGCCTGCAGCTATGGACATTATTTGATATTCTCATGAGACAATAAGCCCTTGACACAGACATAGTCTCCCCAACTGTCTACCACAGGAGGAAAACATCCAGACTCTGAATCACTCTGAGTTATTTTGTGGTCTTTATATGTCTCTTTGTGGTTGTTTTGTGTCATTTTGTGGTTGTTTATGCATCTCTTTGCAGTTTTTTTCCATCTCTTTTGTGTTCAGTAGATTAATAGTCCAACAGAGAATTTTAACGGCCATCTTATACTAACAAGCAAACTACCTATCACCTTTGTACTGTGGTGGAGGGAAGGCAGGGGTGGTCATTCAGGTTTCGGGGGGGAATCTGTGTCATTCCTGACGATCCCTGTAGCCCCGTGTTTGTCAACATCCCCTAAGAAGGGGCCACAGTTAATTAGATTATCATTCATATGTGTTTTGTTTTCCACTGACCTGGAACAGCAGTGTATTCAGCAGCACGATACTACTAACGGGGCAAAAGCCAACACATGGTTTTAATATGCAGCGGCTCTTCTTTCAATGCCGTCAACACCCAGAAAAAAATTCAGTTATGTTGTAATGTGATGCTTGAGTGATTTGGCACGTTGTCTAGCTTTAATTTGAACCACATGCAGAATGTACACAGAGAATATTTGTTGCATATCTGGAGAATGACATTATATTTGTGTCTTTTAGGCAAGAGGGATGATGTATTTTATACAAGCAAAAAACTACAACACAATATGAGTATCGGAAGCGACAAAATGAGCTCAGCATTGACGTCAAGTTTAAAATTGCTATTTTAGAAAAAAGAATAAAAAATATTCCCAATAATAGAACTAATTTAGAGCTATTCTAGGGTTTAACTCATTGGGGAGTATCTGGGTCTATTGCCCAATGTTTGAAAATCCTGCTCATTATCAAAATCCATATGGATACCTCTCCCTATGGAGAGACACATAATCCCACACACACACCCATGATTGCATGGACATGACATGCAAAAACACACACAAAGCAAGCCATGGGCCCAGCATGAGTGTTACACACATGCACACACACACTTTTGCACACACCTTCACAGAGGGAGTGAGGTCTATCAGTGGGCCTAGTCATGGTTCACCCATGCAGAGGTGTCTGTTAGCAGTGGGAGTTATCATTGGCCATGCAGGCGTATTCCACTGCCAAAGGAGACCATGCCAGGAAATGACTGATAACAGAGCACAGCGATGACTGGCTCGCACAGCAGCGGCGCATGTAGACGCTGGCAAAGATGAAGGAACGACAGGAATATGTGCACATATATCATAAAGTACAGCTCGAGCTCTCCCTGTTTAAACCTCTTCAGCAGTGACGTATGTATGTTTATGTTCCATTAACTCTGAAAGGGTAAATAGGATTGAGGAAGTATCCCACTCAGAGGTAAAACCACTTTTTTTTCTGATCTAATATCCTCAATGTTAGGCTATTTGTTCCAATGTCAGGCTGCAAAATGAGAATGCTCATAGATATAATAAGCATGGAGGAAAATTGATGATTTGTGTGATCGCCTGAGAGAGAATCATAACATTGAGTCATATGCCTTGGTATTTAATTAAGGTGATTCAATTTATTCACTGTAATGTTGTCATCTACTGCCAAAAACTCTTTCTGTTTGTGCAGAGAAAATGGGAAGGGTCTCAAAATCCTTCATAGTTCCTGACAGTTAAAGGATTAGGATTTTTTTTTTTAATGGTTAAGAGTTTTCTTTTTTTTTTTTTTCATCGGAAATGCTTAAGAGCCCAATTAAGCAAATGCTTTCCAAAGAGCAACTGGATGGAACAAGGACTCACAGAGAGGCCACACAAATCTTAAATTCAATTTAAAAGAAACCTTGAAAGGGGAAAAATGTGAAACGAAAACAAACTCTGCTTCAAAACAACATCAAAACATACAAGCAGAGTATTAGAGTTTGAAGGTTGGTGTCATTTTTTGTCATTTTCTAACCCCAGAAATACAGGAACAGAAGAGTAAGGAATGGATTAAACTGATTTTTTATCTGCCCAAACTTAAGATGCAGTTGTAAGCGTGTCTGGCTAACAGCTTACTATCTGCTTTAAACCTGATCCAGTTTTAAAGGAGCAAACATTACTTGAATAAATTGGGTTAAGAGGTTGTTTGTGTGATGAGGATCATGACTGTGTGGGTAGTATTTTCCTCATACTGGGTGCTTTCAGAGTTTAAGCTAACATTAGCAGTACTTTCACTGCCTTTTATTGTACAAGGAGGAGTTTACACTCCAGCAACCCCAATTTAAAAAACACAAACAAGTTTGCTGAAAGCCAAACATGGTTATGATAAAACAAGAAGACCCTCACATTTTTCTTATTTAATTCCTAGTATACTAGCTCTGCAACAATATTGCTATTTCTTTATTTTTGCATGCTACATAGGTACATAGAGAAGATGCAAACTTTTTGCCTGGAATAGTTTTGGACAGCTTTTATAAGTGAAAACATAAAGGTTGGCTGCAGACAGCATTTATAAACCATGAAGCTAACATGAGTTTAATAAAATAGCAAGCTACATCTGTCACAAGAGGAATGCTTTCATCTTCATATCTGCAATCACAGAGTCATTGAGCATTTTTTCTAAACTGGTTCAGATTTTTCAGTGCCAATTCTACTTCTGTTATATTTGATAAACTTAGTTAATGCTAGCTTAAGGAGTGGTAATAGTAAAACTTGATTTATGACATGGCTCTCAACACTTAATGCTTGTTGCTCAATTTTGCACAATTTTGTTCAAAGATCCTAAACGTTGCACGACACTTTTCTTTCATGAAACACACCTGGAGAATTCGGTTAGGTCATGAACACTGTTGTGCAGTGTGATTGTGTGCTGTTACAGACATTGCCATGAAGATTGTAGGTTTCAATCTACGACGACTTTGACCTGTTTTCAGCGTGTGAGTAGCGTCTCCTGGGGAGATTAGAGGGCAGCATTCAGCCAAACGGCCTTCACCAGGCTGACTGACGCCAGAAATTTACTGAACAAATATAGGTTTGATGTTGACTTCACGGGAAGATGTCAGTGACTATTTCTCTGTCCAGCATGGCACTATATCGAGCCTTGATCAGTCAATGAGTTCACTAAGTTCAAACACATAGACAGCAGGAGAAAAAAACCCCAGCTTGAAATAAGATCCTTACTCTTATCTACCTCAGTCTGAAATCAGCGATCTCGTGTTGTAAGGATAACTAAGAATTTCAAGTAGAAAATCCGCCACATTTGTAAACTGTAAGTGCTGCGTGAGAATGTAAAGCTTATCAGCCGTAGCAACAGTAACTAAGGGGGGCAAGGACCTCTTGTCCTTGTAAGTGCTTCACAGCTCAATAGATGGAGCATTAAGAGTAACACTATGGGGAGACAATTATCTGAATGGGTCTGTGAGATATTTAGATAAGGTACCTTTTGCACATGAGAAGCTCAAAGTAAATATGTTTTGTTCTGAGACTCCAGTTTGGTGCTGAAATGGTTTTTAAAAATCAACTTTTCATTATTCAACTTTATTCAGAGTCACAAGAGTCTTTAGATGTTTTTATTCATCAGTTTACCTCTTATGGTGAAAAACAGCAGGGACCAAAGCTGCTGCACTGAAATCAAACATGGTCAGTTTGTCTCTTTATGCCAAGTTAAATTGGAGGAAACATAGTATACAAATACTCTGATTAAATGATAGGCACTTCGATCCACTTTTGTCTGTGTTGTGGTTTAATCAAAGATGCTTGACAATGCTGCAGATAAGATGAACCGGTTTCAGAGTCTCGGTCTCTTACCTGCTCCGTCCTGGTTTCAAGGTTACCTGCTATCCTAAAAATGCAGAATTATCTCGGTTTGTGTGCATGTCTGCACTGAAGAAATGTTTCCTGAAAATGCAACAGAACAGTGTGTCATGTTATTTTAAGTGTTTCATCTTTTATAGCTGTGGATGACACCTGGAGTGACAGGCAGCGCATTGGGAGCAGTCCTGTAATAAAACTGAGCAAGCTGCTGACCAGTCACATGTTACAGTGAGGATTCTTCATCAAATAAAGAGAAATTTATTTTAGAGGAAAGCATCCAAACAAGTTTCAACTATAGACGTGCTGCGTGTCTAACATTTTGTTTACCTTTTCTCCCTTCTTTGTTATCAACATTTAAACCCTGCTTATCAATTTTCCACGGCCGGCCAGAGTTTCCTACAAATAAATACCTTGCAATCCTTAAAAAACCCAGAAGGTCAAACAACTCACCGCTGCTCAGAAGTCATTTCCAAGAATTTAAGCAGCTCTTTTCACCCTTTTAATGAAAACACTCTCACTTTGCTGTGTGATAAGACAGATCTCCAACCCATTTCATCTACTGCAAGTTGCAACCGTGTTTCCTTATCAAAGTAGGTGGAAATGAGATATATTCTTTCCCTTTTTGTAAAGCACAGCAAAATACAATCATTTATAGATCAAAATAGACCATATTGTAAATAACATAAATATATATATTATTACTGATGTTTTTTTAATTGAGCAGGGAGATTAGTTAGTCCGCCACCAGCTTTGTTTGGAAAGAAACAGCTTGAGAAGCAGGTTAAACATCTTCTTTATTGTGCAGCAGACGGAATATCTTTCCATCCAGATGGTTAGAAGAGTCCTTGAGGATTTTGGAAGTACATTCAGAGCAGTGGTAACTGTTGTTAAATGACCTGTCACACATTATTTTTCTTTTCTCTAATTTCACTTGGTTTATATCTTTGGGAAATTTAAATGCTTGGCTCTGTAGCTCTGTGACTCAGAGTCAGGCTAACAAGTAGATGCTGTATGTGTATGTGTGGAGTGCGAGCATGCGCTCCCATGTGTTTGAATGAAAAAATAAAAGAGAGACCGAGTGGGTGCATGTGTTATTTCTGCCGGGCTTCACACATTGAGTGGACAAACAATCTATTCCAATTAAAGCGGGCTGCAGCCCTGGTGACTGCAGGAGGGGCTGTGCTCCATCAGATCACATCATCCTTTGAAAACCCCCCCAACATTGGCTGATTGTGATTTGAAGGAAAACAGGCTCCTTCAGGAACAACTAGTGTGGGCTGGCAGCAAGAAGAGAGGTGGGGGTGTCAGATAGGCTCCAACTTCAGCCCAGAAAGTTCCACAGAAAATGGTATTACATAGCTGAGGTAGACTGGGGAGGCGCCGGGAGGAGGCCGAGACCATTAATCCTGGCTGTAGCCCCGGTTTGCCGCTCTTACTGCATGTGGGGCGAGGAGGCAAATTAATTATGTGGCTGAGATTAATTAGGTGATGTTAGGGAAATCTGTGACTGTAAAACTTTAGAGAGCTGCACAGCTGACTAGACTAATGGGGCGTTGATGAACTCTTAATAGATGGTACTGATGTTTGGTAGTGCACAAGCCGAGCACAGAGAGAGAGGACCAGAAAACTAGACACAATCACAGAGAGCAGAGTGAAGATATGTCTTCTCTAGTAAGATCTGCTCTCTTTGAGCTAAGGTTTTACATTATGTCCAGGTATACCTTAATCTCCCCTTGTTTTTAAAGCTACTTTAATCAGTAATATATTAACACTGGATCAAATGACTGTGTGTAAAGTGAAAGGAGTTGCTTGTAGTGACAAGTCTACAGAGAATTACCCTTTCATTTTCACTTCTGTCAGTGCTGTTACCAGACTAACTGGACAGGAGAGCAGAAAAGGTAAATCCTGCTACTTACATTTTAATTCATCAGTTGAACTTTTCTCTCATCTTTGCTTTGTTTTATAAAACATTGAATAAATTCACCTTTTTGTTCCATAACAGTTACTCAAATCAATCTACGTAAAAAGTTAAGAGAAATGTCTCTTGTATTGATCCACTAATGTTAAAACTTACTCATTAGTACACATTAAGTATACTGAAATGATAACTTACTGCAATACTTGACAATATAAACCTAGTCTCTTCAGAGCAATTGTGCTAAATCACATTTATGTTGTAGTTATATATATCTCACGTTGGTGACTAACTGATTCTCCAGTCTTTTGTGTCGTGGTGAAACAGGTTTATCTGGAGATTGCATCAGCCATGGTTTGACCCTGTGAGGTGACTCTGACACAACCTGCTGTATTCTCGATTCCACGCCGAAAACTACATTCCTGCGAGTTCCTCCAGATGTTGCTGCTCTGAAGGACCATCTGGAGACCTGACACCCTCACAGCACCACTAAAAAGCAAACATGCCAGTTCTGTGTTATCGTTGCACATGCCAAATGACGCAAATAGCCAATAATCTTACAGCATAGATCAGTGTCCGCCCTGCACAACACCTCCACATACTCTCTTTGCACTTCATCTCCAGTTATATCTACAGCCAAACCTGTCCTGCTGATGGCCGTTGATAGTCTGACTCAACCAGATTACTAGGAAAAACACATGTAAACTGCAGGCGGATCAGGGAGGGCTGCCGCTGCCCCCTGAGGGGCAAGAGAACAAGTGAGGCAGAAGAATACTGCTTGAGTCTGCATTTAAAGGGGCAGTGGGGTTAACTCGCTGTCTGCAGAGTCCCAGTAAGCCCTCAAGTAAAACTAGGCCACATTCAAATATGAAAAAGCTACTGTAGTTTTTTTTTTTTTTTTAGAGCTTAATGTCTTTGAGACTGCGCTGCTGATGTTTTCAAAGTAGCAATAAGATTTGAATAAATAATCCCTTGCCTCTCTAAAAAAAAAACAGTAAGAAGATTGCACCCTTGGGCATAAACAACTTCTTTTGATTTCTAATGGGATTGAGTTTACCTATCTGCCCACTCTTTATTCTCTTATCCTAATATATGAAATCAACTCACCCACCTCAGCAGTTAAGGCAAGTTTTAACGGTTGCAGGAGCAAGAGAATGAAACAGAAACAGAAAGACATTAAGCCAAGCAGCAGCGTTTTAAAAGCACAACAGCATTGTTTTTTTTTTTTAAAGATACCACTGTGCATTTACCACTACTTTTGCTGATGCAGACAAATGCTAACCAAACAGGAAATTCAAGACATAAACATTTGCAGCACTGTTTAATGTGCATGTGACAGACAGAATGTATTCAAAATGCCCTGTGCTTAAATGTAAATATATTCTGGAAACTGTGTGAACCACTAATCCACAGAGATGCTGCAGCTTCTGCACAGACACCTGTTAACTAAGCGGACACCATGACTTGACTCATCCTCTTCTTCGCTTGTTAAGATCTGAAGACAAACTGCGCAGCAGACGGATAAATAATGGATGAATAAAAATAGAAAAGCCAAGAAGAAAACATCAGACATTCTAAAAATAAAATACTTCTCTTTATTATGGTATTAATTCTTCACTTTTTGAAAAAAATATTTACAATACACCTTAATGATTGGAGAATGTATGATGTGCACAGAGCATTTATGTAACTGACTCTTACATAAAAAGGAACAACTGAGTAACAAAAGGAGCAAACAAATCTTCAGTACAGCTTGTGCCTGAAAGTGACTGAGAAATCATAGCAGCAGGTAAAGGTCCTTCAGAGCTCTTAATACAGTTAGATGTTAATAATGTCACATTATAAGAAGTGAAACATGAAGGTATGACACTAAACTGCTTATCTGGTACTTATCTCCATGTAACACATTAACTGGCACAGCTTAAAGTCTGAATGCCATTATCGGTGTCACAATAAGTCGTCTGCTTTGATCAGACAAGCTGAGCGACAGTGAGAGACAGTCAAATGCATATGTTTGACAATGGAGAGGAAAAGCAGAAACCATGCACCAGCAGAGCATGTCATGAACTGTAGTCTGCCCTGATATTTGGCTCCATCATACTCCTGTAACAAAAGTACTAGTACAAAAATAAATTTAGTTTAAATTTACATTAGCTTTGTCTTTACATCTACATTGTTAGTGAGGAGAACCAGACAGCTTATAGAGATTATCCCCAAGCAACTCTACGCCGAACTACTGAGATTCAAGATGTTCATTTCCAGTTGAATGTTCGACCCACCAGCTCAAAGAACTTCTTGTTGGGTTCGTGAAAGAACTGGTAGAGTTTTTGCAGGATGGCAGGCGCCACATGAGGGTGAGCTCTGCCTTTTGAATCATGTAAACACCGTTCTCGCCCATGGTCTCTCAAACAGTAGAATCCTTTTGTTTTATTGAAGTAAAAATTGGAAGCGTTTATCTGCGGTTCCAGCTTTAAGAATCTCTCCACCCTTTTCATCTCAGGGAAGGGGTCCCTGATCAGCTCGTCCCCGTCCACAACGTGGATGCTCTCCAGCGGGAAGTATTTCAGCCAGTTCTGCATGTGAACATAGTAAAGGCTGCGATTGAGCGCCTTGTATCCCAGGTTGATCTCGCCGTCCTTCACTAGAACCGACTCGATGGGCTGGTAGCGCTTGTGCTTCTGGAGACGGTTGTAAAAAACCTGGGTGTAGTCCGACAGCACCCTCTCAGTGGGGTCTCTGAGGATGAGCAGCAGCTTGATGTCGGGGTTCATCTGATGGATGCGTTTGGGGACTTTGCTGGAGGTGAAGTAGGCCGGCGTCTTCTCCACTGTCAGCTGGTCGGGGAAGGCGTATGGCATCTGACTGAGATACCAGGGCAAACCCTTCTGAAAGTGACTCTCCCAGTCAAAGAAGTGCACCTCGTTCTGAGCTGCTGCCACCGAACTGTGCAGGCTGAGCATCTCTATCAGCGCCCGCGTGCCCCCCTTCCTCACGCCAATAATTATAATCTGAGGAAGTTGTTGGAAGGTCCCGTTTGGGTGGCCGGTTGTCCCATTGTCGGAGGGCGATGCGGTAGGGGGTGGAGGTGATCCCTCGTCAGTCACGGGCCTGGAGGGGACGGGGGGAGACTGCACTGCAAAAAGCAGCAGCCCGAGGAGCAACGCCGCCATGAGGGAGGTCCTGACCATGGAGGATTTCAGCCTGGCGAAAGCACCAAAACTGTATCCCACATTGAAAAAGCAGCTGCCTGAAGACAATGGTCCAATTGAAAAGCAAGAAAACGGCCTCTTCTCTGCCAGCAGACAAACTGCAAGAGGAGAAAATAACAGTGATTAAAAGGACACCTACTAAAGATGTGGCAAAGTCAAAACACATCTGGAAAAAAAATACCTGCAAGTACACAATCCCACAAACTGTGTGTAACATGCCTGAGTATCACTCACAAGTTTAAAGAGATCATATTTTATATCATTTATAACCACTGTAGTGATTAAACTTTAACTCCTTCCAGTGATATCTACAAGGTAATAAACCCACATTTTATTTGATTGTTTTACGCAGGAAGCATATCAGTAGCGTTCCTCTTTGTGTCACGTCATTAAACAAACATGTTTTATCAATTCAACTATAAAAATGTAATACATACAATATATTTGTGGCATTAAAACACAGATTACATTCAAAAGTATTGCATTTTGTGAAAAATCAGGTGTATATGAGCAGAGTTTGTATTGTTTTAAAATCACAACTAATGCTTTAAAACAAAGACGGATAAAATTAAAATATATAATGCAACACTGTGATGATTTGCCTCATGTTAAAGAGGAAATATTAAGTACTGGTTGTGAACTCGGAGATATTTACGTACAACAGAAATTAAACAGGTGTGGTAATTACTGTAAATTAACAGGCTGGAAAACGAGACAGACATGAACTAGAAAAAACACGCACAAAAGAAGCGCATGTTTTGCATTTCCTGTCATGATTTTACAGTCTGCTTTTTATCATTACGGTTTGTTTATAATCTCAGTTTGTCTTTTTATTCATGTTGCTCTCGCATCGACCGAGAAACCCCTGAAGTGCCGAGGATCTCTTACCTTTTCTGACTATGACCGTCCACTCAACAAAGATCTCATTTCGTGCCGCTTTGGGCTCTCTTGTCGGCAGCAGCGATACTTCCAATACAGCGCTTAAAGATCCAGCTGTGCACCGACTCTGAGGTCGTTTGCGAACGCGCAAAAACTCGCTTGCGACCGGGGCTCAACTTCACCGGAGCGCCTCCTCTGTGCTGTGCTCCGGAGCCAGACAGTCCTCCCGGTTTTTGAGTGTCAGCTGTTGTGATGAAGCCTACGCCTACATGACGCCTACAGGACCTCCCTCCCCGTGACTCACGTAGTTGTAATGTTGTGGTATTTGACAGAGATAACGCTGCTCTTATGGGTGATTTTGTAGGAGGGGTTGAAGCAGGTGACACAGGTGTGACACTTCATGGTCAAAAAAAAAAAAAAAAAAAAAACAAAGACAAAGAAGGAAAAGGATGGAAGAGCACACTTATGTAATTTTGTGCCAAACAGCAGAAATTTCCTCCAATCTTGCAGGGGGATCTTTAAAGGCAATAGCTTTGATCAAAGAGAATATACCAAGAAACTCAAAATCTCTAAATCAGGCTGTGTGAGTTGCTCTTTATAGAAATTTGTAGCCCATAGAGAGCCCGCGCCTTCTCAGGATTTGGATTGAAAAAGGCTATTCAGTGGAGCCTCCAGGAGTCCTCTCTTCACTCTTCGCTTTCAGGGGAAATCAATGAAGGAGACAGACCAGTTATTCATCCCTGGCATTCTTCTCCTCCTTTGTCCACAGTGCAAGTGCATCTGTGGGTAGTCGTCTTGTCCAAGTTGCACAGTCTCGCCACCTGTTGAGCTAAATTTCCCTTTTTTTGTGTGTGTTATAAAATTTGTAGATGTTCAAATCCTCCAGAAACAGCAGATCCAAAATATGCTGGAGTCCAAATTGCAGATTTACTGATGTTGAATCAAAACGCTGATTTCCTCTGAGTCACCTCACAGCGTACAGTCAGCGTGAGAAAGTTTGATCGACTTCACAGAGTTGATGAGTAAGTGGCACATCACTAACACCAAATGCGTTGCAAGTTTGTGTTACTTTTGCCCTGCAGTGATGACACACCCGTTAGAAATCACAGATATCTGATGAAAGTGACAAAATCTACATGAGATCATTTCAGTTCTCTTTAATTTATGTTTCTGTCAGCTGTAATTGGAGGTAGAGTGAAGAACCTGTTTCCCATGCTGATATTCAGCCTAAAGCATGGAAGCTTAGGGGCTTTGCATTTGAATATAGATGTGTCTTATTTTACCCATGTTTGCGAAAAATTTCTGCTGTGTAGGTTATTTAGGTGAAAACCATTACACACATTAAAGTAACCCTCTATCTTTACTTGAGGGCAACAAGCAGCAGATTTGGTGCCCCAGTGGAAGGTCAACCCCACTTCTTAATGCATCCCCTCCTGCAGAGAGAATGCAAACGCATGCGCTTTACTTATTCAGCAGGCAAATATGAGTAGAAGTGCTGATATGGCCAAGAGTTTCCCCGCATCGATTTTTAGATGCAGTTGGTAATCCTCAGATTCTGCTTTCATGTCTGCTAGAGAATTGTGAATTCAGTGGCGTCATGGAGCTGGCTCACACAATATAATCCTTCTTTAGGGATCATCAGAAGCAACCGACCACATTAACATGACAATGGTACATATTCACAGACCATAAATACCCTCAGTGCCACCTCAGTGACTTCCCTGCACCCTCGGCTCTAAACAGGATGAAATAACAGCAAAAACTTCCCTGTGCTCTTTCTGTCAGAAGGACAGCATATTTTATCTTCAAAGTGCTTAAAACTCATTCTTCTCAAACACTTATGGACAGGTTTAATGATGTTGTGCTGAAAAATTGAATATTGTGTTTTCACCCAGAAAAACCACAGTCACTTCTGATGAAAGTAAGACAAACCTTGCAGTGTTAAAACATGATCAGCGTGCTATAAAAAGTTTCTTCAGCTCTTTAGCCAACTTTGTACAATAAAAAAACCCCTTTTTTTCTGGTGCTTGCAGGCTTAACAGATTCCAAATGGATGTGCAGACTGTTATGGGTAAATATATGATATGCATGCTCTGTGTGTGTCATGGCTCTGATACAAGTCTGTCTTGTAAAAATACAATAAAACTTGAAAATGTGTGTTTTGTGAATGTTTTATGAACTTTAATAGTAAAATATTTACTGTCATTTGTTCCACAGAGGATGTTCTAACACTGAACTGAAGTCAATTCAGGATAGCACATCATAATGCAGAGACGAACCCATGTGCCGAGGACTTTGTGCATCAAATATTTCTATTTAGGAAAGCATCACTGATAATCTTTTCCATAGACGCAGAGTTAGAGCGTTGATATTCCTGCAGGCTCTGTAACTGGTGTAACATTAGACTGTTTTTCAATTCATGTTATTGTTTTTCGTCTACTCTCCGCACTAAACAATTTTCTTGTTATTAGTTTTCGATACAAACCATAGCTACACCCTCAGGCTACAAATGGTAATGTTGTTTTGGCTTTTTTGCTCAAAATGAATATTCTCGGGTTGGAAATTAGAATTTATTGTGTTTCTCAGTTTTCTTTTCTTTAGGCCTATTTGTGAGGAGGAAATATTTGTAATATATTACAATTCTTTGTCTTAACTCTGAGGAGGAACAACAGTTATTTTTTTCCACTCAAATGCTATTATTTTCCATCATCTAATTGCACAGTTTAATTATATGCAGCGTGAATCATCAGCTGCTGAACACCCACCCGTGGCTCACCGCAGGTCAGCGAGCTCCTTCTATAGCTTCAGCTATTTAATTAAACACTGTACTCAATTCAAGTGGTTTCACTGTATGAATCAATACTGCAATTATTTATGGTGTTATTACAAGATGTTGGCAAATGCCACAAAAAATAATAACACACAAAATGAAGCTGATGACATGAGTGTCACAGAGGGACGTTCATTAAAGCTACACGCAAATATACAGAAAAAAAACAGCTGCAAATTAAGTGATTCTCTTTGTTGTTGAAAGTTTTCAAAGCAACTTCTTTCTATTTGTGTTCAGATGTGACTGAGACATAAAAATAGAGTAATATGCTCTGTTTTATAGCAAAAGCTGGCATGCTCAGGTGAAGCTAATTTCACTGTCCAGGTGCAACGTCTGGGATTGGCACGACTCACAAACACTGTCTGCAAAAAGCATGGAGGAAGTTGAACGCTGCCAACTATCAAAACAATAAGTGAAAGAGAGGAAAACTAACTCCAATGACCTTTTACATTTAACAACACCAAGCCAGACCACAGAGCCATGCCCACACCTGATAAAGATCATGTGATACTAAAGCTCCCAAAAAAGCCAGTAAGTTGACCTTTAGTTGACCTTGTTTTGTCAAACAACTGTTTTTAAGGTTGATGCTGAACTTTTCATGCTGAAATAAAGTCCCAAAAGAGCCACAATATGGCTGAAAACATTGCAGCTGCTGAGGTGACGGATCAGTGATACAGCTCAAAGCTCCTAAAAAAGAAAATTTGTGGACTATATGTGTTTGTATTGACTGCTTACTGGAAATCTATACTGTAGATGTATTTGAGCTGGCTGTTGTGTAGCAGGAACATAAAGTCAGATGATCTTTGAATCAGCGTTCACAGGTTCTGCAGTGATTCAGAATAACAAGCAAGGCAGCTGCTCTGAACACTCTGTCCTGCTTCATTTTACACACAGAGCGTCAGTTTTAAAGGCTCATGACATTCAGGATCCTGGAGAGCTTAAGATGGATGTTATCAATAATATATGAATAAAAATTCAATATGCACCCTTTTTGATTACTTAAAAAAAAAAATGGCAAGAAATATACGACAGATATATTATATATAAATATGAATAAATGTAATTGAACTACCTTAAAAATGTATTTTAGTGACATACTAATAACACTTCTCAAAAAAGGTAGCCAGCTTCCATCTTAAAAACTGAATAAAAACCAGTTGTTCAATTCCCACTATTACAGTTCCCACTAATAAAAATTAGAGCTAAGTGAAAACAGGATAAAGTAAATCTGGACATGATCTGCCTTCAGAGAGGTGCCAGAGCAGTTGCATGCAGACTGAAAAACACACACGCAAATAATTTTCTGCAGAAGTGCCTCAACTGACGGAAGTAACAGAGAAAAAGTTGTTACTGACGTTTGTGAGCCCATGAAGGAAGTCCAGGTTTTGCAAAATGAGTGAGAGCGGGTAAAGGGAAAGGAGGTTTGGTCTCGATCATCATGCCCCGACATGCACTGTGACGTCAAGTCATGGGAAAGCAACGGTGACGCTTCATGGGAAACAGGTGTGTTTCATAACGACTCATCAGGGCTTCCGTATGCAGGCAACTACAGGGAAAAGCTAACACGCAGTGAAATCTGTCTGTTTCATCTTAACACATTTTCCAGCAAACACTCATGTTTCAGTACACAAAGGAGAATTTCTTGACATTATCAACATAAATACTGTCTGATGAAGTGAGGATTTTGTTTGTTATCTTGACAAGTGTTTCTCATGAACATAATAACAGCTTTTTCCCATCACTTTTTATATAAAGACGAGGGTTGCAAAAAAGCTTTCATGCAAAGATTGAAGAGGACCAGGTTTGCCTGAGTGTCTTTGCCCATGTTTACTTTATTTATTGGCCGATGCAGTTTCTGCACTATTATTCCAGCTCCTCAGGCAAATCATTACCATAGATCATCAAATGGGTTGAAACAAATCAGCCTCTCTATGCACAAAGGCGGAGAGGAAGCGACTGTTGTAACAGTAAACATGATTATCAGACAGGAGCCTTTGTGCTGTAATGTTGCGTTTTCTTCAGGTTCACAGTCCTGCAGAACGATGAAGGACAACTATTTATAACACACAGTGAAGGCTAAAGGTGTTAGGAATTTCTCTGTAGCGTAATTACTGCAGAATTTGGCGTCTGCCAGGTGCAAATCCATGAAAATGGCCTTCATTACGGGGAGGCTCGCAGACTGTAGCTAAGAAGTGAGGATAATGACAGTGTGGGATTAACCCCGCTTCCAACTCTCTTTACTCCTCTTCCTCCAAACCCTCCCTTCCTCCCTCTACAGTCGCCGCCAGCCAGCCCCATCTCTCCCCATCCCTCATTTCTCAAAAGAGGCCCTTCTCTCAGACAATGCAAAAGCTTGCCGAAGGGGGTTTTGATCATCCTGTGATGCGGCGCTGTGTGACAGGCCTCAGACACAGATATTTAGTTTCCCACTCAAAGATCCCCAACTCAGGAGATTAGTGGAAAAACTTCTGACACAGCTGCAGTTGAAATATTTTACTACACTGCACGTTACCTCTATCTCAACCTCAAAAAGGAGACTGGATGCTTGGATGTGGCTGTGTGTGATTGTGAGTGGTGCTTGTGTGTCTGTGTGTGTTTGTGTGTGTGTGTGTGTGTGTGTGTGAGCGTGTGTGTCTTTTCAAAAAATGTTTTTCATCTTTTCTCATTTTTCACTGGTACTAATGCCCCCCCCATCCTCGTCCTCTCAAAGTCAGGTTAAGGTTTATTATGGAGTCTGAATCAGCCAGCTTTTTCTATTTAAAAGGAAGTTTTCAAGCATATGAAAAGGAGGGATTAGTGGCTTTTTGGTGTGGAAAATGTTTTGGAAAATCCACTTTGAGTGCATTCGGAAACTCTCCCCAACTATAGAAAAGGAAAATCAAACAGCAGGTCTGGCATCTGGGCATTTTCTATTTCAAATCCAGCTCTGTTCGTTGAGCATGTTATGTGTTTATAAAAATGAAAATCCTGCAAGTATGTGCTGTCATTATCAAAGGTCAAGGTTTATGTCATAACTGCTGCAACAAAATTATTTCGTTTAAGATACAAACTGCAAATATTTAAAAGGAATATACTTTGTTTTTTAAGGATAATGTCATTTTTTACTATAAAATCCTACATTCTACAATTTTATTTAACTTACACTGGTTTTACAGTAACAAAATGTTGGAAAGGACACTGAAATAAATTACAGACCACTCAAGAGCAGGGTAAATATTTGTGGGGAAGTTAAATATAATGTAAGGAACTCTGAAAATGTGTTTACAGGTGTGTAAGTAAATACCTGAAAGCATGAGCTGACCTGGTTGAAACTGGAGCAGATGTTGAACTCAGCAGTCAGATATTCAGCAAAAAGGTGATTTGACTGTAAAATGCATGTCTGTGGAAAACAAGTTGAAACACCATGTGATTTTTCCTCTTTTAAGCTTTATTTGCATAAATTAGTTCCAACAAGAACAAAAGGCTCAGCCAAGAGAAGCCATAACACAATTAGTTACCGTCTGAAAAACAATCCAAACAACAGCATATAGGGAATAACACAAGGTGGCTCCCTTTAAAATGTGACATTTAACCACGATGAAAGCACTGAACACTGACTGTTTTTATTTACTTCATTTGACTCATTTAATATTCAAAGTCCATGTGTTTTAAAAAACTGTAAGGTAACACCTTCTGTTTGGTGCAGTAAAAGATAATATTAGGTGGCACATGAAAACACAGGTTTAGCTGGCAGCAGAAACATCATTAGTTTTAAAATAGGTTTATTTTTTTATTTATACTGTTGAAAAATACTGAAAAAATACCTCAGCATGCACATTTACTCTTGACCTTGACTGCACTCTGAGAATGCTAATCTACTGTTAAGTGTGAAAAACATGATAACATTTGGTTACATCGATGTTCCTGTACAAGGGCTGATTTGGTAGAACAATGAGGTATAAATATCAAAGCAGGCCAACTAAAAAAATGAGCCACATTATATTATCTGCATGTTCTGTCCTTCTCCCAGCATGTCATGAAGCTCATCACAGCCAAACAACACACAGACATTTTCCCGAGGTCACCTGAGGACATGTCAGAATAATAATAACCTTAAACATGAACATTTGTTATTGCTAATTATATCTGTCTGTTATGAAAATGGCATGGGATGTGTGTTGTATTCAAGGCTGGATTATAAACTGGTCAAAGTGGGTCACTGGATCCCGATAGCGGCCCCTAAAATCCCCAGATCCCCTGTGTGGTAATTGGATTTTATGATTAATAGTAATTTTGTTTGGGATTATGAGAATAAGAATAATTTAATCCAAATATCATCTGGCATGATAAGGGTCTTGCTATGTTTTATTTGTACATGTGCTTAATCACAATCTTTACTTTTTTCTTACACTTAACCTTAGCTACTTAATTCATACTATTCTGCACTGCATTTACATTGCTGCTCATACATTGCATTTTCACCCATAGTATGTTATGGGCTTACTTTTACAGTAACATACATTTCTGCCTAACCAACTGGCTTAGTATAGCAGTTCCTCACTCTGTATATGTAAACATATTTATATTTATCCCTTGCTGTTTATTAAAAGTTAGATATTTACAATTATGCCACGTTAGCCCACATTATTCTGCCCTTCATTGCTTTTGTCCTTCTAAATTGCATTTCATGTCTCAGTGCTTGCACTCTGTGTGACCATATAGTTGAACTTTAATTAAATCTAGAGCAGCGAGTTCAGATATTATGTTACTGATTTAATGCCATGACTGGATGTCGGTGTGTCCAGTCTGGACAGTACAGAAGTCAGCGGGATACGGTTCAGCTCAAACCGGATCTCCACACTCTCGTGCCGGATCCACATTTTACCAGGAGGCGGTCTAATTAACAGACAGATGCTCCGCTCACTGTTGTAAATTACTATTGTTTAAGCTCATATGTGGATTATTAATTAATTTTAGCTGCATGTAGTTACTTCGTGTTGATTTTGGACGACATTATGGAGGAAATATTCATGTTTTTACCCGGTTCAGCTCGGCTGAAAAGTGCCGCTTGTCGGCGGCCGTTAGCCGCATTTAAGTTAGCAATCAATGGCCTTAAACTGTGCATTTTTTTTTTTTTTACCGGAGACTTATCTATCCTACTTCTTTGGAGATTTAACCATCAAGACGAGGGCATCGCATCGCCATTCATGTCGGTGAGCCTCTGCTGTTTTTTCTCACTAGTTAATAATGAGTTTTTGTCCTTTGGTTCCGGCCGTTAGCTCGTCATCTTTTGGCGCAAGTCTGCTTTAGGCTGTTTGTGTGCTGGCTGTTGAATTTGCTCCTCTCTTGCTGATTAAATGTGCTGCTGTGTTGAATGCTAACGCTGTTTTCATGGAGGTTACCTCCCAATATGTTTATCTTGATTTTCTATCAGCATTTCAGTTAGGCTACACATTTTTATCGTGACCTTACAGTTACTGCAAAACCCTCCATTTTGGTCCAGGTACCCACTTGCCTTCTTTCAACGGCTGTCCATATGTTTTAGCACTGATTTTAAGATTTTGCTTTATGCCCAAAATTACCTAAATGTGCTGGCTCAAATCTATATTTAGAAACAATCAAACATCCAATGAAGTTCACTCACTCACCTGTGCTTACCTGTGGTCATCCCAAGGTCAAGGTTAAAGCCATTTTTCAGCTGAAGCCCTTGAAACTCAGAGAGTCATCGTTGCATAGACCCCTTCACTACGTCTTAAAACACATTTATTATAAGCCTTTAGGTTAGTATGAGTTGCCTTTGTTTTTCTTACTGGTTTAATGTAGTTGTCTTTATAATTGCTCTTGCCCATGTATCTTAATTATGTGTCCATTTTTTGTCTTTGGTTAACTTTTGTTGTTTTTGGATATACTTTATAATGAAATTTGGTATGGGATTTAGATATTGCTTGGATTTAAAGTTGTGATATATTTTTGTGTTGACTTAGTCAGTCAGTCAATCATCACGCCAGGTACATAATGATAATGATATCATGCTGTTTACTTTTGTATTGGCAGATTGCTAAAATTCAGGTATTCATGTTTATGTATGGAGTGTAGGAAAAGGCTGAATAGTTGTAGCTGCCAGCATCCTCTGGGTTGTTGCATTGGTTTTTGGTGTGATTTCTTCCTGCTCTTGCACACTAAAGTGATGTGAAAGCTTTTTGCTGTAGGAATTTTAAAATTGCTGTTGTGTTGTTGTTTTGCTCACAGCTCATAAGCGTAATTATATCCCTTCCTTGTAATAAGCCTACTAACCCCATGGTCCCTTGCTAGGGGTCAACAGGCAAAAGTGTTTGCCTAATCAGGTTACAGCACACCAGTGTTTCCCTTACATGTATGACTTGGCATCTATATAAACTATAAACCAGCACAAAAATGACAGCCACCAGCCTGAAGCATCATGCTCTAAACTGATGAACTGCAAACACGACAAAAAGTAGAATTCAAATTTTGGAGTATGAAAAAGCAATGAGATACTTGCCAGTATTGGACAATTGCCCTTTAGATTAAACTATATTACATTTCTCCAGCTTTCAGCAAATTTAGTGCAAAAGAGCTGCCAATTTTGAGAAAAAGGTCCAAATGACTGACTTTCAATCTTGTATCTGCATAAGTATTGTTGATCTATACATTTTTTATCTTATATCTTTTAATATCTTTATCCTTATCTTTAACCGTCCAAATTAATGATTTAAAGACAAGTATAATTAAAAAAATAATGCTACTCGTAAATTTGTGAAGAGTGTCTGCATAAGTATTCAAGGGATTTTGTGTAGATTTATATTGCAAAATTAATATCCATACTGGAAAAATATCCTTAATATCAGTATTTACTTCAGCCATATCATGTAGCGTGTTCATGGGCAACTCATTAAACTGCTGAGCTCTGGCTCTTTACACTGCTGAACCACAGCAGCCATTTATTGGCAACCTTACAGTGTGTTCATGCACTGATCGTCCTGCTGCATAACATTTCACTGAAAAAGAATGTCTTTCTGAATTCTTGTGACTCAAAAAAAGATGTTAGGTAATGATCGTCTGCCGCATAGCTGACATGCCTCTGCCTGCTGATGCACATCAGGTGAATGGCTGAGTATACATGAGTTGTCTGAGGCTGTTTTTCTCTGAAATTTGAACGTTAAACTTCTGTCATTTCTCAATTTTTTTAAGTTTTTCAATCGTGTCTCCCTTCCATCCATTCTACACAAACATCTATCCATCCATTCTTTCATTTCAAAAGATTATTGTTGTCATTCTGTTGCTGTCACGGTTTATTAAGTAATGACAGTAAAGTAATGACAGTAAAGTAATGTTTACAGATATGATCATGAAGTTGAGTCAAACATTCACAAAATGAGAGAAACAGTATTTTCAGCTTTCCTGCATGTTATAACCTCCTCGCTTCATTGAAATAGTATCAATCTGTTTTACATCGCCTGGCACTGATGGCTTGAGTCCAGTCTGTTAATTTCATAATATTATCTTGCTGTATCTTGTTTGTAGAGTGGAAATTTTCTGGGCGGGAGTTTCAGTGCAGAGTTGTGCTAAAAACGCGCCTATATGCAGTGGGAATAGAGAAAAGTGTGTAAAGATGAGTGGACATGCTGCTGTGACCTTTACAGTGGACTACAGGGCCAAAACATGTCAGAAGCGGGAAAAGCCTGTCCATTTACGTTTTACATAACATGGGTTTTAAAGCGAGCGAGCTGAGACACCTCCTTAGTGGGAGCTTGCTGTCACTTTCAAAAGATATTGCCAGGATGAAACAAAAAGCTGTTTCTGGGCATAACAGCAGTGTTGCAGACTGTACAAAGATGAATTATAGCCTTGGATTGTCAAACATATCAGTCAGTTTGGCATTTTGATTGAAAACTGAAAAGGATCCTGTGAACAGCTGAAGGTGATGCTTCTCTGAATAATTTATGTCTTGACATGTGTTGTCATTTGATGTGATTGAATATAAGTGGGTTGAAACTTTGGGGGATACGTGAAAATGTCAACTCTGCCGATATCTTTAAATAATCCAGAACAGAGTTTTGTTTCAAAGAAGAAAATAGAAGAAAATTCAGCACAGTGTGGGTGATGTATAGCAACTCAAAAGCAGAGCAGTTGTGCTTGCTTCAAGGAGTTTTACTGTACACCTTCAGGTGACTGGGCAGGAATAGCGTGTTAAATTGGCCACATCTTCGAGCAAATAGCATGGCCACAGAGGGCAGCAGTTAGGAGTCCAGTGAGCCCACTTACAAAGGCCAGCTGTCATACAGAGGTGTGCTGAGAAGAGATAGAAAATCAATGGCCATAATTGCTCAATAACAGTCTGATGATGGAGCAGTGGGGAAAGGGACATGGGTCACAGCAGACACAGCAACATGTGTTCGCTCAGTGTATCAGTGCCGTTTGCACTTTCTTACAACACAAAATCACCAATTCTTCTTCACCATCTTTTAAAGATATGTTTAGACTCTCTGAAGTCCATCTTGAACAGTAGTCATCTGCCCGTATAGACAGTCAAACAGGTTTTGCTCTGAGTAATTCCTTCTGTTCACTCTGGCCTCAAAGAAAGCTTTATCTCATGCATTTCAAACACAAGTAATATAGGACATAACCCAGTCTTTTTTTGCTCTTTCTTACCAAAATGTTTGTTAATGATGAAGATACCCATTTAATCTGTATAAGGCTAGTGTATTATTTTCAGATAGACTTTAGATTACATTGAGATCACATGGTCTTATCTACATTTGTACGGATATTTTTCTGATTTTTTTTTTTTTTCTCAGTGTAACAACAAAAAAACAAAGCAAAAACAGGAGTCTACATTTCTCTGCTACACATGCCTGAAAGAAATACAAGTCCAAACACTTTAACAAGCATGTTGGTAGGAATAAAACTTAGAATAAGACACCTCAAACATCAGGGCAAAACTTTATGAGCATGTGTATTAAACTTACTCTGTTTAAACAAAATGCAGATCTAAAACTGGGAACTGCCAAGTGCGGCAGTAAAGTAATTAGTAGACATACCAGTGCTAACCAGATGTAAACAAACTGGTAGTTTGCCATTGTTCCTGTTTTTTAAATGCACGCTCTTTACACAATACAGCAATGCACACAAGAGTGTATGTGAAATGTCATTGTAAAATATCTTGTTATACATGTCCACGAGGATTCATAGAGATCAGAGTTTTGAAAATTGTACAATGTAGGTTTTTTAAAAATTCCTTTTTGACTTAGAGAGAGGCCAAAACACAAAGAAAAATGACATTTTGCAAAATATTCTTGTGTGGACGAGGCCTAGGAAGGGATCTATAAATGTCTAGCATGAACAGAAGGGATGACTGTGATTAGAAAAACCTGTTCATATTAGCATCTGACTGTTAAAGAGCACTTGAAACTGTGAGCCTCGTCTTTAACTGAGAGCAGCTGAAGGAATGCGGTTTCCTTTTGCATTAAGTTGGAAGTTGCTTTTACTTTGTTACCACAGCTTGTGTTAATTTTTCACAGCCGTCTGTGCCACCAGTCACCCTGATTTACTTAGGAGCCAGAAGAACTGGTATCCTAGCAACAGAGGCAGATATCCCTACTTTGTTTGTTCTGTCACACAATGTGTACGTGTGTGTGGTGTGTTTGTATTTTCTGTACATAGTGTGTGTGAGTGTGTGTGTGTGTGTGCGCTTTTGTTCACTAAGCATGTGCATGTGCATATGCATACATAAGAGTGTTAGTGTATGCATGTGGTTCTCTATAGAAACTTGCTGTTAGAATGCAAAACAACACCTCACTCTGTTCTGTAATGGCTCTGAATTTATTGGCCTCTGGGAAAAAGCTGTTTACATAGGACCCTCCACTGTTACCAATAGCCATGATAATGCTGTCAGATAAGGATTAGCAAGCCCATTCCTCTGTCTCACCTCACTTGATGGTGTTTACGCACTAACTTGAAAATGGTCCCCGCATCACTGCATGCCAAATCTGATCCCATCCGACAACAAACCTGCCCTCAGTGAGGTTATTGGTGCGAGGATGACTGCTGACCCTTTACTGAACATTTCAACATCCCCAGTGCGCACATTTTGAATCCACAGAGCAAGAATTTGAAAATCTAATTTACAACAACTGGATCTAATAAAGCCTAGAAGAATAGATGGAAAGCATCCAGCAGTCCTTGTGAGGGATGCTGCATGCTTTTCATTGAGTCTAATTGAATTACTGATCTACCCTGTAGAACCTCTTCAGATGCCTCCAAGCTGCCCTCATGGTATACGTAAGCTTCTTTAAACATAATTTAGATTTATTGCATTAGTATTCAACCTCCTAGGGATAATGAAATTTAATAGATAGATGCAGCTTGGGTATGTTTCTATATAGGATGAGGAGATTAATATAAACTCTTAGAAAGTAGATCAATGATGTAATTTTCTCATCTCATGAGAGATGTCGTGACACAAGGCTATATTTGTTTCAATAGAGTTGTGACAGTTGTGTCAGATGGATGAGTTAACAAAGCATGTGACTTGTATATGGTAGACCACTGCTTGTTTATCATGGACATATTATGCCTTTTTTAGACAGGAGTAGTAGAAATGACAGAAAATGTGAAGAGGAGATGGGCAACAAAAATAATTTGCTTCATTTATATCAGGGTCATTGCGATTCATGGTTGGCTTCTTATCAAGCCGTTAAATGTTTTGAAACCAAAATCTGTTTTTATGAGAAAGAAAGTTTACCTGGGAACTAGATGAATGTGTCGAGCCCTTGGTTTGCTCACTCTGAAAGTTGGATCTGGCCTCACTCCTGTTCATACAGATTTTTGGCCTGAGTTGGTCCAGTAACAGCAGATTATCTAATATGGGGAAATATTTGATAAAGTAGAGTTCAGTCCAGATCTGAAAGAACATCCTATGTATTTCACTTTTTTTTTTTTTTAGCTCTTTTCAATTGCATCCAGAGGCATATTTGTTAGTGTGTGTTGATTGTGCATGCATTGTGGCCTGGTGATATCAGGGGTAGCAGAACAAGTCCCATTTGCGCCCTATATGCCAGGCTAGAAGAATGAGATGATTTGCCATTTAATAATGCAAGAGGTCTCCAAGTTGTTGTTTAACCAAAAGCATGACTTTTTTCTAAATCGTTTTTGCGCCCAAACCATAGTTATTCAAGATCAAAAAACTCTTTTAGAAGGTATTGACAATTAATGTGGACATACTGGAAGGGGTGTTAGATCAGAAAACTAATCACTACTATTTTGGCATTTCTGGAGTTGAATTTCTGAGCAATTTACTAATTTTTGTGGCAACACTGAAAGCATTGATGGACAAAATGCCGCAGACAAAAAGCAGTTCTATCTACTGCAGAGTTATGTTCTTGCAGAAAGTCATAGCTGGTGTTTGGGATAATTTGTGCCTAAAAAGTTGCCATAGAAACTTACGTACGTAAGTAACCACTATGAGTAACACTGCTAAACTAATAATTCGCAATTAAGTTTTTCACACAGTGAAATATTTGTCTGCCGCAGCCATCTAATAATGGCTTTGATGACAATCCGCACGATACAAGCAACATGGAGATGAAAGTTCCCCAATCCTCAAACTGAGCTGTGTCCCTCTTTTTAAAGATGGTTTTCGGATAAAGATGTTAACACGGCTGGAAAACAGCCAGCAGGCATTGCTATTCACTTGGACCAATCGTGTTTCTATCTTCAATACCACCCCTCTGCTTCATCCCCCCATCCCCAACACTCAGTTTGTCCTTATAATTGAAACAGTGTGAAGAAATGTGATTTATGATAAGGTTAATCTTCACAGTGATGAAGCTCCTATAATCTCAAAGATAGAGGGGATCACATGTTTAATGCCCGAGATAACGGGCTGGGTACAGAAGCCCTTAATGTTTTTTTCTTTCCTGCATCACACACACACACACAAAAACATTCATGGTTATCTCACTTAAAATGTAGCAGGGACGACCTGGCAGGATTGCTGACATCTGTTCCTGTTAAATTGCAAAGTTTTATTGATCTGGTGCTGGGGCAACATTCCTTTGCAATTTACTGCTATGGGAGGAAAAAGCAAACTGTGTTGGCTTTTAAGAAGGATCACTAGTTCAGGTAGTTAATGCCCATGGTCTCTTTTATTCCCCTTAAATCTACCAGGAGGGGTATGTGAAAGGAA
This sequence comes from Acanthurus lineatus, assembly GCA_029814665.1. Lineage (NCBI taxonomy): Eukaryota > Metazoa > Chordata > Actinopteri > Acanthuriformes > Acanthuridae > Acanthurus > Acanthurus lineatus. The sequence goes on from JAPZDV010000026.1 coordinate 19,129,669, forward strand.
TTCAAATGAAAAACGGACTCCTCTGCAGTCCAGTCGGCAAGGTCTGGGAGCTTTGTGTGATTTAAGGATCATTGTGCTAGGGCCAAATTGGCTGCAGATGGGTAGGGGGTCTGCGGCTTCATAACCTCACAGCTTATATGTATGGATTATCTGAGGTAAGAGCACCATAAATTACGCATGGGAGCTTTCTAATACTCTGACCTGGCAACCCCAACCTGCCTGGTGTAATGGGATAGCTTGGGGAGCTGGTGGTCTCAATTAAGGAATTCTGGCCTGGTGATATCATTCTCCAACCAGGACTCATACCTGACTCCTAAACAGGACCAATGCATATGAAGTGGCCGCTTCATCAGAGTTGAGTGTTTGCTTGATAAGGATTGGTTTCTCATTACTGCATTGATTGTGTCGACCATCCCTGAGGGGATTAGGGTGGGAAAAAGTGCCTGAAGCATCATTTTACCTACTACTTTTTTATGCATATTTTTGCATTTATAAAAAATTATTTACAAAATTTACAAAAAATTTTAAGTCAAGCTGAAATAAATTTTTGGGTAAAGATGGAAAATACATTTACACTGCAGCTATTGGCCATATTATGCCTTTTTTAGGAATACAACAGAACCGTACACAACATATTTGTGAAGATTGTTTCTAAGCTTCAGGTCCATAGGTGGTTATCTTTTCCTTTGCAGCAACTGGCTTGTATTCAAGGGCCAATCTGGATGTGCTGCACTACTGACTGGAACACATGTTGATACAAGATGCTTTCCCTTTTTTTTCAAAGTGTTAGCTACCAGCTGTGAATAATTTAAGCCATCAACCCCTTTAAAGAACGTCACAATAAATGCAGAACTTCTGTGTTCTTTTGCAGACGTAAGGAGACAAATTATCAAACTGACCTTTTTAATGATGCAAATGACCAACATATCTGTGCCGCTGCTGCTGCTGCGTAGGCAAATTTTCATGAGGAGCTGTTTTTTTCCCCCGTACTAACAAATTAATTGCTGTTTGACTTCACTAAAAGTACAAATACTTAAACTTCTAAAAGATAGTGCCGTAGGTATACATTATGGAAAGTAAACCCTAGGAACAATTTTTTTTTTTTGGAATGACAGAGCAAAGATATGCTGACAGATTTTACGGAGTGCAGAAGCTAGTGGAACAGAGGCTGCAGCCTTCTGCAAAGTTTAACGAGTCACAGCTGCCTTTTTCAGGGTTCCAGATGTGTTGACAAATGACCAGACTGTCAAAACTCAAAGCAGTGGGTAGTCTAGCAAAATCAGCACTCTGCATGCTACCCTGTGATTCCAATCACAACATGGAGTAACAGAGAGTGCTCAAATCACAGATTTGGCAAAACAAAGGCTAAATCTTCACCAGCCCCAGACTATTCAAGTAGAAAAACAAAATTCCCTATTTGAGTATTAGATCTTGGCTGCTCTTTGATCCCCAAGACAAGGATAACTGTGAAGCAACATGGGCCTCATTTTGAGAAGCACTGACTCTTATCAGGGAGTTAAGGAAGCGAGCCAGACAGCCCATGTTCCCAGTGTGAACTGGGCGCTGACAGTAAATCACTGCACCCTTCTACCCAGTTGGGGTCCGGGCATGCCAGGAAACAGTTGTTTCCTTAAATTCTGCTCAGTCTGATGCAGAGAGAACAAACTCTTTCTACTGCCAACACCTACACTTTCTGAACATGGCACCACGAGTTTATCGCAACGATTTGCTGAAAAGAAAATATTTGCTGGAAAGTGATGAAAAGGTTACTGTGAAAGCCAAGGCTGACACACAGGCGAGTAAAAACCGCAATAAATTTGAGAGCTGAGAGCAAACTTTTTACAGGTTATTGCAGGTTTTATGACAATATTTGCTTTATTGAATCTTTTCAAGGTTGATTCAAAGCAGCTTGTTTACTCTCCCAACCATATTTTTGCAAGTACTTAAAGTTTAATTGACACTTTCTGCTGAAATGCATGTGAAATGTTGGTACAAATTCATTGCATATTCACTTAATGTTTGCAGACTTATTATTTGTGAAAATTCAGTTCAGTTCATTGTGTAGTTATCGAACTGGACACAATTTAATCAGAAAAGAGTACACCAAATAGCGGAGCACTGCATAAGCTCAGGTTAAAGTGTTCTCTATAATATCAAGGTGACAGGTAAATTGTACCATTTGCAGAAATTGCTATCACAGTCTAGATGTGATAGTTTGAGCAAACATGCCAGATCAGATGTTCATGGTCAGAGCAGAGACGTCTGAACACAGCAGAGTAACAGATCTGCTGTCACTCTGTGGTGCCTCCATCATGTAGCTGTCCTCTATGTGCAAGTATTAGTATTAACAAGAAACTAGTAATAATCAGATTATGAGTATTTTCTGCCAGTAATTACTAACAACAAGTAACTATCTGAGTTTTGGATCCATTTTTTGTTAAGCTGAGCTATAAGAGATGCTTGTTTGTGCAAACATTTAATCCAAATTTTTAGTTACTTCTCATTTTATAAATCCAAATATGCTGTTTAAGTCAGTTGTCTGATTGCTGCCTGCAACGAACATGCACTGTGTTCAGTTCAAGTTATAACTTGTCAATAAAACACAAAATAAGATGATAAATAATGGAAAAAGTGAATCCGGCACAATTAATACTGAGAATAAACTGCATTAGTCTGCAGAACTGCACCCTGTATTTCCCTGTTGTGTTTTTATTGACAGGTGACTGTTACATTTGATTCAGTAGAAAGTGCTGTTCATGAATCTGTGGTTATTGTCAGAGACAATTTTCACTGTCAACTGAGTGTGCAGCTAATTTGAATCATCATCATGTGGTTTCTTCAGTTCTGTGGTAAGATTTTATTTTTTTAACGAGACAGCAAAGAACATTTTAGCCATGACTCTTTGAGGTTACGGCTGATGTCCATCAACAAATTTACTTCATCTGGTGCTGATCAGTGTTTGGGTCTCCTCCTGTGTTGTTGACGTGTGATATATGAGTGTCACCTGGTAGTTTGCACTGCAGTACATTTTCATGTAGTTATTTAAAGTATTACCACATAATCACAGAGCTTTTTCATGGCTGCAGTTGTCTCTGTATATCACAAGTCACACCACTGAGGATATCTGTATGTCTCACAGCTAATGGCTGAGCCACCATGATGTAACATCTCATAATGCATGCATCCATTATGGGTGTGGGTGTGTGTATGCATGTGTGTAACAGTTGACTTCAGGGAGAGCAGACTAGGACTGCATGCGACATCTCATTAATGACAAACAGGGCGTTATGTAGCTGTAAATTTGGTTACATCACATTCATCTCTGTTGAGATTCAGAGCTGTGAGCTAAAGAGTTTACGATTGCAGCTCTACAGAGGACTGAACTGACATGCTGAACCTCTCCTTGTCCACAGTCAGTAAATGAAATAAAAACAAAGCTGCAAAATGTGTCACTATACAGACCACGACAGGACGACATGCTTATTTTATTGATATATAATGTAATAGTTGATAAATGATGTAATATCTTATAATGCATGCATCCATTGTGGGTGTGTTTCTGCATGTGCTTCCTATTTTAAGTGTAGCAGAGATGTGGGGAATGTAGTAGCTTCTTTCTTTTTTTACCATTTTAATTCTACTTGTTTGTGCATCTTATTGTTTTGTATTGTTCAATCCTTCGCCATGCTTTTCACACCCACTTCTCCGTTTTCTTACTGCACAACCACACCAACCTATAGCACTTCAAAACTACAGTAAACACCAGAAATTGTCTATCTCTTTCCCTTTGTCCGTTTTTTTCCTGCTGTGCATGTGTCATTGTCACACACTGACACTTTTTTCGATGGCAGAATGAGTAATCTGCATTAATATAAGAGGCATACAGAAATGTAGAAGCAGAGCTAGAGGGGATTGTCCACCAGTTAACTGATCTCTGATGGTGCTTTTCTCTAAAAAAGGGGTTGCCAAGGTAGAGTCTATGTAGTAAACAGTGTAAATAAAAAGCTAAAATCACAGCTGACCTTCAAATCTCGCTGTGGAAAGCACCAAATCCCTCACAGTAAATACTGCACAAAGTGTTTCTGGTTGAAAAATGCAATGCTGTAACATGAAAGAAAATCAAAATTGAGATGCTGTTCAGCTCACAGGTGTAACAAGATTTAGACCGAGCAGTTGACAAAAGTACCACACTAATCATGTTAATTTTTAATGTGACATTGAACGTTATTTGTCTCCGTAAAAGTGATGGAGCTTTTGGAAATTAAAGCTGACTTTCTGTCGCCTGATCATTTAAATCTATGGGAACCAAACATGCTTTACAAACTAAATGACATCCTAGCCAATTGCAATCAGCGTTGAGAAAGTAATCAGTGGTTGATTGGATGTAATGCTCCCGATATTGATCCCCTCTGCACCAGGAGGCCGCTTCAAGTGCTCTGAATGAGAAGCGTTCGATCACCCGGCGAGGTTAAACACACACTGTTACCTCAGAGTGAATCGCCTCGGACAACAGGAATAACATGCAGGGGATGAGATAACTGGCTGTGATTCTTGGCTAAATCAACCTTTTACCCAGTTCTGCCAACATGTTGCTGATATATCCTTTGGAAGTGCTGTCAGGTCTTTTTCTTTATTCACATATCTCAAAATTGATTTAGATTTTTTTTTTCAAGTGCTTGGCAGACGACTCTTTGACACAGAGATCTCACTGCTGCTATGATTTGACAAGAAAAAAGTCTGGCCAAGAAGAAATAAATATTGCTGTTAGATTGTGATGCCCCAGGGTAGAAGGATTTACAGATGATAATTTACTGCAGCTCAGGGAGCGTGCTGTCATCCTGGCAGGTGTGAAAGAAAGTTAAGTTCAAACATGACGGCTCCAGGCTAGCAGCTGCTCACATGATGATATTCATGACACTGTTGATCCTGCGGTTCACAGGCAAATTTCTTCCCTTTTGCTTTAAATTAACAAGCTGCTTATCCAAGCCATGAAAACACACCTTTATTAATGAGTGACAAAATCTGTTGTGCAGTGCGAGATAATTTCAGTTTTTCTCTTTAAGAAACTCTATTTTTCAAGGTTTTCTGAAGTGAAATTCAATTCAATTCAATTGAGTTTTGTAGCAATAAAGGCAAGTCTACTGTGCCTCGTTATTAAACATTGTTGCTTGTTTTATGGAGGTGAGACAACTACCATTATTGATCACCTTAGTTGAAGTTGACAGAAATATGAATAATGACTAAATAGTTTGTGGTGTAAAATCACTTCATTATTACTCAATTAATGCAGAGGTCTTACAACGTCACATAAACAGAAAACACACATGGAGCAATTTTGACAGTGATCTTTCTCCAAACTTGACCACAACCAAAAACTGAAATATTCAAATAGCTTAAAGAAACAGCAAAAAAATCTGTTTTACTTGAAACACATTCCTTCACAGTTTAATGATTTTTCCTGAGAGTTTATAATCATAAAGTGTATTTTAAAGTGTACAGACATGATGGATAGAAAGTAAACCTGAGAGCAACTCTAAGCGGATTCTGCAAAAACTCCTGATCTTGCAGTCCTCAGGACCTTGTTCAGACCTCATCAGCCCAGACACAAAGAGCATGACAGCAGCCTCCAAATGGCCCATATGTCCTCTATATGGTGAGGCCAGTTACCTCATCGGAGAGATTAGAGCTGGCTGCTGAGGAGGGATCGGTTTGGGGAAAAAAACCCACTTTTCTCAGTTTGGGGTTGAGTCACTGCGGTTAATAAAGGAGAAAAAAACCACAGTGATGGCGTCTTTGACGGGTGTCCACTAGCAGATGGCAGCAAGCAGTGGAGTGCCATTCGCTTTGCTGCTATCTTTGCCCTGCACAGGTGGGTGGTGGTGCAGATCTCGCTTTCTCTCCGTCTCTCTGCTTTCTCCTCTGGGGGAAACTTAAGCCGGCCAAGGTTTGATGTGGCAGAGGCCCAGCCAAATAATCAGAGCTCAGACAGAGGGGGGTGTGCAAGCCTTCACCCCAGCATCCAGGGATTTGGGGAAAGTTGTCTCAAGGGAGAGTGGGGGGTCGGGGTTGGACGCCTGGCGCGTATCGTTTCATAGACAGACGATATATGTGGAATAGGATCAAAAGGGTGGATTTTGGCCAAGTGGTGGTTTTCACAGCGGTGTGTGTGTGGCTAAGTGGCTCAGTTTCTCAGCCGATCTTGTGTGTTTTGTCATCTTTTTTTATCTTTTAGTCTTTGTGATCTCTTCCTCAATCCACTCTTTGTCATCTGAGTCACCGTCCCTTTCTTCTCGCCCCTGTTTTTTTCTCTCTGCGAGAGGCTTTCAGTCTGGATGCTCCCACTCAGGGCTTGTCCACGGGCATCAAATCAGCTTTACTCAATTTTGCTGACAGCTCACTCTGAACTGTCAACAGTTGCTTTTCTTTTCATCCACCAACACAGTCGGTAATTACCCTCATCATCACCCTCACTATTATTATCATCAACACCATCGCCATCATCTTCAATCATCAGTCCTATTTTGACCGTTCGATCTGTCCATCTTTCAAAAACGCTTGGCAAATCAGAGCACATTTCCACAGTATTACAGACTGAATCTATTCCAGGCACACAGAAAAATAGGCTGGGAAAAAATGCATTTCCAGATCTCTAAGCACCACTCCTGAGCAAAACAACAACCAAATAGAGGGTTGTGTGCAAATTGCAGTTTTAGCATGTCTAGGCAAACACTTTAACTACTACACATTCAACATGTGCTGCACCTGTGGAATCTGTTTACAGCTTTCAAACCAGCAGTCATGATGATGAGAGGTGAAGTCATTTGGCAAGATGGACAAGGTGGCACGTGCTTTGCTTTAGCGCTGTACTCTTGTGGGGCACAGAGAAGAAGTTAGAAATTAGGTATCTGTTGTTGCCTCGGGTGTTATCCTGCTCATTTACAACAAAGCTCTGTGCACCATTATAGCCCAGGCTTGAGGAGAACAGTGGAAGACATTAGTTGCTAATTTGAGATAGAGAATCATCCGAAGCTGGAATGCTGCATAATTGCACAGTGGGGAGCACCGAGAGAGGAGCAGTTCTTCTGTCAGAGCTGCCCAGAAGAGACGCAGACAAGTTACACTGCACCAAAACTGCTTCTAAAAATCACCAAATTGCAAGAAATGATCCTGTTTTACTTTGCAGCACTATTTTATATCCATAACAACAAAAGAACAGGGCTGTTTTATTCCCTATCATGTCATAATTCAATGATTTTGGATACATGATTTTGTCCTTTTTCTGTATGGATACAGATTGTGAATACAAATATGATACTAATGACTGACAGAGTATCTGCAGCTCTTTAAAAAAAATTTAAAAAACTATGAATCTAATTCCTAATCTTTTAATATAATTTCAGTATTAACTTAAAGCTCAATTCATTATCAGCATATCATTATTCTGAGTAATTTTGATGCACCATGTCTTCAGCATGTCTTGATTTAAATCTATGATTGGTATATATTTTAGCCATTTCCCCCAGCTTTAGAGAAAAGCATAGAGTAGACCTTGAATAAGTTTACAAGAAAAAGATGTAAATGGATGCCAGGGAAAGTGTCATAAAAAAGAAAAGCATTTTGCACAAACAACCATAACTCTGACTGAAGACAAAGAGGGCGTTTTTCAATGATCATAACAAATTGTACATGCGAATTAACAAGATGAAAAGCACCCTGAGTGATGAGCCGAGTTGTGCACAGTGTCTGCTGTTCAACAAAGACGTCTGAAATCACAAAACACCCAGTGAAAGGAGGAAAGAAGCAACTAGGAAACTGCAGAGCAATTCAGTGCTCTCTGCAGAGGTTTGCCATTTCCTCACTTGGAAGATAAAGGGAAGATAGATCATTTGATATGGCCGTGTTTTAGATAGATGTGGTTACGTGGCTACACCAACAGGAAGGAGTCATTTTCTCCACAGCGGGAAGCTCTCGCTGTGAGAGACCAGCACTAACCGTGCCAGTTACACATCTTCATTAACTGATATATATCTGTGCTGGACTGTCATCTGTGGGGCATTGGGGCATGTCACGGGTGGTTGGTGGGGGCTTTACATCAAGTTGCTTTAGAAATATTACAGAGGTGCCATTACATGTCTTTCCATTGTGGGTTTTGATATAAAACAGCTCCTTCAATGCACAAGAAGGCACGCTGTGTTTTTACGAGCTGCACCGCTTGTCTCTGTGATTAAGGATATGTCAGACAATAAACTTTTACAGCACAGGAATAATTGCCTGCTGTTTTTAGGAATATGACGTCTCTCTGGAGGGATCTAAAGAGTAAACTGGACCTGAGAATAAACCTGCAATGAACAGCGTCATGGATCAGGGCTCTGTGATTGCTTGCTGTAAGAGTCATAAATCATATGGTACATAAAAACTTATTTATTATGAAAAGTTTATTACATGCTGTTTATTTCATAGGATATAGAAGACCACTTATTAATTATAATTTAGACAATAATTGGTGGTAATTGATTGCTGTTATTCCTGATGCCTGAAAAGACTGTTGTCCTCCTAAGTCTTCTGCATTTGACTGTTTGGTCCTGCAAAAGTCCCTGGAGTCATACTGTTGGTCTTACTGTATAACACAGAGCTCCTCTCAATAGATTTATGCTAATAAAGGTTTGACAGTATCTTGTTGCTGTACTGAGGGAAAATATTCCTCCAAAAATACGATGAGATAGTTGAAGAGCTTGAACTTTTCTGATCCCCTAGTCCTCACAAACTGCATATAATCCTTAAAATCCCCTGCACTTGTTTCATTTGGCGACTGTTACATGTATGCAGGAGATTGCCCTTCAAACTGTTTACAAAATGATCCTCGGTTTGCTCTGTGTTTGGACTGTGTTTTCTGTGTATACAATAAAAATATTTTCCATCAGCCAAGAAGAGAGAGACAACAGCCAAAATATTTGGTCTTTGAATCTTCTGAATCACAGTCAACCCCACATTTCCTCTCAGCACTAAAATATTATGTCTGTAGAGAAAGACTCTCATTGTGGTAATACTTTGACAAAGCAAACACACACTTTCATCCATGAATGAAAAAATATCCCAAACACTCATTCAGTTGCATCACTGAGTGCATCATTTCTCGTCAAGGTTTGACCACAAACAGGAAATTGGACCTGCTTTGATTGTCTGAACTCTTTTTTGATGAAATGCCATATCAAAGAAAAAAAATGGAGTTTACTATTTGGTCAAACAGCCATTTGAGCGTTACGTAACAAATGAGATAAGGATTGAATGTTTGAAGACTGTAATTGTGTGTTTGACGCATGAAAAATGTTGCCTGGTGAACAGATGTGGACATTTCTCAATTCTCATTTCTCATTCTCAAGAGTTACACTAAAGTGACATTTATGGTGCATGTGGTCAACAAAGAGTCACTGTAGCTGTCTGAGCCACAGCGAATGTCAACACAGCACCTTATAAACAACAGTTCTGGCTGAAAAGTGAAACTTGGACAAGTTGATGAGAGCAATTCAAAGCTTTCAACTGTTCACCTTCATGAACAGCAGTTTCTTGACAATGGGTTGTTTTCATTGTTTATATGAAAGTCATTCTTTTGACTTTGATACTGGAGGGTTTTTTGAAATTTTCATTCTGGCTTTAGACCGGCCCTCTTACTAAAAATTGATCTATTTACAGTCCACTCTTGGGTTTGCACAATTTTTCTCACCTGCTCTTTTTCACATCCACATTGCCTGAAACATACAAGATGTAATTTCTGCCACTAGAGGTCTCGCTATCAAAACAGTGAGAACAAAAGATGTGGTTTGATGACTACGTAAAGTAGTGTGGAATCATGGAATTTGTTTATTTCATTGTTTAACAGCCACCATTGCAGACGAAAATCTATCTGACTGACTCAGGTAGAAATGTTCAAAGACGAGGTATTGTTTTAAAGTTATTCACATTTGCCAACTACCGTTCTTACTTTCTGACTGGTGTTGGCTACCATTGACACAATAAAATGCACTGTTACCTTGACTCAAATTACAGACTTCTCAGAGTTTGCACAACATAGTTTTTAACTATGTAACAAGTACAAACTCAAAGCTGAAGAATATAGCTGCAGTCAAACTGTCGGAATTCCATTGGTGTAATGTGTTGGTTTAAAACTTTTTAACGGGCTACTTGTGGTACAGTCTAAAGACAATAAATGTGTCACAGCTCCACATGAAAAATCTTGCATGACACGCACTCATTTGTCTCCCTATAGAGACGCCACTAAACAGGTTGCAGACAAGCTGCAAAACTTCTGCAGTGCATCGCCTGGGACGCTGCCATCTGTTTGTGCATATAAGCTTGTATCTCTTTGTTGGAAGACTGCTGGAGCTTGTTCATGTTGTAGTCAGAATCTATACACAGCCAAACAAAGGTAAAATTATTCTCAAACTTCTTATTTTTACCAACTTTGCATTGAATCGAGCAGCAGTCACCGATTGCAGAAAAGACTCACCAGGTGTTTTTTTTTAGAATTAAATTTTGCGGTCATCTTTCAATGCTCAAAAATATGGATTTGATTTCTTTGACGCTTCACTTCATCACTCACAGCTAGGAGACCGAGTTTCTTTTATATTTGTGCTAATCATGATATACCTCATACTTAAGGTGCATGAATAAACAATAGCAGGTGAATAAAACTATAATTAGAGTATCAACAACAGCTTTTTATCAGCAGGAAGCTTTCAATTGTCTGACTTCAAAAGTTTGAGAAAACCATTGTTGTTTCAAATTAGTCCTCTATCAAGCAAAAGTGTGTACTTCTATACACTGCACTACTTCTACTACACACTATGTGCTATCTATCAAGTCTCTACCCCTGCTATAGAGTGTTGCGGATCTAATATCAATAATGAAATTCTGAAAAAAGACAATTCCAATAATTACCTGCGTCCCACTTCTCATTGAAGAAGCCAGTTCTATAAAAAGCCCTCTATCATTTTCATATGCAGTCATCAAGTCAGACAGGAAAATTCTCTTCCATTTATCACCAGTTTTGCCTTGAATCTACACTTGACTTGTTATTCACATTTTATGAATCTGTTAGGTTAAACATATTTATCTTTATTGTTACATTTGTAACGTTACACTGATGTTTAGCTTTTTACCGAAGTAAAGGACTGGCTCTAGGATTGACTCGTGTTTGAACCCCAGGCCAAATATTTAATGTTGGTTATGTCTTTGTTTTTGTCTTTAAATACAGTGCAAATAGCACACTATAAATGTCAGCCTAATTATAATTTGCACAACATACCAGAAACCACCAAGTGTTTTTGTACTGGAATACTTTGAACGTGTGGTTTTCTGTAGACTCTATAGATTTACTGGTGTCTGTTAAATGTTTTCTTATGTAGGTATTAGAATGCCAAAAAAATTGCATCATGTGAGCACCAAATACTCTAATAGGGAACAGATGTCTCTACAAAACAGGACCACAAAATAAATAATAATGTAGGACCTTGTTGATGTTGCACTTCAGTGGTGCAAATTCCCAAACAAATTAGCAAGTAATCCAAATACCAAAGACCAGCTATCAGACAGTGAACAAAAAACCGCACAATTTTCATGGTAGGAAAACTACCAAACTGTGGCTCACAGGAATCTTGGAAAAGGTTTTAATTTGTTTTTCTGTTGGTTTGCTGTTGTCACATCGGGGACCACAACAGATATAAATCTAAGTTTATTGTGTTGGCTTTGACGTTGTTGTGTTCTGAGTGGTTTTATGCTCTTGTCATGATGTCAAATACACTCATCTAAGAGCTGCTCAGCTGCTTGTACTTTGATTTCTATTTGTGACTGGAAAAAAGGTAGTATGTCCTTTTTGTGTCTGTGCTAAGGTGAATTTCAGGGATGCTGAAGTGCCTTGACCGTATCACAGAGCTTTTATTTGAGCACTGAGTGTGGTCAATGTAAACATGTGATATTGATCAGTAATATATGCTTTAAGGTTAATTTAAACATTGACACAAACACCATGAACTCTTGCTTAGATTTTTCCCAGACAGACATAATGTACAATAAAAACATTGCAAATGTTTTCAGTGGTTATTCAAAGCGTAGTAGACATGACCTAATTAGTGCCTAACCATTAATTAATATAAAATTATGCAGAAAAGAGTAAAGAACTACACATATACATGAGTCCACACATAGACTAGACTTGCTTGGCCATAATGAGGTCAGGAATATGTTTTGACATATTTGCGTCCAAAATAGACCTCACAGTATCTTCACCTAACCTCCGCTAGTCGACCTGTTTACTATAAAAAGATCACAAACAGGCAGGTGTGCGTAGTGACTGCTCCTTCTCATTAATGAAAGGCCGCGAAGTGAGACGAGGATGGGGGGAAAAAAAGGAAATATGTTTAAAAGCAAAAGAAACGCCTTTCATCTGCACTGCTGTTCTACACCTACTAATGATTTGGAGAAAGATCTGACAAATGAGAAAAGGCCCTTTTTTATCAGACATTTCAAAGATTCCTGAGATTCTTGTAGTTAAAGCAGACAACTTGGTGTGATAATAATTCATCATAACTCAAAGGTCTTTATTTGATCTTTAGGAAAATGCCAGAATGCAACACCTTTTTAAAAGGCATCCTCATTTTCAAGTCTGTGTGCCATTAACTAGCTTTTAGGGGAAAAAAGACAGACTATTAGAGTGGCACCACTAAATTAACTATGTTTTGGCCCATGCAGCACACAGTATTGATGAGGTGGAGGTGACTGAAGAGGTTCAATCAGTCTTTTGATCATTTACGACTTCCTGGATATGGAGGAGATCAGTTAAAGCCTTGCTGGCTGTCAGATCATTAGAGTTTCTCCATAGACAACAGTACTTTTCCACAAAGACTTTTTGAAATGATCACATCTATAAAACATAAAATGACTGATGGCATCAGTTACAGTGTCCTGGTGTTGTATATGATAATTTACTTTTCCACTGTAATGACTTTCAGTGACATGTGCTCTAAAATAATGTATACAATCGATGATTAATAGATTGATTGATAAGTAGTTGACAGTTTCATAAGTATGAGACTGTCACAGGTTAATCAAAATAAAAATTCTTATCTACATGACTGATATTACTGTAAACTTTTCTAAAATGTTCTTGAGAAAATTCATCAGGTCTCAACGAGCCAAATTTCAAAAAATCCCATTTTGCTCCCAAAGCTTGGTCAACAGTAAAAAACCCTACCCACAATCCTTAGCTCCCAACACAAATCTGAGACAGTAAAACTGGTTATATGAAATGTTTCAAAGCCATTAGGTGGTACCCAGAAAACATGAACCGTCTCTTTGCAACAATGTAGCTTATTTTTAGATAAGAATGAACTGGGTTTATCTGCATCCTGATTGGCTTCCTAAAATCCTTCACATGTTTTTATTGGCTGGGAGCAGTGGAGCAGCCCTTGCAAGGTCCGGAAGAAACACTCATTAAAATGTGGGTGGATCCAAATTACAGCTTTCACTTTTATTAACTTTGCTTTGTTTTTGTTAACATTGGGAAAAATGGTTTTTGACCTTGGACGAATAAATGCCATACATCTTTATATCCAATAGGTGGCAGTAAAGTTCAATAAGGACAAAATTATTCGATTATAGAAACATGATGCCTCCATTTCACAATCCACATTTAAGGGTAACGCTGATCCTCTAAGGTCTTGCTCAAACCATGATTATAACAACACTTTTTACGTCATATAAAAGTGTGGTTATTGAAATGTAAATTTGCATATTATACCAGATTTGGCTATCAGCCTGCCCTTCTAGTTACTCTGTTATGATTCTTTCTTAATTTACATTAAAAACATTATAAAACTCCTCCTGGTAATTATTAGTTCTTGTGATTTGAGATTCAAAAAGGCACTGAGTCATTTTTCTAGTAAACATTTTTTCCTGTCTCACCATGCACAAATTAGGCAGTAAACATCTTTCCACTTTGTTGCTCCCTATCTCCGCCTCTGTGACTTTGAAGCAGCACTACTGGTTGGCAAGCTCTCTGATTTGTTCCTCGAAAGTGTTATTTTCCCCTGCTGGCTTAAATCCACCAAAGGATGTTATAGTGAACACCTATCCTGTGCATAGCTCGGCTTCCTCATATTTACCGCACATGAAACGTTTTCAAATGCACATTTTGTTCTTTTTTTTTCCCCTCCTCGCACAAGTCAAACACAAACCTGTTCCTCTCACAGGGTACCATTAGGATGAAATATTTGTGCCGCTGCATCCCGGTTGAACCTGTCATTACTGCTGTGACTTTGAAATGTTTCTTTATAAGTTCTAAGTGGTTTATGGCATTCTGCTCCAAACTTCTCTTGACTGAGCCTCAGTAAATGAAAAGAGAAGGTGAATTATTGCACTCTGGCTGAGCTTTAGAAAGCTGCGAGAGTGATGGCTTTCTCTTTTGTTTCAGATCTATTTGAGCGATTACATTATATCTCTCACAATGTCCTTTGATGCAGGGTCAAGGTAGAGCATTAAAGAGCCCATCTTGCCTCTCCAACTAAAGTGGGCTCAGTGTATCAAGCTTTTCACCACAGATGCATTTTGACTAATGGAAACACCTCTGGCGCATTATTGTATCTCATATCACCATGGTGGCAGACTGTAAACCATTAAATAACACAGTCACTGTGTTATTTATACTCTGAGCACTAAGAACAAAAGCAGGGGCAGAAGAGAGTGTTTTCAAGGTGTCCTTAATGGCCTCGGCTCGTGTTCACTGGAGAGCAACTTTAAATCCTGTGGAAGTAAGTTTTGCTGCTAATTGAATTAGTGTACTCACACCTACGGCTGAAAAGCAAGTCAATCTCTGTACAGTTAGTGCTGTGAGGGTGAAAACAGAGAAAAGGGTGATGGAAAAAAAAAAATAAAAAAATAAATAGAAAGATATGATCTGAACCTCTTAAAAGCCAATATGTGAGGTCCCACTGATGAGCACAAGCCAGAGGTCGCTCGTCACATTTCCTCTGCAAAAGAATCAAAGTAGATGTGAACACAGTGCAATTGTGCAACTGTGAATGTTTTCCTAAAAGGTTCTGACACCCAAGTCATAGTTTGTTATTCATCCCTGTTAAAAAAGCTCAGAGTGGGCGACAGACAATTGGAAGTAATTCCTCACAGAGAAAGAGCAGTAATGACTGAGGTTCGATTGGCAGTGGTGGACTGTCAGTGATTTTCCTCACTAACGGCTTCCTATAGTGTTGTTTCAGCAGTTCCCTGTCTTGTCTTATCTGCCTCACTGACTATTGACCAGAGAGGAGGTCAGATAGTATTTTCCAATAATACTCAGCGCTGGTTTTAGTCTCTTTGGTGCAACAGATACTTTCTTTTTGATAGTTCAGGCAGAAAATGTATAAAAAGACAAAACAGGTAATTTTTTCAACCTCACTTTTGGCTATTGGATTTTTAAATTTTTTTCTGACATTTTATAGAAAATCATTAAATAGTAATAAAAAAAATCATTACATTACTTGAAAATGCAAGCCATTTATAATGGCTGCACTAATCCTGAGTAAAAATGTTAAAATTGCTGCCTGGCATGATGATGTTTTACAAGCCAGACAGTGTCTAATCTGTGGTGTCACACAGTTAATCTATTATCTTTCCCTAGAGGACCTTTACAGAGCTCTTATTATCAAAAAAAGATGAGCTGATATTGCTCAATATTTAATGCTGCCATGCCAGATCAGACAAGAAAATTACTCTGAATTTCACCAAATTGTGTTAATGCATGTGGTGGCAAGTAAAGCTACTAAATGACCATTATTCCATTACAAACCAGCCAAACCTGTTCTCACATTATCCGCAGCCTTGTAGGTGCAACACAAACAACACCGCTTTTAAATATTCTTCTTGTAAATGATTTCAACTTATCTAGTCTGTAAGTAGGAATGGAAGCTGTGAGAACTGAGATCCTGTTATGCACTAATCCGACCCCTGAGGGCAGAGGAAGGAACTGAGGTACCTTTTGCCAAAAACTCAGCTCAACCAGATCATGTTAGGAAATACATATCATATTTCCACTTCTCCCCCAAGGAGAAATGCAACACATTTTCATATTTCACCGTTTAAGCTCTCAGAATACTTTCAAGCCAGTATTGGCCTCGGATTTGATTTATGAGCGTTTCATGTTTTTAATGGTGTGTGTGACATGTGACACAAGGCTCTTACAAAGTCACTGAAAGTGCAAAATTGAAAAGTGTTTAAGGACTGCTTCAAGGACTCAGTCAAGTACTCATCCTTTTTTAATACAGCGTTCAGGAAAAAAAACTGTCCCTTTTTCTTCAAGAGTGTGCTTTCTGAACAAATGTGTCTTTAAGGGGTGACTGGGGTTTAATTTGCTTTAACATACTTTGAAATCTATATGTGTTGACAGTTATTTCCATGTGTTTTTAAAAAAATCTTTTTTGTGCTTGACTTTAAGATTAGATGTCTTATTTGTGATTTACTAAGCACTGCAGAATACTGGTTGGTGATATTATTTATTTCTTATCAGGAAAGTTCAGTTAGACTGTAAATCTCTTTCAGTTCAGATTAAAATTGTGTTTAATGTAAACTAGAGATATCAGTTGGCACAGCTGAGTTGTGTATGGGTGTGTTTGTTTGGTACATGTTGACATGTCTGTATGTCTGTGTTGATGTATTTTGTGTGTGTGTGTGTGTGTGTGTGTCTGAAGTGCTGTGCAGGCTGGTGGGAGTGGACGACTGAGACCTTTCAACACAGCCCTTATCAGGAACATACACACTCGCAACAGGTCCAACGAGACTCTGAAAACTGAGGGTTCTCCGATTACTGTCCTCTGCTTTCGTCACATTGTGTTTCTCAATGCCACTTTACAGTTTTTCAGGCAGCAGCAGAGTTTGAACCGCAAACTAAAACCAGCAGATCAGATTTAAATGCGCAGTCGTCTCAAATCAACTTCATAATTGACTAAGCAATGATTCATCTCACAATGGGTTTCATGGTGATAAAATTATCTGATTGGAAGAGATTTAAATAACTTCAGGCGCTGAACTCTTGAACTCCATTTGAATTATTCTCATATCAGCCAATTTATTATTACCTGGTGCCTCAGCCGGCAAGATTTAAAAGCTTCCCTCTCCGAAAATATCTATATTTTTCATCTTCCCCATGTACTTAAGAAAAAATAAGCGACTCCTCTAAAATAGCACTAAAATAAACTCCTTCATCTCATTTGCAATCCTTTGTCTTCTTATTCTATTTTCAGCACTCATTGAGCTGCTTTAAAAAGTTCATGTGATGGTCAAAATGTACACCGTTTCGCTTCTCAAACTTATATTCACACAAGTGTGCATGTCCCAGCCTCTAATGGGAATAAGCTGGCTTCCTATAATTAACCTAAAGCACACTTGTTACAGATTTAATCAGAGTGTTAACGAGGAATATATATTAACCAGAGACCTGCTCATGTAAGTAACAACCTGAGAGGAATATCTATTATTGGCAGTGAAGGTGTTGGCAGAGCATTGGGTGGTTAATGCACAGCTGTGGCCAATTAAAAATGTGACAGCGTTTTGCTTCTCTTTATGTTTGCATGTGTGCTCACAGAAGATGACACAATCCTTGAGTAGAAAAAGGGCGAAATAACACTTGTGCGTCAAGCAGTTAGCTGATATTTCTAAAAATTGGCACAATAATTTTCAATACTCCAACTGAAAACAACAGCAAATGTCAAATGTTAATGTCTTAGTGACAAAGCCCAGCGGCCTTCAGGAACTGCCAATGTTGTCAGTTTTCGAATAGAAGAAGAAATAATAGAAGAAGTGATTTGATATAATTTGAGCGCTACAAAGTCTTCAGAGGGAGGAGCTTTGGGTGGATGGTTTCCTTTAACCATGGCCAAAATACTTCATGTTGAACAGGTGGTTATGCATAATGATGGTGTCCCCTAACCTAACGATGGCTAAACTAAAATTTGTCTTCAAAACAGTGTACACTCTTTCCCCTAAATGCTTTTTGCATGAATTTAATCCACTGTTGAGAGCTTATTTACAAAGAAAATATGTTCTTTTTAAAGCTTGTTTGCCTGTTATTCCATTATTTACTTCTTCCAAAATACTGGGGAGGAACACCAGGAGCGAATCTTGGGATGTGATGCAAATCTGCTGCAGAGCAAATACAGGTTTGTCAAGTGGCAATGTAAAGGGGTTGTTTTTGGCGATGACACTATAGAGAGCTATAGCTTGAATCTGCAGCTCCCTCCAGCTTTATGCAGCTTTACAAGTTTCAACTCATTGTTTAGCTGTATGCAACTCACTCTGTTTCGCTTAACTCTCACTGCTCTCATAGTGTTGTTTTCAGCAAAAGCAAACAGCTAAAAAGAAAAACATTGCACACTACTTGCTTTGCTTTGCACCAAACAGTAAGCAGACAAGGTCATCGACCAGCTGGTGAACAGCATGGTGCGATTAGCAGCTAAAGATTTAAATAATTTCCTCAGGAGTTGGTGTAGATCAGAAGATACATTGATGCGAATGACAGATTGGTGATAAGGTTCATATTTGAGTTTGAAACCCTCCCAGACTATAATCTTGTCTGTTCCAGCCCATTTCTTCAGCACTGCTAAACATTCCTGCTGTACTGATTAGCTATAGGGAAGCTGAACACTCAGCATGCCTTGTAGACTGATCCAAGCCTCTGACTGCTTTTCACTTGATCTCTATCTGGCAGCGCTTTGATCTGAGCATCCTGGGATTGTGTAATCCGCTCATGTCAGGCAATATCTGTCAACTTTTTAAGTCTCTTTCCGTGGAGTATTTTTAAATGTTTTTCTTAGATGAACTTTAGATGAGCATTCTCATGAGATGCCGTCTGATTTTGGAAAACAATCCCACTTAGCACCTTTTAAAGTAAAGGCTTGCTTGTTTGTGCCTTTGATAGAACTTTTTTCAGTAGAAAACACTGCATGAGCACTAAAAACACGATGTAGAGGCTCTGGGTAAAATCAGCAACAAGGCTCTGCTTGCAACAAACGAATAGAAAAACATGTTACAAGCCAGTGATTTGACAGTGAGAACAAATTCATCACTGTGGGAATACTCTTCACCCCGACAACAGAACATTTCTCTGACAGTCTCATAACTGCAGGTAAAATATTATGTGACATTCTGCCAACTGAAAAGTTGCACCTGAATTTGTCCTGGTGATTATGTTTTTCTGCATAACCAGCTTTGAGGGTTTTAATTATCTCTTAACAAACCTAAATCTTTAGTTTATGCACATGTAAATTGCATGCACATCTAAATTGTCAAACTCAAACAACTCTTCAAAGTGAGAACTAATGGATTTAAAGTAAATGAGACAATGGCTCACTATGTGATGAGTTTTCTGTTCATTAATTTATTGATCAGTTCATTTGGTTGCTTTTTAGATTTTACCATGGGAGCAAATGTTTTAATGTGTAGCTAATAGCGTGGTTTTAGATGTGGCAGTGTTTATCAGGCTAAATATATCAACATTTATTGGATTAGAGCTGTCCCTATGTGATTTTATATTGATAGCTGATTACACTATTTTGTCTTGGCTTAAAGAATAAAAGATAACAGTATCATCCTAATATCTATAGAAAATGTGAAAATAAGCTATTAGTTAAATTTATCTTTAACTGTGTTTCTGTGGTCATGTCCTTCCTTTTTGTTAAAACACATTGCCACATGTGTAATCTTATCAAATGATGTATACAACTAGCTTGATAGCATGTTCCTTTGAAATCAATACAATATTACACTGTTTCCCATCCAGTTAATTGTCGCCTGATCAGACCTGCTTGGAGGTGGTTTGCTGCAGTGAAAGGGAAAGAGCTCATGGGAGCTGTAAATGAGAAGCGCGGCTCGCTCTGGAGGAAAGGCAGAAATAACTCAAACAGTGAGAACTTCATGTTCAGCTCATTAAAGGCCGTATTCTTTCACCCACAGAAGTAGTTCAGTTCATCTAGTTAATCAATTCTTTGTTGTTCAGTTAAAATGATACTGACAAGTTGTCATGGCAGTAAAGCAAATTTATATTATTGATTTACTCAGGACAGTTTAGACCAGGTACCAAAAAAGCATTGATAACACCTTCTCTGCATATTGTGATTATTATAAGATAGATAAATGATATTCTGTATCATTGTAAGCTATGTTAATGACTTATCAATGATAATTTCATCTTAGCAAACCAACATAAATTGACATGGACTAAGAAGAAATGGCTAAGACTCCATGTTGATGCTCAATACTATTATTACAGCGTCCACTTATCAGGAGGTCGTAGATTTGATCCGCGGCTCCTCCAGTCTGCATGTCCGAGTGTCCTTGGGCAAAAAACAGAACCCCAAATTGGTTTTCTGTGTGAATGATTATCGTTCTGATGAGCAGGTGGCACCTTGAATGGTGTCACTTCTGCCACCGGTGAATGAATGTGTGAAGGGTTGAACGCCAATTTATGGTGAGACTAGAAAAGAACCACATGAAAGAAAAAACTTTGATACCTTATTAGTTGTTTCTGCAGATTTTGTTTGGATCAAATAATGTTGTTTTTTTTCATTTGTGTCACTGTTATACTATAGAATTGTGTTTTTGTCTCTAAAATCATTAAAACATTGTTAAAGTCAACTGGAAGATAGCTTAGACACACAAATATGGGTGCAGATAAAAATCCTTTAATTGCAAGTTTCTTTGAACATGTGGTTCTTTCATAAGTTCAGATCGTTTCATAACGAGAACTCTTTTAACTGCAAATAAAGTGTTAGCTAAAAACATAACATGGAGGAGACATGACAAAGCACCTGGCAGTGACTTGACGTTGAAATTAAAACATAGAAAATTACCTTCAGTTCTGGAAGCCAAGACTGTATTTCCAACTCATGCAAATATATTTCATTCAAAACTTCCTCCTATTCAGTTTCTATTTTTATATTTAACCATGATCAAAACTTGAATGTGTATGAGCTCTATTAAGGTTTAGCTTATAAAATATGATATAAAATATGAAAAAGGAGCTTCTAATCTGAGCTTTCTCACACATTTCCTGCTCAACTCTGTCTACACTCTTTGTACACTTTCTACACTCTACACACACAAGTCTATCAACAAATGAAGAGCTCTCTCAATGCATTTTAAGCACTGGTGCATACGGTTTCTTAAAGAAACATATGGTAGTGACATGTAAATTAAAAAAAAAAAAAAGTTTGTTAAGACTAGCTGTTGGGCATAAAAGAATCTGTGGACCATGCTGGACATGAACAGATGTGGGATGTTGGAACTATGGGTCCTCAGTGGCATGCACTATTTTTCACTCCGTCCGTGGCAATTCTTAGTTAAAATTCAGTTGGCCTGTCTGTTCAGAGCCGTGTTTACACTGTGTGACCTCAGGCAAAAAAATCAGAAAAACAAAACTCAAAAAGAAAATCCCTCTGCTGTGACTGTTTACCTGAAAACACAAAGTTAAAAAAAGAATTAATGAATAATAGAAATAAAGACCAAGTGCAGTGTTAATTCACCTGAAGTACACACAGCTCAAAGGCTGATTTTAAGCTCTTGGTAAATTCCCAGTGACTGTGATGAGCAAAACTCCATCAGATGTTAAATGACCTTTCTATGGACTCTAACTCCTGTTTGACCTGAACAATCCAACCTGAACAATTTGACACAAAACAGCTTGATGATTGCTTCAGTGTGGTTTCTTCAGAGCTGCTCCACAGAATGAAAAGACAAGAGGACGGATGTTTTTGTGTGTGCAGTCTGCAGTGATTACAACCATGAGAAATTGGTTTGAACACTTTGAAGAGAAAAGTGACAAATTTCATGTCAAGTATGCAGTCTGCAACAGCAAAAAGTGAAAGAAATTTCAAGTGATTTATGAATACAAACACTACTACATGCACACTGAAAATGTAAATGGTAGAAAGTTAATTACCATGAATACATCTTACCCTGTGGAGGTGTTAATCAACTCGTATTATATGTTTAATGAAAAAATAACTGCATCTTTAAGCCTCTTTAATACATTTTGTTTGATGTTTTGCCCCTAACACATGTCGCCAGTTTCTGTCACAGCAGCTGTCTGTGATTTGCAACAACAGCACCAGTTCTCACTTCCTCATGAGACATCAGGGATGTTAACCTGCATGACACAGTATTAGTTAAACCCATGTCAGCACATGAAGTTAACCTTAAAATCAACTTTTTAAAGTCACTTAAATTCTGCCCCACACTCCAGAGAGAAGGGTAGCCTTCAGCTCCATCAGCCACCCGGCAAAGATAGAAACCTCTTATCACAACAAGCAGTGGTCAGGGGGTCGTAAAATGTGTCTGGTTTGAGTCTGTGCACAAACAGCGTAGTGAACTGAGATTTAAGGTGAGGGTAGAGAAACTCTTCCCCCTGTGGCAGGTGAATTTGAAAACAGCCTTTAATTTCAAACTCCCTACATCATTTTGCACAGTGAAGGTCAAGCAAAGTAAAATGAATTAAAAACAAGCAAAAAAACATCTTTTCTTGCTATTATTTTAGTAAAGGGAGGCTTTAGATCTGAAGACGCTTAGTGGATGTTTTCGAAGAAATATGGGAACTTGAGGTTAAGCTGAGGAAGCATTATGTTTTGAAGTTCAAATCGGGAGCAGCACATGTAGATTATTAATAGAGGCAATGAAATATGCCTCCTCTTCTCTACCAGATGACACTAATGCAGCATGTTTCTTGGTGTCTGTGGTGGAGCACAGTCTCTCTAAGTCTGTGCAGCAGCAGATGTAGATGCACAGCTGTGAGCTTGTCACTTTTCCATCCACACAACGATGTTGTAAAGAGTTTGGTGTAGACGTGCTCCACATAAAGTGCCCTGAGATAACTTCTGTTATGATTTGGTGCTGTATGAATAAAATCGTTTCGCTTGCAGGTATTGTGAGTAAATGGGAGAGCAGAGCAGCCTCCATCTGGCATCGGCTAGGGTAAGTTTAGAGCAGATTACAAAAAACATGCAGATTGAGGTAATAATCTGTCAGAATAAGGGGATCTAAACCTTTTAGAACTGTGACCCCTTAAAACAGACCTGGTTTTACTTTGAGTCTGTCGTTACAGGTCAAAGCCTCCAACATTAGTTCTGAATAGCTTGTCAACAACCTTTTTCTTCAGTGACTTCAGCGAGACGATGACAAGACAGCACCAAAGTCACTGAGCACAAACTGAGACTATATCAACATTCAGTTTTGTTCAAAAATGAAAAGACTGATATGTAGTTAAATTACAACAACCAAATCAAAGTATCATTATTTCTATTGATGCAAAAAAGAAAGAAAGAAAGAGAAAAAGAAACAATTAATATAGGGCCTTTGTTATGACCCACGTTGGTAAAAGTTTTCATGTTGTTCATCTGTCTGTTTGTCCCAGTCTCAGGAACACATTATCTCAGGAACAACCAGAGGGGATGTGAATACATCTGGCACTAATGTCCTCTTGGATTAAGGATGAACTGATTACATTTGGGTAGCTGAGTATTCTAAGGTTAAAGTTACAATGACTGTGACCACAAAACCCATTTTTTTGCCATAACTCACTAATTTATATGCTAATAATGCACCCAGGTACATGCACTTTATTTAAAACATACTGTAGTGGCATGTGAAAATTTCATTGCTTACAGTTTCTGTTGGACCTGAATTAGTCCATAAACCCTGCTGGACCTGAACAGATGAACGTGTGGGATGTTGGGACTTGGGTCCTCAGTGGCATGCACTATTTTTCACTCCATCCGTGGCAATTCTTAGTTTAAATTCAGTTGGGTTTGTCTGTTTAGAGCCGTATTTACACTTTGTGACCTCAGGCAAAAAAATCAGAACAAAACAAAACCCAAAAAGAAAATCCCTCTGCTGTGACTGTTTACCTGAAAACACAAAGTTATAAAAGATTTAATGAATAATAGAAATAAAGACCAAGTGCAGTGTTAATTCACCTGAAGTACACACAGCTCAAAGGCTGATTTTAAGCTCTTGGTAAATTCCCAGTGACTGTGATGAGCAAAACTCCATCAGATGTTAAATGACCTTTCTATGGACTCTAACTCCTGTTTGACCTGAACAATCCAACCTGAACAATTTGACACAAAACAGCTTGATGATTGCTTCAGTGTGTTTTCTTCAGAGCTGCTCCACAGAATGAAAAGACCAGAGGATGGATGTTTTTGATCTTGTATTAAAGGATTATTGTATATGTAGTGTGTACAGTCTACAGGGATTACAAGCATGAGAAATTGGTTTGAACCCTGAGAGGAAAATTGGTAACAAATTTCATGTCAAATATGCAGCTGGCAACAGCGAAACATGACAGGAATTTCACAGAATATATATATGCACACTGCTTTATGCAGATTGAGAATGTATTTATATTAATGTAAAGCGGTTTATTACTATAAATACATGTTACCCTGAGGAGGTATTAAATAGCTTGAACTACATGTTAAATGACAAAACAGTCGCAGCTTTCAAGCCTCTCTATTACATTATGTTTGATTTTTTTATTTTGCCCCTAAAACATGTCACCAATTCTCACGTGCCAGCTTCTCTCACAGCAGCTGTCGGTCATTTGCCAGAAAACATTAACAGTTCTGACTTCTTCACAAGAAATCAAGGATGATAGCCTGCATGAGGCGGACATCGGGTCATGTTGTGTGGTCACAGCAGACAGTGACGACTTCATTTTGAGTTAGAACTTTTCTCATCATGTGTTCAGACTTCTTTTATGAGGAGGTAATGGGTATGAAGGTCAAAGTGAAAATCAAAGCACTTCACAGATAACAAAACTGTCCTGGATAACAAAAGTTGTCTTCATCCTCTTCAGCTGTGAGAGACAAAACAAGTTAAAGCCCCCTGAAGTACATATAGCTTACCTCAAAATCCACTGCTAAAAGCCACTTAAATTCTGGTCTGCACTCCACGGAGAAAGGTAATCTTTAGCCCCATCAACCAATCAGCAAAACAGAGACACCTCTTATCACAAGCCGTGGTGGAGGGGTCATGAAACTTGTGTGGTTTCTGTACACAGAATCGGTACACAAACAGCTTAGTGAATCAAAGTGGCACCAACATTAAAGCAGGTGAAGTGGGTCAGAAATGTTTCCTGCATATCTACACTACAGAGCTGTAATCTGCTGAATCTGCCTGCAACATTTCTGCATTTAAATGTCTAAAAACAACTATTTTGTGTAACATATTTTGTTGAGCAGTGTCCTTACATTATCCCTAGTGTTTCCAACTAAGTTTAAACCCAGAGAAATCTGAATTTATTCATTTTGTTTGTAAGTCCCAGAGTAACAACGGTTGATAAGATGGAATTAGGAAAGTAGCTGATGTGCAGGACTAAATATAACAAGAATAAAAAAGTTAAAATATTTCCTTATTTGAAATTATTTCTCCCTATGTCATGTCAGATTTATTTTCATTAACCATGGTGCTTGTTTATACAAGCCATTTTCTTTTACCAAATGTGCTGCAAAAAACAAGAAAATAGACACTGAGCTCCTGAAAGTCCAAGTTTTTAATTAAATGTTAATGTTTTACACAATTTCTTCAGAAGTTTGACTTTAACCAGAATTACACAAACTTTCTGTCCCTTCAACTTTCGATTTGATGGCTTCACTGTCAGATGATTGTCACCAATTCTTGCTTTAAAAAGCAGGATACTGGAAGCGTCTGACACATTTACTCCATCACCAAATGGGAAATGACAGCAATGTCAAAGCAATACAGCAGTTAAACAAAAGCAGTTGTTCCAGCCTACAGACCTGCAAGCATCACCCAACATGCATCAGGGCCTCTGTTCTCTAGCTGAACTTTTGGCCTCCCTGACTAGATGGAGAAGAGAAAAACTGTCTGTCTGTCAGAATTAGCTGGATATCACTGATAAAAATTGTGAAAGACTGTTTGGAACGGCATGAGGCGAGCCCCGATGCTGCTGGCACAAATCCTTGGCAGATTTCTCTTGCCAAAATACTTTCCAAAAAATCTAACTTGGATATTTTCCATGACAGCCCAGGGAGGCATGTCTTACATAGCTTTCTCAATGATTCCTAGAGAGTCCTGCATTGTCTTCATTTGACCTCATCAGGCAGGTCAAACGTGTCGACAGAGTCCCCGGTGACGCAGACTCACTAAGTGCTTTTAATTATTTAGGACCAGACGAGAGATACGTGCCAATACTATAGCCTCAACAAGGTGGATTGCAGTACTTCTGTGGACATAATGCACATAAAAGATGCTCCTCTCCTCATGTTACAGCCTGATGGTCTCACACAAATCTAATCTGACAGGGATCTCCAGGGTTTTGGATGGGGGAGTAACTGTGTGTGTTTTTTTTTTACCTCAGGCTTACGGAGATCATCTCCACATCAACATCTGCACCCATCATGTCAGGGACGTTATGTATAGTCCATGAACAGTACAAAGAAAAAGACTGAACTTTATCATATTGTCTACATATTATTAATAAAAAACACATTGCAGTTAGATGTTGATTAAATAATAAGGTAGATAAACAATTAGCAGATGTCTGATGCCACATGCTGTGTATTCAAAGTGAATGCTGGATACTCCCATTATCTATACTTGTTATCAAGATGTTGTTGTTGCTAAATAAATCCTTTGTATTTGCTTAACCCCCACAGGATACTGTATGTAAAATTATGCACAGGTCACTGCAGTTTTACATATAATGTAATGGTGCATCCATTAAAAGTTTAGAAATAGAAGGGTTCCTGATTCTTGACTGAGTCTTCAAAACACATAAAAGTTAAGTGCATCCCATGAAGATTATTGATAGATGGAGTGAATGATGCCTCCCATCCTCTGCCTGATGAACTGGCATGTTTTTAGGCGTCTTGTTGTGTAGCGCAGCCTCTCACCCTCTGAGTCTGTACAGCAGCAGCAGATGTAGAAGCTTCTGGATTTTACATCCCTGCTGCAGCTTTTCTGAATGGAGAAAAAGGAAAATATAAGATACTTTACAAGATTAAAGCAGAAATTTGAGACAAAAGTTTTAACGAAAGTTCCTTTTTTTCCCTATTTTTTCCCTATTTTATCCCTTTTAATTATCTTGCAAAAAATCCAAGCTTTGCATGAACTTTTCTTGGTTATATTCTCATTAGAATTTACTCCTGTTTGGTTGAGTTTGTTTGAAGCTGGGTTTGGCCTATGTGCATTTCATAAAATGTGTGAAATACATGTATGAAATGCTGTTTTTGTTTTTCTATTTTCCCCCAATTTCTTCAATTTCCTTTAACCCACTATAGTAAAATAACTTTCCCTCCTAATGTCCCATGTTTTTCTTCCTGTGCATTGTAATTTGCAAAAAACAAAGGAAGAGTTTTAAGAACACTGAAATAGAGACATACAGACAGCCAAGGCACAGCTTGGCACATAATAAAGGTTGGTCTATTTTGTAAATTTTTGCATTAATCATCCATAAAATAGCACCCTCATCAGCTGCCAACAAACACACTTCCTGTAATTGTTTTTTGTTTTCAATAATTTGTTGAACTTGTTCTGCCTTTTTAAAAATGTTTCTCAATGATGTTAAACTTCAAGTCAGGATGCTATTAAAGCAATTCAGGTATGACATGAAAAATGGACTTTTAAAGGACCAAGTCAGCACAACAAAGTGGAGAGAGTCAATTAACATGATGAATAGCTAAGCACAGATGAGCCTTAAACAAAAGCCAAAACATTTAGTGTGCCACTTCTATTTCATACATCAAGAAGCAAGCTATAATGAGCATCCAGGTACAAAGCCACCATCTTCAGCCTGCGGTGAACAAGCCAGAGTGTGATTAATTGAGTTTGTCACTCCGCCTTGTTCCCCTCATGCTCTGAAGAGTTGCTCTGAAGTGATGACAGTCTATCCATTAAAACCCGTTTTCTAAATAGCAATAATTTCCTCAAAGAAGCATCTGCTTTGGTGTCACATAATGGCAGCAATAATGAGATTCTCCTTCATGAGAAACTTCTGCTGCTGCAGAGATGCTCAGACAGAACAGCTTTTTAATCGCTTAAGCTGAGTGTTAACGCCTGTGATGTGACTCCTACAGCACTTTGTGCCTCACAGCTTTTAAGATCTTACATTCTCAATGTGTAGCTTTATTATTAATGTCTGTCTTCAGAGTGAAACTCATTGTGCATATTCATGTTAAACCCTTGGTTTTACAGTTTTTGTCAAGCCTGATTTTCCTTTGCTTGTCCAGCCTGAGTTCATTTTGTTTATTTCATTTTTTTACAAGCTGACATTGCCAGGGACAGAATTAAGTCCAAACTGGGCTAATGGCTCTTTCCTCAGCTCTCTTCTTTCTACTCTTCTACTTCCTACTCTGCTTCTCTTTACTCTTGGGTGATCTGGCTGGTCTGACCGGGAGGTTGGAAAGTGCCATGGCCATTGTTTCCTTTGACCTTTATCTATGTGTATGCTAATTTCATTGTGTTCTGGTCAGTAGTTGTGAAGATATATCAGTCTAAGCTGCCAATAATGAGCTCAAAAAACACTAAAACTTAACAAAAAGCTGTCTGAGCTGGGACAAGGTTGGACGAGTGCCGCTTTGCTGAAACTCTGAGTGACACAGGTGCCTTTTCATGTGAGAGAAGTACGTTGGCTGAGGATTTCAGCCATTATTTAATCAGCCTGCAAGAGCATCTGCTCTCAGGTTTTTAAATAGATCATGTAATGAGGTGAGGAGTGCTCAGCTATTCATGCCATCCATTCTCAGCAGGCAACAGAAACAAGCCACACCGTATGTATGGATTACAGGTGCATGCAGAAGTCACAAAGGATTGTGGGATGAAGGTCGTAATTTGTACAGTGGCCAGGAAATGACGATTTAGCAGATGGCAGCTTTAATAAATGAGAAACATGATGAACTTGTGCAAATTCATGCTTGTGGGAAGAACTTTATTCCCCTTTAGGTTACTTTGACAGTAATATTGTGACAGTCTGGGAGTCTTGAGAGGAAACTTTTCGGCAGAGCGTAAACCTTCTCTCCAGACAAATAATGTCCAATGGAGCAGGTGCTGTAAGTCAGTCATGATGGAGTTTTGCCTCCAGGGTTTCTCACAGCTGTTGGTACAGACAGTGTTCAGTCTGCAGAAGACAGTAGATTGATAAATACTGTCAAAAATCTCAGAGGGAAATCCAAGAGGACTGTATCCTCCATGTGTTACCTTCCTGTGAGGTAATTTGCTTTTTTTGCTGCAGAAAGTTTTTGAAATAAAACAGAAAATTTTACGAGTTTATCCAATTTTAAAAATGAAATTTATAACAAATGCTATTCAAACTCAGGTTTTAAGGACACCATTACAATATACATGCATGTGGGTGCATATTTTTGGTAATGGATACATACATGTGTGCAGTAATGCTAAGAAAAACAACTAACAGTACTTTTGTACATTTTATTTAGTAAAATCTGAAACTTCTGCGTATTTCTAAGATTTTAGAAATATATATTTCATATTTCAGAAATATGTCCAATTGTCTGTCCTCAGGGATTGTTTTATTCTTCTTTCATCACAGGTTCATAGTGGGTTAGTTGCAGTTCTGTTCATAATAGACGACACTGAGATTCTGTTTCACCAAACGGGAATTTTTTCTCCCTCCCCTTCCTGTGCTGTTGGCATTACGACCACTCTTAGTTTAACAGTTTTTGTTTTTACAGTTGCTGTCAAAAATGACATCAGAACAGCCCTGTAATTACTTAAGACAACTGTGCTGCATAATCAGCAGCTCATTTGTGTTCTTTTATTTCTATCAGCAAAAGAACCAAAACCTATAATGGTGATCAGCAGAAAATTGTTTTCTTTGGGAGATATAGTACAGCCATAACCAACTAATACTAATCAGGGTTTTTTGTTGTGAAAATTATACACAAACACATGCGTCAAGACTGATTACCATAATTTGACACGACTGCTTTCATCCTGTCTCACAGATAAAAGCAACTAAAAATCAATTTGCTATCAAATTTGCAAAAATAGGAGATGCCACTGCGTTGAGGCAGACTGATGACCATATTTTCTTGTCCTGTGTCGACCCATCGAACTGTATCTTGAGGAGATACTTGGCTTGAGTTCTCTTTGGACAGAGATAAAGAGGCAGAGCAAACGCTGGGTCTGCATTTAACTCAGATGTTCATCCTTGTGGCCATAATTAACTTTGACTTCAGGGAAATCAGCTGTATGAAGGAAAAACCTGGTGATGTTGAAGGATGTTCAGAAAGGAGCTCATACTGTTATGCTGCATGTGCATTTTTATGAAGAAGAGCATTCAGGTCATCACTTAGCATTTTAGATCATATTATTATTATCCCTCAAAAGGCTTTACTGTCAAAAACCTAAAATAATGACAGTGACATTGTGTTTAAATTATGAGCTAACTTCCACTTAGAAGCATATATATTTTTGATATATTATCTTTTATAAATGGGAACAAACAGGTCTGGACTACAAAGGTTTGCCTTGTAGCATGAACCTGAGGGACCAGGATGTAAACCTAAGAGGCCTCAAACTTTGTGTCTTTGGTAAATGTTGGGTGTGATTTATGAGGTCCTTCACAAGACTGTCCCATCAGAGAATATCCATAGATCAGGTGTCAAGGATAGAGCACATTATGAGAACAGTTACATGGCCACTGAGACCATTAAATTCAATATTTCCTCATGAGGGCCTTGGACCTGCGTCTGTGCACAAGAATCATGATCCTACGCCCTGAAATCCTCAGGACATTTAGATACTGTAATTGTCAGCATAGGCCTGTGCATGTGAAAAATCTGCTTTAATGACTAATAAAACATCACATGTGAAAATGCATATTATTCAAATTGATTTATCTTCAGCGTGTGCATGCTTCCAGCCTCAGATTGTGTCTGTTTTGAGCTTCATTCTGGAGCCTTAATTTTTCCATGACAGTGCTATTCCATGTGGTTTAGTTTCACTTACGCCACATTTGGAATAAAAACACAATGTACCTTCCTGCACAAAGCTGAAACTCCCAGGTGTTCGTGTGAGTGTGCTTGTGTTCATGCATGTGTGCATGTGCACCTGCTGCAACTTCTAAAATGAGAGGTGGGGGAGCGAGAGGGAATCTATCAAAACCATTTAACCGCACATAATAGTCTCTCCTGACTGCCGGCTGGATCTCTCATCAGGATCATCTTAACATGGTTGTTACTCTGCCTCATTTGCTTTTCCGAATGATATCAGGCCAGAAACACTTTCAGATATATTGTACAGCACATTCGCTTCTGCCTTCTATATGAGCCTCTCTTTAAAAGGTTAAGTGTGAGCTGTGTGAAATTTTTCATAATAATTTATTACTGCAACTTGTAGTACATTCTGGGAGTAATGTTTCCAGCATTTTCCAGCATATTTATTCACTCCTCCACCTTTTAAGATACTTTTAGTTGATAAGTTATCACAATTTTTTTCCACTTGGTTCTTAACATCTATTTTGTAATTAAAAAATGGAAGAAAATATCAAAAATATGTCCAGCCTTAAAATAAAAGACACTGCTCTCACATGTTTTTCTCCCTCCTGAAATTATTTGCATATGTAATGAACAACTTAATTATAATTTATTATAATGTAATGTGAAAAGAATTAAATAATAAGAGCTTGTGTTTGTCAGGCAAAAAATTGCATTGCTCTTCTGCTGTTGTGCTACTTATTCTATTAGATTAAATGCATCCTGCAAATAAATAAAGTATGGAGAGCAAAGGCCAAATCACCTTTGATCTCATAAATGCCCCTGAGACATGCACCAAAAATGAGATGTATGTAGAAATGCTTATAAATCAGATTACTGCCTGAAATTCCATTTGAAGCCAGGGGATAAATAATCTGTAACGAAATTGTAAAGGGATTAGTGGGACAACAAAAGGAGGACGTTTGCTTGTTTTGTCAGAAAAAATTGGGCTCTGCAGTTATGTATAACAACAAATGTTGTTCAGCTTTTTAAAGTAAAGCCGAGCAGCTTCAAGCTGTTTGGTTGAGTTTGATTCTTGAAGTTTCTGTCGGACACCCTTGTACTCAACTGCGTCTATTCTTCCAGTCTATTACTCTGCCAGTTCGTGCCTGTGTTAACTTCTCTCCTGACTGATTCAAGCCAACAATCCTTTCAACCATCAAATCCCAAATCACAGGTTAGTTTACTTCACTCAAACAACCTCCACTCGCTGAGCCCATCTGTCTCACTTGCTGACATCACAGCGTGTGCATTGTTGTGGTCAATGCTAAATTGATATTGTGGAGCACAAACAAGAGTTCAGGACGGCCTTTGTATTTAGAGCTTTGAGGTTTATTGTGATACAGAGCGATTGTTAACAAGGGTTTTTCAATTTGGAGGTCACTCTCTTCAGCTGCAGCACAAAAACAGTCTGTGTTCTTAAATAAAATTGTCTTATATAATTCAAACTTAAAAACTGGCATCTTAAAGTTTTGCAAGGAGTTAACTTCAAGCTCAGCTTTATTTGTCTCATACACATATTTTAGGACAATGGCAGAAAATCTGTTCCTGCAGTTGTTTTGCTGCACTGTGCTATGAAATATACATACAAAGCCGCTTGAAACAGGATTAAGGATTAAAATGTTAAAACATTGAAAAAGGATTTGAAATAATGAAGAAAATGTAAATAGACACGTAACCTAAACACATAATGTAAAACTAGACAGCACAGACAGCACATCTTATGTGTACCTTGTGTATAGTAAAGGAGTGTATGAGTGTATTTGTCCCCCCTGGTGTGTGGGGGTGCAGCCCCCTGGGCAGTGTCCTCTATAAGCATCCAGACTCCCTGAGGCAAGAAGCTCCAGCTGAGCTTCTGAGGTCTTCAAGCTGTGGTATCTTTTGCCTGACTGCAGCACTGAGAACAGGCTGCAGTGGGGTGGCTGGAGGTCCCTGACTGCCCTGGTTTTACTCTGCCATGTGTAAGTGTCCTGCAGGACAGGTAGGGGGCACTGAGCGAGACGCATGGCTGAAGGTACTAGCCTGTGTTTTGCAGTCCTGCATAGTAGCATTACCAAACCATGCCATGATGATCCCAGCATGGAGGCCTATGATGGTAACTGTGTAAAATGTCCTGATCACCTGCTGTGAGCCTGAACGCGGCCACAGGTCCTTGGTGAAGTGGACACCAAGGTTTCCTGAAGCTCCTCCACCTCTCCTCTGAAGTCCTGCTCATGGTCATAGGGCTGTGGTCCAAGTTTTGAGTCCTGCCACAACAAGCTACTTTGTTTTTCCGACTCTCATGAAGAGGTTGTTGGCCTGAGATTAGGAGGTCATGTGCTCCACCTCCTCAAGGTGAAGCCTGTCCAAATTTTGGTTGATGCATTTGAATCCTTTATTTCAATAGTTATAGATTAGTTATATAAGTTTGTTTGTTTGTTTGTTTGTTTGTTTGTTTGTTTGTTTGTTTATTTATTTATTTGAGGTATAAGCCTTTCCAGATGCAAAAAAGGAAAATACCCTCAATCTGTTCACTGCTAACGTGGCCTGAATGTGTTGGAGTGGGTGTGATCATTGAGGGGTAAAAATAGATCTGTTGGTGCACAGACAAAAAGATTAGTCATACGACTATAAACCATGCAAAAGCTTCAGTAGCTCAAAGGAAATACAGAATTGTAAACACTTTCCGTGTGTCATCATTTTAAGTTTGCTTTTTGGTGGCCATTAACATACTGAGAGCCTAATTCAAGGTCTAAATAAATGACAGGCGCTCACAGTGGCCAGTCCTTGAGACAGGACAGGCCACCTCCGGCCTCCGGGAAGACACTTCTCATTAACCCGCCTCAGCAGTTTCACAAGACAAAGGCCACAAGACCTCTCATATCTACAGAGACAATGCAGTGGTGGCAGTTTGCCTCGTCTTTTTTCTCCTTCAAAGTAAATTACATGAAAGAAAAATCACCAAGTGGACAAAGTTGTTCTGCAGGTTATGGAGGAAATGTTGAGCTGTGCAGAAAGTTTCCAGTGCAGACAAAGGTTTTGGAGAAAAATGTCTGTTTTTGTGTCCCTTTATTTAGATGTCATTAAGACTGTATTAATGGACATAAACAAACAGAGCCTCACAGATTTATTTGTACTTAACTATTAGCTCCTTTGGCCTACAGTCTATGGCAGATTTTCAGCTGAAATCACAAGCATTTTTATCCTGCTATGAAAGTGACTATAAAAACTGACTATATCCGGTCTGTTGGAATGAGTGGTCGGCTTGTGATCAAATTGTTGACTATTTCTCAGCGATTACAAGTCACTGCCACCCAGTTACTGTACGTTATTACTTACATTTTGTCATCAAAGTCATGTCATGACTGGTTGTGTTGTACAAAATGCTTTGAGCTTTCTGGTTTTCCCACTGCACCTCCCCCTGCTGCAGGCTCCTCAACATTGGCATCACTAAACAAACTAAACTGGAGTCGCAGTGAGTATACTGTCGTACGCTTGCAGTTCAGTTATTTGACAGCAGTTTGAGAGCCTTTGAGAAGATGCCAAATTCAATTATGTTTGGAGTATACTGCCAGCCTCCAGCAAAATCCTCAACTGATCACAAATCAAATCTAATTTCTTCTCCAGAACTCAGTGAACCAAGTTTGAAGTCTGACTGTGTACTGAAAGATAAACCCATGTCTTACTTTATTTGCTCCAATAAACATTTAGGATGGACTCTTAAATCCCTTATCAAAGAGGGCAGGTCTACCACTGCACCGCTCCGTGCTATCAAAGTCGCGGCATCCTGCAGGTGTTCATTAAGGCCACAATGTGACAATTTCTCTCCTGGCCTCAGTCTGTCCCTGCAGGCATAGGAGCCCGTCATGCAATTACCCACCTCAGGCCTGCAGTGGTCCCCGAACAATCAATAGCAACAGTTCACTGACTGGGGCTTCCAGCAGTTTTACAGGTCTGCCACTAAGTAGTGCAGCAGGTTGCAGAGGTGGGCTGGAAACGGATGGGGGCAAAATTTTTGTCAGAAACCACAACGGATATCTTGAAATGCTAGCAGTTGTGTTAATGGAACAAGATCTTATTTAAAGGAGTTAGAAAGTTTGATATTTGTACTAGATGATGAGTTTTTGTAGACATTTTTAAGCCAAGTTTCCAGGCATATAAGCAGCAGCATTTTATTTTAAGAGCTGCTCTGTCTTTATTTTAAATTTAAAGCAGTATGTGGTTTGTCTATTTGTGAAGTCAGAGATGCACCAAAGACAGATCAGCAAAATAAATATTAACTCTAGCAGGAGTTTTGCTCTCTACTGTTTCTTATCCAAATCAGTTTGCTGCTGCATGAAGTCGACTGTGTGTCACGCTGTGTTTTATCAACAAGAGGATTTTCAGTTGATAAAAAAGATAAAAGTGTGAAAAGGTAGCATCTGTTCTGTGTCTCAAGTGTGGATTGAATTAAAAACGGGAAATTCAGTTTGTCACCTTTGCGGAGCCTTGCCTGTTTGACAGCTGTGATTTTTAGAATTTTATATCAGAAATGAGAAAAGAGAATATTCATGATTTACCGGCTTTGATCGCATGGCTCAAGTTAGACTTTTAAGATATTATTACTGATTATAGGGGAGAAATAATATGCAGAACTGCTGCAGAACTTTATCTTGAATTGAATCAAAAATTGAATCAAATTTGGGTTTAAAAAAAATTATTCACGTTAGAAATTTGCACAGAAAACCTAATCCACATTTTCTCAAATTGGGCAGTGTGAGAGCCTTTGTGACACAGTGGATACTCACATGTTGAACAGCTGCTTTAGCTGGTGAGTAAGAAAAGAAAGATGTAAGATGTACAGTATTTCTTTCAATGAAGAGTTACTGAAGAGCTGGAAACAAGTTGTCAGAGCTTAGCCTGTGGCCTCTTGCCACATCAGCATGTCCGAGTGCTGCTATTGCCTCCTCTGCTGTCTTTAAATGTCTTCTGCTGCACCTTCTTCTGTATTGCTGCTCTTAGGATTCATTCATTGCTATCTGGAGTCTTGCTTTTGCACACTTGAACTCCTTCTTGAGGCTTGTGAGGCATAACTTGAGGACATCATCTGCATAGGAGCTTATGGTGAAAAGGCACCATTTCCACCATGAACCTCAACCATTTCTTGATGTCTGTGACCTCTCTTTCTCCACTGTTTGGATCTGGACCTCATGGACAACAAGGTGCAACAGCAGCTGGGATAGAAGCCCCAACAGCAAACAGCAGGTCTTTAATCTTCCAGACAAAGAGGTGTTCAGTCAATATAACTTGTTATGCAGGCAGTGTAATATCTTGTTGCTCTGCTGTTGTATCCCATTTCCAATCTGTACACGTGATTTGGCAAACAATGAAACAAACATTACCTCATATGTTTTTCACTCTGCATCTAAACCATAAAAACTCTTCGTTTGGAAGATTATTTTACTGTGTGGTAAGCAATCATTCAACTCAGTGGCGAGAAGTTACAGTCACGCAGCCAAAACACAGCAATTCAAGTCACATGGCTGCAGAAACTATGACACACCAAATGAGCATAAAGTGTCTCAGGCAGTTATTATTTATTAAAACTGCATCCACAGGCAGTGTTGTAACCCTGAATTCAAAGCAGGGTGGCAACGACTGCAAATAAAAAAAAAACAAGGCTTTGGTCATTATTTCCATAGGGTCACTCACAGGCGGTGCCTCAACAGTAAAAACACTCCCTGAACGTTAACACACAGTCTGTTATACAGATGATACAGACTGAACTGTTCCGGTCATGTGTAACAAATCACATTCCCATGTGGGTTTTCAAAAGTCAGCGCACAGATGTGCCTCGTGATTATTGTCCACTTCATAACACACACATTCATCACTGGAATGCTCACACATGAATAGAGCTTAATTCAAATGGATTCAAAGGACTAAATGGAAAGATGATTGTAATAGATTTAAACTATGTTGTGCACAATTTACTGTCACATTTCTCTTTAGAACTTTGGAGAGTAATTATAGCGGCTGTATTTTCAGAAAGCTGTAAATATTTTCTAATAATTAAGATTATTCAGATGGTTTGAGCAGGTTTTTTTGGCCCTGTGGTGCCTCTTCAGGTTGTTATGGTGCCCATATTTTCCATTGCATAGCTTTTGGGTAGAGTTTTCTTAAACCATTTCAACATGATTTGATTTTTACTTTTTAATCAAGTCCATTAAATATAAAGTCAGAAAGAGAGTTGCTCAAAAAAACAAATAACACAATACATATTTTACAGATTTACTTTTTTTAACATCTTCCTTCCTGTTTTGACTTTCATTTAGTGGTGAACGAAAAAAAATCATTAGGTTTACTCATTAGTAAATGCACTTATCTTAAATAAAACAGGTAGAACTCAACCGCAAGAAAGGTAACATACATGTAGGAGTAATAATTTAGATCCTCCTTTAATAAGGCGGAGTCAAAGTTACACACTTTGTTCATGCAACCAGCAAACTTAGCTCATGTTGCTTCCTCCTTCCTCCCTGCCTTGTAGTAAGCACAAACTTACCAAATGTGTCCATTTTTTCTTGTAGAAAAAGTCTCTTGAGTTCAGTACAATGTTTAGTTTTTACAGATTGTTATTGAATAAAAATATAAATAAAAGAAAATTAAATAATAATAAAAGGTCTAAATCATCTCAAAAAACTGTCTATGACTAAAAAACCTTTGCAATTACTGAATTGTACATTTAAAAGTCAAAGCAAGTTAATTGAGTTAAATGTGACCTTATAAACGTAGAAATGCATGAGAACAGTCATTCTTTGTGCACCCGACATCACTCCAAGTTTTGAACAGGAGTGAATAAAAAAATCCATTAACTTTAATTTAATAAAAAACAAAAGCTGTGACAAAACTATTAAAGATGCCAAAGATTGTGGAACAAATTATTTTAATTGTAGTAAATAAGATACAGTGTGAATGCGTCAGCTGCAATCTCTGCTCCAGATGCAGTTGTCTGATGATATTAAATTCTGCCAAATTAAACTTCATCAGCAACATTAACACAGTAATTAGTTTTTTTGTCTCACACACCTTCTCCTCTCTCTGACATCAGCTTCTGCCTTCATTCTGCCATGGCTAACAGCTACTCTTATCTCCTCCAGCAGATGTGTGTTTAAAAGGAAAGACCTATTAAGTCATTAATAGTTTCTCAAGATCTCTTCTAGACCCAGGGGAGAGATAAAGCGGTTTTATTTCTTAAATGCCTCTCAACCATTATTATCATGAGGTACATGCTGTTTAATTATCATGAAAGCCGGCAGAGCACACAGTAGCACCACAGGCGAGACACGATGAACCTCATCTCTTTATCCTCCTGGTTTTTAACTCCCCGTTTCCTTTTCCAAATATTCATTCCACATCCAAATAACTAGGTTCATGTTTCTACTTTTTTAATGTTGTGCAGCCGTGTGTGGTGAAGCTCTCCTGATAATCCAGGTGAGGTAAGACTTAAGAGGCTGCATGCTGTGCCCCAGTTACTGCACAAGCAGAAACAGGAGGTACTTCTTCTTTAAAAAGGTACAAGCAAGCCCAAAGGAGTCAAGGTGTTCTGTGAATGAAGAGACATGTTTAAGCTCTAATCATTTCCTTATTGAATTGTAGAAACAATTTCTTTATTGTAGAAAAATCCTCTGAATTGAGATTCCAGGCTTTGGGAAGTTTATTCAAGTGCATTTAAAATGGATAAAAAGACACTGATGTGTATGATGAAACTATAATGAATAATATATGTTAAACCTGCAGTTAAAGTTCAAGCTGAAGTTTACTTTTATCAAAGTCACTTCCTTACTCACCAAGCAGTTGTTTAACATCATTATAACATATTTTAATTTGTTTTCGGCAACTTGAGAATCTAGAGTCCAATATTCAGTCTGGCCCTATTTTTGGTCACCACCAAATCGGAAGTGAAATATCTGCCTTTTTGCAAGCTCAAGCTCAACTGTGCTAGAAACTCTGTGTGTGCTGTGTGGTGCTGAGCAGGTAGTGCACAGTGGGGGTCTAAGCGCTTTTTCTGAGGAAATAGGTGCAGGTGATTTACACCTTAAGTGTAATGAAAGTGAACCAAAAACAATGAGTTGAATTAGTCTGGAAAACTGTTAAGTTTAGCTGCGAAAACAGGCAATAATGCTCTGTAGGTTCATAATTATGAATGACTCTTCACATAGTTATCACATAGTCATTTTTTTACATATTATAAACACATTGATTAAAGTTGCCTGTCATCTGTAAAAGACATGAAAACGACTTCATGGATATTGTACAGACATTTTTGGTAGATATAAACATACATTATGCTTAGTTAATAGCTTCAGTGGATCACAGTCTATCAAGTGGATGGGTTGAGGTTAAGTTCTGGTTGTTTTTATATACAAAAATCCATTGGTTTGAGTCATAACACACCTGGTTTTGTCTCCTGAAACTAGGTGCTTATCAACCTGACGCCTTAATGTCACACTCGGTCTGGGACACCACAAAAATGGCTGTAAATTCTGTGAGGTCTAATCTTAAAACCCACTAATTTTTGTTCTCAAAACAAAGCCACACCTTGCTTTCACAGTTTATCTTTGTTAAGATTTGACACAGTTTGCAGCATTGTCCATCTGCAAAATATTTTCACTCTTACAGTTTATAATAGAGGCTGGTTTATTAGCTGTTGTTCATCCAATACTAGTAAACAACACTACTTCAAAGGAACAATGCCACATCATCTGCAGTCAGTTCTGAGACGAGGAGAAAACATACAAATGCATCCTCTTAAATTAACCGCCTAAACCAATTCTGTCTGTTAAGCACCACAAGTTTCTCAATGTTGCTGTGCAACTCTTTGGATTAAC
This sequence comes from Acanthurus lineatus, assembly GCA_029814665.1. Lineage (NCBI taxonomy): Eukaryota > Metazoa > Chordata > Actinopteri > Acanthuriformes > Acanthuridae > Acanthurus > Acanthurus lineatus. The sequence goes on from JAPZDV010000026.1 coordinate 19,169,561, forward strand.
CGAGGCACATGGATGTGAAGGTAAGCGGAACATAAATTATCTGCAGACAGTTGGCCGCTCAAAAGTAGCTGTTTTTAGGTCACGTTTGGTCAATTTTGTCAGCAGAGACAATTGCAGCTATTCAGCAGCCGCAAGTATAATAATTTGATATAACAATTTTATCCTCAATTTATGATCCTCACACCAGTTATGTTCATTGCACATGCCCAGACACACACCAATCTTAGACTCAACCAATAAAATGTACAAACATGATTCTGCTCACACACACATGCACACACACACAGAGGCGACACTGAGCTCAGGAAGCAATTGTCTTTCAGCCTGTGAAAATAAATTAGTTCATTCAGTGTTGGAAACTTTCGAAGTCTGAAGAGAAAAGCTCTTTAGTGTGAGAGCGTGTGCATCCTTCCTCAATCAAATCAATGGCATTTCTACATGGAGCTGCCTCTTGTTCCCTGTTAGGTTTGATACTTGACTTGGGTGCATTGTACTGAATTAACAAGTCATCTCCTAAAAGGTGAGAAACACAGCTAACTGTTTTCTCTTCATGGCTGATTCCACAACTGATTAATTGCATTTCTTTATCTCACAATAACTGAGCTGCTTTTTATGCACTATGTGTTTGTATCAATGCATAAGCAACATACTGAACAAAAAACCCTCCAAAATTACATCTAGAGTGTATTTGATAATTTCTGTAACTTTACAAAACCAACAAACAGACATTTGCATCCACTTTGCACTACAAAAATGAGAATGTTTGGTTTAAACTTCTCTTTCTTGCTCTTTTTTGTTCTTTAAACAACCATTTCTATCACTGTTCGCATGTCCAAACAATTGCAATACTTTGGACCAGAGACTTTAAACCAGAGACTCTCTAAAAACATGAACTGTAATCTTTTATATTCAAACAATTTTCACGTCCCTTGTGATTGCCAGCTGGGGTGTGGCAGACACAGCTGATGTTAAACACACTGTTAAAGCTATTTCCATTTCAACATGTTCTCAGATTGTCTCACTTAAGCCATATTTTCTTAAATTTGTTCACACCAGCTATTTTAGTTGTTTCATCTAAATAATCTTGTGAGGCTGTCATATACCTACGAAGTTCCTCATCAGCAAATAAATTATTCTGAGTCAGTGTCTTGTGGCTGAAGTGTGGAGCCTGAGTCATGTGCAAAACTGTAATTTGTACTTTACTTTTCTGCATGTTTCTCAGTTAACAGTTTTTTTCTAAATGTGTGCGTGTACAATTTCATATTTGAGCAATTATTACACAAAACATAATGTGACATGTGCAACATCTGATGTGCGTAAAGTATTCAAAGAATCAAAGAAACCAGCATCGTGTAAGCAAAGATTTTCGTTTCCACAAAGCTGCAGTAATCTGTTTCTCTGCAGAAGGCTAATTATTTCAAACCCTGCCAAGCTTTTGTCAGTCCACAATTCATTTTGTTTATGGCTCTGTGCAGTAAAGACTTTGTTTTAATTTACAGCCGAGTTTGAACTCTATTCTTCTTCATGCACGGTCACATTAAAAGGGATTTTGAAGGCAGCAACATTTCTCTTGAGTTTCACTGTGATGGAGTTAAAGGGTAAATGAGCCTTTATTCTTCAGTGACATTTGACAGCAAGCGCAGTTAGGAGACTTTGGTCTTTATCACTGTAAATAGTTCTGAGAAACTATTTTGCAAAGTGGAATACAGTTTTGTATATTATAGTCATTTCTGTGCTGTTTTAAATCGTAGATTCTGCAGTTTTCCTGAAAGCATTTCAGTCAAACTCCATTCTTGCTTTGGTTGTTGCATCAGCGTCTGTGCCTGTTGTATTTTTCTTCCTGCTCTGCTGCTCTTCCTCAGTGAGATGTTCATCTGTAATGTGCAAGCAGATAAATCTAAACATTTAAATTTTATGAACAAGCTAACAGTTTTGTATTTGTTTAGCTGATAATCAGAAAATAAAGTTTGTACAAGGGTTTGTGTGTGAAATAAGTTTGAACTTGTAATTGTTTAGTTTTTCTCCAATTAGCTCCTCTTCCCTCTGTGCATGTTTGTTCCTCAGCCAGTTTGACAGCTGCTGAATCTCCATTTACTTTATTATTTATTTGTTTCACCATTAGCCGCTGCCCAGGTAGCAGCTGTTCCTTCAGAAGCCTGCAAAGCTTTTAAATACTGCAGTTTGCAGATACACAGAATTCATATAAGACCACACACAACTGCTGTTAGTAGTTGACACCCAACAAAACGAATGCAGCTTTAACATGAGCTTCAAAGTTCTGCATTAATTACTTTTTTTCTGTCTTTTTAATTGAAATCTGACTTTTTAAATATATTTTACTGATGTTTATTACATTTACACTTGGACAGCAGCACACTAATGGTTTATTTTACTGTAAATACATTTTTCCACACTGCAACAACTGTTTAAGCACAGAACAGTGACTGGAAATGGATGTGAGAAATGGAGATTAAATGTATATAGATTTATGGTAATTTAAATAAGACCCACTTAACATGGCAGCTTGCATTAAACCTGTGTTTCGCTGTCGCTCTGAGTTACTTATTTTCTCATCTTCCATCCTCTGACTGACAAGCTGTTCCCGTCTCCCCCGAGGAGACCAGTTATGGTCCATGTCCCCATCAGGGCAGATGAATTATTTGTCTCCTCCTTCCATTAGTGGGGTGGGGATAATGAGACATGGCAAGCGAGAGTTCAACACAGTGGCATAGACATCGCATTGAATCAGGAGGACTGTTAATCATCACAGAGCACATTTTCAACGCTGCTGTCATTTCTCTGACTGCCCTGATTTGTATGAGGGGAGGGCTTAAAATGACTTTTAAATGCCTCATAAGAGCCCATTATCAGTAAATGCAGACAACTGCATCATAAGTGGAATATTTTCTTTTTCTAGATCCATACCCCTGCTTTTTATTTTTAATTGTAAAAACTGTCCTTTTCAAGAAGAGACGACCAAATTTATTGCATATTCCGCTGTGAACAAGCTGGTAAATGACATTGTCAGATAACCAGTGACTGCAGCATGTTAAGTTATATTTATGCAAATGAGAATAGGTTTCAATACCTGAGAGAAAAACATGAAATGCTTATATTTGTTAGCTGTGACAACACCCAATTGAAAGAACTTAAAGATATGTAGTTCTCTTATCAGCTGACAGAAAATCAGTGCTAATAAATTATACTGCAATATGTGTGAGGCTGAATTAATATTGGAGCCAAAAGCAGAACTCAGACTCTCGTCCTGCAATTGTTCAGTTGCAGATTTATTGTAAAGTTGTAGAAATGGAGGCTCTGAGGACCGAGCCAGAAAATACAGTGGAGCGCAGCAGGCGGAGAGAGCCGAGCTGTTGGCTGGAAGGCAGACTGGCAAACACTGGGACAGACCACAGAGGGATGATGAACCTGAGGAACTGATAAACACAGAATTAAACAGGGTTTAGGCAAACTAAAGAAAAGTACTGACTAAACTGAAAACTTGGCTGTAGCATTACAACCATATTGCGAGTTGAGAAAGCCTTGCCAAGAGAAACACACAGAAACAGAGAGAGAAGACAAACAATTGACCAAAACAAAAGGATGGGAAAACAACAGAGTGCATTAGAAATGAAAGGGAGGCACAGGCACATGTTTGCTTGAATCTATTTACACGACCTTATGTGTCACTTCACTTTTTTTGCCTTTACTGACGTACGTCACTTGTGATTTTTGCAACATTTTCCACTTTGGTCCAAGCAAAAATAATGAAGCTCGATATTTTTCTTTCACCTTGTTTATGCCTTTTGCCAGTTTGACTGAAATGTTTAACATCAAGCCACCAACAAACTTTCACGCACAGACTCTTGTCCAATAAATCTTTTAGCACTGTCCTTCTGTGGTGTAGTCGGTGAGGTGTGGGCACTGGGAATTGAATCAGCTTACTTCACATGCCATTAAGTGGAGAAGGTGAGAAACAAATCCACCTGCCTAGCTGTTGCTAACACAATACGCACTCCATCAAACGGGTCCAGCCGGGGCACAATTTAGAAGGCAAAGGACACATCTTGTGCAAATCAAGATTGATATTGCAGAGCTGTTTTCACTGTTAGCTGTTGATTGCCAATGTATCGTGTGAGAATTGAATGCAGCGGCTGCAAAGTGTTCAATTTCATGCAGTAAACCTGCTTTGCATACAGTCTGCATCCTGTTTTCTCTTGTACAGCTCTTGTCTCCCAAACAGTCTACAGAATTAAGGATTCTGGATGTCTGCACCATGTAAGAATGGCATTTGCCTCCTCTGTTACTTGTCTCCAATTATTTATTTCCATCCAGAGAATGTCAGGCCGCTACACAATGCATAAAGAATCTGTACTCCTTATTGCTTAACCTGTGCCTTATTTGTGACCTTTAGGGAATTATTAAAGGCTTCGTAACAATGATACAGCCATGTGCATTGCCACACTGAGGCACACAAAACTGAGAAAGTGCCTTGCCTGCTGAATGTTTCTCCACCATCATTTCCATCTGCCTTAAATAAGAGAGCAATCACCGTGCTTGTGAGTCATCCAGGTTGGTAAATTTGCACTGCGAGCGTTTAGGATTCAGTGCAAAGTCCCCTCAGGCAGAACCTGTCATGCTATCGGTAAGTATGCATACATACACAGTTTCATGAGACTCAGGTTTCAGGTTTTGACGCTATATCACAGCTTTTTGTTGATCTTCATCACATTTTCACTGTTTTTTTCTCATTCAGGATTATACTCAGAGCAGAGAGCACATGATAGCTTGATGCTCCTGCATCGTTTGACTGAACAAAACTGATGGTCCTGAAAAGTGTTTTGGGGAAAACTTTCACTTTCATTGTGTTTGACTTCACAAATCCAATAATACAACGTAGAAGAAACGACCATGATGTTTGTTTTATTGCTCTGTTAGATTGTAGCTTTTTAAAATCAAAATATTTGTTGTTTTTATTCTATTCTCAACCCAAATGCTGGGGCAAAAATGTTGATGTCACTTGTTTTTTTTTCCTTTAATATTTGCATTTAGCAACAATAGCATGATTGTGCAAAGACTAGTTGGGAAAGAGCATCAGAGAACATGGGAATACAAGGGGAAATGAACAATAGATGAGATACATGCAAGGCAGATAAAACAGTCAGAGAACAGGAAAGGTTGTGGTTACAGTAATAACAAAGTAGCATTTATTTCAGGTCAGTGACAGGATGCAAACTCCCATTCAAATTTCCAACGTATTACAGTTAAAGGCCTCGTTTATTACATGGACAAGGCTGCATATTACAATTTATGTTGAGTATCAATGCCAATACAGGAAGTAAAGGGATGAGGAGGTCAGATGGGTGGATGAATCTGACTTTTATTAACTGTAACCACCATCTTTATAATGTTGGTTAAGTTATTTTATAACTATCATAGTCTTAAATATTTTAGTTGCACACAGGAAACCTGCCTTACCCTCATTTTCTAACAGGGATCTGTCCATAAACTTGAAGGAAAAAAAACTAGCAGCCTCATTACATGTTATCTTCTCCTCGCAGACTCACTGACTCAGCTTCACACTTTGGTTGAGGAGGGCCAACTCGTGTGACACGAACATGGTCTTGAAAATGATTTTATTCCTCCAGCATGCACAGTATAAAGACATAATGAGAGTAAGATGTCTGAAATTAAGCAATTTCCCGCAATCACATCACTTCACTTTGTTTCTTGCAAATGAGCAATTTGGTCTAAAAACATTTTCCCCTCCTTCCCATTTTCTCCAATTAGTCCGATAAGAAGATGAGTGTTTCACTGAGAGAAGACGAGTTCTGCTTTACTGAAGGGCAAGTCTGCATTTGCACAGCATTCACATTCAGCTTGGAGTTTTATGATTTCTCTAATTGCAAAGCAACCTTACTGAAAAATATACATCAATTGATTTAATAGTTTTCTACTTAATGTTTAGTATTTGACCAAAACAGTAGCAGAATTTTACCCCAAACAGCCTTTTTATTTTTATTTTATTTTCAGCCTTTTATTT
>JAPZDV010000026.1:19177653-19202658 GCA_029814665.1 Acanthurus lineatus
TTTATTTTATTTTCAGCCTTTTATTTTTAAGTATTTTAAACACATCTCATTATACCTGGTTGCCAAACTAACTTATTTAATGATAAAAATTCCAGATGTCAATTCTGGTTGATTTGGTTACACTAGTGGTTATTAAACAGGTTTTGTTTGAGTTCTTAAAAAGTCAAAAATCTAATAATCTAAACTTTGAACCTTTAAATATCAGGTTTACAATTTTGACAGATATTAATAATTTAGTAGATTATGAGGTTGATATTACTTTTATAAAGTAGCAATTAATTTAGTGTCACTTTTAAATTTCTTTTAGGAAAATATTTGTATTGATCAAACTGTACCAAAACTAAAAAACAAAACCAACATGCCGCCAATAACCACTAATTTAACTAATAAATCAGGTCACAGTTAATCAGAGCACCACCCACAAAAGGGTGTATGGTTTAATATTTGTCTCTACTTTATTAAAAAAAAATCTAATTTTAGAAGTAATAACATGCTTCAGAAAAGCGCATTTAGGGCGGAGTTGAACCCCACTTAAATAAAGAATTTGAAGGCTGCTGCACTTTGTGCAAGAAAAGGCTCAAATCGTGCACCTCTAAAGCTTTTATAACAAAAGTTCGGACCTTTTTTTATAAAGGCATTAAGTGTCGCGAGCTATGTCATAAACACATGAAGCCGCTGTAAAAGCCATCAGCAGACAACTGCCATCATTCTCCCATATTGTTCAGTATTCATACTGGGATCGTAATCAAAGTCCAGCCTTAGTCAAACCCAACACACTCTGCACTGACAGCGTAACACATGCATCTCCAAGAGCGACCTCTGGTTAAGGTTGGACGTGAATAACTTTTAAACTGCATTATCATTGTTCTTTAAAAGGTCCTACCATCGCCCTGGGGGGCTGGAGTGCACCCCGAAGGCAATGGAAGTGAAAGCACTCATTACAGCATCTAAAAGGATTATTTGTAAGAGTAAACTTAAGTGAGCGTCAGTGATTTTGGGGTAGATACATTAAAATTATTAAACAACAAAAATTAGTATTAATAGTAAAACCAAATTTTTTCTTGCTTGAGAGAAAAGATAAGAAGTATCTCACATTAGTACAACAATAAGTAATTCACACACATCTCATCTTATCTATCAAGTGTAACCTTTAAAGAAAGCAGAGGATGAATGACACTCTGCTTGAGCTCCTCTTTTTTATTCTGTTCCATGTGAGGAAGGTGAACTTTTGTGTCAAGCACAGAAATACCTGCAGCAGCCTAATAGCACACATAAAATGCATTTATTCAACCCCCAAAAATGAACGATTCTGCCCCTTTGGGGAGACCTTCAATAGCTGCACCAGCACAATGAATAGTTAAAATAAAGAGAAGGCAATTTCACACACATTCACCCGAAAATGGCATTTAGATCTTTGGCAAATTACATTTTACAAAAAAAGAAAAAAGAAAAAAAAGAAAGTCGGCAGGACAATTAAAAAGAAACACGCTTTGGATATCAACTTGAGATAATTAAAGGCCTCGTTTGGTTATTATAGCAAGAAGTAGACAATGAAAGACTGACAGTGGAGGAGTCTGGATGATTGACAGGAGAATAAAAAGGAGTGTGGATGTGAACTTTGGTTGTATTGTTACTTTCCAGGTTTGTATTAGTGGCAGCTGAAATGATAGACCTGCTCACTTCAGGCTCCAAAATTCAAAATGCTTTTAAAAAAAAGGTCCAAGAAAAAGGACTTTAGCACAAACTTAGGAAAATTAAATTAAAAGTCTGTGGGTTTTTAAAATTTGCATGTTTCTTTTAGATACCTTAGGATGTTTGAGTAATAAATTAACAATTACATTGGCAAGAACTTTTTAAACTCCTTTACAATTCTTTGATGAATTTCCTGCACTAAGACAAAGTTTTTCCTCCCATTGACTGTTTCTGGAGAACTTTTATCAGACACAACATTTATTACACAAGTAAAAATAGAGAGAAGTGAGGTAGGAGAAGACCAGAGGGGATTGTTGATCAGGATTTAAATCCAAGACATAAAGTTGTTTATGTCTAACAAATCAGTCGATGACGTCCAACATCTGTAGAGTGCTGACTTTGATAATCAGAACACATTTTCTGTGTTTTCAGGATGACAGGGCGTTGTTACTCTTGAGCCCTGACTAATATGTTGGTGTGCTGGCTAAACAGAATTTAAAGTGTAATGATTCCCAGTACTACCAAGATAAGTTGATGCGTGCACTCTTAAGTTAAAAAAAATCTCTTTCTCTTGATAAATGTGAGTGTGCAGGGCTGTAAATCCTGTAATGTTTGGAGCTAACTTCTAACATTAGCCAAACAAGGAACAGCACTCCTGCCAATAATGAATGCTCTGTAATTACATCACTACCATATTTTCCTCTGTGCGCTTACTTAATTCACAATAACAGTGGTGGAGTTTTTGGTCTCCAAAGTGGAAACAACAGGTTTCTCTTATACAAGCAAAAGGAAGCACAGAGACTGCATGTAACCGCATTATCACCATGGTGAAAAATGGGAAGCTGGAGAAAATTTCAGTTCCATACTGGCCAGTACAATGTGTCTTTTCTTGGATGAGGAAGAATAAAATGTGATCTTTCACTGCCACATGGGTGCCAAAGACTCCCACCATGTGGCCACAACCTGTGAACCTCAGTCTCTGTTGAATGAGCAACTGGTTTGAATCCAAGTGTGCGGATATAATACTGGGAAAGGATGTCCGCTACCTTAGTGATGCAAAAAACAGTCGATTAAGCTGGACTTCACTCTGCTGGTTTGCTCTCTGTTGAATAGAGTAGACAATTTCCATAAATCGGGTAAGATTTGACCTGTTCATTACTTTTTGAAAAACAGCTTTATGCAGAAACCAAAACATTAGAAAGACATAATCTCAGACTGCAGATGAATCAGCTGTCAAGTGCTAACTGCTTTGACTGAGTGGAGTCTTCTGCTCAGAGTAAAATCCATTCACAAATCTCACATCATCTCTGTTTCATGGAGCTAAAGTAACCTTGAACTGAAGGAATATATATTTAAAATAAATTATGGATTTTTGAATTGGGAACATTTGCAAATAGGAGTCTTGCCTTTACTAAACTTTCTAAAGCAGTTTAACAAAGAGAATGTCAGGGCTGCATTAAACATTAAAAGACAATTCTTGTGACCTTCCCGTTTTGTTTTGCTGCCGCTGTGAGATTTATGCCTTTATCTAGAACAACTCTACATGAATGATAAGCTGAACTGAGGCAAACAAAACCTCACCGCAGAGAGAAAGTGCCCGTCCAAACGGTTTAGCTGAAAAATGGAGCTGGGCTTTGCCCTCTATCACAGCGAGGTTTGTGCTCTCGTCATCATGGAGAGAAAAAAGACACCGAAATACATCCACAGAGACAGAAAAAATCTCCTTTTGACCTTCTTGAAAGCGACATCTGAGAGTGAATACGTGAATGAATACCTGTGCAAGTGCTCTTTGATGAATGTCTCAATCTGAGATGTTGTAATTGTAGAGATGTAATTTTATTTTCATAGATCTCAAGGGAGGGGGACAAATGTAGGTGTGCATAATGCACTTTGTCGCCTTTTCTAACCGCCGACCTTGACAACGGTAATATAAGCTCACGCATCCCTCTAAAATCTGATCTTGGCTTTTGTGCTCTTTAACCATTCAATCACAGACAACCTGACAAAAGTCACGTATCAGGATGAGTGCGGTTCAATAATAAGCCGAGGGCAAATCATTTTAAAGGGGTGTTATTTACGGTCATATGTCACAAGCAATAACCACAGAGAGGCAATATCATCTATCAGCATGTTAGGCTTTTTTATCACTGAGCTCCAGCAAACCAGAATACCACAATTATTCCAGTATAAGTAGATAAAGCTCGTCCATTGAAGCTGCTTTTCTAAACCTCTGATGGACAGATAGCTGCAGAAGCACAATAAATCAGAATAAAAACCTGCACAGTTTGAGTGAGTGGAACACACTGCAAACTTATTTTAATCCACTATGTCTCATGATGCGTGACATTCAGGTGATTTATCTTCAGCTTAACAGGTAAATGTTTTCTTAGTGTAGTTCAAAAGATGACCCAAAAGAACACAAATCCCATGAAGTGTGAAAGCCTCAGATTAGGCAACAATTTCATATTTAATGCATCTGAAAGTATAGGTAAAAATAACACAGGGCAGCTTTCTAAGGGTTTGCAAACTGGAACTTATTTGTTAACTTAATATATTTGCTGCTATTTTTCACCTGTTTCAAAGAGATTTTTTTATGTCTGTTTGTAAGGATGAAACATGAAATATGTCAGTGATTAATTTACAATGTCAAGTATAATTAAAATGTAAACATGATTGCATTACCTTTGAATTTAGTGGCACTCCCAGCAGCCATTGTGTTAAGTGCTAATTAGTGAGAAATTGCATGCTAACACGCTAAACTAACATAATTAAAGTGGCATACATTGTATCTGCTGAACCTGTCAATCAGATTAGCATTCTTCTTGTTAGCAAGGTTGTATATATGTCATCCAGTTTGTGCTCATTCTTTTAGACCTTTTTTGAGTCTTTTATCAGAATCAAGATCAAACTCACTGCAGGAAAAAGACAATTTAATACACAAATAAATAATTTTTTGTATTTTCTAACCTTTTCGTCAGTGCAGATTTGAAGAATTTCTTTAATAACAAAGAAAACCTCATGCTTTTCTGATATTAGTTGACATTTGTGGACTTTACATGAACATGACTAACAAGTGAATCATTGCTGTTTCTCTGCCCTTGTTTTTAGTGTTGAGGGGACTATTTTCTGTTGGGCTTGGATCACAGACTGTGTCTTTAAGGTGGTTATCGGTGAGACCATTGTGCTTTGGTTCTGGATTTGTCTTTGATCCATTTGTCCAAGATTTTATTTTTCCTTTTGTCCTGCCAAAGACGTGACTCGCCCTCGTTTCCTGTTCATCCGACCATTTTTCCTTAGAAAAACGCATCAATCACTGGGCGTCTACATGGAACAACTGTACGGCAAAAGCTTCCACAAACTGGCTGCAGATTGAGTCATTCTTTGTTTAACACGCAACAAAGTGGACAAATGTTGCAGATCAGTACTTTAATTTCTGGGGGAAAAAAATCCCCCGATTATAATAAAGTCTTGAAATGCAAATTGTTCTATATTGAAACTTCAGAACCGTCTCATGACATTTTCTACTAACACACCCAAAGAAACGCTCCTGAGCCTCCTGCTGTGATAAGGCCCATTTTCTGCTTTGTCTTTTATCTTTTGCCGTGGCAGCGTAAAGATGAAATAGCAGTAATCAGGTGAATTTTGTTTTATTAACAAAGAGCATGAAGACTGTTCCATTGTCCTCAAAAATACTGTTTACAACAGCACATCTGAACTGAGATCTAAAGTCACGGATAAAGCTGGAAGGTTATTTTATATTTTTCCTGCTGCTCTCACTTCAACAGAATGCTTTTATAATGCTGTAATATTTTCAATGATGAAACAGCTGCTGCACATTAATCGTGAGATAATAGAGTCTCGCTTTTGTATGTACACTTCACTCCAGAGAAGGGCTTTGTATGTTCTCCCTGCTCTTCTTTTAAACTGAGGAAAATGAATAGTTGTGGGTGTTTAATGCATTCATGTTCCCAGTAAATTGACTTTTGATATATAAAAGATTAAAATCAAGAGTATTCATCAATAATTGAAAGACGCATTAGGCAAACAACGTGCGCAAACAGTCAGATCAAGAGAAAAGGCGGCTCACTAAGACACAAGAGACACAATTAATGGTGGGAGGGAGAAGCTGCTTTGAAGGGGCGAGGAAAAGAAAAAGGCAACAAACTGCAGAAATGTTTGAGTGGGGCTGAAAAATGATGTGGTAAATCCTCTCTTGCTGCTGCTGTTATTTTAATTGAATTCTGCTTAGTTAATTTATAACACCATTTTATACAGAGCATTTTTCATTCACTGTGAAAGAGCTGCTTCCTTGCCTTTTAACAAGACCTTGTACCTTTGTTTTTATCAGGTTCAAGTGTTAAATCATTTATGTTGGACCAGTGTTTTGCAAATTCTTAGCTGTAAGATGGACAAAAGTTTTTTTTTTATGTTTTGTTGTTTTATTGCTGCTGGTGTTGCAGATGGCTTGTGTTGTGATGATAGAAACAGGTTTGCATTGTTGTCTCCTCTAATTAGTGACAGGGCTCCGATAAGCGTTTAAAGGGCGCGTCAAACTGTTTTCCAGCAGCTGGTATTGTTTATGCACATCTGTGCGTTGCTAACTTTATATTTCTTCTGTAAAATCAGTATGTGTTTTGTTTTGTCAATGTGTGTGTGGTCTTTTAATGCTGGCACTTGTTAAGTAGCCCTGTGATTACCTGAGCAAGTGAAAGATTCAGGTTGAGTTAAAATTTTATTTTTGGTGGAAGGAGATTTTTATAGGATTTTGGATTGAAAATAGCTGATCATACTTGAACTTTCATTGTCTCTTTTTGTCTGTTTTATCATATTTTTTTGACATATTTGCAGAGTCAAGTATTATGTCAGGTTTGTCACTAGAGAGGTGTTTTCACATCACTCTTCTGAGGGGGCAATGTCCACGCTTTTCCCTAAAAACTAAGACTCAAACAAACCTCAAATTTGGTGTTTTACAAATTCAAAAGCTAATTCTTGGCAAATAAACCTGAAACTTTTAAGATTTCTTTTCGGACACATCCATGAGTCTCCATATTTAATGCTCAATAAACTCTCAGTCTAAGTCTGAATCTGACTGAGACTCATACATTAAATCTTTCATCGTTTCCTCCACGCTAACATTAGCCGTCTTGATGCACACTGCTCTTTTGACAGCCTGCTCAGTGCAAGCAGCTGTAGCGGACGGGGCACAAGGCCTGTCATTGATTAATACAAAATATTTCAATGAGGAACAGATCGTAGGCTTGACAGTAGGTTTGCTTCCAGCCTCTTTTTTTAAACCTTAATTTTGTGGGAAACTCATGTAAAACAAATATTAATTCTGTAAGAATAGTGTCTTTGGAGGATCTTTTTTAAGCTTTAGAGGTTTCTGGTGGAGAAACTTCGTAGGTTCCTACTTTTTCTGCTCTTTATATTAAATCAAGCTAATTACTTCCTTTTCCCAGCTCCATGTATAACTAACTAAGACAGCAAATAAACCCTCAAAGTATTGAATCTGTCCTTTAACCACATATCTAATAAATATTTAAAGCACTAATAGCCCAGTCCATTGTTTTCGCTGGGGTTTCTGCACTTTGTTCTCTGCTGATGAAATAATTTGATCTCTAGCTGATGAAACCATTTCAAAGCTCCACTCAACAAACAAAAAGTGATCTCAGTCCCTAAAAAGTTGCCATTTTGAAGAAAATAGTTTTACCAACCAGCAGTTTCAGTGTTAATGCCACTTTCACAGCATATTCGCTCAACAATACCTACATCTTTCCACTCTCTGAAGACAATTGACTGGAGCTGACAGGCATAGAAAAACCACTGATGTCTGTGGAGTCACTGTCAGTTTTGGTCAGCAGCATCATACCAGTGAAATCAGTGATGTAAGAGGACGTTGGGGTTTGCCGATGAACTAGTTTGTTTATGTGTTAATGTGACCGGCCTCTGCGGTGACGCACTTATGTTTTTGTTTCATTTTTCAGCACACACTTCTAAGCTAATTTAAAAAGACATATGGCTATGTTTATTAAGTAGCATCTAGAGAGACAATTAGAGAGAGAAGTGAGGGCTACAAGCAGGAGCTACTGTAGTGAGTCCTGCACCTATTGGGAATCAATGACTCCCACACAATGATTTCAGCTAGTTGTAACAAACTGTATTGATTCTTGACATCCAGCAGGCTTCATTGTTTTGCAATCTCAAAATTGTTTTCTCTTTCGGAGACATTAAGAAGCTTAAGTAGAGTCATAAATCTGAGCTTGAGAGTTGCTGTCGATGTGGCCATGAATTATCTGTCAAAAGGAATCTCTTCTCTTTTTTCAGTGCAGCCTGATTTTTGATGGGGATCAAGTAAACATAATGAAAGCCTGGAAAAGTAACTCAGCACTTTGTGTCACCTCAAGGCCGCCACGCCTCGTTCTGTACGAGCAGCTTCAGCAGAAAGAACTGCTGCGACAATGAGTGATATGTTGAAATACAATCCATCAGCTCGGAGGAGGCTTTTTATGCTGTTATGACATTCAGTTACAATTACTGCTGCATGCTACAGCTTCGATTAAGTGCATGCAGAAAAAAAAGCATTGTGTCACACTTTTTAGACAAAGCTTTTTTTGTTTACACTGTTTACGGTAGCAGAATAATAATGAAAATGTCTGTGTTTCGGCTTCATCTTTGTCACTTGCCTTACATCACATCACATCACATTACACAGTGATCTTTACTGTCGAACAGATATGAAAGACGTTATCTTTGAGATCAAACCAGAATCTCTCAGGTCTTGTTAGAGCATCTCAACTTGTCTCTTTGATTTAATCCTGTGTGGAAAAAAACAGTACAAAGCCAATAGGACTTACCTGCAACAAGACTGGTTTATCATTCACAAACATTTGATAGGAGTAAGCTCATTGCACCAATGGCATTATAGCATATATATGGACATTTTTATTATTTTAAAATAAAGCAGCTTGCTTAAAACCAATTAACCCCTGTTTAGGGTTAAATTTAATAAATCAATCATTTTTAAAATGATGGCTAGTGAATATAAGTAGTGAATGTTAAGAAGAACAAGGATTCTTTATATGTCACAGTTATTGAATGTAGTGCAGTTGGTTCTTTGCATTTAACCTGTTCTTGAGGGGCAATTGGCAACCACCAAACGGCGCCTGGGGACTCCAAGCCTCGGTCAAGGACACAGACAGGAGTATTTAACCTTTATGTACATGTTTTTGATGGCGGGGGAAACCAGAGACCAGGTGAAAACACATGTGGGCTCATGAATAACATGCAAACTCTACAAAGAAATGAGAAGTGACCCTTCCCTTGGTCTCGAACCCACCTGCTATCAAAACAGTGAAATAAACCTGCAGTCCACTCTGTCATTGTCACATTTTTTTCCCACTTTGGCTTAAAAAATTGTGTTTTTTGTCTATGTCAGGTAAGCAATAAAAAATATAAATTGAATAAAATGAATATGAATTACAATGACAAGTTTCAAAATATTGCTACTAGGGGAGGTAAAGAACAAGACTGTGGTTTGGTGTAAAATAGCTTCTTCCTCCAAAAAGCCTAAATTGAACCCTGGTCCCCTACTGGTATAAAGTAGTGGATATACTAAATGCATGCATTAAATGCATTAAAGCATTTAAAAATGGGACCAAAAGACCGCTTTCATGTCTAAAAAATCGTACTGTTTTCCTGCACAGGAGCAGAGAATTCTATGCATTCTGTTAGCAAAAGATATAAATTTTATGGATTAGCTGAAGCAAATCATGAGAAGACAAATGTAAATGAGTCATGGGTTTGCACAATTTAGATGTCATTAAACTCATATGTAAACTTTAAAAACATCTAATACTGATCACATAGCCTGACAGACATATAAAAAATGTATTAACATCATGACGGTGTCTCCTCAAAATCAATGTTTCTTCTACTGAGACTGTTAGATGTTAATAACTAATCAAGAGCTAACAAAGGAGTGTTTCTGTCATGGGGTATTAAACATTACTCTAAAACGTCTCTGGACATTTGCAGTTTTCAGTTTACATCAGCTCTCACATAGATGCTGCATCTCAGAGTAACAACAAGTCCATTTGCACACAAATGGGCGCTCTTATTAAGCACCAGATAGATTTTGTCTCATAGGAGAGAAATAATGAGGTTGAAATCAATACAAGGTGAAACTGGAACCTACAGTACATTAGCTGTAAAGTATTCCTGCTGCAAAAAACCTTCTCTCCGCTCACTGACGACACTGTTGGAAAATTGACTTCATCCTCAGAGAGGCATAATCTCGAATATAGCTCTGCACCTTAAATGTGGCAATTACAGCCATTTACAGGCGAGACCTGGAGTCTTCAATAAGAGCTGGGAAAATAATTGACTCGAGTCTCTTGATACTCTGCGACTTCAGAGATAAACTGACACTGCAAAAAAAAAAATCTGCAAGATGTTAAAACTTCAAATAAAAGCAAAACATGTACACTGTTGGGACGATTTAAAGAATTCAAATTCAATTTAAAGCAGCTACATCAGCTACATCATTTAAGCAAAATCTATTTTGAAGTTTCCTGTAAATCAATAAAAGAAAAAAGTAGCAGTTTCATCTGAATTATACATCTACAGAAGTGAAGGAAAGAAGTGAGTGTATGGCATTTTGCCCGTCACTTGACAGCTACAGAACAAAGAGACTGGAGAGGCTGGCACAAAAAAGACAAAGGTCTCAGGCTTTCACATTTGATCCCTGGAGATTGAAGGACGAGTTTTAGCCTCTTTACGGCTCATTCAAAGAGAAAATCTTATCTTAAGAGCTACAGTCACATCTGTAAGAATTTTTTAGTACAAGATATGATTTGACCACAGCTTTTCAGCATCATCTGGCTCTAATAAGTGTCTCACATGCATTAAATAAAAATTAATGTATTATTTCGAGGAGGAAACTGAAGATAAACAGAACTTAAAGCTCCCAAACTTATTTTGTTCCCGCCCCTACTGCACTCCTGTCTGTCATAATGAAAAACCAGTCTAACATATTGAGGCTATCATAACTGATGGACCACACTGGAGAGCAGATTTAGTTTCCATGAGAAAAAAAAAATTAAAACAGATGAATCTGTCATCAAAATGTGGAGCAGAGTAACGAGACAAACTAAATTAGAGCTGTGAGATTGCAGGGGGTTGAAGGAACTGGCAATGTAAAGTGTTAATTAACCAGCAGTTCTCACACCGGAATAATGTTGGTTTGCCAAAAATCATTAAAGAATCACAAGAGAGAAAGTAAAATGACACTGAGGCAGAAACTTTGACTCCTAGTTCTCGTCACAGCCGAAAGCTGTGGGGGTCTGTGCTGCTGTTCACGAGTTAAGTTGGAGTAGTTAGTTTGTCGTCCTTGGCAAGTCAAGGCGATACTGATTGCAATTCAGGAGTAGCAAACACCCAAATCCCTTTAGAGCCCCGACAAGTGGATTCACTGTCAAGGTCCGGCGGTGACAACAAGACTAATTACTCCATAATGGGAATCATCCCTCTTTTCAAGCCAAGACAGGAGCCCTGGATCACCGAGAGCCGGCTGGGTGATTACAAACGTGGCCTCGTAAGGATCGACAATACATACAGATTAAGTTTGGTCCGATTCGTCAGCAAAGAGAGCTGCTTGTTACCATGACGAGTTAACAGGCATTTCCATCAAAACGCCCCCTTGGACAAGTTCGTCTGGTCTGACTTTGTTTTCTTCAGGGTCTGTGAAACGGGGCCTTACATATGGTGATACATATTCAACAGCCTTTAAATTGTCTGCAGTGAGATGAGAAAGTTTGGGTGAAACTTTTTACTTTTTGATGTGATCATTTACATCTACAGCAGGCTTGTCTGTGTATCTTCAATCATCTGAAAGAAACTTGCTTTTCTGTTCAGCCACTTTAAAATGTGGGATGACGGGCAAAAGTGGAAAAAAAATCGCTTTTGTTCTGCGTTCTGTTTGATTTAGTTTGGCTGTAATTCAAAATATACTAAAGACATCATCAGTAGAGCATGCAGCTACTTTAATTGGCTTTAAGGGAATTTAGATTAAGAGATGATTAAAAAAATATAAAAATCCTTAAATTATAATCAACTTAACTAGACTGGGACCTTCACTCTATTAATAAACATCTGTTTGAAAGTAACAGCTGGATCATATGCAATTGTTCCAACTTCAGAAGGACCTGCAGACCAATAAAAACAAGCGTGTGCTTGTGGAAATTGAATTTTAATTCTCTATAATCAACAAGTTTCAGTCCTCATATCTCAGATAACACAAAAGACACCAAAAAATACCACATCTGAATAAATTTACCATTTGAAGTCCTTTGAATTTTGGCAGAAAGAGCTGTTCAGCTGTCAAAATACTTTGAAATTGCTTCACATTTATTCAACAAAGTGAGTTTTGGCTTTTCATTTTTCCTGCACCGGCCTTAGAGCCTCACAGCAAACACTTAAATCTCTCTCCAAAATCAATTTCGTCCTTCAATAGATTTCTCCTCGAGAGCTGTTTTCGTCACATTTTAAAGCTGTTTATGTATTACTCAGTGTCAGCTGACAGCTGACATGAGGTGCAGACTGACATTTGAGAGTAGATAGACAGCCTCCGTCCACGGTCGCGAGAGACAAATGCGACGAGCAGTGAGGCAGAGAACGAAGCTGGCCCGTGATTGATACAGGTGCCACTGTGAGAGGTCAGAGCCATGCCTCAAAAAACAGGGCCATCGATTCTCCTGCCCTTTAAACAAACAAAGGGACATCTCTGCACCGGGCCTCCGCTGTGCTGTTATAGGCTGCGACTTCTGCCAGCCCCTCTGAAATAACTCCTCACATCAGCATACAGCTTACTGTTCAGCTGTTATCAAACATGGTGCGACCCAAACTGTCTTGTTTTATACTTTCCTGTATTTTTTGCATCGTCACTGTGCTTCACGCAGGGATGAAACCTAGTTTAGCCTCAATTCAGGAAAAAAATGCAACAATATTTTTAGCTTTAATGGCTTTACTCTGTCTCCATTTACCTTACGTCTTCCTCTTGCTGGAGCATTGCTGAGCTCTGTCCCCCTCCAGCTAAATCAGAAGTTTAGAGGCTTTCATTAATAAGAGGGAACTGTGAGGAAACCAGTATGACGAGCAGGTCAGTCTCCCTCCCCAACGTCCGATCCGAGGCAGAGAAACTGTGGCGAACACAAAAAAAAAAAGTCCTCCTATCCTTTCAGTCACTTGGTGGGCTAATAAAGTGAAATGAGGCCTATCATTTATCACATGTGTGCCACTGGTGCGATCCAAAGGAACCCGCATGTGGAGGGCCAGACACATATTTGAGGGGTGATTATCTCTATAAACGCAGAGGGAGCTGAGTGTGCTTGGAGCAGTTGGTGGGCTTCAGGAAAGGTCAGGCTTTAAGAGCGAGTGCGAAGGGTCTTTGACACTTCAAACATCCAGCTTCACAATCTGCTCACGGTTCTGTTTTACGTCCGTGTCTCCCTGCGGTTCAGCTGGCATATGTTAGTGCCAGATAGCCTCAAAATCAAAGACCGCAATCAACGTTTTTCTTTCCTTTCTGCTGACCGCTCCAAACAATCTCATATCTGAAATATGCCTTTGTTGTAACCATGTTGTTGCCATATGAGAGTATGATTGATGAATTGTTTTTTTGAAGTCACCAAAGCTGTGTTCTTGCAGGAAAATCTCATTAAAAATCAGCTTTAATTATTGCTATTCCTCCAGTTTGTTAGTGTTTAAACTGTTTTGTAAAAGGTGCTACTGCTCAGCTGTGCTTTTGGATTTCATGTCTTGCTTTTGGATTTACATAAATGGCAAGTTTTAAATGTCAGACACAACATGATGTACTTTTAGAAGGTTTTCCAGACTTCTTATAACTTATTACTTATTGCTCACATCGCTACTATTTATTATTACAGATACCATCTAGACTCTAACCAATGAATCAGCAGCTGACCTTGTGGGAGCATATCAGCTTATCAGAGATGAGTATACAAGCCTGTACTGTATAATGTCAAATAGAAATCGTAATACATTAGAAAAAAACAATTACCATTTCTGTTTTGTAAATTTTCCAAGAAGCCAAGGTGACATTTTTATAATGCTTATTTTGTCTAAGCAACAATGAAGACAAGGTCATTTAATCTGAGACAAAAAAAAGCAGGAACCGTCATTTTTTTGGTATTTTTGTTTAATATATGATGTAAAAATGATGAATTGATTATTATTACTCTATTGTTTATTTCCCGCTAATTGACTTATCAATTAGTTAACTTGGTTATTAACGCTCTACAGTGCACAGATGCTTTATAGGCTGCATTTATTCTTAGTTTTTGCCCCAATTTTTCCTAAAACAAGTTATACTTATTTTTTTTTCTCTTTGTAGTTACTCATAATTAGAAAGGTTCTTCTCATCATTGTTTACTTTTAAAGTACTTTTTGGATTTTACGTTTCCCTTTGCTCAGCAAAAACACATAGTTTGTATCCTTTAGGTTTGACAAATATGTTTACTCATAATTAGATTTATGTGCACATTACGGCCACCAACTGTTGATCAGCAGAATTGCCTTGAGCCAAAAGCAGGAATGTGCATCGCATGGTCAACATACAGTTAACTGAGTTTAGATTTTTCAACCTTAAATGTTGATATTAATGATTGAAATCCAAGCTATAAACAGCCACTCCATACTAAATATAAATGTGCAGCAATGGCTTGAACACAGAGCATTTTATGGCATTTAATAAAACAGATTGCAACATTTCATTCTTGTTTTCCAGCTGGCTGTGGTATTTCCACTCTGGGCAGCAAACATTAATTCCCTGTGATTAATTTTGCAGGACTGGATCGGTGCAGTTTACTGAAGAAATCTAATAAGACCTTTTAGGAGATTAATGTGCATTCTTTACCTTCATTGTAATAACTGTGCAGTCCATCATTTAGTATGGCCCTTGCATTGTTGCACTGTATGTAAATGAAAGGAATTTAGCAAGGTTTGACAAACAATACTGACTACTTATGGGAGCTGCAACAGAAGTTGTTTCAAGTGAGTTAGCAGCTGCTTAAGGGAAGGTTATTGACGTTTAAATTCAAGTTTTACAGACCAATTAATGTATTTAACCATAATTAACACACACCAGTTAACAGTCTTTTTTAGTAACTTGTAAAATGTGTATGTAAAGTGCACAAACACTCAGTCTCTCTGCACTTTTCAGTCTCAAAAGAAACTAAGCGAAGAATCTGTGTAGGTGTAAACTGAGCTGTGACTCTGAGTGTGTCGTAGAAAAAGAGGCGAGCTCTCAGCCGGGAGTCCGGCGTGCTGATGTCAGACATGAGTGTATACAGTGAGTGGAAAGGTCATCAGCGAGAGACCCATAAATCGTTCTGACACTCAAACACTCAGGCACATGTTTCTAATCAGCTCAGGTTCAAATAATATTATGGTTGAATAATTCACTGCTGCAGTCATTAGCCGTTATCAAAGACTAACTTTAGAGTGGCGAGACTCAGGGGGCTTATGGGTTTAAAACCAGCGGGAACTCGAGGCATGAAGAGTAATTATGTACATTCTTGGTGGGCAATTCAAGCAGGTGGAATGGTTCTCTGCTTTTCTGCTCAAACTCACTCGTATTCTTTACAACCCAAATATTTTAGTTAGAGCGTCACCCCACAAAAGGGAAGGATTTTGCAGCCTGTTTTCATGCTCCACTCACAGACACATCTCGCTCCAGAGCTCCTTCAACTGGATCAAAACTCTTACAAACAATGAAGTCAGCCGCAACTGTGAGTCCAAAACCCTAAAAAAGTTAGTTTTTTGTGTATCTCTTCCTGCCCACCGAACGACAAGCAATTATTCCACTCATTATATCTCACTGAAGACTGTTTGGATACTCACTCTGCGCCTGGGGATGAGCTTGGCAGCGGTGTGTTGACAGTCATTTTCACAATCGACTCCCTCTTTTCAAATAACTCCAGCCAACAACTTGCTCATACATCTCTGGAAGCGGTTCACCCAACCATAAAAAAAGCCTTAAATCCTGGAGCTAAAACCAGGGTTCAGAGCTAAATGGGATTTTTTTTTTCCCATTGTCTTTGTTTTGTTTTGTTTTTAGAGTTATTGTGAGATAGAGGAAGTGAAGCCGTTTGGATTGGAACCTGCACTTCCTGTGTGTGCTGGTCTCTAAGGTTAATTATTACAGTACAGACAGTAATTTGCTCTTTGTATTGGTACTTATCTCCCCTCACAGCTGGTGTGTTTTGTCGAGTGGACGACCATTAATCAAACCCTTCTCCTGCAGGAAGTTGGACTATCCATCACCCCTCTTCCTCTCTCTCCTCTTCCCTTCCCTTCCCCCTCTGCTACCTCTCCTGTCCCATCAGGCACCGAACCTTTTCATTTTACATGCACAACTGCAGCCTTGAATATAATTTCTGCATTTTCCAGCAGTGAAAGGTTCAGTGAATCATGTGCGTAAATTTGGAGCTTTTTACAGGAAGTGGTTGTGATTGGTTGAAATAGGCTGTTTGTCAGTCATTCTGGAAGACTTGGAGAGGGAACGCAGTCATTTCACATCCACTCGACTGACGCTGAAATGCCTCTTCACAGGCTACACTATTAATCATTGAGCTGTTAAACTTTGCTTCATTCTGCTTGTCAGACTGCTCACAGGCCGTGAATTAAAAACAGGACGGGAACACTGTTGACGTTATGTAGAGCCATGTTATTATTGATCGCCGTTCTTGTCTGTATTATTTTGTTTTGTCACACTGAAAACTTCCTTTTCTGTATTTCAAGTGAGGCCAAAGAGCAGTTCAGCTACATCCGAGACTTGACAAGACTAATTAAGATGAATGTTTATTTGTGAGCGTGTCATGCCACTTCCTGTTATTAATACACATAAAAGTACACTGTTGTCTTAAGCATGAACAAAATCACTTAAGTTAACGTCAAAAAAAAAACTTTATGCAGATGTTTTTGATCAAAAGACTGTCAAGGGGAGAGGAGTTGTGCCCTTCAAGCTACAAAGAGAGTTTTAATATGAAACAACAGGAAGGGATTTGTTGGAGAGAAGACATTCAAGGCAGCAAAGTGATGAGAATCATATAACTAGAATACAGCTGCATATGCATGTATACAGCCATAAGGAACCCTGTATATATTAAATAGATTTAATTTATTAATAAACCTTTGTTTACACTGTAGCTCAAAGAACTGTCGCTTAATAATGCACTCACTACTTTGAAAAAATGCTGCAGTTAATTATTTGTTTTGTCTTAACTGTCTTGAACTTTTTGATTAAATTGGCAATTGTTTGAGAACAGTAAAGCATTGAAATGTTAAAAATAGACTATTCTTTATGGCTTTGAAAGTTGTGCTTGTTGGAGGATAAAATTCTATTTGTACCATTTTGATTTAACGTGAGAATTCACACTTAGAAACAATTAGATTTGGTGTTCTTGTCTTTCTGATTCAGGTTGAGATCTGCAGCACAGCCTTCAGCCAGGTTTGAAACTTAGAGTTTGCTTGATTATGTTTGAGCATCTTTTAGCATAAATTTTATCTAATGTCTTCCAACTGTGGTTTGTTTCCTTGTGCGTGTTTTGTTTGTTTTGAACAAAATATGCACAGTTGACGTGGTATCCAATCAAGATCAGTCATCATCATCAGCTGCAAGATGTAATGTCTTTGTCAAAGAATGGAAACAATTAAAGCTGGGGAAAACACAACCTTTGCACAATGTTATTGTTCGTTTGTACAAGTTGTGTTAATAGAAAAGAATCGTTCATTTTTAATTTGTGATAGTTAATTTCCTTTTGTGAGCTTTCTCCTGCAGATGTTTTTCTTGCTTTAAGCCTTAAAAATATCAAGACGACAACAACGAGAAACAGATGAGACATCTGAAAGGCTTCTTTTTAAATTAAATCAAGAAATATACGTACAAAGCATGGAAAATAAAGGCCTGTCTCTTATATAAGTACACTTCAAATACATGAAGGAATGAATAAAAGATTTAACTTTTGGCCTTTTTACAAGCTTTCCTTCCATCTCCTTCATCCACATCATCACTGGCCTGTTTCACCATCAGCTCTGTTTTGTTCCTCTCTGCTCTGCTGCTCTATGGCAGATCTGTAAAACAGTGGGTGATCTGCCAGTTTGTACCTCTTAAGACATTTCCAAGTTTTTTTTGTCTGGGATGCAGCTCACAGTCACACACATACACACGCACACGCACAACACACACACAAAAATATATAGACACAACCCAGGAATCCTCATTAGGTTTATGAGCTGTAACCCTGCTGCATCATAAATAATCCCATCTCCTGAAAACAATGCAAAAAGGAGCCTCCTAGGTGTAATGGTTCCATGTGTCAGGGTACAAACCAGATAAAGAACGGCTCGTTAAAAAAGGATGGAATAGAAAAAACCGAAGCGCACTTTGTGGTAGCAGAGGTGGTAAACTGAGGGAGGGCGAGAGCCGTTTCTGCAGTTCTGCCGCATGACTCTGATCTTGCCTCAAACCAAAATGCACTTATTCTATTTTTTGCGTGAGCAGAAGCATAAGGGCTCAAGCTGAGTAAAACAATGATTCAAGGTTGCGGGTGATAAATGAGCGTGTCTGCTCTGATAGCAGAAGGTCATGTGCATCGGCCCCCAGTGTGCATCTGCCATCTAGCACGCAGCAAGGGTGCACTGCTGGCATGCCACGACACGACAACGCTTTTTTCCCAGCTTCAGTGATCGCCACGGGCCAATTTCATTGTTTTGTGCACCGAGCTTGAGGCATGCCTAGGATGTGCTCGGGACACAGGCAATTTAGCTTAACTTGTCCAGCAGATGTTGGATTATTATATTTTATAGGCTTATAGAATGAAAGCAGGACCAAGTTTGTAGCTCAAAAGCAAAAGCTTGCTGGTTGAGAGACACCAAGCAGCTGCAGAATCAAACGAAAGATGCTTTGCTGGGGAGACAGACTGATCCGAAACCGTTATGTATAATTGAGTATTATGTGTGTACAGAGGGCACTGAAAAGCTGCAAAAAAAACACATTAACGTATTAAGAGACTGCAGGGTACACGCTGTGTTTTCTCGCTATTGAATCCTGGATTATAGGCATCACTTCTAACTTGTGTGTCTCAAGTAATAAAGTGATGACTTTGATATCTGCATTAAAAATTTATAAAAGAATGAAGGATGTATAAATAAATAAACCCTCCTCTCCAGAGTTTATTGTGTACCACATTAGAGCTGCAATTGTTAATTAGTTTGTTGATCAGCAGAAATGCAGAAAGTCTATCACCAATGATTTTAAGAATCAGTTAACTTTTAGAGAAAAACTGCATTATATTCTTTGGTTTTAGCTTCTTAATGTGAAGATTTGATGCTTTTCTTTGCATTATGTTTGCACATGACAGTCAACTAAATACCTTTAGTCTCAGCATTGTTTGTTGAGCTCAATCAATGATGGTAATTTAAACTTATAACAAGCAGTTTTGCCTTGTTTTCTGTTATTTTTGGGAGCAAAATGTATGCACTTATCAGGAAATCAATCATCAGATTAATCAGCAATGAAAATAAATAAGTTTATCTCTGTGATCCCAAGTGAGTGTTTGAGTCGTGACCCAGCAGCCTTTTGTTCATTAAAAACACAATGAAAGAGCAGAGAATAAATCCAGCATCGCAGCATCACAGGAAAAAGATGTTTTGATACAAATTGTTCCCCTCACCTTTTTCTCCTCTCACTTCCCTCTATTTTGTCTTCTTTATTTTCATATGCTTCAGCTCTGTCTCCACCTCTTTTCTCTTGGGTACAGCTCTCTGTTTGACAAGTGCTTTACCCCTTCCAGCTTTTTTTCCACAAACAGGTCAGAGGAAGATCAATAATGTGTGCGGATAGGCTCTTATCTCGGTCCAAAGGAGGCCTTATCAGTCGCGCTTAAATGGTGTTTCGCGAAAATTCCTTGAAACGCAATCCTCCCGGAGATGGGAGACAAAAGAAAAATGGCCTTCTATCAAAATATCAAGAGTGTTGATGCAAATAAGTCTCACTTATCTGTTTGCGGCGTATCTCAATAGAAGCTCAGAGGGGAAAAATACTAAAAAAAATAATCACTCGGGTAAAGAACTGAATAGCTTGTTGGGCTGATGGATATCCAGAAAGTGCGTGTTAATACGCAGAAGTGCATCTTACAGAGTGTACTTCACTGGAAGGCAGGTGGAGGAATGTGATGATAAGGAATGGGATGATAAGCTTTGTGTTTTTCTATTGAAGCTCAGCCACAGCAGGTATTACATGGCAGGGTGATGTGGAAAAGCAGACAACTGTTTATTTCATGGATGAAATTGGCAACAAAGAAGAATAATTGATCAGAAGCATTTAAGTTGTTCCCAAAAAACTCAAAAAACTGACAAATACCTGTGTTGAGCTTTTGACAGCAAATACAGTGATTACATTAGTTTCATTTAGACTATTTCTAATTACTGCAGCCATGTTGCATTTTTGAACAAATATTTTGAGTTCAGGAGATGAAGCTATAAAATTTATATCATGAAATGGGCTAAAATGAGGCTTTTCCGCAGAGGTTAGAAGCACGGCAGTATTGAGGTCAAAAAATCCCTTTGCTCCCAACATATGAATAGAGACAGTGTGCTCAGGTTGTTTTTAAGTACCAATAGTCTTATACAGAAAATAGAGGCTGTTCATTATAAGAGGATATAAAGTTTGCAGCCATACTTCAATAAGTCCTCTGAGAGTCTGTGTGTTTCTTTTTACAGCGCTCTCCAAAGCTGCTCATTTTCAGAATAACAGTCAGATATAATTACTGTCATTTCTGCAGAGTTCAGAGGGGTTTACAAGGTTTAATTGTCTATTTAAAACATCATTGCAAACAGCCGCTGCAGCTGTTTTGTTACCTTTCTGATCTAAAAAAAAGTAAATTGTGTATAAACCAGTATTACTGTTCAGACTAGTAGAGTTTTTATAACTTGATCTGTAATTAGCATTGATTGAATGGTTTTTGGAGCTGGTTAATGTATATTAGTATTATTTATCAGTTGTAGTAGTTCAGTTGTAGTAGTAAGAGTAAACTTGGCAGTTTTGATGATAGAAGCACTGTGTTAATGTAGTAGTACAAGTACTGGTAGCACTGTAATAGCTGTGATTGGTGTAGTGATTACAGAAGTTTTAGCAGTAGTGCTGGTCAGTCATGTATTGTGTAGTTTATATAAAGGTGCCCTGGCAGCAGGAATATAAAAAATAGATATTAGTATTAAAAAATCTTTTCCCTTATAAATAATTAAAAGAAAATTAAAATTCCAGAAGATATTTGAATAAAGAATATTTTAATTAAAACAAAATATAGAAATTTTTAGACATTTTAATGGTACTTATTATAGGTTCATGTTGCACTGGTGCTGATAGTTTGGTGACTGTTTGTAGGAGCATTAGCTTTAAAGGTTGCCAAGCTGATTTTGATTAATCTTTGCAAAAATACTGTTAGTTAATCCTTGAAAAAAGTTTTCATTAAGCTCAAATTTCCTTTTTCAGTAGAGACCTTTGCTCATCAATAAACATTAAAAAAGTCTCATTATAAACCAACAGTCATTCAGAGCAACATACACTGTAAATACATGATACACATTAGTTTTAGATTCAAAGAAAACTGTTAGATGAGATCTGCAGAAAGCTTCCCTTTAAAATCTTTTTTATTTTATCATATTTTGATTTAAAGGACCACAGATGGGCGAACAAAAGCTTCTCAGTTGCAATGTTCTCTTGATCTGGTGATGTCTCCCTCTACTGTCAGATAAAAGCTTTTTTCACTCCTCACAGATAAGTGTCACTTTAAGCAGTATTGTCATCTTCTTATACATATGTTGTTATACAAATTTATACGATACTTTACTCATACTATTGTTTATTGTAGTTTATACCATATACTACAGTATACATGTTTATAGATTATGCTTTTTTTTACTCTATGCATCGTATTTTACATAATACAGACAAGCACTGAGCATATTAATTAAAACAAATAAATTGTTTTGGTGTATGCTGTTTATGGTCAATGGTATCATATTACTCTTTAAACTTATTTTGCTTCTAATCAAACTATTATGTTACTTCATTTCAGTCCTGTACAGTTTACAGTAGTTTTAGAAAGACATTGTCAGTGGGTGCCTTACTGTATGTGCACTGTTTGCCTTTAATTTCTGCTTTTATTTCTGGTCTTACTTTTATTTTATACACTTTTAATTAGGTGAATTTTGCTTTTCTCTTGTTATTTATTTATTTCTCTCAATCTGCTTCTGGAAACAGCTGCTTCCTAAATTTATCCTCTAGGGAAAAATCTTAATAGACTGATCTCACCTCTTCTTGTCTCTTCTGTGAAAGTTTAGTCAAAAAATTTACATACCTGTCAACACTATGAGCGCTCACAGTTAAATCTGTAAAATTTCCCAAATTTATCACTTTATTATTCCACAACAGTTTAATATTTAGCGCTTAATGTGTTAAACACTTCCAGACACTTTCCAAACAACTTAATAATCCAATTGAGTAAATATAACTGTTGTTGAGATGAGGAGCATTTCTCTGTTTCAAGTGAGAGATGAGAACCAATCTGAGTACTTTGGCCCCCTCTTGTGGCCAATTAACATATTGTGGGTACATTACCCAAAAGATTACAGCACAGTGTCTCTGAGGGTTAAAACACAACACAACGTATCTGCTTTAAACATAATAGAGCCTTGTATTGCAACATATCCTCTTACAATTAATCCCTAATGGCACATGTTCTCTCCTCGGCAGCTTATATAGCTCTGCAGTGTATTTCTTTAAATCCAGAGAGCTAAATTAAAAGGCAATTACAAGTTAGAACAACCAGTGATGGTATCCTGTTTTAGATGTGAACAGTGGGGAGGCCACAGTGCAATTATAAAAACCTAATTAGGAAGTAAACCATTAAAAAAATACCAACTTGCACAATTTTCTTGATTTCCCTTTTCAAGTAATAAAAGTTACCGGTCATTAACCCACCAGTCCAGTTAATGATACTATTATTATGTTATTTTTTAAAATTGCAGGTCAAATGGGAAAATAAGTCTGCCAAAGAGGCCCAGATATAAAAATACATAAAGACATTTGAGAGCAGTGGGATCATAAAAGATAATTTAATGACCAGTTCTTGCTGTATTTACCAAAGAGCTGTGTGTAATGTACAACAATCCTCACTGATCGAGCACAGAGTGAAGAGATAATAAAAAAAACATTGGACAAAGTGCAGTGATCACTGGAGACAAAGAACAGACACATTTTTATGTTTTTCGTGTTATATCCGTCACAAATGCAGTACCTCTACAGTTCATTTTCTTAAGCACTGTTCTTAAGTACAGATTTGAGGCACTTGAGTGTTTTAATTTCAAGCATCTTAACAGGCCAGCCTGCACTCCACCATCTTTCACCAGGAAACACACGCTCTCGATTTTTATAGAAGCTGTAGTTACTCTGCTTACTCAAGTTTTACCTATAAAGTAAGAGGCACTTAAATGTTTGATACTCTAAGTATTTGTCTAATATTCCTGTTCCTTTACTTTACTAAAATTTTAAAATGCAGTTCTTGTTAAATGATGTAGTTCTTGTAAAAAATATGGTAAAGGAACTTTTTCTTAGGTAAAGTATCTGGAAAATCCTTCCTCCATTGCTGCGATCTTCTCTTAAAAAATTCAGCATACTGTATAAAATAAAGTATAGTATTTCATATTTTAAATGGGCGGTTGTTACTACAGTGATGTATGAATATGTGTTTTAGTGTGGGCTGGATCCCTGGACCACATGTCAAGATTAATGGAGAAAATAAAATACTGATGTTATTAATATATCAACTATCAGCTATAAATCCCATTTTTTTTAAAATGACATTTGAGAAATCTCTCGAGTTTTGCGTGTTCACTTAAAGGATGTACTTCTTATTTAAATAATTCTATTTCTAAACCTAAGAGTCTTGTCTCCTGTCCCTTTGGTGCATTTATTTTATTGAACTTTCCATGTGTTGTTTTTGGGAGCAACTGTTGAAACTTTTTTGGAGTTATATCGATGAAATACTATTTTACAAGGAAATAATGTAGAATAACTGTAAGATGAT
The DNA here is from genome assembly GCA_029814665.1 of Acanthurus lineatus. Classification (NCBI taxonomy): domain Eukaryota; kingdom Metazoa; phylum Chordata; class Actinopteri; order Acanthuriformes; family Acanthuridae; genus Acanthurus; species Acanthurus lineatus. The sequence continues at coordinate 19,201,512 of JAPZDV010000026.1, forward strand.
ACAAACAAGGGGTTAGATAAGGTACTTGAAATAATTAAAGAGTTTTTTTTTAAGCGGATCTCGAGGTTCTTATCTTTTTATTTTATATTATTTTATGTAAAGTCTTTTGTTATATTAGCATATAAAAACACATTAGCATTCATATCATTTGTACATCTCTTCATATCTTCAAAAATATTCGGTTCCAGTACAGAATTTTTTCATTATAAAAGCATTTACCTCAAGTTGACCTCCTGAAAAACAGTTTTCTAAAGAAAATACTGTTAGCAGCAGCGTCTCTCCTCCGCTGCTGCACTGTAAGCATTCCACTTTGAAAAGATAATATTTGTTTCTTTTAAAAAAGTGAGGTCATTTGTAACAGCGGAGTCGATCTGCAACCGATCACAGTGAAGTTTAACAACATTCATCACTATATTCATTTATCATGGCGCTCGCCAAAGTGATCCGTCAACACACAGATCTGTTTGGCCCTCCGCTGTTATTTCAGTTGATTGCTAAATCAAGACATCCTCCACTTGGCAGATCTCTTCTTCTGTGGTGCTGATGACTGATTCTCTGACATCGCTCAAAAGTGGAATCAGAGTGGGAGAGCAGGTTGTTTTTATTGCCAAGAATTACAGCAATGCTTTACTTGAATAGTAGCAGATATACTCTGTCATCACTCTGGAGAAGGTTTTGGTGCTTTATTTTACACTTTAGTAAAAGAGGTTGAGGTAGTTTTTAGTTTTTAAAGGAAAAGTTAGACATTCTGGGAAATTCTTGTATTGGTTGTGTTGATGAGAGTTGGATCAGAAGATGCAAATCTCATGTTTGTATGTTAATTATGAAGTAGCCTGTTAGTTTAGCTTAGCGTAAAGACTAGAAACTGGAAAACAGCTAGCCTGACCCTGTCTGAAGGTAACAAATGTGCTTTAGTAAAATCTCTAAAACTGTTCTCTGATCTCTAATCTTGTTTGTTTAATTTTGTGCAAAAAAGGAACGTTATGATTTTTTTAAATGCCAGACTATTTTTTGGATGGAAGCAGTGACTTTGTTCTTGATGTTAAGCCAGGATAAACTAAGTTACCGTAATACGCTTATTGTGATAGTTTTATATTTACCAGAAAGACATGAGAGTGGAAACAATTTCATTTTACTGAAACCTGCA
>JAPZDV010000026.1:19205042-19241697 GCA_029814665.1 Acanthurus lineatus
AATGTCGTACTGTTTCTTTAAAAATAAAAGGTAGACACACAGTAATTGGCATTTAACTGCTCAGAGAAATATTTTAATGTTTGTTTGTTTTTGGTGAAGCAAACATGAGCTGCTTCAGTACATAACAGACCTGCAGTGCTGATAATATCTGTGTTAAAAAAAAAAGAAACAGCTGAAGCCTTAAAACCGGGCTGTGATATATCTACCATATGAAGAAGGGATAAGACCACTTAACATCTTCCCTCTTCTCTCGTGTGAAGGGTTACACAAGTTCAACACCAACACATAACACCTCTGGATTAGGAGCTCTGACTCCCGTATCTCCATCTGTTATCACTCTGCTGGTGGAGGCATGTCGGTTCGTCAGCCTTCCCCGGCAGCAGCAGCAGTGCAGCTGTGTGTGGTATTCAGTGGGTGGTATTTGCTGTTCAGCCTTTAAATTCATGGATCAAGTGCGTTGACTCCCGTCCACTGCGGTATGTTACAATGTAGTCACCTCTCCACCCCCTTAACATCTCTGTTAAGGGGGTGGAGGGGACCCAGCTGCTGAGGTCTTAGCACCCAGCTGTTGAGGCCATGAGCATCTGCTCTCACGCTTTCAGGGTTACTTAAAATGAGCCCTGCTCTTAATGCTAAATTAACTTGACTGTTCCGTTCACCTCCTGCGTCTCGAGGAATCCACAGAGGAATCTGAAACACTCATGTGTTTTCTGTTTGTGTCTGATCATCGGTGAACTGTTTTTACTGCAGTCTAAGACCCAAGATGAGTCACCGGCAAGCTACAGACTGGATGTATTTTCCAGAGTTTTGTACTTTTGTAGCTTTCTGGTGTTGCCCTCGTTAGCAGCGTTAAGAAAAGGTACAAGCAAAACTTTCTCAAGGTCCCCTCACCGCATTGCCAAATTTATGCTTTTTTGCTTTTCATTAACTCTACAACTTTAGAGCAACCTTAGCACTTAGCTTGGCACTTTAAGATCATAATTTAATGTTGCAGGGGAGCTAATGTATGGTGTATAGGGGAGAATTGTGAAGCGACCAGCTAAAGATGTTGTTTTTATGTTACAACAGGCTTAAGTTGCACAGCTGCACTGAAATTGAAAGTAAAAAATGCGGGTTAAGATTGGGTTACATCTGAGGCCAAGCTCTGACCCAGACAGTCTTCATCATCCAACCAACAAAGCAGCCACTTTACAGGATTCATGACCTTATTTCGAGTTTTGAGCTTCAGAAAACAAAAAAGAAAACACTGTCCGGGCAAGCATCAGAACCTCTCCAAGTACTCAAGTGACTCTGAGGTAAAACTTTTCCATTGACACCGCTACGGGTTTATGTAACTTTGGAAGATCATATGCACTCATGGACCACATTCTTTGCATCTCCCTTTTATCTGCATGAGCCGAGCTGTAATGTAGGACCAGTAAATCACAGCTCGGTCTTTGTCTGTGTGTAGACAGAGCCGTCCACTGAGCCCACAGCCGCCATAGCTGCCTACTTAAAGACCTTATTTATGCTCCATGCCTCGCTGCACACTTTTCCCAACACGGCCCATTAATCTGAAGAAGAACTGGAAGGAGCTGGCTCATAGGGGAGCATTATAGCTCACAACTCTTTATCATCGCTGGAATATGTAAAGGAAAATTACATAATCCTTCAAATATTATCCTTAAGATCTAACTTATTTAACCTTTTTTACACAAGTTCTGTGGCTTTGGGGGATAAATTCAAAGATTTTTCAGTCACTTTATAGCTGTGATACTTATATTAAACACACTCACTTTGAGTCAACAAAGGATGACTAATAAGCTCAGACATTTGAACAAACAAGCATGCAAAGAAAAATCCAGACAGAGGCCGTTTTTTTTTTTTGGGTTATACTGGTGAGAAGCAAAACGTTCGCTCATGTTCACCCCTCTTTTCCCACTCGGCTTTATTTATTTCCAGACGATTGTCTTTCTGCACCGTCTTTTACGGCTCTCCCAGCTTGTGTCTTTATGGAGCCATAGGAAAATACACTACGTCTCGCTTAATCATCAGTCAGCCGGTGGAGAGAAGCCATTTCTTCTGTGTGGTCCTCGCTCCAGCCTAAAAAACTCCACCAACGCTGCTGGAAAACAGTCGTCTCTTTGGCCGTCACACTTGAGCGACACTCTCCTCGTCACAGCGCTGCGGCACATCATACGCCTGGCTGTGCTGTTGGAAGTGCCGGACTTGAGTTGTGGAGGAGTCCTGAGGGTTTGTGCAAGAGGCGAGGAGGGAGTGTGAGGTCAGCTGCCCGGGTCACTGCCTTCTTCATCGTGTAGCTTCAATCAAGAGACGTCTCTTTTGACAGAATGAATGAAACTTTAGGTCAGTCTAAAGCAGAAACACCTCTTTGTGTCAGTTGGATTTTGAGATTTATTGACTAAGACGTGTTCAGGTGCGTTTCAGGAGCCTTTAAGTGGAGGAGCTTATGTACACATACCTCGCACGCTGAGCATACATTAATAACATAAATGTATTTGAGGTGCCAAAGGGTCGACATTTATCAAACCAGCTGCAAAATGAGCCAAGTTTGAAGGACTTATTGTTTGACTCAAACTGCAGAATACAACTGCCTTCGCCTGCACGTACACTGAAACAAATCAGCCGATTTTTTTTGAGGTGTTAATACGGGTCCCCTATCCAGAACGCCTCCACCCAGTGATAGATTTATGTTTTTTAGCAGATGTGTCGTGTGTTCAAACATTGAGAGGGTGCCAGTTCCTAATGGAATGCCTTAAAATATGATACCCGGTGTGGTGAGAGAAGCACTTGGTTTGTTTATGATTTTAAACAACTAACCATTGTCACCCTGTTCCTCTGAGCACTCCTGCACTCCTTTGTGGGCAAAGGAAATGGTGCCTTGATATTTCTCACACATGTGAAAACAGACCAACAGCGTGTGACGCTTTGAGGAAACTAGCCCTTTTTTCAAACACCTGCATAAAGGAAAGTTTTGGGTTAGCCTTGCTAAGTTTGTTTAAATTAGATTACATTAGAACTGCAATTTACTGTTGTTCCCTTTATTAATTAATCTGCTAATCTGCTCTTAGTTTTTCAGTAAAAGTAAAAACTCAGTGTATAACTATTTTGACAGAAGTACTTGAATAAAAGCACAAAGGTAAAAGTTCAGAAAACAAGTTGTTAAAATTAATCCTCAAGTAGACACAATGTAAATGTCATAACAGTGAATCCAACAGTTACTGGGACTTTTCAGTCAAAACTGCCCGTGTAAGCCTCAGTGGTGCTATAAGAAAAGTTAGAAAACCATACAGTAATTAGGATTCATCAACTGGATACAGAAAATATCTTTACAAAATTTAATAGCAGTTGGTTTAATATCTGTATAAATATTTATGACTAACAGACCGACTTTTCCATCCTCAGAGTACAACAGTAAGTGATTAAAAACAGCCAGCTAATGATCTGTTTCCACAATAATTTCTAATTATCATTTTTATTTTTTGTTATTCGTTCATTCCGTATAAATAAAAACTACTAATAAGATAAGACAAGAGTATTCCCAGAGTGATCACAGAAAAACAATACAAGACACTCAGTGCAATAAACTAGATAGAAAGATTCTTGTTTTAGTCTCGTTGTGTGTGGCGTCACTCCGACCGAGCAGAAAAGCAGTAAACGGCGTTGAACTGGGATCCAGCAGTGATGCTGTGCGGCAGCAAGAGAGCAGCTGAGTACATAAAAACCCTCCTAAAGATCTCCAAAACAATGACATTCCCCTCAGAGAGTGTTTAGTCTCTCTCCGCACCGGCCCAAACTTATCTGTTCCCTCACATCACTTGACCCAGAGGCAGGGGAGCTCATGTGGGTGGAGGTGCAGGGTGGAGGTGCAGGGTGGTATAGGTTGGGATTCAGTGCAGCTCCTGTATGTCTGAGACAACCATGCAAAGAGTTAATGTGTCTAATACTGAAATATTATACTTACAATAAAAGAGATGATCTGGGTTTTTTTGTGTGTTTTAGCTCATTTACTAGAAATCATTTAAACTTTATGTTATTGCTGAGAAATTTCCAAAAAAAGTCCACAGTTTTCACATTTTAAATATTTTTCTTCAATTTTCCAGGCAGCCATTGACTTCTATTAATATCTGTACTCTTTAGCATCAGCATGGGCAGATTTTAAATTGGTTAAAAGGGTAATTCTTTATCTAGAGCAGACATTACCAACTATTTCTGGCTTTAAAATAAAGCAATGTCTGCTTGGATTCTTGTCACAGGTATGGCCATGTGGACGCGCTGTGAGCTGTGAGCAGGATAAGAAAAAGAAAAGAACCATTTAAATTTAAGAGCGGATCTGAATCATAGGAAAATACATTGTTTTATTTTTGTTTATATTGTGAGATAGGGCATTTGGCCATATCACAAACTACATTTAAGTGTAACAAAAATCGTCCGGGGTAGTTGACTCATGTCAGTACTTGGACTTCATACAGAAAGCAGTTGTTATGGAGCGTTCAGGGACAGTTGTTTTATGGGAGAACTGGCACAATTTTACCACGCAGCTTTTATGTAACAAAGCTTTTTCTAAAACTAAGGTGAAAATATTATATCTGATTTTCACAAATGTTTGCGTAGTATGTGGAATATTTCCAGTTTAAAAGCACACAATTAACTCTCAGCTGAGATGATGCCAGACACAACCACATGTTAAAAACCTGAGATGTGTTGCCAGGCTGCACTTCGGTGTCAGACCTCGACTCGATTTTGAAATTTCACAGCTCCAAGAACCCAAACACCCAAAAGCCCGACTGCACAGAGCGGCCCACATCCTCTGCAACACGATGCTTGTTTACACCAACTCATGTTGTTTATATGGCCTGCCAGTTTGACAGGAGCCCTATGGTGGGATAAAAGTGTGTGTGTGTGTGAAGGAAGGCATGTTTGTGAGTGTTCATTAATGTACAGCGTCCATGTTTATACAACAAGTACCCTGTGGTGTATATACGTACTCTGCATGTATCAACTCAGGTCAAGTGTGTGCTTCCTTGAGTCTTTGTGCATTAAGTGTATCTATTTATAGTGTGTTTACATGTGTGTGTTTGTTGCTTTTACAATACATGATGGATTCTCCATCATGTTCAAGTGCTTTTTGTTCAGGTTAAAGAGAAACTTTACCAATTTTTCTACCAGCTTTGTATCATTACAGTGTCAGTAGTAAATGCAAATCAGCGATGTTTCTTGCACCCAGAGCTCTCTGTTTAACTATAATACAAGAAAGTTTGTCATCAGGCAGCCATTGTTTTAAACTGGACTGGCCAAAACCAGGAAAAACAGAAACATGACATGCAACACAACAACTCACTGCTAACATAGCTCAGAATCTGCTTGCTGTGTACACAAAACTTTTTAATGTGATACTATGTCAATGTTTTGTTTGGATTGTTTCTACTGCCCCCGACCAGCCACAAAAACCTCAGTGATTGCAGGTTTAAGTATGTAAAAGACTCACTGACTTTACCAACAAAACTAGAACAGTTGAGCTCAGTTAAGCTCTATATGAAAAACTGAAGACTGAACATAAACTGAACATAAAACAAATACAATCTGCACACAAAGTGAAGTCATCATTTCTATATCTTCAGTCTGGGACATTAAGATTATAATTGTTTTGTAACGGCTGTGTTACAACAAGTTACAACATCTACTGGATAAAACATGTTACTCACAAAAAGAAAAAATCACTTGCATTTAAATGTTAATGCTCACATGCTGCATCATTCAAGCATCACCTGGTGCTGCCAGCTCTTTTCCATACACAGAGAAACAATGTTCGCTGACCAGCAGCATGAAAAGGAAGAAAAAACTGAAATATAAAGAAGTATTATGTGAAGGCAGGGGATTCAGATCAGAGAACATTAGAGAAGCATCGACTAAAGACACTAAATCTTCCTCAAAGTTTTTATCTAATCTGTCCTTGGTTGTGTTTTTGTGCTGAAATCTAAGCAGTAGGAACTTTGACAAATGAGGCCTCTGGTTTCTTGCCAGGCCTCTCTGTCTCCATCTCTTGTCTTCGCAGTCTCTCTCTGTAATTTGGAGGCATTGTGCTGATGTGAAAAGGCAATTGTTGTTTCTGACCGGCCAGTCTGGCGTCCCCCTGCCTCTCCCATACATCCCGGAGCCTTTCCAGGAGGCTGTTTATGTGTTGAGTGCAGCACTCCGTGGAGCTTAGGGCCTAATGGAGTGTGAGAGAGGGGCCTGGGCTTCTTCAGCTTGTGTTCAGCTGTGCAAACATGCTGCCACACTGCGGCTCCCGCCACGTCCTTCTCTGCCTGAATCACTATTTCACTTTGATTTCTGTCTGTCTGTCTGTCTGTCTGATACGTTCAGTGTCTGTCACATCAGTCTGTCTGCTACGTTCGGTGTCACATCTGTCCGTCTGTCATGGTACTTTTACTTTGTCCCATCTGTTCAGTGTTTCCCCTTGATTTGCAGCTTCAGGGCAGCAGACAGGCTACTTTTACCTTCCTTGATGTCAAACACTTTTATTCTGAAACCAAAATTGGTTGCATAAATGCTCATATCTTGACTTGAGTGTCCCTACAGTCACAAAACTTGTTCTATATTGAATGAGTTTCAGAAACACATACAGATTGAACTAAATAAAATGACACAACAAAGTCCATGATGCTGCTGTTTGATGTCTTCCACCGCCTCTGTGAAAAGCTGTGGAGTAAGATAAGGCTTTAGATGGGTTGACCCTCCCTGCTGCAGACACCTGAGACAGTTTCTCACAGTCAGCGAGACAAACAGTGTTTGTCAGAAACTTCCCCTGGAATAAAGTTTTTAATTATTTACTATTTGTTCTAGAAATGCACAGTGTTTCTCAGTGCTGATAAATGGGATATTTAAATAATCAGTTATTGTTATCACTTTTAAATGGAGCCGTAACATGAACCCAAATTGCATTTTTAACAAGTAAGGCATCTAGATATTCTGACACAGTGAGTGGTAATGTGTACATTTAAATTTGGTTAATGATCCACCAGTAAACACAGAGAGGAAGATGTTCGTATGATTGTAGTTTTCAATACCTGCTCCTCAAGAATTCAGATCAGAGGAAATGTTGTGATCAGTTGGATCATCCATCCTTGTTCTCTGTATCTTGCCTTTCTTACTCTCAGGTGTGCACGGACTGCAGTTCATGAGTTTTTTTAATTAGTTGATCATAATACTTAAGTTGCTTTGTGATCATTAAAATTTTTTATTGTATGTTTATTGGTAAAGAGTTGGACATCAAGTAAAAAGGGTTTTCACTCACTCATGTCTCACTTTGGATGGAAAAAGTTTCATGAATTAGAAATAAAAAAGTGAAAATGCAACAGCAATAGTAATGAATAAAATTAAGTGCACATTACATGCTGCCTACATGAACAGGAAGTCGATCTGCAGCATGGTTAACGTCCCACTCGATGACCTCACAGGTGTTAACGGGCTGCTGTGAATTAGGAGTCCAACGTCTCCATGTTTATATGAACACTGCCATCTTCCATGTCCTGTGCCCTCTCCTGCACCGCAGTATTAACGGACCATGTCATGATTAATTGGCGCATCGTTATCCGCCATCCATCGCCAAAACCCTGCCGACACACACTGCCCTTCCCAGAAATCTGCGCTCTGTGGAGTGGGTTGCTCTGTGGAGTGGAAATCTCCAAGGTTGTGGCTCACCGTCCTCCAAAGTACAAGCACCTGAAAAAATAAGCTAGCCTCCGCCGGCTTGTCCAAGTGGAGGCACTGAGGAGTTAAATATAGATGTAATATCCCTCCCTTTTAGCTGAATCCAAACAAATTAAAGATGTCTTTCTTACAAGATGGTTACCACAGAGAGTGATCGTAAAAAGAGGTGGGGGAGTTTTCAGAATGTGGCATGACAGCGACAGTTAAAACTAAGTCCTTAATGGTGCTCTTATGATAGATTAATCCTCTCATTAATTAGTGTGGGCATATTGAGAGCTGTTGCTATGATTGGCACTCTAAAAAGCTGCTGGACAAGCAGAGCAGGTTTCTTTAAAGCACTTAGTGGGTAACAGAGGGAGCCGGGCTCAGATGTGGCCAAAATGGGCAGAGCAGAGTGCTGGTGAGTTCACGAAAATCCCACAGTGGCTCAATAAATGAACAGAAAACAGAAGCGCATGGACGGATTTCTGAATCATCTGACCTTCTCTAAATACAGAGACATTTTGGTGTGCTTTTGTGGTCGTGCAAAAACCTGAATCTTTGTTTTCCTGTCAAGCAGAAATCAGAAGAAGCTGCTCGTTCTTAACATGCAAACTACTGTGTTTTTTCCTACAAGCTCGACATTGTGGGAAATATGTTTTTGTCTGTCTTGCCAAGAGGTAGAATACAGAATAAATACTAATTTAATGTGTGTAGGCTGAATATGACACTACAGTTGGGAGCCATTAGAGTAGCTTAACTTAGCTTAGCATAAAAACTAGAAATGGCTTTGAAATGCACTTCAACCACATTTGTTGCATTGATTTATTCTTCAGTGTGGTTGCTGGCAATTCAGTAAAGACTATAATGATTAAAAAATATGGGACGATAAAACTTCAATAGACAGACAAAAATTGCTGCCACTATTTTTTAGTAAATTGAAAAGATTTGTGGCTTGTTGCTACACTTATTTTTTCTTTATTCAGCTTCTTCATTTTTACATTGCAAGATGCTAGTCTAGCTTATATAGAAAGTCACAAAAATTACCCAAAAGCACCTTAAACCCTCTCAAAACATTGTTTTAGTATGTTGGTATTTTAAATGTGTACAAGAATTTTGTTGCCTTTGACGAGTTTCACTCACCGGATGTAGACAGTGGGTCTAAGGATGCAACGGGGTGGCTATATTAGTGGGTTTAATCCTCCACCTCTGCATCCAGTGTTTTACTGTTTCGCAAGAGCACTTTTGCTGCATCCTGGGCTTAGCACCGCCCAACACAAATGTGAGTAGTTGTTATATAGCAGAATGGTAATAGATGCAGTCAGACCTTTTTCTAGCTCTGTCAGGATTGAGCTGGTAATGCAAGACCACCTTTGGACAGAGCCAAGCTAGCTTTTCCCCTTTTTTTTCCAATCAGCTGATGCTAAGCTAATAATGGCTACTGACTGTAACCTAACACAGAATTGAAGGTATTGAAGAATTGAAGGTATCCAATGTATTTATTCCATATTATTTCTATACCCAGTGGGTTGCAAAAATATCCCATTAAAACAAAAGACATTTTCATGCCAGGCCAAAAGGCCCATTGTTCCCAAGGTCCTTTTCTCCAAAAACAGACAGTCTTCTTGCTTTATTTTTTCCCCCTTACATATTTCTTCAAGAGCCATGTCTAATATCTTTAATTTGGTTGCAGGAAAATGTTAATGTGAAAGGGCCATCAGAACACTGGTGTTACATGGACTAGAGTTAAGTTAATCTGTGTTTGTTACTCTCAGCAGTAAGAGTGCCACTGTGTTGTGTTTACCTTAAGCTCCATAATGTCCACGATGTTGTAGAGTTTCTTTAAACTCCTTGTTATTTTGGAACTATTTGTCTTATTGTTTTCCAAACTCAGAGTTTGCAGTTTGAGTATGGCATTAAAAATTCTGAAAAAACAAATCTATGAGGTTAATATTTTTGACACAGTAACTGCAGTTTAATGAAAATTAATAAAAATGTAAATGCGGTCAGAAACCTGTAGTTAAACACCTGCTGCATGAACTTTACTTGGCCAATCTTTTCTCCATATGTCCCTCCACCCACAGTAAAGGGACTCAAGTGCTTCTCCAATGTTGCAGGACCAACCCGCTGACCAAAGCACGCTGATTCCCCTCGCTGACAGATTCACTGCTTCATAATGATGCATTACAAAGAAAAACACGTTTGAAGTTCCATTAATCCTCCGTGTGTGCGTGCGTCATTTGGAGAAACCCCCATCCAGAAATAATTTTTAGTCTCAATATAGCTCACAATGGAGCAGTTTCATGGTACTTGCTACATATTTTCCATTTTACATGTCCCGTCCGCTTCTCAAACTTCATTACTTCTTCATTGACATGTTTTGCTCAGGCTGCAAATGAAACTGCAGGAGCTGAAAGTAATGATTTGTGAAATGAAATTTGATTCAGAATATCTCTGCTTGAGCAGTTTTATGAACTCATATAAACAGTGTGTTTTTCAAAATAAGGCAGTGGAGCAGTTGTAAAATAAGTTAAAACAGGGTGTGTCTGCTTGTCAATAAATGGAATAAAAATAAATCACATTTATACATGCAACAGTAGCATTAGTCATTGAAAGTAATATTCATTGCACTAATTTACTGTCCCATGAAAACCACAGGTGTCCAAATTTAGTTACTTTTAATTCTTCAGATTAACTGGAGTGTTAAGTGTTACTATTTTTGTTTTAATCCCACCAAAATAAAATGTTTGAAATTCTGAAAATGTATTCATACAGCATAGTTTTCTAAGCTCATGATAAGTTAGCATTTTGGACATTTGGGCACTTTTATCAGACTGTGATGACTACCTGAAACTGGCTTGAATTAGCAGAGAAACATTACATTTTTTCCTTCACCTGTTTGTGTACAAAAGGAACCAAGAGCGAAAATATAAAAACAATCAATAACTTAATACAAACAAATGAGACGGTAATTCAAATAAATGCTGTTGGTATTTGATGCTTTTGTCACTTTTCTTTTGTAACCTGAAGTGAAGACACATCTCTTCAGAAGTCCTAAACTTTAACAAAGATATTTAATCTCAATTAACTGTTAAAATTGTATGTAGAAGCTAGTTGACAATAATAATAAAAAAAAATTCTTTGTTTCTCTTCACCATCTTCCCATATCAATGCTTCAGCATGTCTGAACTAACGAGAAACTTGACCTGAAAGATAAAGAATGTGTAAAATCTTAACACATCCTGTGCAGGATGTGATGGGTCATCAGTCTTTCAAAGACAACAGGACCTCTGTGATGCAGCCACAGGTTGAGCTGCACTTTTTTAAAACCAGGCTTCAGATTTTGAGACGCACACTTTGTAAAACCTGATGTAATGAAACAGTTCCAGTAATTTGTGCAAACAATGTAAAAGCTGCATAATCCATATCAATGCACAGGTAGTTATTATAAAATTAAATGCAGATAGAAGAAATTGCTAATATGTGGCAGAAATCTGTGCATAAAGACTTTTTCAGTTTTTAGTGTAACTACCTACTTCTGTAGAAATACAAAGTTTAAACAACTGGCTATTCAATCAATAGTTTTGATCATCAACTTGTTATTTTTTATGCTTGAATTCCAAAAACTGCACTTAACATTACTAAAACTGTCCACTGGTCCAACAAATCAAGCAATTTCGGTTTTGTCAAGTTGTGGTTGGCATTCTTTGGTCTTTTCCAACAGTTTGTCATTACTAATAATAGTTATATTTATGTGACCTAGTGATGAAGAAAATAATAAGCCTTTTAATTGATGACAAAAATCATTAGTTGCCGTCTAAGCCGATTCAAAGCAAAGGGGATACTGAAATTAAGAAATGCGTCTGAACAGAGATGTTCCTGATGCTTTCTAAAATGTAATTTTTGAAAGCATCAGAATAATTAAAGTGTAGCAAAAATGTTAGAGGCAATACGACAACATCTCCTACCTAAAACTAGACAATAAAACCAACTGCATGGCTTGATTCTGTTAGAAGTAAATCATTTCAAATTACAGCAGATGATCATGTCATCTTTACAGTGGAGAAAGATTTTTTTGTTGTTATAATGTAGGTTTACACCACATATTCAACTCTGCCGTTTTTTCTTCAAGATTCACACGTTAAATTTGAACTTTACAAAATGATGCACTGATGAAAATCCCTCCTGATCGAAATCATCAGCTACTGTGCTACAGATCCTCCAGTGCAGAATGTAAAAGCCTCCACTAGAGGGCACTCCATCTCTGTTTATATTCCTGCAGGTTTAACAGAGCTCTCCTTCTCTCCTTCACCGCCCGACAAGAGCCCCTCAGTGTGACAAGTTTACATAGACCATCTGCAGACCTCCCTACCGCCATAAAAACACTAATCACAAGGTCATAAAATGTGACTCCATAACGACACCCAGAATGCAGCGAGTCTTAAAAAGTTGGACCGAGGGTGGTACTACGCCAGCAAGTGACTGGAGTCATACATGAATGTGGTTATTGATTTAGTTTGGCCTATTATTATGAGATTCAAAGCTGCCACTCGCAGCCTTGTGGGATCGAAACTTTTTAAAAAGTTTAAACTTTAACCAGCTTTGTAAATCCATTTCTAGTTTGGTCTATAATTCATTCCCATATTTTTAGTAGGATGCTTGGCAGTTCCAAACCAGTTCTTTAATAAATGGGTTGCAAAATTAAAACTTAAGGAAAGTGATAGCTAGTAAAGGCTTTGCTGGTCGCTAGAAAACATTAGTAACAGAACAGAGTAAACATGAAGTCATGTTGGCATCGTACGCTTTTACTTAATTTAAAAAGAAAAAAACCAGATTGAAGAGGCTAAAAAATTTTTAAATTTTCACTGCCAGTTCTTTACAAAAGCAGGAATGACTTTGTTGTATTTGCATGGAGAAACATGTGGGTTTCAGTAGTAAAACAATTGTGTTGTAACAGACCAACAGGCTGCACAGACAAAAGACTAAACTGAATAAGATGCATGTACTGCCTCTGAATATGAAGTTCTTATTCTAAGGCTATAATAATGTAGTATAACAGTAACAGAGGTGAAAAAGGGTCTTCATAGTCAATATTAACAACACCAAGAGTTTGCTAACATTAGCCGGCATTAGCTATTGATCATAGCCAATTGAGGTTGAAGCTTCAAAAACCAATGAGTGTAATAAACTGAGCAAAGGTTCCTTTAATTCAGCTTTTTTAAATAACAGGACTAATGTGCAATCATTAGTCATGTAGTGTCCTTTTTATCAGAATGTTTAATTTGTTAAAGTAATGCTACTGGAGTTGGATGAAATATTTCTCCTAAATGTATTAACACATGACCTCAACATCTGCCTGCATGGCCGACCTCTTGCTCTCTTTTTCTCATTCTTTCAAAGGAGAAAATCCACAGGAGAGCGGTTGACGGACAACCACTGTGGAGCCAAAATTTATTTCAACAACAAGCTGACACATTATGGGAAATCAAACACGGTGGGATATTATCGCGGTGAAATCACTGTATACCACCCACTTTGTTCCCAGGCACAGCAGGAGAAAGTCAGAGAGAGAGAAAGAGAGGAGAAGTTAGAGAGGGTTTGTTTGGAAGGCGAGGGTGCCGGGCTCATCGGCAGGCCCCGAGCTCAGCGGGCCGGTGAACGGGCACTTGTCATCTGGAGTGTGAGGCAGCTGGGGTTATCCTCAGAGACACAGTGAGGTGAAGTGGGTGACCATGTTTGAGGTCCGCCCAGCTGTTATTGCCCCTAATATTCAACAGATGTCTGGGAGCTCGGCCCGCTAAGTCCTCGCACATGCCGAAGCAGGGAAATCAAAGCAAAGACCCAGCAGCAGGCTGAGCACCACGACTTAGACACACACATACACACATACATACACACACACAGCTGTTTGAGGGTGCACACACTCAAACAGGTCTGTCTATTAAATCACTGTCATTAACCATTTAGTAAAATAATAGAGGCAATTAAGATCAGTTTTGATTTTCAGAGGGAGGATCAGTCAGCAAGGGCACTTTCACTTTTACAAAACACAACTGTTCATGTTGTCCCTACATGTTTTTTTTGGTTGAAAATTAATTTTCTACTAAAGTGTAGCTGCATGTATTTAACAGCAACAAGGAAAGTGTTTTTCCACACCTAGTGTGAGCTCAGTTTATTTCTATTTTCAGCAACATTTCTTGAGTTGTTCATGTTTCAGATAACTTTCTAATTGCAGTTTGAATGACTACTTCCATACAAAAAACACAAGTCAGAGCCTAAAATCTTAACAAATCATGTCCAAAACATTCACTCTAAATATGTTTGTGATGGCAGTGTCTCTTGTGAAAATATTTGTCACACTTTGCCTGTTTATCGTCCTAAAAATATTGCTCCTGTTCTAAACATGTCAAGCCTCCTTCTCAGGCAGCGAAACCCTACGCTTTCAAACATGCGAGCAAAAATCGAGGTAAAATAAAAAGCACCACTGTGTTCAAACACATAATCCATGCAGAGGCTCTCGTTTGAGGGCGAAAATAAGAAAGTGGAGAGTTGCTTTGCTCCAAGTGGTCACAAGGGGGTTGAGCGTTTCGAGCCCCGGCTCACGCAGCTCGCTTACTTTGGAGAGCGCTTCAGGGAAGGCAACATTAGATATAATGAAACATTCACTGACCGGCCCTCTTTCCAGCCTCCTCGCTCTCGTTCGCTTCCATAGAGCATATTCAGACTGAAACCTTTCTACAAGTTGTTTTAAGGTCCAGCTCAGGCCATGCCAGAGCAACATGGCAACATCTGGCAAGTAAAACCCCTCAGTTGATCACTCCTTTTCTTTGTCTTTGTAATCCAGTAGAGTTTGTCTAAGTCATTTTTGAATGCATTTGTGTCTGTAAAAAAAGGGTTTAAGTCACTTTAAGCCTTTGTTTAGCGATACAAACTTCCCTTCTGCATAATTCATCGTTATTTCTCTTGTTCCTGCAATGATACCTTTCCTTCTGCTCCCCTTAATTGTAAACAAACAGAGATAAAGAGGCAACATAACCTCACCCATTGAGTACAGATTATAACCTCCATAACAACAAGGACAATGATTGTGTGAGTTAAAGCTGAAGTGGATTTCATTGTCTGTTTTGTGGCCTCTGACATGGTCAGCACTTGCCTCCACATAACATATTTTTGCTCAGGGAAAAGGGAAATATAGAGTTTCATGATGCTGAATTACTGCTGGGGAAGAAGTTCATATTGATGTTTTTTTTCTTTTTTTTCACCCCCTCCTCAATTAATGCCGTTTCCCAGGTTTCCGTTGTGGTGCTGCGTGTGTCCCACACTTGGCCACAGCGCCAGCCGTGGAGACACTCCCAAGTATATAAATTCACTTACTCGCTCTGAGACACATTGATTCGTACCCAAATATCCAGTCAACTGTGAAAAAGATAGACTCCACAAATCAAGCCCCGGCTCATAACGAGCATTTCTTGCCATCTAAAGAATATATTCATGATTTGGGGACCTTTTATGAGGAAGGTGATGGCAGATTGACACCATATGTGTCATAAATTATCAGCAGAGAGATGCCAAGCTAAACAGACCAGCATAAATATACAGTGACTCTGAATATACTGGTCGCTTCAAATTCAAATACTGCTCGTCTGTGCAGGTCTGTTTCAAACTACTGTGACATCTTTGACTATTCTTAGAAAGACACATATACATTTTTGACATATAAATAATATGCTAATTATTCATTTGCTGCATTGAAATATCAGTGTTGCTAATTTTGATGCTGTTGTGATACTTGAAATTTGAATTTCATAACAGAATTAAAGTTTAGTAGTTGAACCCTTTCTGTCTGTTTTATTTAAATAATTCACTTGAATATGTACTCCTTTTATTCTGCTGTAGCTCAATTATACCACATCTTATCCTGACAGACCTTTAATTTTTGATTTATTTTATCTACTTTTTTTAACAAATGACTGGAGCTGAACTAATTATTCAGTCCAACAACTGACATAAAATTAATTAGCAACTTATTTATTGATTGATTAATCACTTCAGTTGTGTTTAAAAGAAAACTGCTTAAACATTTTCTGGTTTCTACTTTTCAGAATTTGCTTTTCTTCTTTGTTTTTTATAATACTTAATTGGTTATTTGGTGTTTAAGGACAAACCAAGCAATCCAAAAATGTCTCTTTTCGGATCTGAGCTGTGACAGGCTTTTTTTTCTTTTTACAATTTTTCCAAATTTTTTTAGATAAGGTAGAACAGCGATCAATTATTTGAGGGAATAAATTGACAGATTAGTTTGTAATTAAGCCCAGTAGTTGAGTTAATTGTTGCTAGTTATTGCTTTAAGTAACATATTACCTTGTAGAAAATGTTCACAAACAGACAAAGACATAAAATGTACAAAAATTAAGTTGAAAACATTTAAGGAGGTCATAAATATTTTCAAATGTGCTCAGTATCAGGATCAGTTTTCAAGTTTCCTTAAATCTTGACTAAACAGTCATGACATTTAATTTCTGTGTGTATAAGGTGACTAACTGTAACCCTTATATAACATTCAAGTAAATTAACTAAATATGAACTGCATGTAAGTGTTTTTGACTGACTGCACACAAATCAAGGCCACTTGCTCCAACATATAAAGTTGGTATTCAATTTCACAGAGATGTTGTTAGTTTCTCGATGGTCCAACCTGAACTGTTGCACTGCCCTCTGTAAAGACCTGGTCACTGAGTTGAAATAATCCCTCTGACTGACCCCACGGCTCGTGAACACAGTTTCTATGTGCAGCGGCACCAATGACGTCTCTCAGCAGGAATGTGTCCCCCTAGTTAGAGTGCCAGACACTGGCCAGTGTAAGTGAGTGTGAACGTAAATAAACCCCATTATGCCAGCCATCTCCTCGGCTCCTGTCACACACACGAGGTAAACACAGAGCTTCCTGCTAAATACCTCTGGTGCTCCTGCAATTAGATTGGCAACAGCAGCATTAAAATTTACCAACTCTGTGGAAAATGGGTGACAAAAACAAAGATTTTAATCTAGTAATCTACTGTGAATAGGTCACTTAATCAAGTGTTTTGTAAGTATTTGTGTAAATACAAACAAAACAGTGACAGTTAATGTAACCTGGGTAAGCACCTTGGAAAGAGGTCGACGGGAACTAATGAAAAGTGACAAACTATTTCCACACAAACACTGAGGTGTTCCCCCGACACACACACACACAGGTTATTGACATGACTATTACATCATTCAGCAGAGCAGTTTGGAGCTGAGTGGATTTCTGTGAGAGGAAACAACAAACCTTGTACAAAAAATGCCAAAACTTTTCCCTCAATTTATATTAATAACTGTGCAAAAGTCAGACTTACCTCTGCAGCCCTGTATTAGCAACTTTACGTTAATATGCTACTAATTTGCAACAACAGTTACATTTTCAAGTAGAAGCAATGCCTCCAAGATATTAAAGTAACATATTAACATCATGAGGGTGTATATGGCAAAGCTGCAAAATAGTAAAACTGATTCTCTAAAATGTTCACTGATGATGTATTGCTTTTATTTGCCTAAACTTGCTGCTTGTAATTCTAAAGACTGATTAAACTTACGTTTGGGGAACTCAAAACACTGGGTTGAGAAAGTTAACGAATTTGTTGCATGAAGCAAGATCAGTTTACTTAATGAGCATTTCACTAAAACACTGATCTTTACTGAATGAACTTCACCAAAGTGCATTTGTTGGCCAAGCCTGAACAGGATGCAAACTGGCCTGTAATTTCACAGACCTGCCTCTCAAATGTGCACCATCAAACCTCAACACCTCCAAACACCATTTGTGTGCTATAAAAACATGGGACTTCGTTCCCGGACAAAAATATTCTAAGTAAACATAATCCAAGTAATGTTTTCTGGTTAACTAAGGAACTGTTCTGCAGTTTCAATCATGGCAGGAAGTTAATTCATTTAATTTACTGATATGAACTTTAACTAGCAAAGATCTTGAATTTCCTGCATTTGTACCTGATCTTGAGACATGCATTGAATATTAACTCTGTGTCATAACTGGTTTTGTTATCTTTAATATTTCAATTGATAATATGCTAAATTTAGGCATATTCTTAATTTTTTTCAGTGGAAATAAAAGGGAGCTCCGTAGGGACCTGCCATTCACTTTTTCCCCGAGGGCCGGCCTGCATGTTAATCCAGCTCTGCTCTTAGCATAATTGTTAAAACAAATTAGCTGGTAAAACAAATTAGCTGTATATTAACATCATGTCTTTGGGAGAGGGCTGACCTCTGGTAACGTACCTAACAGTTAATGCTAGGTAACAGTAAGTGTATCGTCCTGAAAACTGTGGACTAAATCCAATTAGCAGTCATTTGCGCTGTGACATTTGTGGCCAAACAGTCTAAGGAGGTTTTGACAATCAAGTGCATGTACGAGTGTGCAGGACGTCCATGGAGAGCGTAGGAGGAGATTCTTGTGGTAGCTGGTTATTCTATGAAGACAGCAGCTCTGACAGGACCACCTAGGTCCTCTGTTTATTGTTAGAGAAAGTATTTTGGTGGACAGAAGCCGGGCATGGCTCTTAAAGATGTCGTAGGTAACCGATTGAGGCAGATTTGGATTGAAAAAGGCAGACGACGAGGTGTGTTTGTGAGGAGAAGAGGATGACTTTTAGGGGTTTTGCAGAGGTTGGGGGGTCGATGGTGATTCGAGCCAAGAGGGCACATGGGAGCCATGGCCTGAGGATGGATCCCAGCCGACCCCCTCCTAGGTGTCAATGTTATGACATGTGTACCGCTCCACTGTTTTCTCTCACAACAAGAGCACTTCATCTTCCAGGGTGGCCGTCCCTCATAAAAAAAGCTTGATTTACATGCTAGGGATCAGACCGTCCACCTTCTTCTCTTCCTGTTGCACTTACGCTTCACTTCCTGTGGGCCGGGGCCCAACCGTCAGGGGTGATAAATAACCACAGAATGGAGTGGAGAAAAGTTAAATTCCCACTCTGATGCACACCCAAAAAAGATGAATGCCTTTTCTTTTCTCTTTACTTTCTTTGCATGCTTGACATCATAAATGTTTCAGTGTTACGCGGAGGGTTAATGTTGGAGATAATCAGCCTTTTTAGAGAACAATTGGAATGTTTTGTCAGTTCTGCTTTGTTATATCTACCATGACTGTTCCTTAGATGTAAATCAAAATGACTGTATTGCTAGAATAATGACATGTCATGCTCAAAACAGACTGACTTGATGTGGTTGAATACTGCATGTGGAAAACATGATGTTGGGTAATAGATATCATACGGCGTCTTCAGACTGAAGACGACTGCACTTGTCAGCAGGACTCTAGGAAGTGATATTTATTGTCATGTGTAATGAGTCAGTGGGATTTATCCAGATTTATGTAACTCTGCACAATGTCTGAATGTTTTAAAATACTCATAACATGTCCCACATTTGTGTTGATCAGGATTATGTCAGCTGGGCTTAAAGGATATGAATGGGACATATTTTTGAAAATTTTTCATCTGGAGAATAATTTTAAAAAAACATCATATCTAAACAACGAAACAGTCAATCCCTGCCAATATGACTCATATGAGAGTTTTCTGATCTGCCACTCCTATGGTTAAGGTCTGATTATGGTTGGGAAAAAGCTCACCCTCATCGTTAAAAGAAACCAATGTTTACTGTCGGTAAAACCGCAGCCTTTGTACGCCCTAATCGCCCACTCCAACCCTGTCCCGTCTTTTTGTGGCACCATATTAACGTCACATGTTTGCTACCGAGAGAGGACCGTAACTATTGGTTTTATAACAAGCAGAAAACAACACAAAAACACACTAAATGGACCTCGTGGTGACATTACTTTGTTAACTGCTGTTTCCAAAGGCAAGATTTAATTTGAACTTAAAAACGTCCACAGGAAAACCTCCAAGGACTTCAAGAAGATCTGAACTAAGTGGACCTTGTGGTGAGATTATTTTGTCGCTCAAAGCCTTTGGACAAACAGTCGAGGACAGAATCATTTTTTCAAGAGTTGCCCAAGTTATAAAATGGTGTATAAGTCTAGAGGACAACAGTGAGTAGTATCTGAACTACCTTCAGAAAAAGGTTGGACTTGAAATAAGTTTTGTCTCTGATGTTTAATTCATTTAAGTCAGCACTGTCTATTTACTTTACATGAAAGAGTCGCATCACAGACGGATCAGGTTATAATGGTTCTCTAAGTGGGAATGCAACATTTTGATCTACCAGGCGGGTATCTTAGACAATTCAGAGCTTGTTTGGCAAATTGGACATGAGCTATACATGTCTGATCCACATCAAAAACAGATAGTTCATCAGATTAATCATAAAGTTCAGTGTTGCCACCATCAGTAACACTTATGAGGTCATGGCCAGCTGCTGAAAGCAATCGCTGGCTTCATGTCAGGTCTACTTCAAGCGAAACAGTTCCAAACCAGTAAGGTTTGCAGGTTTTGGATTTGGGAAAAATAAAGCTCTGGTATCGGATAGACAGGCTTAGAAACTCTGCGTTGACGTATTGGAATCTGTATCAAGAGAGAAATACTTGGATTGGAAATTTTGGTTGAAAGAGCGTCGTCCCAACGAAAACTGTGAAAACATGACGGTATGTTCCTGGAAAGAGATCTCTCTTTTTTTTTAATGCACTGAGCACCACAACTGAAATTATATTCAAGTCCATTGTATTAAGACAGAGGCAGAAGTCTCAGAGTGGGTTGACCAAAACCAAAACTGTCTGCATGGCTAAAAACCACAAGAAATTATTGAGGAAATATGTTTTTTGTGATTTGATTGAACTGCCAGTTACATGCTCGGGGCGTTTTGTTAAACATTTCCATTTAACACGTACCAAACCAGTGACGAGATCTTTGACATCCGTTCGTTGACTAATGATCAATCCCACTTTTACCACACTAATGTCTCATCTTTTCCTCTCACTGAATCCAACCACCTCTCATTGTCTCACAGTGAGAGCATTATTCAAACATGGCCACTGTCAGCACGATCACAAGGTCGCTCGTTTAATCAGCTCATGGTTCACGGGGCCTCTGGCGCCACAGAGAAACACCCTCTCATCTTGTGGCACAAATAGGGAAGCCCTTATGCCTTGTTGCCATTGCCAATATATCCAAACCATGATGATGTTCCCACACAAATATTTCATGTTGTACACAGCATCCAAGACTCACAGTGTATGAATGGAAGAGGAAACCTGCCTTCTGTCACTCTTAAAAGGCAGCCGGCTTAAAGTAAACAAGAAATAGTGTCTTAACACGCCCTGCCACCAACGGTAATGCTCTTAACACCCTTTTATGTTTATGTTGTATTTCTTCACAAGGCTGTCCACTTCTTCTTCTCTTATTTTTTTTTCACTTTCTGGGGACACAGCCTCACTCTTAAGCAGCTGAGCTTCACCCGCATGAGGTGGGCTCTGTTTCCAGAGATAATTGAAGTGTTAATTTTAATAGCCATTTCCATTTCATTAATTAAAGCAAACATTGCCTCAAGTGCCTCTTGAAACAGTCCGTGTTTTTTAAATATGTTTAATATATGCACTGAAGCATGTTATAAATGAGGTTTTCTTTGCTAAGTGTTCCGGTCTATTTTTGTATGTCAAAGCACATGATTGACTGCGCAGAAAAAGAAAACATCTTAATGGATGTGATGGTCGAGAGTTAAGGTATTTATTCCAATTTGCCAATAAAAAAGGCCTTTGAGTGAGACTTTTATCTCACCCACTGAACTTTTCGTGCAAATATGTAAATGCATAAGTGCATAATTAGACTGTAAGAGAAATATAAACAACTTTAATTATTCAGGTGATTTCAGCAGCTGCAGCTACATTAATCAAAAGTTTATTACCACAGAATAAGAACTAGCTTTTCACATTTAAACTCTCTGACTGCTGAATGAAGCCACAAAAACAGCATGCTCTCTCTAACATTTATATGCCTTTTTTTAACATTATAGAGATAACTAATTCATAATTAGACCTGTAATTAAAGGCAATATGGCCTGTTGACTTCCACTCAGCAGGTGCAGGTCACTTGATAAAGCAGTACTTGTTCATAGCAAATCAATTCAACACCTACATCAAATCAAACGTACAATATTTTAAGACCTATCACATCTTATTATCATTAAGTCTGATATCTCAAGATCTACGAGGAAAATTCTAATGTGAAATAAAATCTCCCTTTTAGCTGTTGGTTTGTAGAAAACCTGGCATGAGATACAAGTTTATTTATACACCACATGTGTCGGGTCCAGCTCACAGCAGGGTGCATTTCTTTCCATCAAAAGCTCTCTTTTTAGTCTTTTCCCCCTCTTTTTCAAGTTCATTTTCACGTCTGCAGTGTGTACACTCTGCAATGCACATAGAAAGAAAGCATTACTGTAAATGACCATCAGCTCGTGTTTTCATTTCACCCAAAAACAGAAACACTCAATAAGGTTCACATTTGTCTTGTCAAAATATATGATTGGCCGAAATTTCAAAACATTAACCTCACATGTCAATACGTACTGTAACACAAACCGTGGGGTAACTACATGTAGCTGCTGGACAACAGCCCACTTTGAGAAACTGGTCAAGCAGAGGAGGAACATTTCCAAGTTTTTTATTTTTAAGTTCAACATCAAATTCTTGCAAAAACCAAGTTGCCCTGTGGTGATAATGAGACTTTCTCCTTGGGGTTTAGCACCTACAGCTCATATAAACTGCAAACTAAACATGCAAATAAACTTAAAGCTAATCTCGTGTTTAAAATATCACATTCTTAGCAACTAATATGAAGTTATTTTAAACCAACAATGCAGTCTTGTGCAATAAATGCTAACAAGTGAACGCGAAAAAATGACCTCATGTCTGTTGGCTTGTTAGAGTCGCGCAACGTGGGACTTCATGGCGAAGAATCATGGTTTCCCTCTCTGTTTTGACAGGGAGAGTTATGCCTCACAGGCACCAGATTCACCACCAGGCTTCATAAGCTTGTGGAGAGCATTTAGGGCGCCACAGGGGCCTCTTGACCTGAGAGGAAGCCGAGAGTATAAAAGGTGACAAATTGGTTTGTAACCAAACAAAGACATATGCAGACACCCCCATGCTGGAACATTATTACACAAATATGAGTTGGCAAAGGCGAGAAACTGTCAGGAAATAATTCATTTTTGCTGCTTTCTTTTAATATTAATGCCAACCTTTGGACCTCTGCCACTGCAATTACAGGAAATGTAAGAGCAGTAGGTCTCCCTGCACCAGCCTATGATGAATGGAGCACTATGTGGGGGGAAAACCTGTGTGCTGGTTTTAGAGATGCAAAAACTGGCTAAAAGTCTTTTAATAAGGCAATAAATGTGCAGGGGGGGGTTTAGATTTGTGTGTTTTCTGGTATGAGGCAGCGAGAAGGGCTTGATTATGTGATGGTGGAGGGAGCAATCGCATGTGGTGAAAGAAGTCGAGGTATCTTGTGTGTTGTTGTCAAAGGTGTCACTTCTGGTCCATCTCTTGACTTCTCAACGCACTATTCAATACATGGGGCTGAGGTTCTGAGAGCCCCCCCTTGGGACCAATGAGCATATGCCTCCTTTCTCATAATTAGAAGTTTCCCTCGAGCCCAGATACTTATTCATCTATCATCCATCATGGAGGTTGTTTCCTTACTTCTCTTGCACTCTTG
Source organism: Acanthurus lineatus (assembly GCA_029814665.1). Lineage (NCBI taxonomy): Eukaryota > Metazoa > Chordata > Actinopteri > Acanthuriformes > Acanthuridae > Acanthurus > Acanthurus lineatus. The sequence continues at coordinate 19,228,457 of JAPZDV010000026.1, forward strand.
ACTCCACTGCACTTTTCCTCAAGTCGTACCTAACAAGTATGCCTTTATTGAATATTTAGCGCTCTGACGCCAACCTCTCTTCAGCTCTTTCTCAGTACAGTGGGCGTATTGAATGTAAATGGTGGAGTGCATGAAGATGTCTCACACACCTTCTCACGGACCAACAGAACAAACTCCAAAGTAAAGTGAAACATGCCACCTATATCCTGCTTCACCCAGCACCCTCTCTGTTTCTTGGCCCTCTGGGGAGCAAGGATAAGAATGCGGCCTGTCATTTCATCTACCGATCACCTTGGTGGTCTTTGGCAGAGCTGCTGTCAGGGAGTCCCCCGGCGTGCGGCTGACCTCTTCCCCAAACCTCTCCACTAATCTGCTGGAAATAAACCAGGCGGAGCTGCTTCGGCTGCTCGTCCTGGCTGATGAAACCTGAGCAGGTTGCTCACTTTGATCCGAGTGCAGGCAGGAGAAAGTGCCATGTGGCAAAGTCATTACTGTGGAAAAGCAGCTTTGTCATGTTACTCCTTGTGTAGACTTTGCTGATTCAAGTGTTGTTTAACTTTGAATTATATTTCTTTGTGGTTAATTTTCACCTTGGTCTTATTTTTATAGGTCTCGCCATCATTCTGCCCACAGTTTATCTTATTGGTACTGCACCTTCAACACCATCTTTATTATTAAGTTCTTGACATGTTGATCATTTTTTTTGTCAATATAAAGAAAAATCACAATTTCCCTGGCCCCAATGAAGTGTCTTAAAGTAATTGTTTTGTCTGACAAGGGTTAGAAATCTCAAAGATATTGAAGTTAGTGTAAGAAGTTTTAAAAAAACAGCAAATACATACATCTGAGAAGCTAAAATCAGGGAATTTTTGGCTTTTCTCTTTAAATTATTATGAAAATTATGAAAATCGGGACAGACAAGAATGTAGAATATTGTGTATTTCCATTTAATCGAAGAAAACAGAGAATTTCTGAAATACTTTAAACTGTGCCTTGTTTATATCTGCAAACGACAGATCGAGGGAACAGTGTGAAAACAGCTGCATAAGTACATCTCACTGAGACCTGGACTGCAGTGAATAAAGGCTTATAAGACGTCAGATGGGTAACAAAGTGCAAGCAGCCAGAACTGTGGTATAAAATATTAAGAAACAATTAACCTATAATCCAAACAGTTTGATGTAAACTTTCAAGAGGAGTTTAGAGTTTATGGACTGACTTCCTGATTTGATGGTTTAGATTAACTGGCTTAATAGTTGACTAGTTTAAAAAAACCTGTTTGATCGTCTGATGCTTTGTGCTTCCTGCCTTGTTTGTCATCATTATTGAGTTGTTTCTTCTTCTAGTTTTTCAGCAATCTCTTTGGTTAGTACAATGTTTCCATCACCAATAGAAATAAAAGCCAAAAGTACAAAATAAGACCCAAATAGTGACAAACCAAAACTATTGGTAAATGAGCCGCCTTATTCAGTGTAGCACAGGAAATGATGTAACCACCTTGGCGAGTTTAAACTTGGCTTGGAGGAGGCTGAGAGGCATTTTACATTGATTTTAATATTAAAGATTCTACTTTGTTCACATTTTAAGACTTAAAAGTACCGGAGGGTGCTAATTGTTCTTTTTAATTCTATTATTTGATTTCAATTTTAACCTTGGCTCGGAAATTGTTTTCTTTGTCATCCACTGCAAAGGCAATCTGTCACTGGAAGTACAATCTGAATTAGATTAGCCTAATATGTAATTTATGAGGAAATAAAAATAACATGTACAGTTGATCCAGGAGACACAGCTATCTCTGAGGACTGAGGTGTGAGTCCAAGTCTTTGTTATTTGCCAGTTGAGTGTCTCCACAGAAACCGATTTAATAATAGAGGAATAAAAGTAAAACCTTGAAGTCTTTTCAGACGTCTATGTGGTGGGTTTGGGCATATGTAGGTCAAACATCAGTTGGTATATTTGCTGCAAAAGTAGTTTATTTCTTTTCTTAAAAGGCTGCACGCAGCCGACCTGAAAAAATATCCAGGTAGCTGTAACACTTTAAACTTTAATCCCATTTAGTGTTTATGTACTTTCTCATTGGACTAGAAACTATCCATGTGTGCACAAATGTGTGTGTGTGTGTGTGAGTGGGTGTGTGGGTGTGTATGTGTTAGAGAGAGAGCAGGGGAGAGTAGCCAAGGGTCTGGCAGGTCACAAAGGCAGCTTTGTAAAGGAAGTTAATGAGTATTTTGTTAATGTCTCTCGATGCTCTGCAGCTCTGCAACACCTCCACAGCGCATCAGCTTTAAGTGTGTGCATGCCCACTGCACTCGTGTGTGTGTGTGTGTGTGTGTGTGTGTACAGTGTGTGTGTGTACAGTATGTGTGAGTGGTGTTTGTAAGTATTTATAACTATTTATAACTTCTTTTAAGCACTGATTTATGTTTGTTCACTGTTTAAGTTTTTGTGGTTTGGGGGTTGTATGGGGGGTTGTTGGGTGGAAGGGGTTGATTTTTTTTTCTTTTTTTTTAAAATATACATATATATGCTGAGGGTGAAATACTATGGAAAGTTTAACAACATAGATTCTACCAAAGCCCACACAGTTCCTTTCATGCTGCACATCTCCTCGACTCCTGTGGTCAAGTACCTTGCAGTTATTAGAGCTTATTTGTTCAAGTGGTGAGGAAATATTAAATATCACAAGTTCTCTGCTGAGACTGGGCAATGATTATCAACAGATGTCTGCCAGTTGGGCAAAGTGCATTTAAGTGTGTATAGGTGCACGTGCATGTGTGTGAGTTTGCATGTGTGTATGTAGCCCATTGGAGGGAGAATCAGGAGCATGAAAATGGAGAGGTTGTGTCATCATGAAGCTGATTGAAGGTTCCTGCTTCATCTGTACTTATAGGAAGAGAGAAAGCGGACAAATAAATGAGATGGAAAGTCTGAAGCAAAGAGGCTCTGAGTGGCAGCCATCAGACGCCCCAGCTGACCAATAGTTGGCCATCTAGTGTTAAACAGTCTGAAGTTTAAAGCTCATTTTTTTCCACTTTGAACATTATCTTAACCTCTCTTGGATGACTAATGTGAACCGTCTGTTGGGGTGACGTGAATTCTACATCGCTAGAAAGGACAGACATTTTTAGGCAAAACTTAATGGCCTGTCATGTATCTTGTCCTTAAATCTTGTGTTTCACAAATTATTGTAAGAAGCAACGCCTCAATATTGGATCTCCACTAAAATGACTTTTATTACGCTGCATGATTTAAGTGTATTAAATGCTTTAAATAGATAGTTACAGCATTGCAACTACTTTAGGTTTTGAGTAAGGAGAAAGCGTCTCTTGATCCACTTTAATGACTGCTTCAGCAGTTGGAAAACATAACTTCAAGTGTGCAACGCATTACATTTCTATCACTCTGCTTACTATAAGCAGTGTGCACGGCATTACTTTGTTCCCTACCTACACATACGTAAGGAATTTATACTATAAAATATAGAATTTGCATCACTAAAAATACATCTATTATTCAAAGAAACAAGATAAAAATAAAACATCACCAAAAAAGCTCCATCTTACATTCTTCCCCCTCTTAAATTAAATGTTCTTATCTCTAAAGTAATAAAAATTATTTTATTCTAAAATATCTTGAAATTAAGCAGCTAATTTTTTTTTTCAACAAAAACAAGCCAGAGTGTGCTGCTCAGTTGGTAGATAACATCCACAGACATGTTTAAAGATGAGCATGTCCTTCCACAGCTTGCTCCTCTGCTCAGTCAATGAGGTTGTTGGCTTGTCTGCCTGGAGGGGTCGAAGGTCACTGAGGCTCAGAGGAATGAGCGGTGAATGACAGGAAGATCCCCCACACCTTCTCCACACGTTCCACCCAAAACACTGACCTCTCTTGTCCCCCGTGGGTGCTCACCCACCGCAGGCATTAGCCACTTAAAAGAAACTCGACACCAGAAGAAGCACATAGCACCATGTGCCAAATTACATTAAGAGGTGACACCGGTCCAAACGTGTCGATCGGCCGCCCTCCATCTCTCACTCTGCCACCATTTCTTTTATCTTCTGGAGACTCAAAGGAGGACTGTTGTGCATGCTAATCCTGGCTAACTTAATTACAGGTTCAAAGATGGACAAATTGGCACCAGACGCTTTTTAGACACCCTCTTAGCCCTTTAGTGACACAGATATGACATCATCAGCGCAAGTGCAGAGAAGAGCTTCAACCTGCTGGAAAAGATATAAAGAAATCATTAATATGTCCAACAATAATCACTTTTTAATATGAAATCTGGTCAACAGTCGTAAATGTTAGTAAATCATTAATTTAGAGCTTCTCTAATCAATATTTCTATGTGAGCAATGCATGAATTTATAATATGTAATGTTTATGGAATTATCACCAGACTCTGCAGAACCACTCAGCTTTATGAGGCTTTTTAGCATCTGTCAGCTCACTGTTTTGGTTTTACGTCCTGCAGTCGTGCTGTTTTAGTTCCCTCTTGCAGCTCTCATCGACGTCATTTCAACACATTTTCACTCTCAATTCATCACATACTGACATTTGATCAGGGCCCACTTGCTGTTACTTTTTAAAGCTCTGGTTTCCCTTTCAGAGTCTTTTTTTTTAATCATAAAGCCACTAAGCTTTTCTAACAGGTGTTAAACATTTTGAAATGGTTGCAGTTTGGTTAGGTTTTGGGATAAAAACAACCTGTATGTGTTTAGGCAGCAGACTGCTTTGTTAGGTTGAGGAAAAGATCATTGTTTTTCATTTTCACTTTGTGAAATGAGTGTGACTCACCACTCTTCACCATCTTTCACCACGGCTGGACTTTTTCTGTCTTTTAACTTCGTCAAATAGAGCCTTTGGTATTTTCATTCAGTACAGCTGCAGATAGATTTTCATTAAACCTACTTGAAAACCCTGAACATCGCTAACAGATGCTAAAAGGGTACAGCTAACTGTAAAAAGTCCTGATCAAACTGCCATGTGACAAGTTGGAATTAAGACTGTGTTTATCATTTCTAGCTAAACAAGTCAGGTTTTTATGAGAGATCCACACCAAGTGTTAGCTAGCTGCCAAGCATCAAACAGCAGACAGTTAGCAACTAGCTAGTTAACACTGCTGAAAACTGAGCGGCTAAGAGGCAGATATTTCTCAAAGTTCAAGCTTCAAAAGAGAATAAACATTGAAATTTCATTCATCAAGTGACATTAACAATACAAATCAATGATAATGTGTAGGCCATTGTCTGCTAACACATTAACCATGTTGTGTTTGCTGCACTGCCCCTGAGTGGCCAGAAAAATCATGAATGCAGGTTTCAATAAAAGCTTATAAACCCTTTTTAATTTGGACTGGCGTTGTGCTGATTTGCAGTGAACCTTGCATAACTTGCATTAAAGCTGTTGAAGAATGTTTTCTTAAATCAAAATGTGCTTCATCATCCCTTTTTCTAAGATTCACTGCATCTTGACGTGAATCTCTTTATAATAGCACAGCCCTTGAACAACAATTAATCAGAGCTATTATCTTAGCAAACTGAATTCTTCTCCTTTACCTCAGACAGACCATGATGTCCATGTAGAATAAAAGAAAAACAGGGAATCAAATAGAAGTGTGTTGGTGTTTCTTTTTTTTTTCTTCTTTATTTCGGTCAGTTTTCACACACATCCCTTCTGCTCATCTCTGAGCCCCTCGGCTCTCGGCTGTATAGATGCAGCACAAAGCGTGCTGTGTTGAACTGCTGCCTGTCCTCTGAGAGCCAGCCTTGCTTTCTTAGCTGGAGAACATAAGTGTTGACCCCAAGACAGAACCCTTTCTCCCCTACTGTGAGTGACAGCCCTGCTTGAAATGTGGACTCAGGACCTTGTTGCCCCCAATGGGAGGTAAGGGGCACGCTTCCTCACAACATTGCAGTCTGGGTGGGCTCAATCATGGAGGACATCTTCCGCCGGTGGTACAGTACATGCAAACATCTCAAATGTAAATCAGTATATTATGTTACGGTGAAGGCGCCCATCTTTCAGCCTGCAGGTTTTGTTTGTGGAAAAAAATCTAACCTACTGTAAGTTTTTGAAATTAGCCGTGCCAATTGAATTTCTTGTTTCTTTGCTCTGCAGATTAGGCCCGGTTTGTAAAACAAGAACATTAAATAATCAAGCGTCGGTTTTGGCCCGTTGAAGAGGTGCTCCACACACAACTCCACCAATCCATAACATCGCATGAAACTCAAACTGACTCGCCGAATGTCTGCCATTTAAAACAAGCTCACTCTCAGGCCAAAATCATTAGTAAAGTAATCCATCAGCCTAACCCTGACTCACTGACCCAAACCACAGTGTCAGCCAACACAGATGGAGCAATTCACTGTTCAGAAGGTAACACAGACCTTGTCTGTCAGCATCAGGGGAGGATGAACTCGCAGATAGAAGAAAATGACTGACAACGGATGGGGTCTCAAGAAAACAAAGTCTAATACCTCCATATTTTCTCAGACAAAGAGATGTGGTACTTAAGGATAAATCCATGTACCGAAAGGACAACATCTCACAAACCTCTCGAACCCTTTCTCCTTCTTCACCTCTCGGCTTTGGGCTGCTCGAGGAAACGGCGGTTACACTAAACCGGGTTTTCTTTGGCCGGAACAGAGGAGGCTCGTTGCACACCGACCACTTATTGCACCAGATGCCAGTCATGGTCCGCTGATGTTTTTGTAGAGAAGTTTGGTGAAATGTCAGTCTTCCTCATTCCCCCCTCAGCATATATATGTATGTACATAGGTATATATAGATATATATGCTCAAAAATTAGCCACTTTGTTAGCCTTTAAACCTCACACGTCTGCTGAATGTATGTGATTCATAGGTGGGTAAGTCAGCCAACGTGCTGCATTCACAGTCCAGGTCAGCTTTGCCAAAACATGGCATGGAAAAAATGTTCATAAATTGGGTCTAATGGAGTCTTTTGAAGAAGCAATTGTTGGCTAAAATAACAGAGAACCATAATGTATAAGATTTAATGATGGAAATAAGTTGTTTTATAACCCAGCATCAACAAGTTGCATACTGTTGGTATTTAAAGTGGGAGGAAAAACTGTGCTCTGAATCTCGCCAAGTATGAAGCTGTGTGGTGTGCAAACAAATAAGCCCAAATAAGTCCAAATAAAGCAAAGTACTTTGGCTCCATTTATATAACTGGGCCTCTTACAGTTGGACTGGCCTCCTCTCTTTGACTTCCTTTGATGCGTCCGGCCCTGTGGTGCAGTCAGATCCCATCAGACAGGCAGACATAATGGAGATACAGTGCACCTGAGCTACTGAAGCCACCACAGAGAGCAAGTGGGGAGATGGACCGGTATGCAGGAAAAACCAGCTCTATTTCGAGCTCTTAGAAATCGCAGAGAGGGTTTCCTTGTAATACCATCCGTCATATTTACTCCATCATCCCCCCCACGCACACACACACACACACACACACACACCATACCCTCCCCTCAAAACATCCACGAGGGCCACCCCCTCTTCAAACAAGCCCTCTGGATCTGAATCAAACATCTCAATAAGAGGGAAAAAAGGCTTCAACGTGCTGATCAGTGCTCAGAGATCAACAGAGGGCAAGTACTCCCTCACTTCACCACGTGATGTTGCTCTGCAGATTTTGGTGAATCACTTTGTTCAGAGCAGGAGGCCTGCCTCTGCGTCCTCTGGGTCCAGCCAGCTCTGCAGCCTGTCAGCCAGTGAGACTCTTAAAGAGGTATTTAAATGTGAGCCTGCAGCAATGCGCTCACTCAATGACCTCTTTATTTGTTAAAATAGATTATTTTAAATAAATTACAGAGCACTTTCACTGAATAAACAGAGACTTTGGGGCTGCGGCCTGCATTACATACTTACCGCAGCCACAGAGATCCTAAATGACTAGTGAGCTGTGTAATCGCCTTTGATTTCACTGATAGGACTCTGATTCTTTGGGTAAAAGAGATGGAGCCATTGAGGAATCTGAAAGGCAACACCGCTAAATGGGAGGAAAAGGCAAAAAAAAAAAAAAAGTCTCATGTGGGGAATATGAACTTATGATGTTTTTTACCCCGCCATGTTGACGGAGGAGTCCATTAGAAGAACAGAGGGGAGCTTCAGGGAGTCCTGTCATTTCTTTCCCCGCAGCCTGAGAGGTTTAACACTCCTTCAGCCTGGGTCTGTGCCATGCCAGAGACGCCACCCCGAGCGCAGGAAAAAAAACACAAGAGGGGGAAAAAAAAGATGAACTCAACCTCACTTCTCTTCTCTCTCTTAACCTTTTATTTCTTTTGTCCTGAGCAGCTGGTTAATCTCGTCGGAGGTTAGAGCTGCACCAGATGAAGAGAAACTTCACCACCAGGAAAACAGAAACAAATCATTAAGAGAGGAGTATTCAAAGTATGTCAAGGCCAGCCCCTCCTTTACCTAATTAGTTAATTTCCCCCTCAAATTTCAGATATATAGTGTTTTTTTCTAGAGAGTATGCATGAAAAAAAAGGTGGGAAACACACACTCACTCTGTTCTACGTCGGCTTGCAGCTAATTTAGTGTGGCAGGGACCAGTTATGCCTGGATTACTGTTGCCCAGAAAGAAATCTAGAAATAATAAAATGACAGGGAAAACGCTGGCGGACCAAAGCAGAGAAACCATGAAGAAATTAGGTTTGATTAACCTTATGAGTGCTTGTTTCAATTCTCACAGGTCTATTTATTTTTGAACATGTGGTCGACATTCCTACAGCGGCACATTTCCCGGCACGTCTATTACATCTAATCTGTAAGTGGTTCCAAAAAAATAGAAAGAGCTGCATGTATGTGCGCATACGTCATACGGGCAATTTTGAAAATGGACATATGAAATGGTAATATGGCCCTGACTGTTCTTCCTCAGGGTGCACAGATTGTAAATAGTGTCAGCATATCCAGCATTTCTTTATACTGCATGAAATATATCTTCATGTCACTGTGAAGCATTTACCTAATCATCAATGGAGCTACATGTTACTGTCATTATTGATTAGTCTGGCAGTTTTTTTTGACTGACAAGCATTTAAATGTAGTGCTAGAGAAAAAAAAAATAGTTAAAGTTATTTCTCAGAGCCCAAAGTCATGCATTCAAAGATGCTCAGCTCGCCTTATTATACGGGAAAACAAAAAGCATCAAATCCTGACTTTTTAAGATAAAACCTGCAAATGTTTTTGGATTTTTCTTGGAAAAAAAAAATATAATTTCCTTTGATCAACTCGATCAACTCAACAATAACATTTGGATGTCATAATGAATTGATGACAGTAATCTTGAGTGCTCACCTTGAAACTGTTCTGATTAATGAGATCTTCTTTGCTGATGGCTTGAAGCTGTGCATGAAGCATCTATGTGTTTAGAGTTTGTAGCTTCTTTGCAGCAACAGACATGAAACGTTGTTGTCTAACACAAGCTGTTTGGTGTAGCTGATATCCAGCTTTAGGTGACTGTTGTTGCACCATCTTAGTAGTTATCCATTAGTCCTGTGTACTTGTTTGTATAAATAGTCTCTAAATGAAGACAAAATTTTTCTTACTGGAAAATATTCACTGAAATTGATTATGCATGTGACATTGTGACACCATTCATCAAAACTACACTCAATGCCCTTTTTAAACGTCCCTTAAAGCATTAAAGCATTAAGTGCAGATAGATTCTTGAGTCTGGACAGAAAACCACAAAGCTTTGACTCTAGTTTTAATCAAAATAATCCAACAATAAAACCTGATAAGTCCACCAAGTTTACTGCTGATCTTCCAAAAATACAAATATGTGATTGCCTTTTTTTTGTCGAGTAAGCATGTATGATTATGAATAATTAGAGGGAAAACTTAATTCAAAAGCCATTAAGTGTTATGAATAGCAATTTCTGTGACTCTCTCAGTGGCTCTTTAAGGCCACTCTGAATGCAGCGCACAGAGCCAGCTCAGTTCTCCCTCTTTCTGGCAGCTATAATTGAGCCTAATAGCTGCAGCACAGACATAGGGAACCTCTTTGACACCTAGACCAAATTTTCTAATGAAACGATCAAATAAGCATCATCCAGCCCCGGCATATCAAAGCCGCCGGCAGCTGGCAGCATGTCATGGTCTGACACTCGGGCTTTTTAAGCGCTGCCAGGCCTGTTTCCCTCCATGTCCTCTGGCCTTGTATTAACACTAATAATAGGGAAAGGTCTACAAGCAGAGGAGATGAAGTGATGAATGGAGGAGACTTTTGCCAGCTGCTGAGGAGGAGACATTGGCTGATTGCATCTGTAATGGAGTGAGACAAGTCGCAGGATGGACGCTTTTGTGTGTGTGTGTGTGTGTGTGTGTGAGAGAGAGAGAGAGAGAGTGGAAAAATGAAGAATTCCTTGAGATTTATTTATGCCGTGCATTTAGAGCTGAAAAATAGTCAGTTATCAGAAAATTAATTTGCAACAGTTTTTGATAACTGGTTAATCTTAGTAGTTGCTTGTTGGGTACAAATGCCAATAATCCTCCTGCCCTTGTTTGTTAATTGTATTTAGAAGAAGCTTATTTTCTTTGTCTAATGGTTCTAAAATTCAGTATCTTTAGCTTTTGAACTGTCGTTCAAACAAACCAAGCAATTAGAGATGTAGATCTTTAAGATACAAAGGTTTTTTTTCAGCTATTTTTTAACTCAACTGACTAAACAATTAACTAACAAACTAATGTGCATTATTACTGTGTTTATATAATAAGTGTTTTTATTCTTGCAATCAATACAGTTTAAAATCTTAAGACTTATCTTTTGTTTTTTTAAATGTAAATTTCATACAGATTCTGAATAAAAAGGACAGGGCTGTTTTCTTTGTCAGGTTGCTTTATGTAATATTTATTGACAACAAATCCCATGAAAGCCACAATGCGTTTATGTGTCTGTCAGTGCTCTCTGCTTGTGACAGTCAGTATGGGATGTTTTTAAAGATTTACATCTTCATCATCATCTTTTACAGCAATAAAAGATGAACTTGGTGTAGTGTATGCAGTTGCTTTTTTAAAAGTTAAATCATTTCCTAAAGAAAAGTCTCCTGAACCTGAACATAATTCATCATTTCACAAACATCTTTCTAACTTCTGTAGTATCATGTCCTTTTTGAAATTAGAATGAATATCTTTGGGTTTTACGTGTTAGTAGGGCTAAAAGGGCTTCAGACTCTTGGTTCAAAATACAAAATTAAATCATTTTAATCTGACATCGTAAAGACAAAACAAATAAACAAATCAAGTGAAAAAAAATTGGCTGATTACTTTATTAATGAAAAGAACCATCAATTGCAGCCTCACTTCATTGTTATTTTCACTCTTTTCTACTGAGTTTGTATGCTTTAAACAAAAAAATAAAAGTTTATATATTTAACAATAAATTTAACAATAAATCCTTACAAACAGGATGCAATAATTCAACTAAATGCATTTAAAAAGTGAAAAGTGGAAAACTGGCTACATATTTAAACGTCACTGTTGCTCCAGTGAAGGAAAATAACAGTCAAAGCAAAACTGACCAAACTTCTTTGTCTGTTTCTTTTCCTTTCTTTTCTTTTTCTTTTCTTTCCTGCTTGAATTCAGACCAAGTAAAAGAAATGAAAACGATTTCTCAAAGCTCCTCTTCCTAAGTTTGACATAGAAGCCCCAGCAGGAGTGGTTAGACCTTTTCAGGAATCCCCAGTGGAGCTCAGGATGTCGTCAGTCGGCCGCCTGCTTATTTTTCATGCTTCTATTGGGAATGAACACGTGCAGACCGGTGCCCACTTTTTTTTCCCCCCTGCACTTGTTTGGTTACATTTGACTTTCTGCAAGATAAGAACCAGATTTAAATCTTGTAGCGCTGAGCAGCGACTGGGCGAGAGGAGAAACGTCTCGCGGCGGGCGGCTGTGTAGTCTGCTCTATCTCTGCGAGCTCGCCCCTATAACGTTACCTTTCAAGTGCTTTGTCACAGGAGAGAGGGCGAGCCATTCTGGTTTGCTTCTCCTGTGGGCCGACTCAAACAGCCTCAGTGTTGTTTTAAGAGCCTTATTTTTAATGAGCATGTGTGTGTGTGGAGCATGTTTCCAGTTAGCCTCACAGTGTTTGTTTATGGAATATTTTTTGACACCTACTTACATCATTATTATCCCCTTTCTTGTCTGCGAGTGCTGCCTCTGACGCTGCCCGCTGCACTGAGACCACACCACAGTTTATCCTGTGCAGTCAGGACAGGCAAGATGATAATAACATGCAGAAAACAAAGGGATTAAAATCAAGTATCATCTCTTTTTTTTCAAGTCATAGAGCAACATCTCTTAAGGTGGATCTTCCATCATCTCTTTTGGCCACATTTTGTATTCATTTTGAGCAAGTAAAATTATTTTGCTCATAATAAAGCATTTCTTTGAAATTATTTTTCACAACCAAAATGATTTACAGCTGATTGTGAAACATAGCGTACAGACGGCATCATTTGATTGTTCCTGATTTGTTTAACAAGAAGCATTTTAACTATAATTAATTGAGTAGTTTGAACACATTGCGGAGGAGGATTTGTGCTTGAAATATTTCCACTGTCATAACTGTAGTAGTCATGTCAGAGTGGCATCACACCAGAGGGGTAAAGTTTGTTTTTTTCACATCACCTTGCAACCAGAGAAGTTTCTCTGTTTTAAATGAGTTAAGCAGCTTATTCACATGCATTAATTAATAAATGAGTGCTGTCTTTGTGCTCTGACCTGAGTAATACTTTATTTTTTAGCGTCATGGTATGAGATGTTGCTGTAGTTTGATGCTAGATGGACTTACATACATATGCACATACAGTACAGGTTACACAACTCTGCAGATTAAACTTTATCAAGCTCAAAACCGTTTATATCCTGACAAACAATGAGCATGAAATGAGGTTCAACATTTTGAGTAGCACATGATTGTATAAAGGGCATCACTACATGGGTTTGGGAGCTGTAGTTTCTGGTGTTTTTGCATTTCATAAACTCAATTTTCAAAATGACAAATAACTCAATCCTCATTTAGTTGTGCATAAGAACAAAAGTAAGAGACAGGGTCGAAATAAATTTGGTGAAAAAATGCCATATTTAAGTGATATGAAATTAATAGTACAACAAAAAACAAGTGCGACAAAAGTCAGCTGAGTAAATAAATGATCCAGACCACCGATCACTTTCAACAGACAGAACAGGGTATTTTTAAGGAGACGACT
>JAPZDV010000026.1:19245085-19306313 GCA_029814665.1 Acanthurus lineatus
TCTCGTGTCTGGAGCTGAGCCGTGTGCTCTCGCGATCTCTGTGTGGGGGGTTTTGTGTCTGTGTGTGTGTGTGTGTGTGTGTGTGTGTGTGTGTGTGTGTGTGTGTGTATGGTCATGTTGGTAGTTTTTGCTACCATCTCTGAGCTGTAACAGTCTCTGTGCAGACCTGCAGTTTCTCTGTTCATTTGGGTTCAATGAGTGTTTCTTTTTCCCATCATCCTTTGAGTTCTTATTAAATCTGATTTCATCGGTTGTCTGGACTGACTGAGAAAAAAAAAAGATTTCAAAGCCAAAGTGATGCATAAAAACACTGAAGGGGCAAACCTTGGATTGAGCTTGTCTAATGTTTCCAAAACGTCGAACTGTGAAAGGCCCCATAATTGATCCATGGGACCCCAGAGGGCACGACTCCTGTCAGATCAGCCGCAGACAAGAACCGCCAGAGCCACGCACGGCAGGGAATGACGGCTAATTAGCCCCGTTTAAACATTTCCTGGTTTGAAGAACTTAAAGAGCAGGGGCCACAATCACACGAACAATAGCTGCTCACTTAGTAAAAACCCTCCAAGTCTCCATCAGACGGTTGGTAACGTTTAGGAAAACACGACGCGGAGCAGAAGATCAAAAACTGAACCAGATGACCTGCAGATCACCTGAGCACCTCTGCAAGTCGAGAGATTTTTCAATCAGTTCAAAATAAATGTATAATAGAGGCAGTTTCTGTCAACTTGCTAATAGAGTATTAATCAACCACGTTCCAAGATGAGCTAAGGGTTGATCTCCCTCCTGAATTACTCACCTTTAAGATTTACAGTAAATACAACATTATTGTAGTTTTAAGACTTTTAAAGATTTTAAGATTTAATTTAAACTTTTTGGTTCTTTTTAAATTCTGAGTTTAAACCTTTTTTGCCAACTTTAATTTATTAGGCTGTTGCCGTACTCTTTTCCTTATAGCCTTTAAATAGCTGCCTTGTTCAATAATTATTATTTTTTGTCTCTTATGCAAAGTAAAAATATAGTAAACTTGACATATTTTTTAATTTTAAATTTTCAGTATTTTCTTTATTTCATTATTTCAACCGTTTAAAAAGGTCTAAAAGTCTTTTATGTCACTCAGTAAAACCTGCAGGAACCCTGACTATGTAAATGCAGTCCAATTCCAGCAATATAACCAGATTTATAACAGATTAAGATCAGTAACACTTGTTTAAAAAAAAGTAAATCCATGCAAAAAGTGCACAAAACAAACAATAAATAATTGCAATGACTGGTTTAAAGCAACATTTTGACAGTGAAAGGAAAAGTCTTTTCATTCTTGTACTTGGTTCCTTAAAACAAATTGTGTTAGAGTGTTAAGATGAAGAATCAGAGTCTGAGAAAAAAAAAATAAATTAAATTTACATAAGTCTTTCAGCACAATGACTCAGTGAGCTTTGTGTGATTATCTACAGCTGCACACAACCTGCCAGTCTGGTACCTGCAGACTGTTAATAATAAGGCTCATAAGAGTGTTTGCACATTTTATTTGACCCTGGTGTAGTGATGAGAGTTTTTAATAAGTGGTGAAGAGACTGAACCGACTGGTTTGCTCTTCATCCTATTTACAGATCAACTTGATGTGGACTCATTTGAAATATTCTGATTTCTAACAAACGACTTTTCTTTGGAGTTTTTGAAGCTGAGGTGACTTTTTTATTGTCTGTGTAGTTAATCTCCTCGTTGATCTGCACACACTCACAGTTTCACGGTCAACCTCGCGGCTCCACAGTTGGACTGAAGTGTTGCCTTCTCACTTGACAGTGTGTGTTTCCATGCTGTGCCCACCAGACAATGGACATCATGAATAGACATCAATAAATAATAGACAGCTGGACGGAGAGCTGAAGGCCAACTCCACATAATGCTCACCTCACTGAGGAGGAGGCCCCCCCCTCCCCACCTCACCCTCCCCACCCCCTTCAGCCGCCTGTCACAGATCATCATTAACGTTGTCTCGCCTTGTCCCTCGGCTTAGAGAGACACACACAGCACTAAAGCAAATAAGCCTTTTCACCGGCCGCGGCCAGATTCTCGGTTATCAGCGCCTCAGTGCAGGAGGCTGTGTGACCGGTATCACACTGTAGTAATCTGCATTCTAATTAAATTGGATCCAGACTGTTTGCTCAGATGATCGCATGTCACTGACGCTGCGGATTAGTGCAGCGATGCCATGTTTAACCTTTAAAATGTAATTCCTTTGTGATTTAAACTGCAGAGCACACAGTGCACATGCAACAGGAGAACGACTCGTCCCATGTGACTGACAAACTGCGCTCGAGCACATTTTGCAGATGTTTTGTCGCAGTTTGTTTTGTATTATTTGTTTTAAAAAAATTCCAGAGACAGAAAATGAGAATGGGAGAGTTTCATTTGCAACATAGGTCCAGACCTGGACTTGTTTTAGGTATAAAGTTAAGGTCTTCAAGCTCAAGACCACCAGGACTCACAGTTTACATTTCTTAAAATAGAAGAAATTTGTATCTCTAGTTTTGACATCTTGAGCATTACAAACTTGAACCAACTTTAAATAACTGAATTCAACCAAAAAGGTTTTTTTTGTTGTTAAAATAATGCAGCACAAGAATTAATGAAAGTCATAGAAATTCTCATTATTTGTCCATATCAAGTTTAATAAGTTATTAAATGTTTCAGTCAAATTTGTTGTTTAAAACTTGAAATGATCTGCAGTTTCACTGATGCTAAAACTTTCTCTTCCTCAGCCTGCAGATAAAATACTGTTGCACTCTGCTGAATCAATATTAACAGTCCGATAATGTGATGCATAATTTATCTGTCACATGGGACTTTTTTCTGCTTTAAGTCCATTTTGCTGATAATACTTTGTTTCTTTTATTTACATAAAATAGCATAATTTTGAATGCAGGACTTCTAATGGAGTATTAGTACATTGTTACAATAACACTTTAACTAATGTAAAGGAGATAAATACTTCCTCTGCTGGTTTTTGGACTGTTAGGGCTGAAAAAGGGAATTTATCATCAGACACAAAAGTGAGAATGAATCCTTTTGTTTAAAGTTTTGGCTGAATAATAACAGATATTATTGAAAAACAATTTAGAGGGTCACAAATTAAATCTGAGGAATCCTGTGACAATTAAGGGATAAAGAAATAAAAATACATACATTTGTATTTATATTTTTACTTTTAATTTTTAACAGTTAAAAAAAAATGGATTTTTATATGTAAAATCATCAGAGAAGAGAAATCATTCTTGGATGAAATCACTGGTATAATCTTTGAATGCATTATACACTGATTAAAAGCTTATTTCTATGCAAAAGTAAAAATGTGAAACGCAAAATGTAACTGTAGCTGTCAGATAAATGAAACAAAGTAAATCTCTTGTGAAAAGTAGATCTGAATTTTCCCTTGAATTATGTAAACTGCAGAATTTGAATGAATGTAGTTAAAGTTTCACTGCCGCACAAAAAAAACATGTAGTTTCTTATTAGAAATAGAAGATAATTCAAACATCTGAATCTGGAGCTTGCAAGACTTTAACAGCTTGTTCTTAAAAATTATTGAAAATTAATCTTAAACTACTTTGTTGACTTATCAATCATCTCATGGTTTCAGCTCTAGTTCAATGTTATTATTTCATAATAACATCTTTCACCGTATCAGCTCTGTCTCCTCTGATCTCATCCTGTTTGGGTAATCTTGTACTAAAACCTGGTGCTTTGTGTTCCCACCTGGTCGCAGGTTAGCAGGTCGCCAGGTAAGCATTTAACAAGCCCAACACTGGCTTGTCTGCTCCACTTAACACCTGACATACCCCCTCCATGCCGACCTTTGACCCCTGACCTCAGAATGACAACCTGGGAGACGACTCTCGGATACTTTCCTTTCTCCGCCGCTCGGCTCTTTTCTTCTCGGCCTCTCGCTGAGTGCCGCAGCCTGAGACAAGGTGAAAGGTATCCAGGCGTTTTCTGAGAGGGGGCCACGCAGGTGTTCATGCCTCCACACCTCTCAAGTTCAAAAGCCACTGAGCTCTTAGCAACGAGGCAACAGTCAAACAATGTGTCACCCACCCCCACCCTGAGGCGACAGTGTCTTCTGTTTTACTGTCAGAGCGCTGGGCTTTAAAGAGCCGGAGCCAAACGCCTCATATTCCCGTCATGCTGAACCTCTGACAATGAAAATATACATGTTAACCCAACCGCCAACATGCATGTACGTATGACATCATCTGATATTCTTCAGTCACATTAAAGTGACAAAAACAGAACCAGACACAAACATCTGTGCAGCAGAAAAATAAAAACACAGGACAGACGGGCTTTTGCTTATCTAACAAAACACCCGCTGTATCACGTCTGAATCTGTCACCTCTTTTTCTCACCAACATGTCCAATATTTCCCGGCTCCTGCAGGTTTATGGGTTCAAAAATGGGAGCCGGTCCAAGCATTACTAGTAACATTAGTGTCAGTAATTTAATGCGCAGGTGTGAATGGATTCTCAAACAAGCCGGGGAGGCCCCCGGCGAGGCCTGCGCGGGAAGGCCAGGGCCAGCGGCAGGTTTAAATAAATACGCTGCTGAGCAGACGTGTCGGCAGCTGGGGCCCGATATGGCCGCTGCTGTTTGTGTTGTGGCTTTGCGGGGGCGCTGAACGAGAAAGCAGTGGGACTCCAGCATGTTTCCTGGGAGAATAAGACTGTTTTTTAACTTTTAAAGGACTTCATGATTAAAATAAGTGGCACCTGAAGAGGCGCAGTGACCTGCAGTGTGTGTGCTGGGAGCTCATTAACACTGATGGTTACTGAATTAGTTATTACATGAATGTAAAGGGCATAAACTCACCTTTCACCCCAGAGTTGATAATAATAAGCCTGTTTATTGATAGATGCATAAGATCCCAAATTTTCAAATCAACAAACCAGATAAACCTTTCTTACTGTCAATCAGTTGTATTAGTCTATTATTAGTTGTCTTAATTTATGCTATTTCTGTCTTCAGACATTTATCAGATAAAATTCAAATGTTTTTCTCAGATTAAGGATGCATCTAACATTTACAGTCCTCAGAAACTGACCTATTTTATAATCTGCAAGTTTGGCTGTTTTTTTCAGTTGTTTGTAGAAAGTTTGAAGATTTCCAGTAGCTTATCCTGTAACATGATAATGAATGGATTTAGGATGGGGCTGGGATTAAACTTAGCCAGGGACTTAATCTGACATAATTGAAGCTGCAATATGTAACATATTCTTTAATGATGATTTACTTGTAATATTTCAGTGCCAAAGAAGATGTTTCTCCTCTTCAGTAGGGAGTCCCTGGCATTTTAACCTCGGTAGGGTTGTGAAGGAAAGATGGTAAGAGTCACCAGAACTGTAGAAACCTTACAGACAAGTGATTTATCACATTTAAGAACTGCAAGCGAATCCAGAGGCCTTTAGCACTTAAATACACTATGACCAGGCTGACTAGGAGCCTTCATGTTGTGCATCATCTTTTCATGATTTTACAGCATCAAAGGAAAAGTATCCAAATGTTATTTGTCTTGTTCTGCAGTTCAAAAGCCAAAGATACTCAGTTAAATGCAAAGAAAATTCTCACATTTTAGAATGAAGAAGCAGTGAACAAATGACTGAAACAAAGAATCATTCATCATCGGTGGTTGCTGCTTAGCTTGGATGTGCATTGGAAATGTTGAAACTGTCTCATTATTTAACCACTGTGACAATGAGACGGAGGTGGAAAGAATAAGAAATGAAGAGATTGGGACTCCCCAAAAATATGAATGGGCAGAGCGAAATCCAAGCCGCAGAGAAAAGTCTGTTTGCTGCCCGTCCTGTGAGATGAGGGTTCATGGAGTCGATGTGGAGGCCGGCAGATGCCAGATGGGCCTGTTCAGGGATGGTTTATGGATTAAGAGCTGAGCAGAAAAAGGCACAAAGATGAGGATCGGTTTCGGTGTTTCTTTCCAACCTGCCAAACTTCCCTCATGGACGCCGTGACGGTCATTAGAAAAAATCCGGAGCTGTTGATTCCTTCAGGCTTGCTGCCAGAGGTGGTATGAAGAGAGAGCACCTTTAAGTCTAGCAGTAAATCCCATGGATTCCCGCTGAGCCACAGAGAGACACCTGCAGGATATGTGATACTGTATATTTCAGCTCAGTCTTTGAGCCCAGGAACATCACCATCACCACTCATTAGCTGAGCTTTGACCCAGAGAACAACTTTGTCATCACTCATCACTGAAATAACACTGAAAAAAACATCAAAACATTAGAAAACATTTGAATTCAAATAATTTCCTTTGTGCTGTGACATCCTGCTGTTCTGTCATTGAAAATGTAGTAAGCAGTCACTATATCCTGTATTTACATTTAAATTGATTTTAGATATCTTTTCAAAAGCCTTAATTTGCTTATGAAAACTAAAAATTAAACGGTCATGAACAAAAACATCCAGCTTCTTGTCGTAATATTCCATCTTACATGAAAGGCAAAGATTTCCCTATTTACACTCCACATAATGTACAATTACATTAAGTTACATGGAGTCTAATTTTAAAAATGGGATTATATTTTTATTTTTCTGAGCCTTTGAACATAAAAAAACATAAAAAATAGTTCTAGGAATCGTATTTATAACTTATACACCTGTGATCTATAAATCTCAAATCAACTTAAATTGGCGCCATGTGTGTTGTGATTTTCCCTCATGTAATGCCAGAAAAGTGAAGGTTTAGTCAGAACCAAAAGAGAAGATGAACTCTTTAGAAGACAGGATCACAGCAGAAGTAAAGGAGAATGAAGCCAGGCCACATTTATTTTTCTATCGACTGAATATTGGGTTGACAGACAAGCTTATGAGTGTGTCATTGCTGCATTTAAAGAGGTTGAACAGAAGAAAAGAACTGTGGCTCACATTGAAGAAATGGTCGACCTTAAACTGAAGCATTAAAAGAAAAGCCATAAATAACCACAGCAGTCTGCTGCCGTTTCCTGACACCTTTAATTGGTAATTCCATCACATTGTTCATTGAGCTCATGCAAGTTCACCACATGCTTGGATTCATGCATCTCAAACTGCAAAAACCCTACAAACCAACAGGAAAACCACTTTTGTTTTATGAATTACAACTTGATTTTCTGTTGAAGTCATACTTTAGATCCAAACAGATTGCAAGACTGTTTCATAAATGAGATCCCTGATCTCACAAATCCTTCTTGTCTGGCTTCAAGCAATGTGCTTGTGACTAAATCACCTTTGTACCAATCAGTGTCTTGTATGGAAATTACTGGCAGCTAAAGGAAGGGTTTAAAGAAAAGGTTAGCGTGGATGCTTCTTAAGCAACAGATAGATGGTTTGTCCAATCACCTGTTATTCTTCAAACTTTTAATGAAAAACCTCTCAGGTGGTTCTGAGTAATAAACCATCTTATGCATCAGGTTATAATTAAGTATGAATCACCTTAAACCATAACAGTACCATACATGGAAGATATCTGGTTTTCCCTGTGTTTTTGTTACTTTCTCAGACGCTTGAATTGCTGCAAAGTACATAACTGAGAGACAAAATCCTAAGTCGTATCTTTAAGTTGCAACGCTCAAATTACTGCAAGCCTTTACAACTTCAAAACTACTTTGTTAACAACTTCTTTCTGTTTCAGTTGACGGTTTCCTTCTTTTGCCAAACGGCCTTTCAGCAACCCTTAAAAAGGGTGTAAACTTGTTACATTGAGCCGTGAGTTATACCTGCAGAGAGTGATGGTGATATTGTTAGCACCGTGTCAGAGGTCAGAGGGTCCCCGAGTGGGTGGCGGTGACAGGGGGGTTGAGATAACAACATAAAGTTGGTGGAACAAATCTGGAATTAACCAAATTCTACTTGAAGCAAAGACACATGTCAACAAAACAAATAAACAACCAACAAGATAAACCTCAGGATCAGCTAAAATCTGCATTATTATGCCGAAAGTGAAATTATTCTTAAAGTGCACAAAACAAAATTGGCCCTATAATTATTTCCTGAAACAAACCCACTGTTAACTTAAGTGAAACCGTTTTGATACACTGTGTAGCCTACAGTCAAATAGGTCACACTTCAGCACCTGCAGCCTGTAAGAAAGTTTGTTTAATCCACTTTTGACACATTAAATATGTAAAATCACCCAAAAACATAAAGAGGAGCCTTTTCGAATCCACCAGCCAGACAGAACATTTTATTCTTGTTAATTTTATCCACATGCAGCTCCCTTTCTGCCATCAGTAGTGATGTTGGATTTTTTGACACGCAAAGATAAAACTTTTATGCACAAAAACAAAAAAAAATCACTTTGAAGATTGCCTTTCGAAGTGTAAGGCACATGCACATTGAATTAAGGTAAATTGCACCTGTATGAGGATCTGCAGAAAACTTAGCCGAGCCCTCTCCCCCATTTAAACTGTCCATCACTCTGCAATCTCGTTATGGAGGAGCTCACATGATAGTGATGAGAAGGGCACAGCAACCTTTGTTAGTCTGACTTCATTGTGTTTCTCTCTTCGGTGAAACTCTCAGAGTGGGAGTGCAGAACCCAATCCTTCACTCTATGAATAGCAGGCCAGGACGGGGAAGGGTAACAATAGCGGAGGTTTGGGTGTTCCCTGCATCACACACTCTTAGAGTCCAGCCTTTGGTTCATTCCAAGTCCTTCATCAAATATTAAACCTGCTGTCAGTCATCGGCAGCGGCACAGCCAGACCTGGACGGCTAACACTTTTCACAGCTGGTGGGTTGCTGGTGTTGGATCGGCTGACGGTGGAGGCTGTAAACTCTGCGGTGTTTGGTGTTTGATAAGCTGCTGCAACTGTAAATAATGTAGACCAAGTGAGAAAATAGTTTGCATATGTTTTTCTTGCTGAAAGGGGCTTTTTTAATGTTTGTTTTGAACATTGAATACTGCTCTATTACAGATTAGACGGATAAGAGCTGACAGGAACTGATGAATGCACAGAGTTCTTCAGCTCGAACCGAAGCCGTTGCATCAAATAAATCCCTGAACCATCAGGCTGCTTTCTCTTTATGTTGTTTTTCATTTTTGTTTCTTTTTACTCACATGTTTCAGTGTCTGCAGTAATCAGCAATTTATAGTTTCAACAACATGCAGTCAGAAACAAAAAATCTACAAAAGAAAATAAAGAAAAAGAAGTCGATGAGAAATAAAATCAAAGATTTTAAGTTACTATTTTGTGTTTCTGCATGAAATTTTCTATATGTATTTGTTCCATGATGCAATAATACTACCACAGAGGTAGCCTGGTTATTGTTATGCTTGTATTTGAAAGTAGGTTTATACATATTATTCTCAGCATAGATCCCATGTGCATTGTAACAGCTGATGTAACTGAGATCCAGATAAAAAAAAAAAACAGTCATGTCATGTTTTGGCTCCTGCTTATTTTACTTGGAACCACTGAGGTCATATTTTATTTATTTTGTGAGCTGACTTCCATTCAAGCTTCACATCCAACATTGCTGGTTGATGTTTCTTCATGCTTTACAATATTTCTTGCACGAAAAGTCAAAATTCCTGCATTTTTAATGCAGTCGATGGCAAAAAAAATTTTTTAACTTTTTTTTTTTTTTAACTGTATGAATGAATGAATGAATGTAAATTATTATTTGAGGTACCTCTTCTGAGATTATTACCACATTTTTTGCTCATAGTTTTATTTTTTTCACACTTATTAAAGACTTTGTGATAAAACAGGAGGTTGCATAAATTAAAATTATTATTATCACTTGCAGTTTTAGTCCTGGATGTCAGGAAGCTGTAGTAGAGTTTGCAGGAGAGATGCCTTCCATCATCTTGGTAGAAATTCATAAATCGACCATCGACCAACTTAGAGTCTACATTTATAGTAAATCACTGCTCATCTGCCAGAGGGGACGAAAAGCCTTAAATTATTATTATTATTATTATTTTTACATTTCTAATCCTTTGAAATTAAACCAAAATTTGTGGCAGACTACAGTGAACTGGTTGTACCGGATTTTGTTCACCTTCCTCCCAGCGGAGATTGACCTCTTTCAGACGTCTCTGATGTGAATTTGTTCTGGTGGATGATGAGATGAGATACAACTCCACCCCGCCTCTTTGTGCCAGTTTTGGGATTAGTCACAAGATACTACAGATATTAATGACTCCTGTAAAAATGAATATAACGTGTCATCAAATCCCCTGTTGCATGATTTAATTTCCACACCCCCGAACATAATGGGATGAAAACATAACTCCTGGACCTGCCAGAGAGCCTGTAAGTGGTGTTAAGTCCTGTCAAACGCACAAAAAGGGAGAAAATATTTTTCGCAGGGTCCATCGCAGTGATAAAGTTTCAGCTGACATTATCCCTCCATACACCTGAGACAGGTGACTTTTGCGGCGAAGGGATTATCTGTTATGGAGTTTGAAGAGGTTCCTATTGTCAGAGGCCAGGAATATGAATAACCAAAGAGCTGGCGTCGCTGTAGGGGGACGACGTTGGCAGCAAGCTGACGTGAGGACAAGATTAGCTCATCAAAATATATGAATTAGTAACACAGTGGAGACACTTTGGACGGTGCTCTGCAGCATCTTCATCACGGCCACCTTTGACTGTGAAACACAGCTATTGGTCGCCATATGAATAAGTGATTGGGTTTCTAAATTTGACTCAATAATTCAGAAGATAATTGGCCAAGCTTAATTGGCGGTGGAGCATAAAAGATTCAAGGTGCCTCTTAAGTGCAGCACATCAGGCGCCACTTATAATGATGACAGATGGCTGTTTGTTGGGTTGGGTGTCAGATGGGCAGGCTTTGTCATATTCACACTTCCCCCTTGTTAGGAGACAGATCAGGTTTTTCCTCCCAGAGCGCTACATAGTTTCTCTTTTTCATACGCCAACTGTGGCTGTGCTGAATTATTGAGATGCAGCAAGCAGATGAAGTGCCAACCGGCGAGCCGCTGTCAGCCAAACGTCAAATGTTTTGTTCGGGTTTCTTTGAACTAAATCAGCTTAATGAAGTACTTCACGGAAAATGTCTCATGTTACAAGCCGAGCTAAGTGGGACATTTTTGATGCAAATAATTTTTCGTCGCATAGAGTTTCATCATCTTGAGTTTCAAGTGTTATGTGGAGAAAAGTTAACGTGTAAATTTTTCAAAATACCACAAACAAAAACAAAGTAGTCAATGGAAACTTACTGCATCCAAAAGTGTGCAAGACTAAATTAAGATAGAACGTAGTTTATAAAAATGCCGGTCAGATCCGTCCATTTTAATATTGACATTGATGTTTTTGGGCTAAAGGCTAACATTAGCATGCTGATATGCTCACAATGTCAATGTAGACAAGCTAAATATTTGCAGGAATCTTATTTATTTCATATTTACCACCTGAGTTTTGTGTGTTAGCATGCTAGCATTACTGATTAGCACCAAACACAAGTTTGAGGGCACCTCTAGTTTTGCGAATTGTTTATTTTGATGTTTTAAAATTCAGTGGACACAGCCTTTAGGATTCATCATAAAGAGCCGATGAATGTCTGCATGAAAATTTTACACTAAATGTTTCAACACTTATTGAGACATTTCAATCTGGACCAAAGTGGGGGATCGCCCATCTTTCTATTTTTTAGAGGTAAGCACCTGGAGCTAAAAAGGTGTTTGTTACTTTCAAAATATCATAATTAAATTATATTTTTTGTCTGTTTTTTATTGGATTATTTACTCTGTCCCGTTCCTTTAAATTGAGATAAAATTTAAACTGTTGTCTAATACAGAACCCAATGTCTAATACATCAAGGAGTAGATTTAATTTATGAATTAAGTGACTTTTAACAATCTGCCCATTTGTAACAACTTTTAAATCATTCCAACAACATTTTTTTGTGTCTCCAACTTCACTGACAAATATGGAAATTTTACCTCAATGCCAAACTCAAATTAAGCTCCATACTAATGTATTTTCCTTCAACTTTTGCCCTGCAAATGACTAAAACCCTAACAGAGAGCACCCACCTGCTTCTTTTTATTCATTAACTGCACATTAATAAAGAGGTTAATTAACATGAATGAGGCTGCGGTCAGTTTTGAGCAGAACAAACCTCATTTTCAAGTTTTTATACGTGTATGATTACAAATGATACATTTAGTATAGAAAAGACACACAGAAAAGCTTGCATGAGTTTCTCCCGAATCACACATGAAAACTCCACATTGTATGAGTTAGCCGTGCGTGTACACACACCTAATGTCTTCCTGTGTTCAGCGTTTTCTACATTTCCCGTCCCTAATTGCCTAATAATTTAAACACACTTAAGTTGGCTCATTAGCTGCGTATGAAGACTTCAGGGGGGAAACACCTGTTCATTTACTTAATGAACTCCAAAAAACACTGCACTGTGTTCAGGGGCAAGAAAATAAACCGAGACATAACATAGCGGTCTCAAGACATACAAACCCTTAATGGAACTCTAATAGTAAAAAAAAGTAAATATCAGCATTTATGCTTTTGTTAATCTACCTGTAGAGAAAGGCTGGAGCTGCTTTCTAGGACTGTAAATCAAGTGTTTCCTCCCTTTGGCCTTCCACTAGAAAAATAATGAAGGGCTTCATGAGGCTTGAGGCAAAAATAAGGATTAAAGTAAATATCCAAAAGAAACCATTTGGATTGTATTAATGATATTTCCATGTGTGCATGTGACTGAGACTGAGAGCTGATGAGGAGAACAAAAATTTGTGCTCTTGCAGAAAAAAACTATAAGAGCAGGAGTGCTGCCATTCGTCCTTCATGCAGAAAGGGCAGGTGCTCCTGACTTTAAGTGGAGTAAAGCATGTGAGGTCAGATATATTTTTACTAACACGAGTTGCCTTCAGTGATCCCATTTGTTGGAGCTTATTTTATATCAGCTGCTGTGGAAGTTAAGTGCCCCTACAGATGTTTAAAAACTTGCTTCTTTCAATAGGTTTTTGTCTCATGTTGTGTAGAGTAAAATAACACAGTAATGAAATATTCCCTGTAATCTGCTCTTGAGGGGTTATATTAATGCTGTTCTTGTGTTTAATGCAAAAAAAAAAATCTCAGAACTTCTTACATATAAAAGGGGTTGCTGGTAGTGGCGAACCTGCAGAGGCCTCTCATTCATTTCTGCCTGCTGATATTCTGCAGGCCTCATAGATCATTTTAACTCATTGATTTGACTTTTCACCCACAACTTTGGCTGTTTTCATCAAAAAAGCTCTAAACTCCAATTTTTACCTGCTCAGCACCAAACAGCAGACAGACACTGGTAGTTACTAGTTGATGAACGTAGTGAAGCGTTTAGCAGCTGAAGAGTCAGATGTTTAAGAGTTTAAGTGTAGACTAAAAGGTTCATATTTGAATAAAATGACTCAAACTAGTTGTTAATTATTCTCCATAAGTTCTAGACGTCAAAATAAGCAAGTGTTTATTAACTTAAAAAAAACTCTCAGTGTTGAGTTTAGTGCCTGTTTGCTGCCCCTAAATGGACAAAAAATTGTTTTAGCAGGTGAATATTATAGTTTAATTAATTATAGTGTTTTTTTAAATGTTAAAAACTACTGAATTTTGTCTTAAAGATTCAATGTTAATTTTATGAATATGGCACATTCAGCCTTAAAGGTCAGTGAGGTCATTATGTTCACATGTTGTGTTCAAAGAGGCCCATAAGTTCACCAAGTTCAGTGACTTATTTACTGAATTTAAACATTTTAAAACCAAAACTTACACAGTAGAATATAAAACAATAGATTCATGCAGCATTTATATACAACAATCCTCTCACAACTTAAACATTGTTAAATCTATGTAACTATAGGATTTACATGTGAAAACAGGTCATGTTAACTCAACCACATGTCCCACAACTGTAAAACAGAGACTGTATGGATACAAGTCAACGTTCCTCTGCTGTCTATGCCGTCCTACACTGAGTATCTGGGTTTGCATGCATGGTGTAACAGTGTGACTCAGACTGTTTAAACAGGGGATTTGCAGCCTGGGTCATCAGAGATCAACATGGTGTCTTTGGGATGGATTTGGCCTTTGCAACGTCACCTTTTAACATCTTCACCAGCAACCTTTGCTCAAACCTTCATGTGCTGGAAACCCAAGACAGCAGGCCACAAAGGGCTACGTAAAGCACCTCGCCCTTCCCTCTCAGTTTAGTAATTAACCTTCCTCTCACCTCCCTGTCCGGCAGCGTCCTCGAAACAGCCTGGCAATCACCAGACACTTCACACAACAGCCTGCACACGGGAACTTGAACCTCCTGGGTCCCTTTCTTCTTTTGTGACACTTTTCTCTGCGGCACTTCTCCCTCCAAACTGTGGCGGCCTGCCATGCTTTGCAAACACGAAATGTCATCACATTCTGTAATGATTCCATGTCTCGATTAAAATCCTTGACAGACCACTGTGACTTAGTAGCTACTTGTAAGTGATTTCATATGTTATAACACGGGACAGAAAAAAATGCTCTTGATGTGCAGCTCGAGTGGTTGAAGTCAGTAAATCACAGGCTCCACTCTGTCCATAGGCAATTTTCAAAGTAAGAAAACATTAAAGACTTATTAACTTTTAGTGGACTTTCAATGCAGGTCAAGAAATGGAAACAGGCTAAACGGCCAATAAAAGCATGAGCCCATCTTTGGCGCAGGTCGTGACAAAAGCAGCCCTTAAATCAGATGTGAACAACTCTGCCTTGTTCATAACGCGGCCTGTCTAGAAACTCCACATCGAGCATGTTTGTAAGGGCGAACCGCTGAGGCTGTCCAGCACCTTTATTTCCATCGATAATTTCCTCTCCTTGGCTGATGACCTTCGAGCCCCCAGAACTGGCTGGTTTTGATTAACGGCGCTGTGTACCATAAGTGAGACTAGCGGGGTTTGTGACGCCGTGATGGATACTCTGAAAAACTTCACACCATCCAGGTTTTCCACACTGCCCACATTGTGTTGGACAGAGAAAGGAATTCTAACGTCACCTCGGATTATATCAGTGCTTTCGTGCTTCCCAATATGAGGCAGCTCCTTTTTCCAGCAAACAATTTTTGTTTCTGCCAATCCAGTTCGAGAATATTGTCTGTTACCACCCAAAAAAAATGACCCAAGCACTGTCTCTGTACATTTCTTTCAAACACATCAAGAAAAAAATCCCTTGATTTAAACATTTCGGTGCGGCTCTGTACCGTGCCAGTCCAACATTTGACTATATATTGTTGTTGGCTGGAACAGCAGGGTGGTGTTGTGAGTGGTGTCACAGTCCTTCAGCCACAGAGACTGGGTTCAATTCCCCTTGACAGCCAAAGTCCACCCTGCTGAGGTGCCCTTCAGCAAGATTTCCTACCAGCTACGGGGATGCAGCTCTGAAGAGATGCAGTTCAGACTGACATTAATCCTGACAAGTCTACGGTGAAAAAAAGATGGCCGTCCAGGATTTTTTAAAAAAGAGTCTAGCCATTAAACAAGAAGAAGAAGAAGAAGAAAGGAGAACCTGGCTCAACTAGGGATGTGTGAGCTTGATGAGCCAAATAAAGATGTTCAACACAAAACTTTGAAGATGACTTTGTGATCTGAACACACTCTACTGCTTAGAAAAAGTGAGCCGACCATGATAACTTTCCAGAGTAATAATCTGTCTCACAGGATTAAAAGCCTTTGAGCAGTTTTCTGATGAGCCTTTAAACTCCTTAAATCTGACACAAACTGAACCTCCTCTTCATTTTCTGGCTGTTGTGGTAATTTCTTGCATAATTCAAGTAACTAAAGAAAATGAAGGATGCAGATTTTTTGCATTTCTACATTTTGCACGATGATTCTTGCTTTCTAATGTGAGGAACAAAGACGTGACGGACCAGAGAAAATGACACAAAAATCCAAAGTAAGGGAAAATTTCAAGGTTAAAATGAATAGAAGATTTTTATTGTACATCAGCAACTGAACTAACTTTTTTACAACAGAAAAACACTTCAGCATATTAGTAGAAAGCAGCAAGTCAAATGTTACTGTCCATTCAGTCCACAAAGCGGACTGAACACAAAGTTACTTTAACTTTAGCATCTAATGTAGCCCTTCACAATATGATTATTGAAACGAAGAAAAAAGAAAATGTAATGAACTCAAAATGCTTCAAGGCCAAGAGATCTTCTTATCTTTTCTTTTGTGTATTTATTTTGCTTTAAAAAAGTTTTAGAAAAGCAAATGTACTATAGTGAAAGTAATCAGTCATCAAGTAGTCTGTCTCTCAGCCTTTGTATACGACAAAATAAAGGTAAAAAAAAATATATTGTTAATAAGAGTTTTTAAAATTTTTATTGTGCAGAAATTTGCCTCTGTTTTAATTTTCACGTCCACTTCAGAAAAATATAGTTTTACTAAATTGATCGTCTGCGGGCTGAGAATATTGTGCGGCCTGTTAAAAACCCTTTCAACACCTGTGGATAAAATTAGAAATTCATCATCATAAAGCTAAAAAATAAGTCATTTTTCTTGATTCCTGACAGTTGACTTTGTGGAGGTTCACTGACAATGTGTGCCACATCATGAAGCATTTCCAAAGACACCTGGAGGAACAATTCATATCCTAATGCCCCTTTTTTTGATTTTAAAAGAAACGGCACAGAGAAAACACATTTTCAACACATTTCCACAGAAGTTCCCCCGGAGAGAAACGAACACCTGAAGCAGTCAGTCATGGATGTCAGTAAACATGGACTTGTGCTGCGTAACATGCCGTCTTCACGCACTATTGTTTCTCCTGAGGCCACTGAGGCTCGACTCATTTTTGAGGCTCCACACCGAATGAATTTTCCAGTCTAATGTGGAGTGAAAGTTCCACTCTGTCGCACGTTAAATGGGACATCATTTGAGGTGCAGATCAACATGGAATTAGCATACTTTCACAAATCCAGAAGGGATATGCCCTCTGTAATTAACAATAAGGCTCAATTCAGTTCTGGCAATGGCCATTTTTCTCTCCACAGGGCCACTTATTTAATTGCAGAGCCACACTTTCCCACCTCAAGAAATGCCACAGTGGAAACGTCTACATCTATATTCACACTTTTCAGATGCACCGCAGCATCTCTTAAGTAGTCTTTTGAGAAGCCTCAAAGTGTCATGTGTGGATGAATGCTATTTTCAGTGGACTGTAATGAATAGCACTTAAAAAACTGAATGGCTCTCATATCAGGTTTTGTATCCAAAGTATTTTGGGGAACAATAAGGGAGGAATCACAAAGCAAAAGAGACAGAGGGAAGCAGAGATGAGTAATGACACTGTAATACGCCTCCCTCCTTATATTTTCACTGCGCTTATCAACTCTTTTATGTATATTTATCTTCCAACAGATGCGGTAAGTAGTGACACCCAACTCTGGTCCCACCCAGTTGCTGTCTCTTTGTTGAAGGACGGCACAGGCCGAGTTCAGGTGTCAAGAAGAGGGTAAGTGCTCAAGTGTTGGATCATTAATGTCGTTTTTACATGATGATATCATTGTGTCGTCTTCAAACAGAGCAGATCTTTTATCAAACACATGATCTACACAGGCCTGCAAGTCCGAAGGGATCTCTTATTGGCAGCTCTGAAAGGCCGAGTTCATTTATCACCTGCTTCTTATGAACGATTCGGCCTGAACCTTTCACACTGATGTGTACACAATGTAGGATTTCTATGCAACAGTGATTAAATGAGACTAAGCTCAGATTAGTGTAAAAAAAACATTAGTTACAAAATGAAATAATGTTGTATAACAGATTCCAAAACATTAAAACAAAATGTAAATGCTTCCATGAACTCATTAGCTATCAAATGACTATTGTAGGTACAGTTAATTAAAGTTGGAGTGTCATAATGATTGTGACACAGAATAACCCACTAAAATCTGTCATTTGAATATAAGACCTGTCTCTCAGGACTATGCAGCTTGCTCCTGCACAGAGGACAGGAGACTAAACTTGACTCTCTTAAAAAATCTATTGATGCATCTATAGATCTATGCATCTTTCCACTGATAATCAGTTGGTTGAAAGCCAGGGCTGCACCCAGTGTTTGCTAATTAATTTGACAATTATTTGCTTTGTTAATCAGTTTATCTATGAAATATCAAGCAATGTTTAAAAATTTTACTTTGCCTTCTTCAAACCGTCGTTTATCCGAACACAAATCAAATAATTACACATCAGTTCTATCAGTCATTTCATCTATATTTTAAATGATAACAGTTTTTCAATTACAAATTATATACTAATTTTTTTATCTATTGAGCTCTGACCCTCAACAAGAAGTGGTGTATTTATTTCCAGTTGGAGCAAAATTTGTTTGAAACACACTATCCAAATCTTTTTAATAGACATTTCAATGCTTATTGTTTTGACATGTTTGATTTTTGCCTTGAATGTAAGTCTCCGCTAGAATTAATTGGACTTTGGTCAATTTTTCAGAGACACAAAGCCTAAAACAGTGATGATTTAATGATCTAAAGTTTGTTCCTTCAACCCGGGAACAAGGGTCATTAATCTTTTATTGCGATATACTTTGTCTTATCTAAAAACCACCTGGTTCTTGTAAGATTTAAGGTCCTATAAAGAGTCGTATAGTTGTAGTTTTCTCATTGCTCTCCTTCCCTCTGCATCTCAAATATGATACAAGAGCTATTCAGTTTTAAGTGCTTTTCATTACAGCCCACTGAAAATAGCATTCATCCATGGCCTCGAAACGAGAGAAAGACTTTCAGTTTTCTGTCCCCGCGCCTCTTTTTTTCAGGATCTGTGCTTTTACTGGCAGGTCTTCTCACCAGACCAGCGGACTATAAATATGACCCCTCTGAATGCCCACATCCTTGCCCCTAAAATAAATCATGTGCCTTTCAACGGGAGCAGACACACGGCACCTACCAGGACAGTCCACACAAGCTGCAGTCTGCAAACGAGACAAGCAGAGGTCTCAGATCACAATCTACCAACACACATCCTTGTTTACACACACGCATACACACACAAAACACACATACACACATGCATTTAAACCTTTTTCATGTAGTTTCGTTTAGAATACTGGGATAACCCTTTAGGCACCACTAGTGATTATCGCTATACACACATCTATAAGCATCTATTTTCAGGAACATTTCCTTCTCATGCCTTTTCCCACACACTATGGGAATGCTGGAATATATGGGTCAAGGGACAGTCCAGCAGATGGGGATAATGCAACACTTAGAAGCAAACATTTAGAGAAATTAATAGAAGAAAATGGTGAAAAAAGTCTGATGTATGTGTAACTTATGAGGCTTAGAGTGAGGAGAGCTCTTTTGATACTGAATATTTCCAGTAACTCTTGAGAAAAGGAGACGTTTTCAAACAAAAGAACATGAGTTGGGTGTCAAACCTATTTCCCCTTCCTCTCTCTAATAACCCATGAAAGCTTCAGCAAGGAAACAGTAAACAAGCTGCAGATTCAAACACTTCATCAGGCAGCAGGAGTGTCTGCTGATTTGTTCAGTCAGATTTTCATGCTTGTTCCTGCAGCGTCACTGCTGTCAGTCACAGCCGTACAGGCACTTTCATCAAATGTTACTATGAGGTGGGAAATAGGCAACACAGGTTTCTCTGAAAACTTATTCCTGCTTCCATTCTCACATGACAACGTGCAGGAACTGTTCCTCAACATTTCAGGGATCGACAGCATGATTGAAAGCAGTTTTAGGGACACTCGGCCAACAGAGGAGAGCAATCCACTGAAGTACCCTGGGAACTAAGCACCGCTGGCTCATTTCAGGGCTCTGAATAACTGGATGCCAGCTCTGGGCCAGCGTAGGCCCTGCCTTGCCTTGCCTGTCACTCCTATTGCTGCTGGCTGGCCCAGTGTGCTATAGCAGAAAATAGGAGCCAGTGTGGGGGCCAAGGGTACTGGAGCTCATCAGAGGGGTTGACGCAGTCCTGCCTACTCCCTCAACGCTGTGGGTCTGGCACTCTGCACAGGTGGAAAACGGAAGAGGGTGAGTGGGTAATCACGAGGGTGTTGGCCCCCATTTCTGCCCACACACGCAAAAAAAAAAAAAAAAGGCAAAACCCACAACTATGGCCCTCTTACCAGCTTGTCATGTGTGGTTTTTTGAGACTGTCATCACAGAGTTTCAGCAATGAGAAACACAGACGGCGAGGAAGAGGAAAGAGAAATACAAAAATGCAGGACTTGTACCCGCTGAGTTCAAGTAAAAACAGGCTGAAAGCTCAGAGAAGAGGCAGAGATCTTCAGAGGGAAGAAGTGTTTTGGTTTCATTCTGGACCAAAACTTATTCTGAGACTACAAAGTCAAGAGCAAAATTTAATGTGTCACAGCGGTTAACTAAGTATGAACAAATACATCGTACAGTTTGTCTGTTTGTTCCTGCATCTTTGCTGGTATGTGTACCCAAATGGAGAGTAAGCAAACACCAAAACCGACAAACACACACAAAATGATTCGCATTTTGCAACTGAGGAAACAGGCGGACAAATTCATCTCAACGCAAATGGCCCCTGACTTTTACCAATCTGTCAGAAGCCTCACCCCGCTCAGGCATTATCCACACAGAGATATTCTTTCCTTCCGTCTTCTGAGGAACGTCAGTGTTGTTAGTGTCTAAGCTGGAAACGGGGCTGCAGTTGTTTTCTTTGCAAAAACACCTGTCCAAACAGCAGCAAAGCCAAGGGCAAGTCTCGCCTGTCAGCCTTGGTGACAGCTCTTGACAAAAAATTCAGCAGAGACAATTCCTAAGACGTCCACTCAAGCGAAACAATGCACGTGTGCAGGATTGACCCCAGCTGGGCCGCCTCACTCTACATCAAGTTTCCGTGTTGTCTTTCGTGGCTCTGCAACAGACAGTGACGTTTAACAAGACGTAGAAGAAGAGAGATTGCAAGATATTCCCGTAAAGATACAGTCTTTGTTTTGTTTGTCTCTGTGGTTCCAGACACTGTTAATCCTTCAAGTATACAGGCAGTTTCAGTAACGTTGACTCACTAAGTAAAAAAAGGGGCTAAACCCAAAACCAGAACCCTCTTACAGATGTGTGACAGCAACAAAAGACCAGACTATTTAAGTGATTAATTAATACAGCTTACAACCATTTATAAAGCCGTTTGTATCACCTGTTCAGAGTGGATTTAGCTGCTTTTTCAGTGAAGATTTACTGAACAAAGACCAGGTGGCTCATTAGTTACCAGAGACTTGGGGTAGACTATAGAGGGGGATCAGTGGGACGGTCAAGTTTCAGTCCTTATGCTTAAATTTCAACACACGGATCCTTAATCTGTAATGCCCTCATCAGCTATAGTCCTGTTCCCATCATCTGCCGCTCATATGAGCACCTCCAGGGCCTGTGCTGATTGGTTTGTGTTAACAGCACCGAGTGAAAAATTGCAATGAAACCGAGGCCCGAACGCAGCAACAAGCTAACAAAGGCTGAGTGATGAGAAGGCCTGAACACATCCATAGAGCTCGTACTTCGGTAAAACTATACACTGAAGTTAACATTGTTTTCTAATTTTGGGTTTTGTGAAGGATTCACTAAACTAAATTTAACGCCACATATTATAACATTTAATAGATTTTAATCTAATACCAACCAAAGTACAAGGGTTGATTTATAAGTTTGTGGTAGGAGGAGATGAGTTATAGAGCTCTGGTTACAGGCACATGAAGCTTAACTCTTTGAGTGATTATGCATAAAGTTTTGTGGTATTTCTGTTTCAGGTTATTGACGATT
This sequence comes from Acanthurus lineatus, assembly GCA_029814665.1. Lineage (NCBI taxonomy): Eukaryota > Metazoa > Chordata > Actinopteri > Acanthuriformes > Acanthuridae > Acanthurus > Acanthurus lineatus. The sequence continues at coordinate 19,266,896 of JAPZDV010000026.1, forward strand.
GCATGTCAGCACTGTCTGAGAAGACAGCATCTCTTTCTGCTACGTTTGAATCCAGCGTCCCACTTCTTCACCATGCTGCTACGTGGTACATCCTCCATGTGTGTTTCCTACATGTCCTGCTTGGATAAGCCCTTGATCGAAGTAATGGATTACTCAATAGAGGCCTAGGTCGTCCATTTTCTCTGAAAGTGCAGTCTTGCAATATTTAACCAAACCAGATATACCACAATTATAAACTGCAAACTTTCTGCATAATAATTGAAAGTTGAACTACACGTGCGTATAACCAGAGCTCTATCACTCATTTCATTCTACCCTTAACCAAAAACTTATCAATCACCCCTTTTATTAAATTCTGGGGTATAATATTATCTGGAACTATGTTTTTCGGGACTCCAAAGCAGTACAGAACAATAATTCCTTGACAAAATATTAATAACTTTAACGCAACCCAGAGGCCTATGAGCATCAATGAATGGCGATATTAGCCAAAAATGAAGTTATTTAGGTCTAGTTAAGTTTGTTTAACTTTTTATAGGAAGCTAATTTGCTTAACAAATTTCTAGAAACTGATTTCAAGACCTGCAGTAATATATAGAAAATAATAACTATTAAAAGAACCAACTCAATCACAACCAAGGAACATTTAGCATATCACAACAGATTATGTTTACAGATGCACCACACAAATCATTTTGTTTTCCATATAGAATTTTTATTGAGAAACACAGAACTCTGTCACTGTATAACGTCAACAGTCACTCTAAACTATACATTCATACAATATTTTTAAAGTATATATTTTGTTTACATGATCAGAATTTACAGGATGTGTTCTGATCGTCTCTAATCAATGACAGAAGCTTTGGAATGGAGCACAGGTTGCTTTTATTGTACAAACACACATTTTACATATATGGTTGATATTTCGGAAAGGTTAACACCACATTGAATGAAAAAAACCATCATGCTGACAAGTAGAAACTACTTTGACAAACTGGTTAAACATACAATTTCTCAGCTGTCTTTAACAATACACAAAGTCAAACAGACTAGTAAAATGTGGTCAAAATGAAGATCCTATGAAGCATTTCATGCCTCATAGCCATTCTTCAAAGCAAACTTCTGTTCTATAACGGACAGTTGAATAAGGCTATGTAGAGACCTCTACTAAAATGTTGTACATTTCAGCTCAGCTCACGCTCAGCTTGACACTCGCTCACTTCCTTCCTGAGTCATCTATCAACACTTTATCAGTACAGCATCTGAGTTGTCCTCTTACAGGACGAACCTGGACTGTCACATAGTGTGAAAATGTAAAGCTTAATTATCAAAATGTACTTATACTCTGCAAGAAACATCTGGAGAATGGAGACACTGTTTCAGGAATGTAAATCGTTTGGATACAATCTAAAGAATAAAAGATACAAAATGTAAATGTTGATTCATGATCGTAAAATTTAAATATTTCTATGTAAGATAACAGTACACAGTTCACGTCACAGCACTGCTAGTGCAAGCCCCTAATTGGCAAATTGAAAACAGAGATTCATTCAGTCCGCTAGCATGTTAACTCTTATCTCCATCCTGTGTAAAGGAGAAGCACCACAGACATAAAAGTATATCACAAAGAAAGTGATGTGAGACCAGTTGGTTCACATGTCCCTTAAACTCTTACAAATGCACACCAAATCCACTGTGCAGTTGTGGGGACTTGACTAGTGTTGATGGTGTTATTTTTATTGCAGCTTGTCTAATCATTAACACAAATGTTCCTAACAGCAATGGCAGAAGAAAATGTATCTAAAGATATTTTCAATCACTAGAGTGACTGGTTACACTAGTTATTTCACTCCTTTTAAACAGCCAGCTTCAAACTAATACATAAATCAAGTAACTGCTTACGTTTTTTTAAAGGAAGAGTCACAGAAATAAAACAATAGCTGCATGTAAACTTGAAAAAGTGGAGGTCCCGTTCGCTTTTTTGGTGAACCAAACATGAAATCATATAAATCCAAAACCAAAAACCACACAGTCTGTTCTTCATCACACCCATACAGCTGAAACACAGGAATACAGAGAACACACTCACTCACTCAGTCGACCCCAAAATCCTGAAACAGGAATACTGACTGAAGACAATTTGTGTGTGTGTTTGTGTGTGTGTATTTGTTTTTGTGTGTTTTTGTGTGTGGTGCGTTGGAGGGGGGTCACTGCACCACACACATGGAGCTGCGAGGGGGGTTGACTGTCCTGGCCACGGTGTCCTGACTGTAGTTCACGATGTCTGCCTTCACCACACGCTGAGGAGAATGAAAGACAGATAAACACACATGAAATTAAAAAGCTGCCAAACAAACCAAACGAAGAGTCAAATCACTGAGGTGTTAAATCTCATTTACATAAAAAAAGAAAAACTGTTAATCTCAACCAAGGCACAAAGAAAATTAAAATATAGGGATGAAACCTACAGTTAAATAGACATTACAACCTAAAAAAATTGAACTAATTAAAGCAACAGTCCAGAAACAGGCTGAAATTGACTTAAATTTTAAAACATTTTGCAGTTTGCAGTTTCACTGGGGTAAATGTTGCAAAATAGTTCTGTTTAAGTTGCAGAGACTTTTTGTCACAGTGAAGTTGACTGGTAACCAGCATAGACTCCAGAAGGTCTCTCTGCTAAGCTAAGCTTACTAAGTGCCGGCTGTAACTTCATATATGAAATGCTTAGACATGAGAGTGATACTGATCCTCTCATCTAACTCATGGCAATAAAGCCAATAAATATCGCTCCCAAAATGTTGTACTATTCCTTTAACATTGCTCAAATACATTGACATTACTGGCCAGAAAATGTGAGCAGCTTTGCCCAAAGCCAGTCAGGAGGTGTCAAACATTATAAATCACTTTTAACTAACTCAGCAAAAAGACAAAGCTTTCTATGATTCCTGAGACATGTTAGCAGAACAGTGTTAACTCTATAAAAACACAATATAACAACAGAGGAGGTGGGTTTAGATTCTTTTAGACTGAGGGGTTTGTCTCTATTCTCTACCACAGGCACCAGCTACATTTAGACTGGGATATTTACTATGACTACAAAGCCACAGGTTTTGCTTTCAGGAATCTATGGCAGGTCTACTGAAATATATATGTGTAACTGTGGAGACATACTTCCTACTATTGAACAGAACATATTTTGCTTTGCTGGTTGTTCTCTTGTCTAATTGGGCCTTCGTCCTGTGGGTAGTCCACCAGCTCAGCCTTCACAATCCTCTGAGTCAACATGTGAGAGCATGAAGAGATGAAGGGAAAATATAATGAGAGGATGAAGAGTGAAAGGAGTGAAGAAGCCAAGTAGAGTGAGGACCATGAATAAAAAGGAATGAGGAGATGAAGAGAGGGTCATGCGGTGAGAGAAATGAAAAAAAAAATGTAAGAAAGTTGAGTATGACATCAGTGAGAACAGATAGCAAGCACAGCCAAACCAACAATGAGAGTTGCGAAAAATCCATTTTTAAGCCACATTTACTGAAGCTGTAGCTTTGCCTGCTACTAGCCGTGCATAAATGAGCCAAAGACAACATAAATGTCGGGTTGTGTCTGATTTAAATTCCTGATCATTTAAAGGGGGAACAGGAAAATATAAACCAAGTGGCATTTGTTCCTCTGGATCCTCCAGCCACCTCCTCCAGTTTTTCTGAGCAGTGTGTGACATTTCTTGCCAAGCTATGGAAATCTTTACTACTTGTGGACAATTTAAACTATACTTTTTAAGTTTTGTCTCCAACCTGCGTTGGAACATTGTATTGGGGCAAACTGAGTTGGTAAAATTTAGGAATACATAACCTTGGTCCTGGATGGCAGGCACAATTTCAGATTAGCCTTCATTTGGTTTTATAGGTTTTTTCCATCCCAGAGTCACCTAAACTCGACTCCACTGTCTTTTTTTCTCTCCTTGCTGTCAGTTGTACCTTGCAGCAGGTACTTTTTCTTAACACCTTAGTCGTTGTTTCAACCCAGCTGAGTTGAGCTGAGTTGGTGACGTGAGACACTTTTCGGTGCAGACCACTGATTAGTCACGCCACGGTGGACGTCCTGCACAAACCAGACATTTTTAAATAGCCAACCTAACAGCAACATTTTATTTACTCCCTCAACCCAGAAAAAGACTTGAGCCGATACTAAAAGTGTTGTTCCCTTGTCTGGGTAGTGAGTGTTCGGTTGACTGAGGGAAATGAGCGGCAGAGATGGACATTAAATACTGGTGGAGCAGAGAAAAAGATCAGCGGTCAAGCTGCCAGTTAAGCAGTGAATGTAAAATGTAGCTTAAAGTTTGGTCTTGAGAAGCATCAGCCTTTATTTAATGACGGAGTAAAGGCTATTTGAATCAGCAAAACCCTGCCTGTGTTGACAAAGTGATATCTGCAGAGGTAAAAGCAGAGAAAAACAAAATTAAGTAGAACTATTCTGAGTTGTACATGTGGTGGAAAGGCTGCTTTAATTGCTGCCGGACACTTTTTCGGTATAACCACAGGAGGACAGACCACATGGCTGGAGAGCTGGCCCTGGTTGGCTGCCTGATTAACGAGCTGCCGAAGCCTGGTGTCGGAGTCAGCGAGTGATCCTTGGCCTTGCTATCTGATCCAACAGACAGAGGACCATGACGGAGAGGGCTGCCAGGCACATATAATACTGTCAGGGGTTGTGACCCTCATGTTCAACTCTCCAAAGCTGAAAGCTGATAATAAGGCTTCGTGGCCCCACGGCTACACCGAGAGCCGTGAACTGCTCAGAGCTCCAAGTCTTTATCTATGACAAACTCTGTCACTTCCCCAGACCAACATTAGGAAACAATATTGTGTTTTTGGGAATATTACTGACTATGCAGGATTTTTTCAGAACAAACTGGAATTGAAACAATGAGTCTGAAACTATTTTAATAATGTCAGTCAGTCATTAGATCTGGCTGCCTTTGTTTTGGATTTTGGACAAAATGAAACATTTCTGTGCCATCTGAGGTTCTGGGAATTTTTCATTTGTGTTTTTTTTTTTTGAAATTTTTTTACATGCAAAACAGAAAAACAGAATGCAGCTATTTTCAAAAAAGACTTTGTGTTCAAAACATGGCAATAACAGAAATATTCTATTTATATCAGCCAAAAAATGCTGCAATTTTTGTTCATGTTATAAGCTTTTTGACCACTCAAAAATCACTTTTTTATGTTCAAAATTTGAATTTTACTTCTAAAGTTCATATTTTATAATATATACCTATAAATCTAAATAGCACCTCACTTCATTTCTGACATCTCATAAGGTGTGAACTGGATCTAGCCGCTCATCCTGTTCGATTAGCCCGGATTAAAGCACTTTGCTTTACTGACAAAGCTATCAAGGGAGGAAAGGATGAAGAAAGTGGATGGACAGCTCCATTAGTCGATGGTCATTTTCAGTTAGTTAGCAGTAGTGTTAGTGATGGGAGAGAGGGGGCTTGAGAATTTTGCCAGTCCTTCCCTTACATGCTCTCCCTTCTCTGAGGGTCCTGACCTCCCTGTAGCCCCCAGGCTCATCAACCACTACCCAGCCAGTGTGGCTCCAGCCGGTCATATCAGACTCAGGATTAATGCTTCTGGGGGAGGTGATCTTGTAAATCCTACAGCTGCCACCACTGGGCACCTTGGACTGGCTGGCAGGCTGAGACCCTGGTTGGCCCAAAACGGAGGGAGATAAACCAAATAAATCAGCCAGCATATCCTAACCTCCTCACCCCTACGACTGCCTACCTTTAACCTCTGACTTCACGCGCTAATGTGGTCAATGTGGGTCTTTTTACAGATGGGCAGTGTCAGTGGCAGGTAGACCATCACAGGAGGCAGACGTAACAAACTCATGTTTACACAACAAAAGGTCCTTTACAGTGTGTGGTGACCTCCACTGACCTAACACACTCACTGTGACCTCCCTTAAGATCAGGCATAACATTACACTCTGGTAGGAGGGAAGAACCTGGAAATATCACCGGCTACTTTCTCTCTTAAAACAGTTCATTATAAATTTAGTAACAGAGTGATCTCCTAACAGTGGATGACTGAGCAGATTTAGATGTGTAAATTTTCTGTTGTAGTTAGAAGCAGGTAAAATGTGGCATGCATGGAATTTTTTGTAATTTTAAGAGAGACCTTGATCCATTATGTCTCACCTGGGACTGCTCTATTTCTGCTTTGTTTAGCTTTACACCAAGAATCTCAGCAGCCACTCTCTGAAAACAAAGGTACACCTGGAGAGAGAGATAACAAGAATAACAGGACGAGGTTAGACTTACTGAAGTCACTCTGTACAACACGTTTATTAATAAATCAGCTGGTACTAACCGAGTCCCCCGTCTTAGCCGATACAAACTGACTGATGAGGCCATTCTCTTGGCAGAATCGCTGGTGTTTGTCAGCCTTTACTGTCCTCATGTGCTCCAGGTCGACTGTGGATGAAACACAGCATGACATGTGAGAAAAGTTACAAGGGATAGATAAATAGATCTTTAATGCAACACTCTCGCAGGGTTAACTGTCACGTATCAGAACATAAACAGAAAAGATAACTGTTTACACTTGAGTAAAGATGGAAGGGGATCTGCCTAGTGTACCTGAGTAGTGCACATTAATGCATGTGAAAACAAAGCATAATTCAGTTGTTATGTTGCTTTCAAACCCAGCTGCAGAGTCTACTGATTGTTGAATATTTTTTATTTGTGGATAGAATCAAATCAGGGGGTTTGAGAGTTGAAATGATCAATTTGGTAGCCCCGAGCCTCCATTTGCAGCTGGTATTAAAGGTTATTGTGACACATTCCTCAGTGTAAGCCTAGTACAGTTGAACCCTGAAGCCATGAACCTCTATTTGACCCGAAACAGACAAACCAGCCCAGCTGTGGAGAAATGCTTAAGAAACAATGCATGGATGACCGAAGTCTTGAGGCTACACTCACAGTGAGAGTGTAGATGGAGAAAACAGTTTGACTTATGAGTGTGCTAGCCTTTAAGGTGGGCACACAGGCCCAAGAACTGGGACTGTCACCTACATGCTGATTTACTGGCAGCACACTATGACAGCACCTTCCTTTTTAGCTATTGTGATGTGCATTTGACTCCAGTGCAGTGATACCAGGCCCTTTGCTTCTCTCCTTCCTCACTACGGGGTCATGCCGAGGTTGATGAGGAAGGTCACCCGAGGGTCTTGCTGCTGAAAGCAATAGCTTCACTCTTTATTTCTGGCTTTGTGCAGAAAGGCTGCCACGCCCGGTATCTGGTGCATACATGTCTATGGTAGCTGGAAGAGGTCAGGCTACTGTAAGGTGTTGCATTTCTCTCGTCCCCCCGAGTTTTTCTCTTTGTGTGAGGTTTCATTGATGTTGTCAAGGATTTACCCTGTTCTCATGCCCTTAGTGTGTGTGTGTGTGTGTTTGTGTAGGTGTGTTTTTGTGCGTGTGTATGCGTGAGTGTGTGTGTGAGAGAGTGTATATGTGAGAGTGTGTGTGAGAGGGATGAAGCCAGAAGCAGGAAAAGAGAAAGACAGATACATAGCAAGGAAGAAATGTAAACACTGCACTAATCCCATATTATTAATATCACAGTAGGTCACATGACCCAAATATGTTACAGGCCACACACACAAAAAAAAAACATTTGGAAAGAATCATTTTGGCTCAAACGAATATTATCATCATCATAAGTGACATATAAACACAAACCTTTCTGGGCAAGGGCAGACACTTTTACAACTACTCGATGTCCAGGGCAGACTGTCATGTCTGTGCCTGTGCATAAACATAGCTGTCTCATAGGCGTCAGCAGGTTATTAATTCCAGTCATTAACAGCGGAGGTACCCAGCATGCTACTAGAAGTAAACACTGCTAATCCTTTGGATCCTGCACACTTGGGAAAGGTTATCAATCATGTGTCACAGTCAGATTAGGCAACGTTAACATAGCGGCTCAGGAGCTGAGGAAGACACGTTACTGTAAGTAAAAAAGGTGTAAAACTGAGTGACTTCTCTGACTTTTGCCTGTGGGTAGGTTCATCAAGGGAAAGGGGGCTGTAAAACTAAGCCACAGGGAAAATCCAAAACACAGCAATAAAACTAGAAGAGACAAATTTAGGAAAAAGGATAACCGTGCAAGCTTTACCTAAAAATAGCAGGTTCAGATGTTGTTTGAAAGTTGCAGTTTACATTGAAACACTTAAAGTGTCAGTTTAAGTTAAAGCACTGAAAGTGTGTGAGATATAAACAGTAAAGGAAAAATAAATAAAATTTTGTTCCAAGATTAGGCACGGCCGGCAGTTAAATTTTCAGTTTACAAGCACTAAAAGATTTGCAAAATGTGAAGAGTAAGCACTAAAAATGTGGAAAAAATAAAAGGAGGAAAAGTCAACTTTCTCTAAAAAACAACAGCATTTGAAATATCTGATTAAGTTTAAGCAACAGAGATGTGCACTATAAAGTTAAGCGAAGTGTTGATGTGGAGCATTAGTTGTAATTAGTAGCTGCTTTCCATCTGCAGGAATTAATGCATGAGTAGATTTAGTTTTGTCATGATGTCATTGATATTTAAATTTAAATTTTCTTTGTAACACTTCTAAGCTAAAATGCTCTTAAAAAATTCCCACGAAAGCTGAAAAAACTGAAAGCCTCTGAACAAATTACCTGATGGACTTTGTTATGAGATTATTATGTCAACACACTGGATATTCTAATGGATGGCTACATTAATATGAATAAATTGACAATACTCAAATTTAAGTGTGTTCTTGTATAGATCACGATTTGTAATCAAGTACGTAGCTCCTTTTAGTCACAAAATAATGCTGTAGGTGGGCCCACATTCCTACACAAAGAATTTTGCAGCATGTGGCATCTGTCTGTAAACTGAACACAAGACTAATCCCAAAGTTTTAGTGTTTTGCTCCATTTTTCTCCCTAATGTACCCATTTCTACTTATCAGGTCAAAACAATCTTCCTCCGATGATCTGGTTTCCCTCCATTTCTGTCAAACTGTACATCAGCTTAACAACCCATAGGAAGTGACTGCAAACACGAAATAAACTGTTTAGGCCTCCGAGTGCATAGAGATAGTGGAGGGGATCATCACTCGTCAAGAGCGATGGCCCTCCCTTGCTCTGGTCACCATCAGTGTTTATTTAAAAGGTCTGCCTGTCACTGTGGCGAATTACAAGAAAACAGTTAGAGATTAATATCTGGCAGAAAAATTACGCTTTTACCAGAAATAACTGGTTTGTTAATGCGGTGACCTACTACATAAATGGGAACACAATCAAATGAGAAGAAAATATGGATGTCCTTCTCCACAAGCTAGTGTCTGTGGGGATATCAGCTCAGCTCCTTCATGGAAAGAATCCACTCACTGGCAGACCTGATTATCCTGAAACCAGACAGACTTGGAGAAACTTTTTATGTCACAAAAAAACTGGATCTGCGTTGTGCATGCTTTTAAATAAGCACTCTTGCTATGTCACCTTCTCTGAAAAGAAGAACTGCCATTGACTGATAACGCAACCAGGATATGCTAGTGGAGTACTCCCTTAGAAACCATGATACTGTGGCACTAAAACACCTCCAATAGGTTTCTGTGCATCTCTTTTGGTGGGTAAATGGGTGTCGGGGATGTTGAGGAATAAAGATACACCAGCAAACACATCAGAAACCTGGAGACTGTTTAGTTTGGATAAGACTCAAAACAGAGACACTAATGTACATGTAAAATACTCTTCTGACTTTATGAGCTAGAAATGACACATTTTTTCTTGAAGAAAGGAAAACAATAACTTGGTTAGTTCAGGGATAGAGCGTGGTATGAGAGCCTTACTTTGTCTGGAAAAACAAGCACTTTATGGATGCAAATGTCAGCTAATGTCACAAACCAGAGCATGACATTTCTTTGTTACTTACATTATTGAGTCAGTTTTTCTGACTGTATTGATCTTTTATCCTGCAATTGTCACTTAGGCTTGTTTTAAAGGGCAAACTTCTGTATTTTTAGCCAGGACCCCGTTTCCAAATGTTTTGTTTTATAAATGGTGGACAAAAACAATTTTGAAAATGAGTCCAGTATTAAGTGACAGTGCTGAAGCCAGCAGCCGCAAAATGGGCTGCAATCTAATCCTTTGAGTCAATGATACACCACAGATGCACTACCACTAAAAGTGCTTGCTTCTGTCACTGTCAGGCTCAGTTTTTTAATTCTGTGTGATCCCTATAGAGAAAAACCTTATTTTGCTGAAGAGAAAGTTCCTTTTTGTTTTACCAGAAACAGTCATTTCAACACTATGCCAGGGCAAAACAATAAGCTAATAGCTCTACATTGGCTAACCAGCTCGAAATCCTATGCTGCATTGTGTGATCCTCAGTGGGCTTTTTAAAAGCATGCTGTGATAACAAAGACACCTACTTACTGTTCTACTGAGTCGGCTGCAAGGGACCAATTGGAACAGTTTATCCAGAGAGCAACGGCCAGAGAATGAGCTTGACATAACACAGTTAATTGCCGGCAGCCTGGTTTTAAACTAAACAGCAGTTGGTGCAGTGGAGAGTGTGAGGGCTGAGGGTTGAACGTGTGAACCTTGTGCATGTCTATGTGTCTGTGTGTGGTAGTAATGGTGGTGCTTGTGTGTGTGTTGTCAGAGACTCTGGGCTCTGAGGGGTCATATCACATTAAGTGAAAGTTACAGGGTTGAGCCTAATCAACCCCAGGGGAGAACCTATCACTTCCAACATTACCTCACACTGTGCCTTAAAGACCCTGTTAAGAGGGTTTACCTCAGTTTCCCCTCAATGACGACCATGAGCCAATTCTGAATGTATATGGAGGGCAAGGATTAACAAACCAAGTCCAACTCCTAATGAAATGACTTACAACATCTGTTCAAATTGTTCACTAGGCTCCACTTAGTTTGACCACATCCCAGAACTTTTCTGCAATTCTGAGATTCATTGGGGTTTTAAGTCTCTACTGCCTCAGTCAAGCAGAAAAAGTACTCGTCCATTTTGAAGGATCCTGGTAATTCACAACAGGCTTATACATGAATGCATCGGCATAAGAGACTCTATTTGTTATAATGTATAGATATTTTCAGTTGTTTTATCCAGTGCCTTTTTGTACTTTTTTGCATAAAATTTTTTGTTCCTGTCTTTGACTAGGTCTACCTTTCAAAAGAACCTTAGTGAGACCTAACTGGTTTGAAAAAGGTAGAAGTATAGCGTGTTTGGTCGTTGAATGTGTGTGTGTGTGTAGAGGGTCAATGTGTGAATTATTTTGCAGCTAATCTCAAATACTACTCAGCCCATCATCCTAAAATTTTTGTACATTTGTGACTGTATGCTCAATGAAATCTCAGCTTTTTGAAGAAAATATTTTATTTACTGTTCTGTTTTAAAATAACCATTGACTGCTAACTCCTCACCACTCTTAATCATCCAGTAGGGGCCACAAGTGATCAACAGCTATTTCAGTTTGCCCTCATACACACCTGGCATGAGTGATGCACTGATCAGCTCTGACATCATCATTATACAAATGTCATGTAGACATAAATCATCCATTCAACACCCAGCTGCTGTTGTGGTCCAGCCAAAAGCTGTTGTTTTTAACTTTTAGAAAGTTCTGATGGAGCTCAGTACTTAACAGGACGGCTGCTTTACTCCAAACAATGTCAATGAACAAACAATACATTGACCCTTTCATCAAAACAATGTTCTTCAGTGCTGCCAGTGGTCAAAAACACAGGAAAATGCTAATAACATCAAAGCATTCAGTCAAAAACTCTGTGTAACGCACTGTATGTCTCTGTGTGATTCGTAAGTTGTACAAAATTGTAAAATATCCCACTATTGACTTGAGGTAGAAAAATGCTACAACAAATAATGGTTAGTTGACAGACACTTAATCATCAAAGTTAATATTAAACCGCAGGAGTCTTAAAAAAGCAGCAGAATAATTTTCCCTCAAAGCCTGATAGTCAACAGGTAAGATTAATTGCAGGTGACATTTTATTTACCCTTAAATTTTCCAGTACAAGATACAGGGAAACCTTTACTAGCTTGAAAAGTCAGTAAAAATATAATGAATCATTTGTGTGATGTCTGATTGAATTAGACATTAATTTAATTTTCATAGCACAAGTGCCCAGTAAAACAAAATGACTAGTGGAATTTATGAGGAGCATTTAAACGATTGGGTCCAACTGGTTTACAAGACTTCAAGAGAGCTCATAAAAACATTTGAAATATGAAGGACGTGATAAGTCTCTATTAAAAATTGTGCGTATTAAATTTTGGCAACATAATGTAAATGCAAAAAAAAACAACAACTACGCTTTCCCCTTTAAATAAGCACTGGCTCTATCCCACCTTTATTTTTTGTGTCCTGAAATACAGTATCATACAGAAGTGTCACAGAAAACGTTGTGTTTTCTTTACTCTTAGGACACTATGCAGTCATTCAGAAGTCAAGTAACCATGCAAACGGCACTCTTGTACATTTCATTAGACCTTAACAGTGTAGGTATTGTTTACAGGAGCCAACGTTTATTTTTTGAGGACATGTCTAAATTTAATGCAGAAGTACCCAAAACAGATTTTTTTATATTTCATTTGGCTTTAATAGACCCTTACAACTTAGGAAATCATAATTCCTCCATCATTAGAGTTGCATAATATTTCAGCAATTTATAGCCAGCTCTGTGCTGCTATTGATGACATTCAACATCGTTTAACTGGATGTATATGAATTCAACTCATGGTAGAATAATTAGAAATAATTATCAGTATATTAAAGTTTGAATGTTAGTTAATGACATTATCATGCCTTTTCTGAGTGAGTACAGACAGATGAAGTGCTGTTAGTAGCCTGCTGTTGTCGAGGTGAGCGGGGCCTGTGCAGGAGTCCACTGGGGGATCCTGACAGAGACAGAGCGCTCTTTGTGCCGCGGCGCCCCTGCCCCGGTGGCCTGAAGCGGGCCGGGACCGTCAGGGGACCTGCTTTCCACTAGGTCAGAAGTGTTCTGTCGACAGCTCATTGATCACAGCTCATCTTGTCATTTGATCGTTCTTCACGAAACGACGTGCAGACACACACACGTGCAAACACGAGCTCATACACACACTTGCATTCACACTTTAAAACATAATCAGATACTCCACGGCGGCTAGTAAAACAATGTGGTCTTCCTCCCCGGTCAGGGAATGTAAAACAGAGTGTCTAGCAGTAGCTCTACAGGCTGAGAGAGAGCTGGAGTGCTTGGCTGTCACTGCTGGAGTAAAACATGGGGCCGTGGGCCTTGCAGGCTGGGTTAACAGGCTCTTAGGACTCATGAAAAGTGAACAAAAGGCCCAGTTCTGAGCCGACCGCACAAGACGCTGCCCGGGGTTTCACTGGCCATGTCCTCCAAGCTCTCCTGTCGCTGTTAAACTAAGTGGTCTTTTATGGGCGAGTAGTAATACATGCCTCTGTGAGCCGGCAGCCTAACTATGAGCTATAATAATTATACAGAGCACCTGGGAGCCTTCATAATTGTACACATCGAATTACTGTAAGTCTATTCATAATTATAAAGTCTTCATTCGAGCAATGATGAGTTGGACTGGCCTACAAATTCAGGTTAAGCCACAGCAATGAACCGGTACATGGAAAGTACGCTCTGCTCTAGGCTGCCTGAGCAATCATTGACCAAGTAAAAAACCTGAAACAAGGGCAGGATGTTAAGACACTGATGTAATATTTCACACTACGAAAAAGTAGATTTAGCAAAAAAGGAGAGGATAGAGGATAATATTTCAAATATATTTATAACTTGTGCCTGTGGATCCAGATCAATCAGTTATTTACCCAACCCTGTGTCAGCAAGGCCCCTTTCCAGGAATTCCTCCATATCAATGTTGTGGAGCAGCGGAGAAATAAAGCACAGCCTGAGCATGATGAGGGTTCCAGGCTGCACTCAGGTCAGGTGGCTGAGCTTTGCTGTGCAACTCAAATGGCCCATGACTTACCACACAAGAAGGTATGCAAAGACTGATCATCTATTGCATGTGCAACAATATTTGCTTTATGGATGGCTAAAATGAATGAGGACTTTCCATGTTTCGACAGGCATGAGAGTCAAGAGAGATGAGAGGAGGCACTAGAGCTGGGTCAAACAGTATTTACAATTAAATGTTAGCATTTAGTTCATTTAGAAAGGAGTACCACATTCACACTCATTGCAATGCTCTGTGTGTGAAAGACCACTGTCAGCCACCTGAGGGGGTTTAAACAAACCTTAGAATTTTTTTTTTTTATCATTTGTCTCAGCATTTACAGCTGTGATTTTACACTAATTTATCAAGCCCAGTGTAATACAGCTGTACTTCTTCATTCATCCCTTAGTGTCCCTGTGGTAACCTGAATCTCTATTTCCCATCTTTTCCAGACTTACAGAAAGACAGCAGGATACAGTCAGTGTGGTTACTGAGACAATTTGATACACACGTCTGTTCTGACCCTTTCCCTTCAATAAAATGTGAAGAGAAACAGGAAACACTGGATTTGCTGTAAACTGTAAACATTCCAAATCTTTACCCAACCATTCACCATGCCTTACTATGTCTATATACTGTATATATAATGTTTTACAGTGTCGAACGTGTGGTCACGCTACCCACAGCACAAAACAGACACTGCTGACGTGTTCATCCCTTCTATCTGGGGAGGGGTGAGTGTGCCTGGGTAAGAGTACTGGGCTTTTGTCCCACCACATGTCTATTGTGGCTAAACCTTTCCCTTGGGGGCAATTAGGACCTTTTAGTTTGTTGTAAGAGGACCTAAGTACGAGTGGGCTGAGCCAGGAAAAACATTTTTGAGCTAAACCAAAAACAGAAGCGCATTGAGCTCCTCTGCGCTTCTGGACTTCTGAGCATCTCTCTATTAAGAAATGTGCAGGCCTGCACTGAACAGACAGGAACTGTGGCAGCTTTACAGGGGCAGGGAGGTGATGGGGGTGAGAGGGCTCAGGAGGGGGAAGGCTTAACTTCACCTGAGGCCTTGCCAAGAGGCCAAACAACTCAAGACCAACAATGTTGGTGGCAAGGACATGCTTCACGAGAGTCTAGAGTTAGGGGAGATCTATGTTTCGCTTTAACTTTCACATGGCTGGATGGAAAACTGGGGAGGGAGAAGTGCGACGGGTAACGGTATGCGGTGAGATCTGCCGTAGCGTGCAGAAAGCAAATACATGCATGTTGTTTAACACAACAGAGACAGGGAGCCAATGAAAAGACATTACTGTAAGTAAGAGCTGCTACAGGAGAAGTGTTAGTCTACACATGTGAGAGATAAGCGTCAAGAGTAAGTATAAGTGTGTGATTGAAAGAATTTATGTTTGTACATGCTGGAAAAAAAGATGTGCAAGTGTGTGTTTGAGAGTTCACACAAGATATGGGCTTAGAGAAGAAAAAAAATAGGGAAAATAAAACAGAGCAGAGGAGAAAGACAGGTAAGCCCTAATTGAGTGTACAAAGTTTCTCCATGCAGGGACGTTATCTTCCTACAGAGTGGAACGTTTCCCATGGCAGGTTTTAGTGGATCGGCAGTGAGCAGTGTTAGAATCTCGGAGCAAAAAGCCATGAGTGATGAGGAGGGGTTAAGAGAACTGAACCCATTTAAGTCACCCAAATAAGGGCTGTACAAGCCCATGATGGATGCTCTGGAGTTCCTGAGGGAGAGAGCGCTGGCAATGGGAAGGGTGATGGGTGGGGAGCGAGCAAGGGTCCCGCGATCCCCACTTAATAAAAACAAATTGGTTTGATAAACGACACAAGCTTAATGTCTACAAAAGAATTATGTGTTCTAATTTCGGACAGTAACATAGACCATTTTAAAATGGCGATGCAGCATTCAGTGATAGTGTGAATACTACAACATACAAAGAGGTGCAAAATATGGATTATGCCTGCTAACAGTGTCAGTGGCTTCAGACAATCTATGATCTAAAAGGCAAATAGTTGAGAAAAGGCCAAATGCAGCTGTTGTTAAGCAAAGAGCAACATAATTTATTGTTTGGAGCCCTTTCAAAACACACTGCACTTATTAGTTTACTAAAAATGAAACACTTGAGCAGTGGAGGAGATGACTGCGCAACAAGCTAACATTTCTCCTGGGAGGTTCCTGTGTACCATACGGTGTTACACTGGGCTGCGCTGCAATAAACAGTTATAGTATGTTTAGACAGACCAAGAGCTTAGCATTCTTCCATTACCCATGTTCCCAGAAACTCCACAAGTGTGTCGCTCTAACTAAGTGCACGTTTCTGTGTGTGTGTATGTGCATGCAGTTTCATAAATAATCGTGTGCCCTCAATAAAACATTTCATTGGCTTCCTCTCTGAATTGTTACAAGTGGTGCCATTATTTAACACAAGGCTCTGGGCAACATGTAGAGGGCATGGGAGTGCAGCACACTGGTGCTTAACAAGCACACTTAACCCCGGCCGGCCATGCTTAGTCTGAAGAAAGGAAAGGTTGTTCCCTAGCAGTGACATGGCACAGGAGGGCAGTCAGGCCGGAGTAAGAAGAGGAGGGGACAGCATCATTAATGAACCAGTCTGGTCCATGGGCTCAATTACTGCATGCTGGGTAAAGAAGACAGTGTTCAAATTAAACTAGAGGGCAGGCACAGGGTAATTCAGGAAATATAAGCTGAATGTATATAGTAGCACTTTACTGTTAATAAGCCAAACATAGTCGCATTTGATTGTAGCCTCTATGTGGACTTAATGTTAAAAGGAAGACTTAAAAATGAATGAAACTGTATATGGTCTTTTTCGTACATGGAAAAAACTTTCCGCTGCATGTATGCAACTATTTATACTCTGACCAGCAACTACAGTCATTACTACACATGACATCTCCAGCCAGTGTTCACCTTAAGTTTATCTAAGTGGAAACACTGAAAAAAATCGGAGCAGTGACTGAAAGACATAAATCTGTAATGTTTTCATAAGCTCCTTGTTATGTCTGTACTTCTATTTTGGTTGTCACAAACATGTTGCCTCCCTCGGTCCAGCATCATGGGAACCATTTAAAAGAAATCTTAACTCTCCAAAGAATGCTGTGTATTCATATGCTAAGCTTATTGTTAGCATGTGCCAAGTTTTCAAGTTGGAGAAAAAAACAAAAATGTTACAATACTTAAAAAGGTTCAGAGTAAGGAAAAAAGAAAACTCAGACGAAAAAAGTAAAAAAAAAAAATTTAGGTGTGGACATTTTTAGCTAGAAAGCTAGACTAACTCTCCTCTACGGGAGGGTTCATGGATTCATAAAGTCTTGCACGGTAATTGATTGCTCCTTGCGGAGCAATCTGTGTGGGATTTTGTTTTTCTTTTTTTCAGTCAGTAGGAACAGAAAAAACACACATCAGCCATTCTCAGCAATAGAGCCATTAAGGGGAGAAGAGCTGTGCGAGTGTGGGGGTGAGGAGTCTGACAGCAGGATGAACACTACTTCAATATTACAGTACACACACTCATCCACACACCCAGGACCTAGCCTAAATACAGAGGCGCCCACTGGTAAAGCCTTAGCATTAAGAGATGCAACGGATGCAAAGACAAGAGAATCTGCTCTAGACAGGCGAATTAAACCGT
Organism: Acanthurus lineatus; assembly: GCA_029814665.1. Classification (NCBI taxonomy): domain Eukaryota; kingdom Metazoa; phylum Chordata; class Actinopteri; order Acanthuriformes; family Acanthuridae; genus Acanthurus; species Acanthurus lineatus. The sequence goes on from JAPZDV010000026.1 coordinate 19,284,585, forward strand.
GACCTGTGGTCCCTGTTGAGTAACATTAGTGAGAGCTTCCTGTGTGCAGGCACCACTCTGTTGACCGTTCATCATTGCCTGGGAAGGTGGACAATCACCATTACAGACACACACAGACGCCCCACTTTACAATAACACGGCTGCAGCCATGACTTCACATCTGTCAAGGGGGATGTTTAAAAAGAGTCATCATTATTACTCATTATTTTGGAGATGGGTGGATGGGTGCAGGCTGATAGAAGGAAAGCCGTCTGGTTAACGTCCAGTTCCTCTCCTTTACCAATGACTCAGGACATGAGCGCAGGCTCGAGCTGAGGAGGGGTGGGGAGCAGACGGGTACTGACTGGGGAGAGAGGGGCACAGATAAGCGTTGCCCTAGGTCTGCTGGCCAGGGGATCTTAAATCATGGTCAGTCACTCCCCAGAGTTCACAAACATCAGCATTCCCATCGCTCCAAAAGCTCACTCTCTTATCAACTGGCTTATCACACTGATCAGTTATCTGGTGCTCGAACAAACACGTCTGCTACCATCAAACATTCACTCCTCCATGCACAAACACAGACACGCAAAATGAAAAATGTGCCAGGGTAAAATGAATAGAGGAAAACGCAGACCCATAAATATGAAACAACCTAAATTTTTAGCAGCTACTTAATAGGAAAATAGAGCAATTTCAATACTTCATATACTTCACGGCTAAATACTGTAGTACTAATTAAGTACAGTACTACAATGCTCCTTCCCTGCATAAAAAACAAGGTATTTATGTGCCTTTGTGTGTTAATGTTTGTGTAATTCTCACTTTTGTTTCCAATCAGGGAGACAACAGGCTGGATATCGGATTCCTCATTGGCCTTCTTCACCATGCTGAACCAATCCTCCAGATTCTCAAAACTCTGGTAGTTGGTGATATCGTAAACCAGGAGAACCCCCTGCAGTGGAAAAACAACAGGAACAACACAGTCCTCAGATTTTGATCGGAGCAGCTCACCTTACACATTTAATGGAAGACACTGGATGTGAGTATGCAACTTAATTTAATCATCATTCACTGCATATTCACAGTATTGCGGGTGCAAGGGAACAGTAGGTGGCACTGCTCCTCTTCTAAGCATGGGGGACAGATTTCATGGATGGGGATGCATTCACTCACATATAATCTGAGGTAGGTTCAATTACATTAAGATAGAAATTAAGAATGTGTGAATTCGTATTAATTCTGTTTTTAACTGTGGTTTGTTCTCTAACGGTTGCCAGTTTTGTGAAAACGTTCCAGAGTACAGTGCAGAGAAGAAGTGAGGTTATCTACTATCTAAGCTAATGAATGAAGGCTGTCTGCCTAGAGACATTTTCCTCCTCCCTATTTAATCCTAAACACTGTATGCATGGCACGCACGCAACAACACCAGAGCCATGTTTGAGCAAACACTCAGGCCAGGAGAGGTTGTTTACACGAACACATAAATTAATCAGAGAGTAAACACAGATATGCAAGCTGCTGGCATAATTCAAGACAAATAATCACATAGCTTAACTATCTGCTTTCCCTATTTAAACTTTTGTTGGAAATTAACATGAACAAGGTAAAGGTTTCTACTCGTACTGCATGATGCAACAGGACTGAATGGGTGTCTGTTGCTTTTTGTTCGGCAGACACCCACTGTCACAACATGCAAGGTCAGTGACGACAGCTCAGGCCTGTGACAATTACTGTGAACAGCCATGATTGATTACAGGACGCACAGTGCTGAACAATAGGTGTGAAAGTTCCATACAGCGCTGACGAGAAACTCCCTAAGCAAAGTGTCGTAATGTGGCAGTGATGTACGACATTTTGCTTATGCGAGAGAGAAGACTGAGGAAGTGCTGCAGACATGGATAATGCACACATTTAGAGCACAGTGTAGGTATGGCACAGAAAATGCACTTTAATTTTTAAAGCCAGGTAGAATCATGGTGTGGAAAAAAAACTTGAACAAATTTTTGTCTAGCTTCTGTACATAAACATGGCAAAGTGTGCTTACTATAACCGGTACTCAGTGAAAGTTTTCTGCCTGTGCTCATGTGTCACGGTCTTGTGCTGCAGGATACATTGCAGATTAGACCGACCTCTTCAAACAAACAGTTATTCTGGAGGTGACGGATAGCATTCATCCGTAGCAACACACCTGTGTTACACTAATGTTACTGGCATATGTACAAACTGCCACAAATTACTGTGTTTGCATGAGCTCACCTGTCATTTAGATCAATTAGAAGCCTATTTTATTTATTTTCTCCTCAACAGATAAACTGAAAAACCAGGCAAGGCTTTTAACAGTTTCAGATTACAATACTTTAGAGTTTAATATTTTTATTTCTCACAGTATTGATCTACATTATCCAGAATTATTAATTTGTCCAGTCTGACATAAAACATTAGCATTTGTATAATCTCTGTAAAAAACGTAGAGCTTGCTGATTTTTAAAGCTCTTTTGACTTGCTACAGTATGCTTACTGTGAATCCAAATTCAAAGTTTATTATCATTTAGCTCCGGAGGAAAGGAGTGGCAGGCCATGAATGAAGCTGCTGAAGCTGTAAAAATAAATCTGAACACAGTCACCAAAACAAGATTATTAGGGAATTGCAATTAATTCTTCCTGAGCTTTTTCTTTTTCTTTAATCTTCAGCAGTTGTTTTGTACATACATTTCACATTTCCTAACCCTTCTGAGGCTATGGAGTGAACGATGATTTGTTTGAATCATGCTTCATGTTGGAGGAATAAAAGACTGTAGCACAGACCAGAGATGCATATATGATTGTAGGACAGATACAGAGAATTAAGTGTGAGTTTGTGTGTATAAGAGTGTGTGTGCTGTCTTACATGAGCTCCATATACATATTTATCCAGCATTTTTCCTCCTAACGTTTGGCCTCCAATGTCCCACACCTGCAGGGTCACATTTAAATTGCCTGCAGTGGAGAAAAGACACAGAAATACCTCTAACGTCAAAAAGGAAAGCATTTAAATGACAAAAAATAACATAAAGGGGGCAGAGATGTGTCAGAGTTTGAATTCCCACTTTCTTTTCTTGAAAACGCTTTTGCTCGCTAATCAGTTAATCCTGAAAAACTCTGCAAATTGTAGGTTTCCATTCCAGATGTTTTTGTTCATTTTAATCATTAACTTGTTTGTTTTAACAAAGCTCATAATCCTTAGGAAATAACGAGTCAGCTGTAACTCGAGCCTGTATTTTTCGGTGACCAATTTCTACAATAAAAGTCAACGTTGTTGTTGTACATAATGGAAACAATAAATCAGCAATTTATCTTTCATGTTAAGCACCCTTGCCTGGCAGGTCACCCACACCTCACATCCAAGAATATCCAGCCCAGAGATTGAGGGGGATGAATAGGTACGCTTACCCTCTAATTTAAACATTCTCAATGCCTGGCAGTAAAAAAAAAAAAAGAAAAAAAAAGAACTTATTAGCCTGGGAAGAGCTGTTTGCATTGTGCCGTATCCAGCCAAGTTAGGAAAGTGAGGAGAATGATGTGCTGTTAAGGAAAATAGTAATAATTAACACAAAATAAGAGGAAAAGAAGACTCTTGTCCTTGTGCCTGTGGAAAGAGAAAGAAGGAGTGAATGAAAGGGGGAGGGAGAGAAAGACAGGCACAAAAACCAAATCCAAATGAATATTTTCTTCCTCTGGAAAATGAAAGGGGTGGTTGAAAAAAGAAGTCAAAAAGAGGAGGAGGGAGGACGAGACAGCAGGGAGTTTATGTTGGTGTGATGAGGGCCCTGCGCTGGGCTGGAGCGGCGATGGGGAGCAGAGCGTACACTGTGGACACGGCTGGACGACTCAACCCCTTCATAAGTCCCCTTTTTAAAACGAGGGAAGGAAATGCTGAGGTTCACAGTCACTACATCTAGACTATACAGTGTCAATGTAAAGTTACACTGAGGAGTGCAATGAATAACAGCTCTTTGGTGTTATAAAGAGCCATCCCCGCCCATTCACCATGCTTGGACACTGGCTTTATTTATGTTTCAAAGATTAACGCTGACTCAACAGTGCTGACATTTTTCTGCTTATGCTTTGCAAGACGTAGAAACTGCTATTGTGAGCCTGTGAGACAAACTTTAAAACTGATAACAAGGTCATAAAACAGGCGTTTTGATGAGATTAATGTCCTCTTAGTGCGATGTGAACCAAGTCTTTTTCAAAAGTTAGAGTTTGACAGAATTTATCAAATAAATTTTACCTTCAGTCAGACCCCTTCACCGCTTGTACCTCATTGGTTTGGCAGACACATCTGGAAGAGGTATTGTTATAAAAAGCACACACAGAGAAAGCCGTTGTGTGCCAGCCGGCCTCGCCTCACCTCTCCCTGCATTGGAAAATGTACATTAAGTTTGACAAGCTGGGCCTTCATGGTGTGAGGGGCCAATGCTGGCTATAGGCTACTCTCCCCCCTGCTGCAAAAGACCCTTACAGCCCCATGGAGACCTGGAGAGCCACACAACCTCTCCAATACAAGACAAGGTGGGGGTCCTAACAAAGTTTGGGACCACCCAGCTCGCAGAGCCACCCTCCTCTTCATCAGCTCATCAACACCCAATTCCCCAGAAAATGGGCCATTTAACAACTCCAGTGTTGGACTCGGTGTTGTTTCTGCCCCAGTGATACAGACGCATGTACACCATATTTAAACAAAGGTTACACTTTAACTCTGTGATTGTTTCAGGAAAGAAACTTACTGGAAAGAGAAGTTCAGCGATTAACAGCATTTGTTCAAGTTCGCATTAAGGAGTTGAGCCCAGCCTGTGCTTATGGTTGGCTCTTTTCATCCTGACTCCACCACAACATTTTTGGGGGTTTAGTTCTCCTAAGTCTCATAAGCTGAAACTGACACAAAATCAAAATACAATCCTTCAGCCAACTCACAAATCAGCATAACTTTTACTTTTAGCACTTAATTTGCCCTTGCTTAATGTTGTTTTATTAGTAATGAAAGAATGGAGGCACTTTGCAGACTTCTGGAGCTTAGGTCTTGGCAGAGTTTTAGAATTGCCATTTAAAATGCTGAAAATCCCCATTTCACGTGGTAGGAAGTAAAAATGGAGTGCTTTCGTCTAAATATAGCATTAGTCAATAAACATTTATTTTACAGATCTAAGGGGATACAGAGTGGGGCTTTCTTTCTGTGGGTTCAGCATAAACAAATAAGAACATGAATGTTTTATGTGGTAGAGGACAAAGATCAGTTGAACTCAGGGATCAGCGATATGGATATAAAATGTTAATGTATTTACTCTGTACTGTGCCCACAGAATTATGAGCAAGGCTCGCCCGCTTGGACCTAAGCTGTCCATTGGCCTTGTGGAGTTAAAAAAAAGTGTGCTGTTTGCTCTGGAGAGAAGAGCTTTCAGAGTGAATAAGCCTGAGAAGTGGCAGACATTCTACAATGAGGAGCTACCAGAAAAAGACACATTCAGCCCCCGAGTTAACCTGAAGGACAAACTCTGCCTGGAAAAGGTAGGACAAGAAAATATGAACAGCACCAGAAAATCTGAGAAATAATATGTGACAGAGAGTGAGGATGGAAAAACTCGCCTCTTTGTTAGACTTTCAAATAGTACTCTGGATCTTTTAATCACACATAATGTTAAGTACACACAAACATCCCAAACCTTGAGTCGACATTACAGTGCTAGAAACAACCACTAACAGTTGAGCCAGCCTTTCAACGCAACGTACAGTATCTTGCTAAATACATATCCTTAGTATTTTATTGAATTTCCAAGTCTGCACTCTGCCACTATGTGCTTGTCAGATACGCATGTCCGTGTTGAGTTTCTAAACTACCGAGCCCTCCCAGAAGATTATGAAGGTGTCTCACCTGGAAGGCTTATTCTTTTCAGAAAGAAATCCAGGCCGATGGTTTGTTTGTACTGCTTCCCAAAGGCCTCCTGTGCAAACCTCGTGGCGAGTGATGTCTGAAACAGAGAGACAAAAGGGAGAGACACAGAGAATGAGTGCCAGAACTCCTCTGCAACGATCAACAGGATTGAAAATATGTCATTACAGACAGTTTAGTTTTTTGGGTTTTTTTAAATGCTTTTAGGATAAAGGAGAAAACTTGATTCAGTGCACAGTCTTTAACTAATAAACAATATTCACACATATACACACAACAATCAAAATCACTGCATGGTCCAGGGCAAAATGCAATACAGTGAAAACTTCTTCCAGAGAAAATATAAATTAGATTAAATAACTTCCTGATTAAGAGATTTTTTTGGCGGTTTTTATTCTATTATACATGGGCATTTATAAATTATAAAGTATGCTATTAACAATATTTAATTTTCAATATTTAAAAAAACACAACGGTATCATGTATCATTTCACAGCACTTCTATGTGGTTATTTTCCACATTCTTAGGCAGCGCAGCCTTGAAGTACAATCTGCAGGACATTAATTTCATCATTACAATCCATTTTAAGCACCTTCAAAAACTTTGTGATTGACTGGTAGGCCCGCTGATGTAACTGTCTGCCTCGTCTGCTGTCTCACTACTCAGCCGTGGTTCTGACAGTGAAAATCATCGTGAATTACAAAAACAGGTGTCAGAGTATGTGTCATGTCTCCAGACTGCAGACCTAATAATTGCCACAAATTATAAAACCTCCATCACTGTCACTGTTATGTTTGAGGAGGAAAAAAAATTGCATGTTAGGGGCTCTCCTGAAATCCATGGGAATCTATAGCCCAGACTTGACATGCCAAGTTTAATTCATTTTGATGGATGAGGATACGGAAAAAAATGAAGTACTGAATGTCTATTAGCTATCTTTAGAGCTTTGTGCTTACATAAACACAACAGAAAAGTGAAGCAATAGGATTCCCTGAGTGTTCATGTAGCAGCAAATGCATTTTAACATGGTACTTGACAGTCACTGTGGATTAGAGGATTTTAAACTAAATTCTTTCTTTTAATTTACTAAGCTTTCACTTTAGCCTATGTCCTAATCTACCTCCATTCATGCTAGGAAGGCTTAGGTTTAGCCAAATAATGTTTTAAACAAGACTGTATTTATTTTTAATTACCCTGGAGACAATGTAGTTTTATAAAAATTCTTGACATGGTTTGCCCAAATCTTCTGAAGTTACATTTGAATCTACTTAATGTTGTACAAGTAAAAATCTGTCATCGTGAATATCACCTTAAATGTCAAACTTTTATGTTTATTCCAACTTTAATTAGATTTAATTTAATTTAATCTTTTTAATCTTTTAATTAAACTGGCTTTTTTCATTCCAGACTGCTGAGCATGTCACAAGCTTAACAATGACTGAAAAATTACAAGAGGTGACTGACGCAACAAGGGAGAAAATCGACCATTTAAGTAGCCCAAACAATCCCTGACAACACAGTAATAACAAGCTCGGACAGCAAAAATTTATTCCACATGCTTGCACTGGCCTAGTCAGCCATTTGTCTTGGCATTCCAGTAGCTTGGCTCTCCTCCCTCAACGAAGTCCTTTTTTTCCAACATACAATTGTAAGTAACCAGCGAATGTAAAAGCTGGCGTAATCCTGACACTCCAACAGAGAACAGTACAGGGTCACCAATGATACCAATGCCGGGAAATGGGGGAAGTTGTACTGAAACAAGAGACTGGGAGTGAGGGAAGAAAGTATGGCACACTCTCTATGATCATGTGATGCAACACATGAAAAATGAAATGCATTACAGAAGAATCAAAACTGACTCTGTACTCTCCTTAAACAAATAAAACTGGTATGATACCAGTATTATGATAAAGAGTTTGACTGTAGAAAACACCATTCCAAAAACTTAATTTATTAATGTACAGGACTTGTATCTAAAGCTTATTTTACCTTTAGGTAAGAGAACTGCAAATGTTCTGAAAAACTGAGTTGCTTATAGCTCAGGTGGAAAAACAGACATGTGTGTAAGTCAGGCCCCAGCACCTGAAGAACCTGGCTGAATGTGAGCCTCCATATTTTAAAAACATCTTTCTCAGGTGGACAAGCCTTCCCACATCTCCCAGTACTTCTGAATGAACAACCAACCACAAGCAAAAATACCACTGAAAATGCTGTCCAAGAAAAACTGATCCGATTGCAATTTGCTGAGCAAATTGACATTAATAAGGGGGGAAATGGCATTCAAGATGTCAGTCAGTGGTGCCTGCTTAAAATGGGGGGCAGGGCTCCCATTTTCTGCCCAAAACAGACAAGCAGGTAAGTCATTCAGACAGTGACGAGCTGACACCTGGCAGCAGTGTGAGGAGGGTTATTAATGTAGCGTATCTACTGGGAACTGAGTTGTGTGTGTTCTCTGCCCCTCCTCCCCAAAAAGAAAATGTCGACTTTCCAGAATGAGAACATTCATTTTTCTCATTGGGTCTCACCATTACTGCTGCATTCATTTTCTTTCTCCCAGAGGAATGAGAGATTAGTTACGAGAAGGGATGTGTAGCTGAGAAACGCTTGACGTTCCTGCCTAACTTTCACACTCATTCACTTGGGAATTCAAGTCGTAGTTAAGAAAACACATAGCTGAATTGTCATGACAACCTCTTTGCTTTGCTGCAAATGACTATTTGGTGTGACTAGGAAAAAATTCCACAGTTGTGGAAGGAAGTTATACCTTTTATAAGCTACATCTTTAAATAAAAAAGCACTTGCACATCTATTTTAAGGGACAGGTGCATGAAAAAGACGAGAAGATCAAAAGTTGCAAACAAACTCCCGCAAACTGTCTAACTTCCAATAATGCAATGCAATGCTTGACCTTCATCCGTTGAGCACAAAAAAGTGGCTCATAAATGTATCAGTGATATTATGAGGAGCAGGAGTTTTGGCAACTTTTAATCTACATCTTTGAAATTATTTTAATGGATATACTGAATGATTCAGTCCAGTGGTTTTGAAAGGGAATGGAGACTAAAAGTAGACCTGAAGCTTGTGTAGATTTAGCAAAGACAGTGAATGCACTGATTACAGGTATTTTTGTTCACATTTTTAGAAATGTGTGTTTAAAACGTTACCATACATGGCCCTCTTCTCCTTGTTATTCTATTCCATCAAATGAGAAAACAGAAACATTGCACTTATGGGTTGTCCAGACGAAATTTTCTTGAGTTGGGCCTCATGGAGCCAAATGCATACAGGGGTCCTTGGCCAGGAGAGAGAGACTGATTGAAAACAAGCACCAGCTACAAGAGCCAGGCTAAGCAACTGTCATACTGTGTAATACTGTACAGCGCAGTGTTATACCCCAGGTTCACTAAGCAGTAGCTGAAGCCCCAGAGTATACGACAAATGTATTACTTGTAAAAATTCATCATCTAACTATACTTCCTATTCAAAGCTATTTTTTAAAATGATTTCTCTTAAACTATTCTAAAAGGGAAAATTTAAGCAGGTGTTATGCATTTTCCTGAAAGGTGCCCTATGTTATTTATTAAGTAATTTAGTTTAACTTGGTCACATCCATGACAGGCTATCCATTGGTGCTGAATTTAGTTGGCTAATTTACAATTGTATTGTGGAGCAGCATGAGGCAGGTCTAGGGCAGGATATTGAAAACCAGCATGACTACCTCTTACACAAACCCTTGCCCTAGGCTTAAAAAGTTTTCACACCAATTTTAATCTGCCCTTCTTGATAAGTCATCAAGATAAGAATGACAGAGAAAAGCATAACAAAATAACAACTTACAGTATCTTCACAGTGTAAGCCTGTGAGGTTAGATTCTGTAAAACACAACACCACCAGGACATAACCTACAACTACGTTCAGCGGCACATGCTACATGGATTAAGGGCTGGGTAGCCTTAATAGGTTTAGAACAACAGATTTGTGTCAGAATTAAATCCATGATGGTTTCTTTGAGATAAAATCAAAACCCCTCATGTCCCTCAACTTTGTAAAATAGGCCACTGGATTTTCATGATAAACTGAAAGATGAGAATAATGATTTAACTTGTTCATGCTAAAGAAGTTTAGAAAAAAAAGTGTACATTTTCATTTCTACAAAGAGCTGTTCTTGTGTTGCAAGAACTGTTTCTCTACTAATCCTAACATAAATCTTTACAATGCAGTTGCACTGTAATGTGTCTGTGATTAAAACTGAGTATAGGAGGTTAAGGTTACAGCCGAACTTCAAAGAAGCCCTTCAAACATTTCTTACATTTGTCTGTTGTTGTATGACCACAGCAACCAGAATTAATGTTATTATCATTTACTGACATTTTATTGTGTCAAAAGGCTACTCCTCTTTTTCTTACGATAATTAACTATAAAAAATTACTGTTAACCTCTCCCTGCCTATTCCTATACTACTGATGACTGTGACACTCTTCCACCTAAAGTTTCCTCTGCTAATGAGTGAAATATTTAGACAGAAGTGACGTGCTGAGGCAAAATGAGTGAAATATATCAGTTGAAAAATAAAACACAAAAAAGTGTGTGAGGTAGGCACCATAATTCAAGTATAGTATGTTTAACGTTGATGGTCATAAACTTGGAGTGAAATGGAGAAAATTCACAACAACATATTTATGTTGGACTATGGCAAAAAATTCCGTAATTACACTTGTCTTCTCCGCACATCTTGACATTACTTAAAGCTGTCATCCATCCATTTTCCCCCTCGCACTGAATTATTCTCTCATTCCTGAAGTCATAGTGCATTTGAGCTGAGATATTGATTTTGATTAAAGACAACGTGAGCTCGCCTTGGTGTGTAATTTTACTGTAAACGTGTGCAATATAAGATAAAGAAAAAACGTTACACTGCGGCAGAGAAGATAAGAAAGTATCTACGTAGCAGTAAACGACAACTATGTTAATAAACCATTGTTTCTTTTCAATTAAGCTGTTTAGCTGTGACTGTTAGCCATGGATGTTGTTAGCTAACAGCCAACGTAGCTATAGTAGAGTCGGTCGCCATGGTGACTGGGGAGAGAGAGCAGCGTCAAGATGAGCAACGTAAATAGCAAGATACCGATTAAACGGCCATCTTACTAAAAGTAAAACACTGTTGATGTGAATAATTTTGAATTAGAGTTGATTTAATATTTTGTATAGTGACACTGAGTGTCGATAAATGTCATATACGAATGTAAAAGTCTCACCTTCCCACACGCACCGTCTCCAATCACTACAATTTTAAGCTGCCTGTCCTGGCTGTCCTCCTCCGAGTCCGACATGACGCTTTAATGAGCAGCGACTGTAAAAAAACGAGCTAGAATACAGTCACAGGGTGATAATTGTAGTTATCGGGCTAATCACAGATGGATTAAACGACAGTGAAGTGGGCAAGCAGACGCCATTTTGACTCTACTAACACTGCTTCTCTGCCTGGCGTGATCCACTCACACGCTGCAGCTCGATGTACGCTTTTTTTCGGTCAAAACGGATGAAATGGACACATAAAACCAAGCAGGGGTCCACGATTTGACATTTCTGTGTTGAAGTATGCTCGGTATTACCACGAAGCCCATTGCATTCTCAGAAAAATATTAGAACCGGAAACCCAAACACCGGCAGTATGGTTGCGTCCTGTGACGCGTTGCCGTTGCCATGGCTACAAAGGTCAAGGCGTAAGTATAAAAACATTATAATCACAACAAAATGTGATTAACTAAATGACACAGTGCCTAATTAATTAAACATTATGCTTAGCTATATTTTCGAGGTACTTCAATATGTTAATTACCTGCTTCTTCACTACAGAGGAAACAGCTAATTGCAAGACTTATTTTGACTCTACTGCTTTTTTTGACAACTGTGGTTAATGTAGATTTAGATAACACAACAAAAAACATATGATGAGAGTATTATATGTAATGCTTTGCAGTATCATAAAAAAAGTTAAACAGTATACCTAACAATCAAATTCTTCTCAATTAAAAGTTACATTAAGATTATGCTTACCTTTATCACCAATGACCTAACAATATTATAACAACTATTTAATTCTGAGCGTGATAGTGTATTTCATTAGTGTGTGTGTGTGTGTGTGTGGCATTGTCTCCACTTCATATGCTTTACTTAAAATTTAAAAGAACACTATTTTTAAATAGTACAAACACATACAATGATAATATAAATAATATATATACATAATATACACAATAATATAAACAAATTTATAAATAAATCTGGTGAACTATCTGGAACTGTTGTACTACATTCCTCCAAAGATGGTTTTATAGACATATATCTTTTTAATGCACTTTTTTTCAAATATTAATATTCTATCATAAAATTGCTTATTAATAAATCTGCAACATTTTTTTTTCCATTGTCTGGAAATAATCTGGTGGTAGATAATCTATAAAAGCCCTCAAAAACTTTATAAAGTACTTTCAACACCAAACTGTATTTGCCCTAATGCTTTACTTGTCTTTAAGCTGTTATCATATAGGCTGTCTTTCATCCTCCACACATGCACATTCATGTACCAAACACATACAAAGGCACAAAAGGTCATTTTTAAACTGCATCAAAAAGTCTTTGGGGTCTCAGTTATGATCATTTAGGTTCACTTAAATGAAAACACAGATTTCATCTGTTAAGCAATGTAAAGTCTGAGGAGGACCATTATTCAACTTTTCAAAGGTTAACGTTTTTCTGAGGCATCCTTTTCATAGATAAATAGACCTATTTCTTGTTTTTCCACTACTCAATCCACAGCTGAACAGTGTCCCAGTTTGCCACGGTTTAGAAGAATATCTTACCAGCTGTGTAATGTGATTGCTCTAGATGTCACACTGATGTATTTACCAAAGGAAGTATGACTATAATTGGAAATTTAACTTCACTCTTGCGTAAAGCGGCAAAAAAGAGCATTTTTAGACAATTCTTTTAAAAAACATCACTCTATTTCTAAATAATTAAGCTCGGGATTCAGTACTTGATATAAACATTAAAAAAAATGTAGTTCCATGATTTTCAAGGTTAAATTGATTTGTCTCTGCATAAAACTGGAAAAAAATGTGTTTTGTACAAAAAGGTTAAAAATGTAATCCAGAGTATTAAGTATATTACACCCAAAGTAGCCTTTAAAAATAGGCTACACACAAAAACTATAAGCTAAAGTAAAGTTAAATTAATTTATGAAAAATTACAAAGATAAACCTTTGAGTCAGTGACCTTTCACTCCAGCCCACTTATGTTCTTATTAAACATGAATCTGTCAAAGAGGAGGATCAGAATATGAAAATGTTTTTGTACAATAATTGTACCATTAAATCAACAACTTGTGGAGCTGAACACAAAGGCAAGAATTTCTAAATGTACACAGCCTTTTCAAAAAAATGTACTGTAGTTTAGTGCGATGTTGAACAATTATAAACTTAATGTAGACCAAGATCTTTTTACTGCACAAAAACAAATAGGTCTGAGTGAAAAGTTTCAAATGTCCTTGTGTCATTTCCTTCATTTGATTATGTATGGTAATAATATTTAAGGTTTTGCCAATAATTTCTTTATAATCTGTGATATTTCCCTAAATTGTGAGCTACAAGCTAAAGGCTGAATCGTCTGACACGTCTCAAGTCTGCTCTCAGGGGGAAAGATGTCACCGCAACATAAAGAAAAGAGGAGGAATTTGCACCTGGGCCATTTTGAAGCAGGTGGCACTGACTATCAGGTCAGTATAGGCCAGCTTCAAAATGCTTGTGAGGGCGGGATTGACAGCCTCCCATCCGGGCAGAAAGTGCTGAAAAAAGAGGCTCAGTCAGATTTTTGTTTAAGGAACAAAGTGGGCAGAAATGATCAAGGCCATTCTGCTTTGGAGAGAAAAGAGTTTGGAGAATTCTGTGTATTTTAAATTTACTGGTTTGTTGTGTGTATCGCCAGAATTTAGAGTGTGTTTGGGCCCAAATGATCTAAGAGCTGCAGAGCCAATCAAACACAAACTAACGACGGGCAGACGGACACTCAGAGCATTTACCCTGTTCATCAACTGCAATATAAACTCACCTTCGCCATGAAAATGAAAAATCTGAGAAGATACAATCATCATAATTTGAGGTTTCTGGGGATTGCTTGATAATAAGCCGATCGTCCTCATAATAAAAAAATAATACGCCATACTGAGACATCGAGACGCTCAATGTCACTGAGATTTTTTACATTGACCTCTTTTTTTCAGTTTGTAATCTTAGTTCTTAACATACTAAAGGATGAAATTAAAGCAAGTAAAAACAATAGGTTAAGCAGCCTAAATGTAGGCTAAATTGCGGTGTAGGCTAGTTGTTTTTATACATGTGGCCTACAATTTTTCAAGTGTTTTTAAGGTGTTATGCACAATATCAGTATTATTGAAACATACAAACTGTCCTGTGGACACAAATGTATAGGCTACATATTCAAGAACTTTTTGTCAATCTTAAAATTTTAAAATTCTCTTTGAATTTGTTTGGAAGGTTTTTTGAAAGCTTTTACACCCGAAAGATGTTTTATGATCTAGAACTGAAGGAAGATGAATATTAAATTTTTGATTAAGGCTACCGAAACAGCCATGTTTAACTATGGTTAATTTGTTATATGCTAAAAAATTAAATTAATTAAAAGACCTTATTTCGTGAGTTTCAGCCTATTTTTTACTTGTATGCAAATTACGGATTAAGAGTTCATTAAAAAAATTATTTATAGAAATAGTTCACCTAAACAATCATATCCATTTGTCACTGTATCAAAGATTTCGATTTAGCCTTTTGTGAAATCGACATTTTTTTGCAGTGTATTTTGGTGGTAAATCGTTAACAATACTGACATTTAAAGGACACCTCGCGACATTTTAAGAATGCATTATTGTTCTCTGTGGTCGCTTCATGACAAAAGACGCATATCCAACCCGAAAGGTAAAAAAGGACACCGACAGGGAGCAGTAGCCGCTCATAACCAGTACATTTTTCGAAGTGATAATTGTAAATACTCATCAGTTCAGCTCTTTTCGGTATAATGTTACAAATAATGTCTATAAAACGCTAATTTTTGTCATCTGTAACTGGGAGACTGCGCAGTAATAAAGTGAAGAGCAAGCACATGCGCATAGATCAGTGTAGGCCAAAAGAAAAGAGCCCTTGGCGTGTTATTTCAACAGATATGACAGGCGAATGAAACAACAGAGACCTCATAGGAAGATGGGTTTTAGGAATCAACATTGTTTCTGTGTGGAAAATCAGTCATTAAGTTTCCCTTTTTAAAAAAACAAAATTCAAAAACTCCACATTTTGCTCCTGGAAACCTCATGAAAAGACCAAGTTTAGAGGGTAAAAGTAATCTACAGTTATTTTCTGTAAAATGGAAGGTACCAACAATAAAATGTTACTTGTGCGTAAATTTCCTAAATATGCGTAAGTTATTTAGCAAAAGTGATAGGATGCGAATAAAATACACAGTGTGGAATGGCATGCCTTTAAACTATATTTTATTGGAAAAGTTAATGAACCATGTGGTTTACATTAACGGTGTATATGATACACTAGGAAATTTCCCACACGCTGGGAGTAAACTATGAAGAAATAATGGGGAGACGTTGGAAAGGGGTTCATGCGCACCGATGTGGGTGTTTTCATTTCAGCCATCGCAGGTTGAAAGGAAAAAAACAGCCTTGATATGTCCATCTATATCAGATATCTGCACATGCAGGTATGACAGGAAGTTATGTGTGACGGTCCCCTCCTCAGTATCCTTCTCTGTCCTTCAAACTTCACAGCAGCCAATGAACAGCATCATTACTGCCAGTGATGGCCTCGGGTGGCGTGTATACCTGCATCACAGAGATCAGATTTTAGGACAAGTAGGCGCCATTTGTGAGAAAGGAGACTGTTTTTGCCATATAGGGTTAAAGAAGATGGGGCACTGATCAACCAAAACCCTGCATATATGGGTTGGCATACACGGGTGTCTGTGCGTAGACGTGCGTAAAAGCGCAGTGTCATTGCGGAGAGCTACCAGTGCAAAATACAGGTTCCTCATTGTGTCCAAATGACAGCTGAGTTCACTGTTCATATCTCAGCCGCTTACACAACTTCAAGTGACATCTATGCTGTAATAAACGTGATCTGTCTTCATTCTGTCTTTTTTTTGCCTCATCTCTGCGCTGATTTACCATTCACACCTGTCAGTGCTGTTTACATATAATACCTTTTTTTTAAAAATCTTGATATACAGCATCACAACGACCATGTGTGTCCGCAAGGGATGCAGGTATTTAACAGGGTCAAAGATGGATGGTTGATGCACGGCAGCTCCCTGCTTACACTGACTCAACATTCAGGCTGTTAGTGGAGACAGAATACAGTTAAAAGTAATCCCGAAATACTTCAATCCCAATATTAGACCTAAAATTAATGGGGAGCTGGATTTAAAGTATATTTCTTTTGGAAAAAAAAATTATATCGTTTGCTATCAGCCAACAACAAATGAGAACCGTTTCTCCTCCTTTTGCTTAACTTTAGGCGCTGTGACATGGGCCTCCTTAACCCCGGAATACTCCTCTCCTTGTGTTGACATGTAGCTCTAAAGGTAGCTGTCAGTTTGCCCTGTCCGGGAATCACAGAGCTATTCATCATTACTTGACAGGTGTTCTTGGGAAGATAGTGGCCCGGATGACACCTACAAGCTCTGAGCGTAAAGAGCGAGCATCAGGGGAAGTTTAAACCCATTGTGAACCCCCGCGAAAATAACCATTAAAAATAATTTAAAAAGCTGGTTTAAAAACGGATGAATAAACGCATTTCTATTTGGGCCTCCTGTATATTTGGTAGTTCCTGTTTCATTAGGTTTTAAATTGTAAAAAGTTTTAAATTTGAATTGCTCTCAAAAAACCAAAAAAAGTGCCCAGAATCAGTTTGCTGTTGAAAAAAAAATACAGTTAAGTATCCCAAAGCCAATTCCATTCAATGGCTTGAATAATGTAATTTATTAAAAAATCTAAGATGCATTTTGTTGAGAAAAATGCGCAAAATATGCGGTGTGTATCAGTTTGTATGAGACAGCAGGACTTGTAAAACCCAAGTCGTAGTATTGTAATTTTACGCAATAGTAATTGTGTATTTTCCCCTACAAGTCAATGACTGTCAAATTACAGATAATTTTCATATCGATGTATCCTTACACAGAAGACCCAAATTTGTTATTTTTTGTTATTAGTGGTTAAATCGGCTTTTTTCGACTATTGTCACTCAAGTAGAAAATGTTTTTTTTTACAATTTTAGGCTTCACATTAAAACCTTAAAATAAAATTACATCCAAATCATCGTCATGCCTGATATGTTTTAATGTTTTCGATCTAAACAATCATTTAACACAAAAAACACATGTACATTGCAATTAGAAGTTGGTCTGTTTTTTAGCCTGCTTCCTGCCACACAATCACTTTCCGGCCAATGACATAAAAAACCGCCTCTGTTCAGTCTGACACTGCACATGTCCACACTAAAATGCATTTTTACATTGAAATAATGTGTATATTCAAAAGTGCTGAAATATCTTACCTTTACAAACACAGCAAGAAAAAAAAACACAACCTGTAACAGACGTTATATGAAAACTCAATGGAATAAGCCTATTTCCAATCACTGCAGAGGTAGGAAGGCGCATGTAAAATTTAAACCAACATAAGGTGACATTTTCAGTCTATTTATGCCGCCGGGTCACACAGTGGGGTCCAGGGGGCTTCAGAGGTCCTTGAGAGGCTCCCGAGTAAAGAGAGGAATACTTTAATGTTATTACTGAGTTACTCCTCAGAGGTTAACATACTGACATTTTATAAAGAGGTCCTGTCTCCCCGCTCACCAACAGTTCAGCCATGTCTGATTTTACAGCCTAAATCACGAGAGATATCTTCTTTAACGGGGTTCCTCCAAACAGACTCATTTAACACGAAATGATGAGTCGTTTAAAGTATTTGAGGATGTGGAGAATAAAATTGGGAAACGACACAACACGATGAGGCAGTTCAATCAGAGACGCTGAGCGGACCTCTCAGGTCTCCTCCTCTTGTCAGAAAAAAAAAGTACAGTTAGTTTGATTTCCTGGGAGCAAAATATCAAAACAAAAAATGAATAAATACAGTCACCGAGTTCTCACTGGTTCCCCGCACATGCGGAGAGTGTCCATGCAGGAAGGCAATAGGCGTAGGGGTAGTAGTAGGACGGCTGCAGAGAGAGCAGCGGGGGCCGCAGGATCTCTCCTGGGCTGTACTGTCTCTGGTCGTCCCGCACCAAAACTTTCACCGCCACCTTCTTGGCGGCCGGAGTCGACGCCATCAGGTCGGCGGCCATCTGGCGGCGTTTTGTCTTGTACCGGCGGTTCTGGAACCAGATCTTGACCTGAGTCTCTGTGAGCTTCAGGGAGGCCGCCAGGTCCGCTCGCTCCGGCCCGGACAGATACCGCTGGTGGTTGAAGCGGCGCTCCAGCTCGAAGACCTGCGCGTGAGAAAAGGCGGCCCTGGAGCGCTTCTTCCGCTGTTTTGGCTGATCCAGGCTCTTCTCGTCCAGAGGGCTGGAATCTGGGAGAGGGAGACACGCAGATGTAACATGCAAGTGAATTCCTGTAGACTACATGTTTGTTATTTTAGTACAGCTGGAATCACATGTGCTTTTATTAAGAGACCGAGGTGCGTATTTATGGATGTGTTCGATTACATCAAAAAGGAAAAGAAGTTATTAAAAGAAATGAACAAAAAAATTATGTAAGGTCGCTTTCAAATTTAAGTGCAAAACGCTGATCACTTTCTCTCAGGTCCAAACATTACAGCTAGAGCATAGGTATTTATTTATTATCTACACGTTTGAGGTTATTTTTCTTAAAATAAGCCTCGATTATTCGTGTATTTCTGGTAGTTTATACCCTTTTTTCAAGAGTAAAATCGTTCCGATGCAGAGTTAATCAACAATAAGCCCGAAAACTCTGATAAATCCATACCAATTGGTTCTATAGTTAAGAAGCTTGATTAAGAGCCAGACTATAAATTTATAATCGTGCGTAAAAATACGGCAATTGCGTGCGTAAAAGTTAGCAGGATGCAGTGAGATTGTGCACATAGGCCTAATATCCCTTAATACCACGATCACAACCCTCGTTCTGATTATGCAAAGCTGTAATAACTATTAAATTGAAATATTAAAAGTTTTTTGACTTTTTAAGTTATACTTGTTCTCCTTTTAAAGCCATAAGTTGTATTTTAATCATTGCTTTTTTAAAAATCAGATAGCCACTCTTTATTTTTGCTTAGTGAACAGCTGCAAGTTATCTTCTTACCCATAGTATTATTGGGCTCACTGTCACTCTTTGCGTTCTCCGTAGGTGCAGCCTCATGGTCCGTCTCCTCCTGCAAACTTTCCTCCGGCACATCCGACGCAGGGTCTCCGTCTTTCTCCGACTTGAACGCGGCTGCAGTTTTGCTATCGTTGTCATCGCTGAGTCCCGAGTCCGAGTCGTAGCTTTTCTGGTCGGTCGGCTCACAAGCCTCTTCATCATCTCTCCGAGATCCGCCGTTCATCTCCCCAAATATTTTCCAACACGCTGTTTTGGTGAAGCACATGTCCAAATCTGGCAAGTGTCGGCTGTCGTCCTTTTTGTTCAGGATGGCCTGGATCGAGAAAGGCATCAGCGAGTTGCCACGAACGGCCATTTTTCAAAAATGCGAAGTTTGCTCGGTTCTTCGAGTAATTAACCGGCCCGTAAAGTGGAGGAAACGTCAGTTCATCCACATTTTAGGCTACTCCCTCCGTGGGGCACTACTGTCGCCTAACTTTTTTTCCCTCCAGTGTCGGTTCTTGGTCGCATCCCCGCGGGAGAAGCTGTGGAAAAGTTTCTGCTACATCCACAGGCACGATGCTTCTCCTCCGCATAGCTCTGCCATCAGCCCAGGCTCACTGCAGTCTCCGGCGCTTTTCACCCAATTTTTTTTACTATCCACCCTCACCTGTGACTGACAGGCACTCCTCGTCACCTCCTATTGGCCCAGAGAGAGGGAAAGCCGTTTCATGATTGGTCACTGTAAACGACGTAATGCTGCTTTCAACCGGGTGAGAAAAAGTTCAAGAAAATTTTGCTCGGAGTTTTCACAGAAGGCTGAACTTACGTGCAGGTTGCGACCTAGCAAAAACTTTATTTAAACTGAAACCTTATCTAGGGCAGGGGAGCAAACTGTATATCTGCACGGTTCGGGTTGCAAAATAATTATCTGATTTTGATTAACGGCACGAATAAATTTTGAGAATTTTCTGTGCTTGTAAAGTTCAGATTTAATTTAGTTAGAAAAAAGTTAGTTCCGTGCGTAAGAGTGCGAGATCTCCAAGAAACAGTTTTAAGCTGCTTTACTAATCGAAATAAAACAGGATAGTCTTTTCTCCCATTTTCCCTGCATCACTTGAATGCAGCACCAGGACAATTAATTTGTAGGATATGCCATCTTTTTAAAACTTAAACTTAACCCTTAATCATCCAACCGGGTCTGTTGGGTTTCCGGTGCGTAATGCGTAAAGTGACGTTTTTTTCTTTGGTCACATTTTGGGAACTGATCGACTTGTGTCCGGTTGTTAATCGATTCTCTCTGTCTACATTTATTACACCCTGAAAGTCATCAAAGTGCTAATTTTTTGTCACTTCCTGGCAGCCTGCATCATGAATCGCCATGACCAGGTAGGCCTCAGCATGTACGTAAATCACATCCTTGTGGTGAATAAATGCGAGTTAAAAACAATAACCTTAATGATGAATCTTTATACACAACAATCTTTAACTAAATACGTGAGAACAGGTGACAGACTAGTCATATATTCGCTTCACTACAAGTCAGCTTGTGTGACGACCAAAAAATACTAAAATGTTTATCTGAAAGAAATCTTAAATAAGTGAGACGTTAAACTACTGAAATTGTTTCATTTAATCAACAGAATAATTGACTCGCTTAAGAGCTGATTTGTATGTGATTTTTTTTCACTAACAGGCATTTTTTGCACCACTGTTTGTTTTCTTTCACCTGAAGTTGATTATATAGACTTAAGCTCCAAAAGTAACAGACACGGCGTGCATGAAGATGTTTTATTATAATCGTGTTTAATTACGTATAAAAGTTAAGTTTTTGGGTTTCAGTGGACAAACATCTGGCGCTGCTGATCCGCATCGTGACCTCTGCCGTTTTTCACGCCGCAAGTCTCCAAAGAAGATTCCGCAGCTTCTCAGTTTTGTTCACTTACCAACTGATGAAACTTCAAACGCTTCTTAAGATTATATCAGTGTAAAATATGAATAATTAGATTCCTTTCAACAAAAGATGCTTGTGGAGAAATTTATCATAAGTTGCTATTATGCAGCAAGTTTATTGGTCGTTCTTGCTCTCTGTTACACTCAACCTGTGTTAAAAGGTGTGAATGCTTTTACGCAAGTATATTTTTACATTATTATTATCCTGCAGACTGTTAAAGTTTTACTTTTTATTCCTCATATTACGTCTGGGTTTCTATGGCATTTTTCCACATGGTTTATCAGTTTAAATAATTAAACCAGTCATACCCTGAAATCTGCCGCTCGTAAATATATAATGTATTAAATACGTACGTAACTTACGTAAAATGAAACCGAACCGACTGCAAGTCTATAATAAATAATATGAACTAAAGTAACCACATGGCATCGATAAAATTGCAAGTATTGCTTTTTAAATTGAGTATTA
>JAPZDV010000026.1:19320496-19330700 GCA_029814665.1 Acanthurus lineatus
AGATATGTGCACATTAAGCTTACAGGCTTAAAGGTGTTAAATTTAGAAACGTTTTAAAATTTCTATCTAAATGTCAAAAGATTTGACAAATAAAATTATCATTGCTATGATACCTGATTCTTTCACTGTCACTTTGTGACTGGACAGCTTTCTTTTACGTCTTCCTCTTCCCTCTGTCTTCTCCTCCTACAGCACAGGAAAGTGTTAGCACAGGATGTTGTGGTGCTGAACAACGGCAAAACTCATTACATGTGTTAGAGCTGAATATTAAACAAACTGTTTGGAGTTACCTTTTCTGACAGGTCGCATCCCTTCTCATCCTCCTGGCTTTCCGTGCTTTCCGAGACGTTACCTGACAAATAGGAACAAACAGCATTACTAACTTTATCTAAGAAAGGTCTTGTTAAAAAAAGATCTCAAATACGACCAGAAAAGTGTTAACTAATGTGGGTGGGATTAACCTGGAGGAAGGTGAACTAAAGTCCTTGATTGGCTCTGAGAGGCTGTATACAAATGTGTGATCTGATTGGACTAAACCCCCAGCAAGCTTGTCTGAGCTGTAGATACTGTTTAACTCCAGTGGCAACATGACTGCTTTCTTGCAGAGATTAGGAGTTTTTCCTTCTTCAAACACCTTAAACTCTGTTTATTAATTATTCAAACTGATCTCTGTCTGTTCTGGTAGAGTATTTTGCACACTGTTGAATATCTGCTGTAAATACTTGGCCACTGCTTTTTTGTTTCACCGTGCTTGAACCCCGAATGAACAATTTAACACAGTATCAACTGGTAGTTTTGCAAATTGACTTTGCTGTCAAACTGCTATGACACACAGTATTGACTGGAATCATAACATGAAGGTGTGTTTTATTTGAAAGTCACATGACTCACTGCTTTGTTTGACCAATCTGGACTGGCTGTCAGGTCCATCTTCTACAATCTCGTCAGTCTTCTCAAGGATTTTCTGTTCCACCTGAACATGATTCAAAAAAAGGTACTAAGATCAACAAAAGGAATAATAATAATGCAAATAGTAGTAGTGATAGTAGTGGTCCTGACACAATGAGCAGACAGGAGATCTAGTTTTGAGGTACTTACAGTTTGTGGATCACTCTTCTCTGTTGCTTCCTCCACCATCTTACTCTCTGCTTCACCTAGTGGTAAAAAGAAGTATGATTACAAATGTTGCCTATTTTACAGCTTTTAATTAATTCACTTAAAATACAGTACAAAAACAGCATCATTATGGCCTTACAGTGAGTATGTAATGTCTCAGTTACATAAGAGAAAAGACTTACTGTCATCCACAGCCATCTTGACCTGGCTGTCTTCAGCTGCCACATCTTCTGTCTAATGTTAAAGAGAGTTGACTTCAAATTTTGGTCACATGAACATTTTAAGAAACAGTTTAGGAGCATAAAGCATGAATGGTTGCTCACCTCAGGGCTTGTGTTTGTGTCTGCAACATGGGACTCAGTTCGCTCTAAAGTTACAACATGATGCTGGAGTTAATTATCAGTCACAGAAAAAATACCTCCTTCTTTTCAACAGGAATGTTTTCAGGCACTCACCCTGTTCACTTGACATTTCTGAGGCTTGTTCAGTGGCATCAGAAACAAGAGCAGCTGTGTTTCCATCTGCCGCTCCTCTGACTTCTTCTGTTTCACACACAACAGCATCGAAAGCTGAAATATTGTAAAAAGTTATAAAGACAAAAGTAATCTTTACACTGAAAGTCCCAACAACTAACTGTCACATATATAAAAAGATCGAATAAAAAAGATAGGAATTTAACTTAAAATGAAAGATGAAAAAAATTACCTTTTTCCTCAGGTCGTGTTTCAGGAGCACTTTCTGCTACTCCGACTTCATCCTCATGTGAAGGAGCCTGACATTCTGTTGAGGTAGACTGACCCTCCTGCAGATGACAGATAAATGACTTTCCACAACACAAAACATTACTAAGGCTAGTTGTTATTTGATTAAAAAGAAGCTGTGAGGGAATAGTGAAATGTGGCAAATAAAAACCAGAAGAAAGATGTTGTTATCACTAAACAGGACAAAGAAAATGTTCTTTTACAAATGTGTATTCTTTACCTGTGGAGGAAGAGGCTCACACATTTCGACCTGTGCCACATCCATTTCTTTCTCTGAAGTTTCAGACACATCTTTAAGAAAGATACATGTACATGTTTAGAGTTTTTTCAGACATACATGTAGGCAGGAATAAATTTTTCTCTCACTGTTTGTCATTTACCTGCAGTGTTTGGTTTTTCATCAGCAGTCTGCTGAGATGTAACTGGCTCAGTGGCTGTGAACTCAGTCTCTGCAGCTGTTTGCACGTCCATGTGAGGATTCTGCTGTTGTTCATGTTCAGCTGCCGTCTCAGTCAGTTGTGGTGCTGACTGACTCACCTCTGCTTCTTCCCTGGTGTCTTGGCAAATTAAGCTGGAGGACACTGTGCTGTCAGGATCCATGGAGAGCAGAGTCAGAGCTGCTTCTTTCATCTTCATGTCTGCATCCTGCATGTCGGGTGTCACATCCTCTTGCCTGCTCTCAGGCAAAAGTCTGGCCTCAGCTGAGGCACAGACGTCCATGAGAGTCAGCAGAGCATCTGCCTCGGCCGGCACAGCTGGCATCTCACTGAGCCGGGACTCAGTTTCGCCCTCAGGTGGCTCGGGGGTGATGTCACTTAAGGCATCACAGGTGTCATCAGATAAGGAAGTGGTTACGGTGGTGGTGACAGGATCTGAGTCGGTGCTCGTGTCTTGAAGAAGAGAGTGTTTCTTTGGCTGCTCCTCTGCGTCGAGACTCAGTGAGGAAACCGAAGGCTTTGAGGATTTATCAGACTTTTCTAGTTTGTCTTCTCTATGTGCTTTCTTCTCTTCTTGGCCATCATCTTTCTTGTCAGGGACCTTCTCCTTCTTCTCCAGCTTTTTCTTGGCACTTTTTGTCTCTGGTTTCTCATGGGGAGGTTCCTCTGAGACTTTGCGTTGTTCCTTTGCATTTCCTTCTTTTTTCTTCTCCTTTGTTGTCTCAGGTTTGCTGACAGGTGCACTGCCTGTACTTTTCACCTCTGAACTCTGAACTTTGGTATCCGTCTTCGATAACAACGGAGTCTTTGTTTCTTCTTTGGATTTGGATTTAGATTTTTCCAGGATTTTTCCCTTTTCTGTTGGCTTGACTCTTTTTGGATCTTTGTCAGTTTCAGAGCTGGACTTGTTTGATTTCTGGCCATCTTGATCTGCTTTAGTCTTTTCCTTCTCACTGTCTTTACTCTCTGTTTTAGATCTGGATTTGTCTCCCGGCCTGTCCTCAGTGTGGCTCCTGGACCTTTTCAGGACTTCCCTGGAGTGTTTATCTTTCCTCTTGCTGCTGTCGGAGCTGGGCTCCATGTCAGACCGATCCTCAGAAGAGCCAGCAGAATCAGGGCGGAGCAGCTGCTTGAAGTCACTTTTAGCTAGGGCTTTCTCTACTTTCACCTTTTCCCTTTCTTTACTCTTATCCTTGTCTTTCTCCTTTTCCCTAATTTTGTCCTTCTCCTTGTCCTTCTCTGCTTTGACAGTCTCCACTGATGGAGCTTTCACCTTCTTGACAGAAGTATCTTTAGGACCTTCATCTGTCAGACCCTCTGACACTGATGGCTTCCCTTCTCTTATAGTTCCTGATACTTTCTTCTCACTTTTAATCTTTGTCTTCTTCTCACCTTTCTCTTCAGAGGAAACTTTAAAAGGAGCACCTTCCTTCTGTTGACATTCATCTGCCTGGTGTTCAGTTTTCTTTTCCTGCTTTTGTTTGAGTTTGGCTCGTTCATCTGACAAGCTGCGCTCCTTCTCTTTACGTTCTTTGAAGTGAAGTTCTTTACGGGACAACCTGTCAAATTTCCCCACTGAACGTTGTTTAAGAGCCTCTTGAGAACCTTGCTCCAACTCCAGGATGAAGGAGTGTGTCCGGCCTTTGTCGGACAGCTTTTTGGCTTCAGTGGAATCTTCTGAGATGCTGCCGCTTGTCCTCCTGTGCCTGTCATCAGATGATGCTGATTCTGACAGATTCCTTATCAATTTCGGCTGCAGAGTCTTGGAAACTGGAGATTTCATCTCCTGATTTTAAAACAACAAAGCACAAAACAGCTTGTTACAGCTCACCAGCCCAAGGTTACATTTATTACCTGTGATGGAATCTATTTTATTTATTTCACATACCACTCTCTTGGATCCATCTGTATCTCCTTTCTTTTTGCTTGAAACATATCCCTCTTTCCTGAAAGATTATTCATGAATGCATTTACAGAATGTACAATAAAAAAAATTAAGAACACCTTGCTAAAAAGAATGCAGTCTAATGCAACATTATTTTAGTATACATCTAAACATTTGGCTGTTTTGTTCAACAGCGAGTTCTGTGTGAGTTTGCAAAAGAGCTTTTGATTTCCTACCTTGAATCTAGCTTCCTCTTCCTGTTTAGAGCCATTTTTTTCTCCAAAACTTTCCTTTCTTTGCGAGCCTCTTTGGCTCTGGGGCCCTCCAGCCCAGCAGAGTCTCCGGTCTTCTGTTTTTTGTGATCTGTTTAAGAAATAAGCAGCATGACACCCTGAAACCCAAATGTCTAGTGAAAATCAGCTACAACCTAAAACGTGTTTAAAGCGTATCCCGAATGGAGTGAGGAGAGAGACTTTAAGGAACAGAAGATACCTTGTTCTTCAGCCTGCGCTGCTTTCTGTTGACGCTTCTCTTCCATCCGCTCTCTGTTCTGTTGTCTCTTGAGCAGTCTCTCCTCTTTGTCTTTTGCCTGTGAGAACATGTTGAGAGCAGAGAGGATAGAAACCAATAATTAAAACAAAGAACAATAAAAATTCTTTTTAATTTAAAGTTCATGATCAATTCATTTCAAGAAAAAGTGCTCTGCAATCGCTCTGACTTTACTGTTAATATTTTTATAACTCACCGCAGATCTACGACGTTCCTCCACAGTGATTTCATCATCTGAGTCACTGTAGTAGCGAGAGTAGAGGAAGGGCTTGTGAACGTAGGCCTTGCGGCGAGGTTTACGCTCCTCTTCTCCTGCATCTCCACTGCTATGTTTCTTCTCTGCTTTCTCACCTTGATCTGGTGAAGGGAAATCACACACAGGAAGAATTATAACTCAACAGAGAGACAGAAGAGAACCTGTGGTCACAGAGACAACATTTAATACTTGATACTGTGATTTAGTAAATTGCTCAAAAATTGTTGGACATGTAGGAATAAAGTTTGAGACCATCTGGTGGAAGCTCCCCCTCCTCAGAAGAATCAGACAACATCTCCTCATCTTCACTCTCTTCCTCGAATGACGACAGGTCGCTGGTGTGAACAGAGCTCACTGTGATGTCGCTCAGGCCCTCCAGGTCAGAGTCCTCCAAAAAGTATTCTGCAGGGCAGAATCACATCAGTTTTTAAACTTATCTTTTTCATTATTTTACTCTATTTAAAACTACTACAAATCAGCATTGCGGTTTCTAAGCATTCACATGTTAAAAATGTATTCTGATTCTGATATTGTAACAGCCAGTTTTTCAGGAAAAAATAAGAAAAACTGGGGATCAAATATGCACACAAAACAGTATCGTAATTTAATATCATCCATGACAAAACCTGCTATTAAACAAATTGCAATCTTTTAACTAAATTGTAAAATCAATGTAAAAGAGTATGGCAGAAAAGCAAACCACAAACAATTACACATTGTCCTCACAAGCAAAATCGTAACCAGATGACAGCTGATGTGTTCCAACATTAAGTATAACGATAACTGCAGCACACAAATCTTACCTGGGTTTGGTAGAATCCATGTCTAAGGAAATGCATGTTAATCTTTGCATGTTACATTTTTTGCATGTGGGTTATGCTGCTATGAAATTGGAAACACATTCAGAAGACACAACAGCTCACCTTCCTTTATCCTCTCTCTGGCTTTCTGCTTGGCCTGACTTGAAGATTTCAGCAGATCATCATCCTGCTTCTCCTCTGTGGGTTTTCCAGTTGTTTTACTAACAGATTTATCTTTCTCCTCCTCCATCAGCTCCTGAGCTCCAGATTCCTCCTCTTCCATCTTCACCTCCTCTATTAACCCTTCTTTTCCCATATCCATCTGTTCCTGAGTGTCCTCTGTCTTCACCTCTAATGCACAGACTTCTGTCGCAAGCTCCTCTGCCTCTTCCGGTGTCTTTCCATCCTGGCGGCATTCTCCTTCCTCAACAAGGCTCATGTCCTGCTCGCCCTCCTCTTCCACCAGCTGCATGGACTCTTCTGAAGCTTGGCCTTTACGTCCTTTATCCGGGCCAGAGCTGGCCCTGACGCTTGCCTCCTGGTTTAGAGAGGTTATGGTGTCCAGGATAGACATGGCATCGCCAGCTGAAGTGGTAGTTGGAACAGACGATGAGGCTGTAAAAAATGTAAAGTCACGTGTTAACTATTCCAAACACTGTTTTTTAGCTTACTGCATTTATTTATTGATTATTAGTTGTTTGGCTTCATCTGTGTTGTTATTATGTGCAAATTGTGTCATTGGTTGTCTTTAAGTGTTTTATTCTTTTTCTTACTCTCGGGTCTCTCATGAAAAGGAGACTTAATCTTTATCAGACTAATCAAGATGAATGCTTTTAAAGGAAGAATACTTACAGTTACATTACAAATCTAACGTACACACTGTTTTAGCATAAATCCTCTTTGAGGTAAACACTGGGTGATACTCTACAGACATCATAGCAGAGAAAAATTAAAGTGATCGAAGTCATTATAGTAAACACAACGACAACACCAAACACAACAGCCTGGGTAAAAGAAGGACTGAGGTGCTGAGTACCTTGTTCAAGAACACTGCTGTCTGGTTTGGTCTCTGTTGATGGCAGGGGGGGCAGTGGCTCGTCAGAACAGCTGCCCGGTGACAGAAACTCACGGACCACCCTCTCCACCTGCGGCCTGAAGATATGGTTGATTTTGGGATCCACCACCTGGGCCACAATCCTGTCCACTCCCTGCTCCAGCATCCCTGATCTAAGAGAAACAGGTTGATTTAACTGTGAGTTCCTAGCACTTAAAGAGTTTTAAAGCTTCACAAAGCCAATGCAGCACAGATGGGAAAGAGGAAAAGAGGGACAAGCTTGAAAAGACTGCTCCTTTCTCACTTACTGGAGCACCAGTTGTCTGATGTTGTTTCTCAGCTGGTTCTTGTTCAAATGAGGGCTCCATGTGTGGTTAGAAAGGTGATTGGAGACAAAGTTGTCCACTCTTTGTTTCAGGTTCAAGTAAGCTGGCTGCAGGAGAAAGAGTATGAACATTATCAAGGTTGAGAGGCTTTTAAGACCAATTGTTAAACAAAAAACACCACAGTTCATCAATACAGCATAAATCCTAAGAACATAGCCATCGATACTAGAATGAATAACAGTGGAGGCAAATGTACAGAGTCTATAACTTTATGTTTTGCTCTGGTGACAGATTAACACCTGTCCATCCTAACCAAGTGCTCTCCAGGTGAGATTTTGTATTGCACTTAAATGAATGAAAATCTTTTGCTGCCACAAAAGCAAAAAAATAAGGAGACTTCCATTTTATGAACTGAATCCTTACCTTTCTTTAACGTTGGTGGAAGCTAACTTTTCTATTTCTGATCTACTAAGTTAAGGTTATGGGATGTTAAAGACCGAAGTAGCTTTGTTATCCTAAAATAGACACCTGCTTTTAATGTTCCCTAAAATATGGTCTTCTGTAAATGCTACATTATCCATCAGCTATGCATAAAATACAAAAAGTAACTTAACATTATAAGATTTCAGGAGGAGAAAGATTTCAACCGTTACCTTCGTATCAACGTCTGCCAGGCAGTCCCTCCTGAACTGGTCGAAGAGACCCTGTGTTTTTAAATGACTGACGATCATCGAGACCAGCTGCGGGTCTCCGGGTGGTAAACCTGCCATCTCTGGATGTTATTAGAGTTAGCTTTGATTCAGTTAATAAAAATAGTTAATACTGGCGATACAGAGACTTCGTTTCACAGTATCTCTGTTGTGGTTGCTGAAGTTCGAAGCAGGTTTGACCCGGAAAGACAAATCGGCGGAGCACTGAGTGGCACCGGAAGCAAAAAGTGCGCGACTTCCGGGTCCGACTAAATCAATACTGCGCATGTGCCATGGCCCATGGGCCTAAAGGGACCGAGATTTCGCGGTAGCCTTTCATTGATGCTCACCTGAATCGCTCGGGCACGTGCTCTGGAGAAATTCAAAAAGTGGGAGTTGAAGTACGGAGTGATACCGGGAGATTACTAGAAAGCAAACTTTTAACGGTCCACCATTTTCCTACACAAGCACCAATTTGAGTTGAGTTGCTCCCTTAACATAATGATGACATCTACTGTGATATTAAAAAATATTAGAATAGAATAGAAAAAATAGAAAACGCTTAACTAAGTCAAAACAACTATCGAAATCTCTAAACAGAATCAAGAATCAGAATCAATCATCTAGCGGCTTAAATACCTCAGGATATTGTAAATTTGTAAATGTATTTTGTATCGTTCTGTAGGACAGAGAAACACTAAAAGTGGTACACACCGTAACGACGTTTTACTGTTCATGGCGGTCAACGGTCAACTTACCCGCGTATCTAGCAGCTATATGCTCGCACTTCGAAAAAAGTTGAAAATGTTTCTGGCAGCGGTGGGATTCGAACCCACGCCCCCGAAGAGACTGGAGCCTTAATCCAGCGCCTTAGACCGCTCGGCCACGCTACCGTGCCTATAATGCTTGACGGATAATTTTTTCAATCTGATTACATGTTTAATTGGAGTACAATTTTGGTAATGTACTGCGGGGTTGTTGTAATTGTAACTATACAAATTACTGTCGCACTTCATTAACCCCGCTTGTACCTTGTTTTTTTCCAGGTACACCAAGCTAAAAATAACGTTGCAGACCTGCAATAAATTCTACCTTCATGACGGTTAGCTTTTGTTATAACTTAATATTATCTACACTTATGTTGACCCTTTGTAAAGTAATGTCTGACCATATAACCTTTATTTAATTGAGGATGTATTGTTGGGCGTTGCTGTGTTTGATTCATCCAAGAGTACCTAATAAACTGGAAAAATTGGGTTGCCTAATGATGTTAGTAATATGAAAGCGTCCTATAATCAGTAGTAATCAGATGTCCATGAACCATATTACAATATTTATTAGAAATTTAAAGTAAAGCTTGAGGGAAAATAAATGACAAATAATAACACAAAACACCTCTAAGCAACATACTAGACATAGATAATGACCTCACACTGTACAATACAAAAAAAGTGGGTATATATTTGTACCCTCTATAAAAATGTGCCAGAATAATTACAGTTAAATGCGTATGGCAGTGAAACCTAAGCGTGCTGGCCCAGAGTCTGTTGTGAACGAGAGATAGAACACCTCTCAGTGGGAGGTAAGGCAGGCCAGGTGGGCTCAGGATTTTTTGGCTGGACAAATGGGGGGAAGGACTCTGCGGGAGTTGGAGCGCACCCACGGGTGGTCGATTACACTCTGTAGTGAGAGACGATCGATGGGGTTGTGGCGGAGCAGCTTTGAGATCAGATCCCGTGCACCATCTGAAACAACTTTGGGGAACTTCAAATCCACCTGCAAACAGTAAGATAGCATTTTATTACTTATTGCGAAGATTATTAATGCGGTAGAAACTATAAAATGTGCTCATTAGCATTTTACAACCAAGTTTATCTTTAGATTTTATCTTTGAACTGAACAATAATTTAGTGATAAATAAATTCCCTTTAAGTATCACAAAGACTAAGTGTTTGAACCTTTGGATACTATCACTCAACATAAAAGACATGGACCACCTTGATAAACTTTGTATTGGCCAATAACTAGCATGAGAGACACATTAACATCCTCCTCTAACACACTCCTGGCACCAAAGAAGGACCAAGCCATCCTTTGTTAAATCATACCTAATTATTCACTCTTGTCAAAGTGGATTTATTTGACACTAACCTTCATAATTCTTTTGTAGGTCTCTGTATGGCTGGCAGTTTCAAACGGTGGGTTGCCGACCAAGCATTCATAGCAGAGGACCCCAATACACCACAGGTCCACTTTCTCACTGTGAGTGTGGCCCTCAATCATCTCTGGAGGTAGGTAGTCCAGTGTCCCACACATCGTACGACGTCTGGA
>JAPZDV010000026.1:19345908-19401774 GCA_029814665.1 Acanthurus lineatus
TGCAAGGTAGACATTACCAAATTTACCCTTTCCTAGTGGCCGACCAATGTCAAAGTCGTCAATGGAGAGTTTCCTGAAGGAGACAGATATTCTCATGTTAATAATACAAATTGTAGACATCTTTCCTTACTTGTGTAAAAGTAATACACATAACCATACATTGCAACCAATACTCAACTCAAGAAGAACTGCAATATTCTTACCTTGACACTGAATTAGAGGATGAGCCAACACACTCTCTTCCATTACCTAAAATGATAATTCAGTTAATACAATATGCATGAAAACAAAAACATAATTTCCCTGTATGTGTGACTCGTGAATATATCTAAGGTGGGCAATATTACCTGTGGTGACATTTCTGTCCGTCTCGGCTCTTGGCTTCACTTGCACACGTTGTGGGCCTGCCACCATGCCAGGGGTTGCGAACTGACATTCAAAAAAATATATACAGTATTAGAAATTCATGCGGTGTATCCTTTTACAATACTAGTTTTCAGTATTTTTATAACATATAAACCAGCATGGCATTCTGATTGTATGTTCTGGCAATTAAAATAATGCCTGAAGTAGCAGGCAAATCTACAAATTTTTAATAATGACATCTTACTGTTTGCTGGAAAGCTCTGGGCTCATAATTTTCCTTGTTCTGTAAAGAAATAAATACACACAGTTTGAATAAAACTAAAGTACATTTTAGCTCCTGTGTTTATTATTTTAAGGTCTGAGCTGTGTTTGTTATTTTAATCAAGTGCTCTAGAGTGCAAATTTATCCTAAAAAACACACCACACAACAAAATTTTCCTGTTTTTGTCAACTGCTTTGCTCAAATTTTGAGCTACCTCGATTCAACCAGATCGAGGATCAGTTTCCATGTTAACAGTTAGTTACTTTTAGCTAAAAATTTCCCAAACTATTTGCTTGTATTGAAGCAGTCTGTGTTTATCAGAAAAGCTGCTCTGGGTTTCTGTATATCTGCAAGTTCAATACAAATCACAACAATGCAACTAGCTAGCTAACAGATTAAATGAGTCCATACCACTGGAGTTTCAAAAAAATGTAAGGGATCTGCACTGTTGTACTGGACTGCATTAGACTGTACAAGTTTTCCCTTCTGAACTACAATTTCAATGCACCTTTTCAGTACCATATTATTAGTGGATCTGAAATATAGCTATGCAGAGAAACATTTAAGCTTGTTTGTAACTTTAAAATATTGTCCTTTTAACTTTTAAGAGCCTTTTTAGAAAGTCAAAGGAAAAGACCGTTTATTATTAAAATAAACGTCACAAAGTTGTCATGTTTTGCTTCGGATTTGTATTAAATTATATGCAAATGCTCCCTGAGCGCTCAGTAGTTTGTTCAGTTTATTGGTTTATTCGTCATTAAAAAAACAAAAAGATTCAGTAACGAGGCAGCTTTTTGGGTTGATATCACATTTGTCATAACATTTATCGTCTACCTAAAGTAATACAGGTCCTGCTTATGTTTATTTTTAATCGAAGATAATGTGGCGTTAAGCTAAGTTAGCTCAGGAAGGTAGCATACCTAACGTTAACGTTAGCTAGTTAGCTCAAAACTGTTTCAATATATAATCTCAGTAAACATGGGCTTGGAATCGTTGTTCTGTGAAATTATCTGTTGCTCGGTCTTATTTCACTACCAAACGTTTAAAAACAAAACTTACTTGCATCATACTGAGGAACTAGTCTATGACTGTTGAAGCGATGAAAATCCAGGCGTCCTTCTGAGGCCGCCTTCGGTTTCAAAAAAATGCCTTTCTCGAACCCGATTTGTCGAGACGTTTTATACAGTCAATGGTCGGTCGGTACCATTGGTCGGTACGCTGCGCACAAAAGGCTCCCATTTGCCAGAATTGTTGCAAGACAAAGCTTATGATTGGTGTAAAGTAACACCAGTCAAACATCGACCCGCCCACTCTTCCTAGAATTGTATCAGGCAAAGAGTGTTTGTTTATTTTGGGCCTCGCAAACTAACAAAACATCACTTGCGTTTAACTAACAGAATAATTATATTTTACGTCTTGATGCCATCAACTAGATATATTCAAAGCCTTACTGATCATCAACCAGCTCCTGGAGTCTGGAGTTAAATGCGATCTTCTCCATAAGAACTTCCTTGCTTTTCATGACAACCTAATCACTAAAATCCTCGTTTTTCTTAATAGAAAGGGATGTCTTGATAAGAGACAAACACTTGTGGCTATATCTAGTAATTAATGTCAGTGTTAAATAATTGCCAGCTATGTTTATAACTGATGAGTCTTGTGTTTACAATTTCTCAGGGCCAAGGTGAGGTCATTAAATTGATTAAAAAAAAAACAAAAAACAAAAACATAATCATAAAGTAAAAGAAAGCAGGGAGCCCTTACAGAGAAGTATGGTGTATTTGTATTAAAAAAAACCAAAAAAAACAAAAAAACAGTAATAGTTATTTCCTCACTTACATTTGCAGCCATACATTTTCTGTTGATCAACAATTTGACTTATCTAAACTAATATTAACAAAGTTATAGAGTTCAGTTGAGTGCAGGCTTATCAGCTACAGGCCTTAAATGTGAAGTCAGTCAAAACAAAAATCTTTACTGATATTTTTATAGCAAAATACAAAGAGAAAAGATAAAAAATGTATTTTTCCAAAATAGGTTTATTCAAAACTGTTGCTCATTTATGATTGTAAAGAAGGTTTAAATTCTAAAAGTTTGTTTAAATGTTGAAAAATTCATGTCAATGACACAGATATTCATGGTTTTCCTCATTAATACCATAAAAAGACATTTACAGTTATAATTTCTTACTTTGTTATTTCTAAAAATTCATACAAGAAAATGCTGGGAAAGAAACAGAGAATAAGGACTTGATGAAAACTCAATTAAATATGTTAGTCCACCTTAACACCAAGACGAAACACCTGCTTATAACAGACAAATCTTCTGAATGTGTACATTGTTGATAACGAATAACAGGAAACAGGTGGATCTTTGCTTGCAGTGTGCTTCAGTTCTCTGTAGCTGATAACTGCTCATATGTATTCAGTCTAGCAGAGACAGGTTCAGGTTTTATTTTATATTGTGATTGAGTTTAAAATCAGTATGATTTAAACCTGCTTATATTTTATGTTGTCGGTATGTGCTTTTTTGTGAGCAATCAGTTTGTACATTAGACTACCCATTGATCTGAAGACAGAGTAAAACACAAATATTTGTCAAAGTAGCTTATAATGTGGTACCTCTAATTTAGGAAAATGGTTGGAAAATATCCTGTCGAATCCACATTTAAATACATATCTAAATATTTAACAACAGTATGGCACTGGACCAAATGTAACACTTTTCTCTACTTCTGGATTTTTTAAGTGTTAAAAATGCATAAGTGGCACTCAAAAGCTGACTATGAATTTATAATATATTTTAGGTCCATGTCAGCTGGGCATAGTCAAATGCATGAAAGAATAAAAACTTCAGTCATTCATTATATTCATAACCTTACACAAAAATGACTTATGCCTGTGAAAAAGACAGTCTTATCCAGACTGGTCACTTGTATACAGCAGTAGTGCAGACCTCATTTAGTCTGCATTGATCTGAACAGAGCAGTTGGTGAAAACTAGTATGCAGGCTGGCAACAGGACAGCTAGTGAGCGACGCAAGCTTGGAATGGGGTCATTCATATCAAGCGTCTTGTTCTCATCGCTGTCGTTATCTCCACCTTCAGCTTCCTCATTGCCCTGCCCTTCACCACCACCACCACCACCACCACCACCACCACCATCCTCTCCCTCCAATACAGGTGAACACTGCCGAGGCTGGAAGATCACGTCCAAAAACTCCAAGCGGCGGAGCCCACGGAGCATCCTGCAGCTCCGCACAATCTGCATCTCGCTGAGTGTGCAGGCCCACAGGCACAGACACTTCAGGTCCTTCAGACGGCTGGCACAGAGCAAACCTGGGCCCACCTCTTTGCCACCCAGACTTAGCTCCTCCAGTCCGAGCCATCCTGCACCCAGACCGAGGGAAGCCATCTGTAACTGGTAACCTTGCCGCCCAGTAATGCCTATTTCAAGAAACTTGAGCCTGGAAAGCCCCTCCACACCACAGTTGCCGTCCTTTGCAGCACAGTTCCTGAGCCCATTAGCTGTCACGCGAAAGGTGTCACGCAGCTCTAATCGACTGAGCCTCTTCCATGATGTCAGACTCTGCAGATGCTGGTCCGTGAATGAGGGCACATTATTCAGCACTAACCTTTCAATACCTGTACCTGAGGGAGCGCCATGCCCTTTACCTTTCTGATCCTTTCTCTGCTGCTGAGCACCAAAACTAGATGTGGCTTCTGCTTTTTCTTGGGAACCAGCAGGTGAGTCAGCAGTCTGGTGAAAAAATTCACGAGGGAGCTCACAGCCACGCAGCTCCAGCACCTTCAAAGATGGAGGGAGGACCTGGCAATTGTGCAGACCTCTCAGGTCTGCATGCAGAAGATATAGCTTACTCAGGCGAGGACACCTTGTAGACAAAGCTTTGAGCCAAGACTCAGAGAGGAAGGTGCCCCCTCGGGCGGAAAGCAGCAAACCACGCAACCTTAGGCACCTGAGTCCACAACCCAGGTACTGACGCAGCAGGAGCCAAAGTATGCGGGACGTCACCTGACACACAAAGTCCATTTTATTCATGTGTGTAAAGGGTGGAGAATGGGAGGCAAAAGAGAGATGATTTCTGTTAATAACTTCACAACAACAACAGAGGCTAATGGCAAGGCAAGTTTACAGTGATTATAAAGCACATTTCAGGCATACACAAAGGCATTTTAAAGTGCCTCAAATAACACATCAGAACACTGAAAGGGACAACAACATTAAAAGGACAATTAATATTTTAGAAACTATATTAAAAGGAAATTTAGATTAAAATTAACTGGATAAATAAACAGTAGACGGGTAAAGATTTGCAAGGTGAGTAATGACGTGAACTAAAGGCTAAGTTAAGATGAAGGACATTCAATTTTTCATTTGCATTTCTAGGTAGTCAAACAAGATGTGTTTCTCTTAGAAGTTTGTTCTGTGAAGCACCTGTAAATAAATAATACTTAAAACATTTAATCTGGACTCTGGGCCCAGTCAGCAGACTGGTGACAGATGACAGAGGCCAAGAAGGTTCATAAAGATTTAATTCTATGTATCAGTACTTATTTCATTTCTAGGTTTGAATTTTTTAATGTGTATGAAACAAACACTTTTGTCTAATCATATGAAAAAACAAATAAAAACAAAAGGGTGAAGCCTCATTGACAGTAATATTCTTACCCCTTTCCATGCAGTCAGATCGACAAGTCTCCACAGTCTTTGGTCTTTAACAAGTCGTTTCCATCTCTTGCACACTCTAAAAAACACCGTAAAGCAAAACAAACAACTTAATCCTGTGACATGAGTCACAACAAAGGCAGAGCTGACACTGACTTTTGTTTCACAAGACGGATAACACGTAAAATTTGTCAATAAAGTTACACTTTCTTACCTTCCAGCTCTGACCAGCTCCCGTACGCTCAAATACGACAACACGTCTATTAAAATGTTTTCGGGAAAGTAATCCAGATTACAGGGTCGGAATTCATCCATTTTATATACAAAACTATATGAACCTCGGACACGGACTAAAATTCTGACGCACACAGTTGCGCCCTAATCAGCAATCCCCAGGAAACAGCTGCCCATCGACGGTCGGACTTCCAGGTCCGATTACCAATAAATAAAAAATGCTTCTTCACGGTTAAAATGGCGTGTCGCGGTTTAAATCAGTCACCCTTTATCACCAGGTAAGTTACTGAAGGTAATTATGCAATACAGTTGATCCAGTAACACACTGATGATTAAGCGAATGTTCGTTAGGTGAACAGCCCAGTGCGCCTGCGCGGTTTACCGGACAAGATGGCGGCCAGCAATGGTGGAGGAATGGAAGTGGATGGGGCAGGCGAGTATTTCTCACTTATTTCATAGTTTCTGCCACATACCATCATGAACCTTTAGATTGTAATAAGTGTTCTACATTTGTGTTATGGGTGGATGTAGGTGGTGAGTTTGAGGGTTTAACGGGGGTCTGTAGCGCGCTTGCTGACATAAGCGGGTTAACGTTCACGGCTCTGCTGTAAAGCTGTCAACAAATTCATTTCCCTGGATGTTTGAGTCAAACTTGCACTTTTCTTTGCTACTGGAGTTTATACCAGGAATGCTAACCAAAGTTTTAGAGCAAAGGCAGGTTTTGTGGAAAAAACTCTTGACTAACACTAACATCCCAATCTCAGATAAGGGCTGGTCGTGGACGTCGGAAGAACCGGCCTGTAGCCATCTGTGTTGTTCAATATATAACAATTTATAAAGTTATTATTATCTAACACCATCCTGATAAGTGTTATAGGACACATCTTCTAAAAGCAGTCCATGGAACAACTGTCAAATATAGCAAAATATCACAGATAAGGGGGAAATCGTGTTCCATTATTAGCTATGGTCTTAGTTGTTACAATAACATAATTCAAGATGCAGGTTTTAAACTCATTGCTGAATGTAAAATGTATATAGCTTAACAAATGTTTTTGATTCTAAGACTAGCTTAAGTGAGACTGCAGCTCTTAGGCCAATGTTTATATTTAAGCATAAACCAATGTTTATATCAGTATTTGTGATTTTGTATAGTTATATCAAAATGGACAATATTAATTATGTTAATATGATATAATTGTTATAAGCTGATAATGGTTTTCTGGTATGTTGGTTAAGCTCTGTTGTTTTGTTTATGATGGATTGGCTTCAAACACATAATTGAATCCCTTCTTGTCATATTTGCTGCTGATTATAGTTTGAAATGACTATCTACATTTTTTGTTCTGCTTATCTTTGATTAATCTGATTATTTTTCCTGATAAACTGGTTAGTTCCTCTAAAACATATCATAAAACAACAAAATATGCCATTCAGGTTCCCGGAACCCAAAACTTTGTTCAACCAATAAACCAAAATCGCAAAGTTTTTCAGTTTACAGTGATCTAAAACAGCACTAAAACACCCTAACCCTGATTAAATTTTTCATCAGGCATCTGTTTAATTAATCAATTTCTTGTGCTCTTGTTTAAGTTACTGTAGAGTTAAAGTGCCTTTTGTTTGTGTCCCTGTGTCACTGTAGCCAGCCCCAGTGTTATGGCCTCAGGGGTCACTGGGAGCGTCTCTGTTGCCTTACACCCTCTGGTTATCCTCAACATATCTGACCACTGGATACGCATCCGCTCACAAGAGGGAAGACCGATGCAGGGTATGTGTGGCAACAATGCTGTGCAAAAAACATGACATGTACGCTGTAATGTGATTAAAAGTTTTTTCTCATGTTAAAACTGAATTGCTCTGTGATCAGGTAATTGCATTTAATTTTCTCCTGGTCAGTGATTGGAGCCCTGATCGGAAAGCAGGAGGGGAGAAACATAGAGGTGATGAACTCCTTTGAACTGTTGTCTCACACCATAGATGACCGAGTGCATATTGACAAGGAGTATTACTACACTAAGGAGGAACAGTGTAAGTGGTTTATATGCATTAAGGACAAGATTTAAGCTCTTTTAATGTTTCTCTTTTAATGTAATTTCTTTGCTTTTTTGAATTTTTCGTATTCATGTTAACAAACATATTTTCACGCAACAAATCCTTTTTGATAAACATTGGTCTTATCATATTTAGATATGTATTAACATATTTATTTATTATTATATATTCAGTTATTGAATCATTAAGAAATGACTATTCATTAGTCAATGAATACACTAAGTAAGGAGCTCGCTGTAGCTTTTTGTAATATTTCCTTGTGTCTTTCAGTCAAACAGGTCTTCAAAGACATGGAGTTCTTGGGCTGGTACACCACGGGCGGCCCCCCTGACCAGTCAGATATCCATATTCATAAGCAGGTAGGCAAACGTCAGAGGTTCAAAAATGAACAGTAAGGATTTCAGACTTAGAAAGTTTCAATACGAGGCCCCTGAGCTACAACCTTCACTTTGAAAGCAAATAACGAAGCAGTAGTTTTCATACATTGCAGAGATTCTGACATGTTTTGTTAAAGATTTTATGTTCAGACAATCCAGAAATTGTCTGAATTTGATTTCAATATAATGTCAACCTAAAAACAACCCCAACAAAATGTGCCATCGTTATTTAACAAGTGGATGATTTAGATTTCAATTTGTTGTTGGTAATAAAACTAAACTCATCTTAAAATTTGACTAACTATAATTTCCGTCTTTATCAGGTGTGTGAGATTATTGAGAGCCCTCTGTTCCTCAAGCTTAACCCAATGACCAAACACACCGATGTGAGTTCCTCTGCATTTCATCACTTCAAGAATGAAAAAATTCTGTGGTTGTTTATGTAGATACAGCTGCTTTTAATAAACAGTGTACCTTTTTTTTCCTCCAGCTTCCTGTTAGTGTTTATGAATCTGTGATTGACATCATCAATGGCGAGGTACTCTTTGTGTTTCAATATTATCTGCGCATTCTTTCCTGCACCAGTCAACACTTTTCCATAGAGAATTTAAAAAAAATTTAATGTTTTTTTTATGTTTGTTTATTTGTTTTGTGTTTTTCATTTTTAAATGAAGGCTACCATGTTGTTTGCTGAGCTGACATACACTCTGGCCACAGAGGAAGCAGAGAGAATTGGTGTTGACCATGTGGCTCGAATGACAGCCACCGGCACTGGAGAAAACTCAACAGGTAAAAGATGCTGTTGTTTATGTTCTTACTGGTGAAACTAGAGAGAAATTCTCATGCTCTCCAAGTCCTGTCAGAAAATGACACTTGTATTGTTTTTAAGGTTGCTTTTGTACACTGTTTATTTATATGTAACCCATCAAAGTTTTTATCTCAGCCCTTTCTCAGACTCATGATAAACCCAAGTAAGATGGCTGCTTCAAACTATGAAAGCTAAAACACAGCTTAAGAATTTTACAGTTTGATCATTTATAGTAGCAACGTTCTGATTATTTCTCACTTTATTTTGGTGAGTATAATATGAAGAAGCTCTGAATTTATGATCAAGGATTAAAAAGACAGCATGGTACTTTAGTCAGGCTCTGGGCTGTTGCGGACTATCTGCTTTTCAACATGTACTTATTTACATAAGCCTCATACACAAAGGACTCTTTTCTGAAGGTATTAAGGATACAATTTTATATTAATTTAAGAGGAAATATACTAGATTCTGTTGGCATCTAATAACTGTGGCCATATGAAGTCTGAGTCTTTAATACACAAACTAAGAGGGAAACACTTAACTGATCTGAAATGTCTTTAACTCAAAGTTCTTAAAGAAAGATGGTGATGGTTCAGCCTTCAGGCTGCGTTGTGTCGTCAGATTTTAAATAAGTTTTATAAATCTGAAGGTAAAGGCTATCCTGTGATATAACTGATATTGGACACTATAATAAAAAATTAATTCTACCTAAAGAATATATTCTTACTTCAGTATTGTCTCTGTGTTCTTCTGTTAGTTGCTGAACATCTTATAGCCCAACACAGTGCGATAAAGATGCTCCACAGCCGGGTGAAGATCATTTTAGAGTACGTCAAGGCCGTTGAAGCAGGTGAGAGGATGACAGAGCCTTTCTTATGCCGCTCTGACGCCAAAGAAAGTAAAACAAATCTGGAAAATAACTTTAAAAAGAGATATGACTTAATCTTACTTTTTCACTATTAAAGAAGCCCCTCAACAAAACCTCCATTATTATAAGCTGCTGCTTGACGTCGTCTCAACAGCATCATCTTACCTCAGTGTTTTGGTGCTTTACTTTGTTTTAACTACCACAGGAGAGGTGCCATTTAACCACGAGATCCTTCGAGAAGCGAACGCCCTGTGCCACAGACTGCCTGTCCTCAGCACCACGAAATTCAAAACTGACTTCTATGATGTAAGTAAGCTGTGTGTAGTGCAGCATTTTAAATTAAAACATTAGGGATAGGCTAATACTCTTCAAATGTAAGGACTACTCATTCCTGCTTGTTGCCTGGTGGAAATCAGAAAGCCTGCTGTTACCACAACATTCCTGAGGGTGGCAGCAGTGGACCTCTTATAAACTTAATTCCCTTGTAAAGAACTATGGCCCTTCAGAGTGTCTAACTGGTGAAATATCTTTTGACATCTGGGCACGCTAGTTTTCAGCATTTGGATCAACCCTCAGTTACAGCCATGCACTGAGTCAAAAAACCCTAATATCAAGGAAATGATTGTTACTGGGGCCACAACAGAAAATGCCAGATTAGCAGTGTTCTCAAACAACAAGAGTTGAGGTCTAAAGCGTAGATCACTCAGGTGTATCAGGCTTTGGATACATAGACAGTAGTTAGCAGTATGATTCATTCATTGTTTGTTTTTCTGTTGGATTATAACAATAGAAAAATGTGTCTTAAGTGTTGAACTTCACAGGAAACAAGACTGAACTATGCAGATTATTTTCACTGTAGTCTCAAAGAGAAACACTAATTCCTCAACAACATGTTAAAGGATTTTAATCTGTACTTCAGACAGAAACTTGTCAAGACTGA
This sequence comes from Acanthurus lineatus, assembly GCA_029814665.1. NCBI lineage: Eukaryota > Metazoa > Chordata > Actinopteri > Acanthuriformes > Acanthuridae > Acanthurus > Acanthurus lineatus. Next base: position 19,356,501 of record JAPZDV010000026.1, read on the forward strand.
GAGATGTAAACTGTGACTGTTGCAGTAACTATCACAGTTTTTTGGCCCTGACAGTCTCACTCAGTTCTGTTGCCAAGTGAGTGCTTTCTGTAACTGTGCCCCCTTTATTTTTTTGTCCCTACAGCAATGTAATGATGTGGGCCTCATGGCCTACTTAGGCACCATCACCAAGACGTGCAACAGTATGAACCAGTTCATCAACAAGTTCAACGTCCTGTACGACAGACAGGGCATTGGCCGGAGGATGAGAGGACTTTTCTTTTGAGCTGGCTGTCGGCTGAAGCAGAGACGAAATGAGCACTGCAGTTCCTCTTTTCTCAGTTTTGTTCTTCTTTTGGTTTGTTTGTATTTTGGTCAGCTAAAAAAAAAACAAATTCAGTCGCTTTTCAAACCAGTTTCAAGTGTAACCAAAAGCACTTAAGAACACCAGTCAATAAGAGATATGTACAAAATTGCTCAGCTCTTTCTTGGTATGCACAGAAATGAATCCACTGTACATGAACGTTATATTATTTTACCCCGTTTGTTTTATTGTTTCATGTTTCTGTATGTAATAAATGATCTGCTGATTTTTTCATGGGACTTTGACTCTTCTTCTTTCCAAACTTGCATGACTGTAATTGGCTAGATGTTACAGTAACTGAAAACAACACACACCTTGTAAAAATGTCAGACCCTTTTCAGGGAACTGAACCAGTGAAAGTCGGCTTTGTGGAGCTGGTTGAAGTGCAGGTTTATTGTCAGGAGTGTTTGCAGTTAGATCGTCTTTTGAAGTCGTGTTCCTGCTGCTCGTGGTTGAAACAGAGGGGGGCAGAGTCAGCACTTTTACAGGCATTAAGTGTACAGTGTAACCAGACGTAATGACCCCCAGCCAGCAAGTTGCCACTTCAGCTTTACTAGTCTGCCTCTACCTGCAATGTGGCACTGGGAGGAGATGACATTTCCCCTTCTTTACGTCTTCTTGCATCTTTTTAAAGTAAATTCAAAGCCAAAATAAGACTCATTTACTGAAAAGCAACTGTGTTGTAACACTTTATTATCTCTTTAATCCATCATTTGCATTACATGCTTGACTGAAAACTGCTATTTTTACGTGCCGACAGTGATGCTGAATACACTAACTTTTCAGTTTAATAAGGTTTATAACAAATGCTGCAGTTTTCTAATGTTTACAGGTTGTACAGGTTGTAGTCCAAGACAGTACATGCGTAAGATGTTAGATCCCTAAAAAAGTTAATTATACAACTCAGATGTTTTTTTTTAATCAGTCTGTTTCATTTGAAGTAAAAATACATTCCCTCCAACACCTCCTCTGTGTTTTACTGGCCGTCCTCTGCCGGCTCGTCAGCAGGCTCGTCAGCAGAAGCGGCAGGCTGTGGATACTGGAAGCGGACGGGGTCGTACAGATCATCCCTGGGGTCGTAGGGCTTTTGGTAAAAGTAAGGGTAGGGGTAGATGGCTACCTTCTTTGTGATGTGAGCAGGAGGAGCCGGCTCCTCCACTGGCTCCTCTTTCTCTTCCTCCTCCACAGGTGGGGGTGGTGGTGGAGGTGGAACCACAACCTTTCCCTTAATGGGTCTTGGTGGGTGGTCAATCAGGCAGTCGGGATCCCAGTAGGGGTCACAGTCGTACTCCATGCCCTTGAAGGTGCGGATGGGGGCGGGGGGAGACTTTTTAACTAGGACTAGTGGAGGTGGAGGTGGGGCGGACTTTTTTGGTGGAGGGGGAGGAGGTTGGGGCACAGCGACTGGGGCCGGAGCAGCTTTCTGAGGGGTGCAGTGGGGGTGGTAGCGGGGGTCACAGAGCACAGGTACGGCGCCGGTGGGCAGGTAGACGATGTGGGGCTTGCAGAGGGGGTCTTTCTTGTTGCACAGGTAGAGAACGTCAGCCTGGGAGATGGCTGGGGGAGGAGGGGGAGTTGCAGGGGGCTCTGTGGGCTTTGGGACCCCTTTCATCGGAGGGGGAGGAGGAAGAGAGGCGACTTTGCACTTCTTGTCTGTGGCTGGGTCGCACATGATCATCGGCACCCCCAGTTTGCTCTGGAAATAGGAGGCGTTGGGGCCGTAGGTGTGTTCCAGGTACCTCATCTGCTGGTAGAGCATCCGCAGCTTATCGATCTCATAGAGCTGAAAGAAGAAAAATAAGAGCAGAGAAATTTAAGGGAAGACTCACTCATTTACAGAAACTATATCAGTGTGAAACACATAATTATTTCTACTTTTTCACAGCTTAAATCTTTATTCATAAATCTGATTGGTGCTGAATGATCATTTGAAGCTAGATTATAACATCAAAGTTTGTCTGATGTTGACATGAAGATCAAAATCAGGACAGCAACATAGTTCAGAATCAAAAGCAACACGCAATGCTGCTCATGTAAACATGACGTCCCTGCTTTGAATTTAGTAGCATGCATCCCCCAAAAGTCTCCCCTCGTTTCTTACAAGCTGTCTGCTGTCCACTTTCTACTAAAGAAAGAAGTTTATTCCCATATCTGCACCACAAAAACAGAATGCAAGAAGGAAAGAAAAAATCTTCTCTACGAGCTGAGAAGCTGAGTCACACAGTTAAGTTATTCATTACTTGAAAAAAAAAACTGGATCATGAACAAAACTTTTCATATTTGTTGAGTCACTTTAAACTTTCCAAGAAGGCTTTTCATGATTTCTGTTTGTAGAAATTAATTTTACTGTCCAGAATCAATTGATTAAAACAGTGTGAAATCAGCTTTAGGAAAATTTTCTGCTCTAGTAATTCTTATGAGAGTCCCACAACAGAGTAACATCTGATTTTCACTGGAAGTTTTTTTACACTTCTTCATTCACAAAGTGTTTTATCATCACAAGTAAAACAGATTTATAACGCTGTGTTTTACCCCCTCAGTGTGTCCGATGCTGCTGTAGTAGCGGTAGTACGCCTGGAAGTCTGGGTTTCCTCTGTACCACCTGGGGTCCACATTACGCTTCGGTCTCGAGTGACTCAGAAAGCCATTTGCTTTCTCAAAGTCAATGTTAATATCACTGACGGGAACCATCTCTGTTAACAGGAGATGAAATTAAGTCCCTTTAAAGTTTAGAGTTATCTACATTCATGCAGGAGTTGTCACACATCTGCACTCACCTTCCTGCCTGATGGCGTTTAACAAAGATTTGGCCTCCAGCAGGCCTGAATGAGGAGACAAATCATTTATTAGTTGCTGATAATTATGTTTTTGTAACATTTAAGATAAAGTAAATTTATGATTGAAAAATTAAAACCAACCTGGGAGCAGCAACAGACAGCAGACTGCCGCTGCCATCCATACAGACGAAATCATCTCAACGCCTGAAATCCAAACAGAAGAGTTTCATGGTAAAAACAGATTTGAATCAATTAGAGAATAAGTTTTCACATTATGATTGATATTCAATTTCAGATAAAAGTCGCTTTGAAGGGTATGAAGGTAACATTTTCTTTCTCTTTCATATTAGATTTTATTACTGAAATTAAATTACTCAATTCAAAAGTGCAATAAATTATGAAAAAAATGAAGGTTGAAGTTTCACAGCATCAAAAGAAAGAAATTAACCTTGACTTTACCGAGGTAAACTTGTTTTTCTGCTGCTAAATACTTACTGATTAGTATGAAATGAAACAACTACAGGAGCTGAATTTATACATTTAATTGTATTTTAATTCAGTTTTTAGTTTTTTTTTTCTAAATAAATCAGCACTTTCTGGTGATCATAATCATTCGACCATGTTTTACTCACCTGGTTCAGGAAGCTGTCTTCACTTCATGTTACAGGGCTCGGTGGGTTAAATACTCGTCTGTGTGTCAGACCCCCTGTAACATTATCTTCTGTCCAATAGGACTCCACCAACTTTGAGACCAAAATCTTGTCTCCACCTCTCCTTTAATACCTTTTAATAGGAGGCCCTTGGCGCCAATTAGGAATAAAAAGCCCCTGCACTTTTCAGCAGCAAAGCCATAAAGAGAACAGACTTCAAATGGAAACTCCCCATTAAGTCTGGAAGGAAAGCATCACCTGCTGGGACAACTGCAACTGTGGGGAAAATGCTGCCTACTAACACAATATGTCAGCCAAAAAGACAGTAAAGATCATAGATGACAACCCACACAGCCTTCAACGAACATTTATAATAAGATGTTAGAGATTTCTAGACACTGTCAGTCTCAAAAAGTGGTTGTTACAGAGGACACCTGCTTTTCTACCAGCTCTGATTATAAGGCTGGTTATCAACTCGCTGAGATACAAAGAGGCTTCTTTTATGTGCTGACATGCTGACATGAAATGCTAAGCTGAGGCTGTATTCTTACAGGATGCTGTCATACAACATACATGTCAAACTTGTTGCATGTTTTCCTTGTTCACACACAAACAACCCTGATTTCCAACCCAATATACAAACTTTTTCCTCCATGAAAAACAGGGAGGTGACGGCGTTCGCACCCACACACCAGAGCTTATAAATAAGTATGGAAAAATTACAGTAAACTACCAGTAAGTTAATTTATCCTTTGACAGGGATAAAATAAATCATCTGACGAGTTATTTGTCATTTATCACATACAAATTTTTGGCATCTTAATTGTGAGAATTTCAGTTTTTCTTTGTCATGTCAGTATACTACATGAAATAACTGCAGTTTTTACATTGTTGCACTAAACTCTTGAGCTTTTTCTGAAGAAAAAAAATAATTAAATAGCAATTTAAGCCATGAATTAATTTAATGATCATTCATTTTCAAAAACACAGCTGCAGAATTTTTGGAAACTGACATTTTATAGATGAAACAATAATGAAAATAATTATTAGCTGCAGCTCTGGATGTTAATGGCTTGTTTTACGAGAAAGACTTGACGCTGAAAGCAGCAATTATGTCAACAAGGCAGCTTCAGTAACAAACCAGGTGTTCAGACGTGACTGTGACACACTTCAACTTTCTTCATGTGCACCCTGGAGATAAATGAACCACATAAAACTCCGTATTGAACCATCAATTTATTATAACTATCGTCACAATACAAGGCTCAGCGTTAATTTATCTTGCCTTATTTGCATTATAGCATATAAAATGTACAGAAATGCTTAATGTCAATGGCTGGAGGCTTTATTTTTCTAACTGCAGATACTACACAACCTCAAGATCTGACATCCATATTAACAAGAGAATTTTACATAAAAAGCTACGAGTCTCCAAAAGCAGGATTTTTTTTGCAAAAGTTGTGCTTAAAAAAAGAAAGTGTCCATGCTCTGCTCAACTTGTGTTACAAAATGCTGAAGGAGGAAAATGAGGAGCCACTTATGAGTCTGTAAAAAGCCCACAATAAAGAGTTTTCCCTCTGGTGGCTGAAGCACAGCCTGCATGAAGACGTTTCCCCACGTTCTTCAGACAAAGGTGATGCGGGTGCGGGCCTGGTTGACCTGCCACACGTTCAGCTCCTCATACTCCTCCAAGGCCTCCTCGAACTGGGCAGGAGTGAAGCCGCGTGAGACGCAGCGCTGCTCTGCTTCGGCCATGCGAACCACTCCACCAGCTCCACCACGGCCGGCCACGCCCTCTGTGGCGAGCTCGCGCACCAGGGAGAAGATGACATCAGACGGGCGCTGAGTCCTGAACAGAAAGAAGAGCTGATTAGTTTTTTTTAAACCTCATTGATTTGGAGTTAAAGGTCAATCTATTATTTCAACATAATAGAAAGTGGTAAAAACCAGTTGGGTTTTTGTAAAGCTTAGATGAAATAAGAGAAACATGTTGATTTTTGATTTTTTCAAGCATTTGCTGGTTGATTTTGTGGCAGTAAAGCCACCCCTCTACTTGATACCTGACCCTTACCAGGGCTACAAAAATATTTGTGCTGCAGTGAAGAAAAAAAATAGTGTTGGGACCTTACAGAAAAAAGAAAACAAAATGGAAATTCAATCTCACAAATCTGTATCAAAGAAACACACAGCAAAACCAGACAAACTTTTTTGTTGCCTGCAGTTTTAAGTCTTGAAGTCTCTTACAAACCATTCACACTTTGATTCACAAACTTCTTTTCAGTAAGAATGACGTATGCCCTCTTTACACACACTGTACAATGCAATCTAAACGATATCCAAATGATGTCTAGCTATTTTTGTTCAATTTCCCCTCTTCCCCATATAAATTTGGCTGCTGGTCAATAAACATGAAGGACTTGGTCAGTTACATTTGACTCTTCTGACCTCAGTTCATTCGAGCATGTGCACGGTTGCATGAATAGTCAGACCAGCCTCCCACTGGTGGACAAGACGTTAGCAAACCCTTGATTGGTAAAAAGACTCTCTCAAAACAGCACAGCTGTTAACTTCCAGGGGGGAAAAAGTAAGGAGCTACAATTTATAGTTCAAAAGCTATTCAATCATACACAAACTATGCAGATTAAGCTTGAATTCATGGGGTTAAAGCACTGACTGGAGAGCAACATATACATTAAGGGGTGTGAACACGTCACTAGTCTTGACGCCTGCTTCAATGAATATGCTGCCGTGTGAACAGAGCTCCATAAAAACAGAGAGAAGTTTTATAGCTTCCTACAGGATCTGCAGCTTCTCTTACAGGCATGAGAAACTCATAAAGACGACGCTGGGTCGGACGACATCCGGTGGCTTATGTTATGTGCAGTGAATGCCATCATAAAGTCAAGTATGGGATTGTGTGTTGTGTTAACGCTCACCTTGTGTTGCTGGACTTGTCTGCTTGTAGTGAATCTTTGGACATCTCCATCAGTCTCATCGCCTCATTGACGTCTTCCTTCTCCACAGAATCCATTATGCGGAGGCGAGCCTGCAGACAAGCAACAAACAGGAAGGAATGGAGATTGTAATTTGAGAAGGAAAACATAAACATCTCATACTGGAAACTTCATGAAATTACAAAGGCTGCGCTGTGCCGGCACTGTCAGACCGAGACAAGTGCAATGCCCTCTGGGATGGCCGGCAATTGCCCAAGTCTCCGCCTCTCAACACCAGCTAGTCTCTCTAATGGGGGAAATTAAAAACACCACAACAGAAATGACAAAAAAAAAATCCCACTTGGTTTTATAGTAGGTTTTTAAGTAGAGTATAATGATGGTGGTTCTGGTCATGGTCAGTTTTGCATGGGTTTGCACAGCTGCTCTTTACGCACACAGGCTGACTGCCCACCCTGCAAAGCTGGTCAGGATCAGATGGACCTTTTTCTGCAGCTCAATCAGACATGTTGTTATACAGACAGAACATCTGTTACATGTGCAGTTGTGGTGTAAGTGAATATAGCTGATCCTCTTCAGCACTGCAGGTCAAACAGTTTCTTTCATGGTTGCAATGCGCCCCTTGTGGACATCTGTGTGCAGCACACAGCCATCCTGTCTGCCTGAAGTGCTGGTTTTGCAGTAGGTGGATGACTGCTACCTGCACAAACAGCACTTTTGGCAGCCAGAGGCCCAGATGACACCAGAACAGAAGGTAATATGAGCCTTTTTCAGACAGAAAAGAACAAAACACACCTCAAGTACATTTGTTTATCTGATCTGCTGAGAAACGATGAGTGCATCTCAGGTGTTTGGCAGACTGAAGATGTTTTGCTCAGCGTAGGAAAGAAGTGCTCACACTGCAGTAGGCCAGGTTATCATCACTACCTGCACTGTAAGCACTTTATCTCAAACTGAACTATTAATGAAAACACACTTAAATTCCATTTACAACAACATCAAAGCATTAACTCATTACTTTTGCTCTGCAATGTTTAAGAAACAAAATCTGCACTTTTTTTAGTAAAATAATCAATATAATTAAGTTTTTTGTGTCTAAACCTGCTGCAGTTCAATTATTGCGGCTGGCTTGTATTTTCCAGCCACCCACAGCTCACTTGAGGTGAGGTGTAGTTCTCACCAGGGCAGTGGACAGGCGGAGGATGGAGAGGAGAGTACGGGCAGAGGTGAAGGTGGTGTCTTTGCTGACTCGGGCCTCTTTCCTCATCTCTACGTAAGCAGCAGTGATGTAATCAGCCAGTGACTCGGGCACCACAGGCTGCCGCTTCTTACACACTGCGATGTAACGCCTAAGAAGATAAAAATCCAGATGTTTTTTTTTTAAAGGCAGTGTTGAAAGACGTGTAGTTATTAGACTTGAGTGTAAAACCTGACCACTAGAGAGGATAATGATTGTCTTCAAACTGTTAAAATCTTACTATCTTACTATAGCTGTAACAAACACTTTTAAAAAAGCAACAAAGATAGTCCTTACCTCATAAGCTTCATGTCGATGGGGGTGAAGTGCGTGGGGGGCTGGCGAGAGTGCTGGTGGACGTAGGTGATGTGCTGGGCCAGACGCAGGTCAGCATCAGCATCCGGCTTGTCCTGGATCAGCCAGAGCAGGTCAAAACGGGAGAGTAGAGCTGCTGGCAACTGGATGTTCTGCTCAATGCTCTTCCGAGGGTTGTAGCGGCCATAGGCAGGGTTGGCTGCTGCCAGAATAGAGCAACGGGCATTGAGGGAGGTCATGATGCCGGCCTGGAGAGAAGCAAAGAACATGAGTGAAGAAAGGTCACTGGCACTGAATGCGACTATCGACTGATTAGCCTAATTAGGCCACTAGTTTCCTGACAAATGTGGTTCTTTTTACCTTAGCGATTGAGATGGTCTGCTGTTCCATCACCTCATGGATGGCTGTGCGGTCAGCATCAGCCATTTTGTCAAATTCATCAATGCAGCAGATGCCCTGATCAGCGAGCACCAAGGCACCACCTTCCAGAGTCATTTCTCCAGTCAGGGGGTCACGCATCACGGCTGCAGTCAGACCGACACCGGAAGAACCGCGACCTGTTGTGTACTGGCCTGAAGAGCAAATGGGACAAAGTGATCAAATGACACACTGTCTTTCAAATGCATACAATACTGTTTCGTTTTTTCAGTCAAACTACAACTATACTGGTGTCAGTTTGTCAAAAGAGAAGCCAGATTTGCTTTTTAGAGATTTTTTAAAAAATTATTCTAGTGTCTAAAAACTGGCATTGGAACACAGCCTTTACACTACTCTAGTCACAAAAGCACTTTAAAAGTTAATATTTTACAGTGCAAGCCCTAATGGAAACAATGCCTTACTGGATAAAATATTAAACTAGACACAGAACTTTCAATCCAACAAACAAGACTGTACTCACTTCGAGGAGCCAGACGGTCAATGTAGGACAGCAGCTGGGATTTGGCAACTCCTGGGTCTCCCATCAGGCAGATGTTTATGTTGCCTTAAGGCAGAGTAGTTAAAATAGGAAGAGAGTTGCAGTTTTAACAAGATTTCATGAAGGCACATGCTTTGTTTTTGAGAATGCAATATACATACTAGTAAATGACAGGAGTCTGTGGTATGAACAGAATTAGCTATGAGAGAGGCAGCAACCACTTCATATTACTTTGTTAGCGATCTCTAAAGGCTTGTCATTCTTTTAGAAAAAGATTATGGGGCTAAAATCAGTGCTCACCTCTGATTTTCATGCCTTTGGGTGCTTGTTCCACTCCTCCAACCAGCAGGAGGAGCAGAGCTTTCTTCACATCTTCATGTCCATAGATCTCTGGGGCTATTGAGCCGGCAAGCTTCTCATAAAATCCTTCCTCTGTAATACAAAATGCATACACTTTAGTTGCTAGAAGGGTGAAAACATTTATCAGCAAGGATTTGGGCTTTGACAAAGTCTCATTTGATCATTCAAGTCCAGAAACAGACCTGTGATGCTGCGCAGTTCCTCCTCAGTCAGGTCCTCATTGCCGAGCTCATCGTCTTCTGTTTTGTTCATGAGTGTGATGCTGTGAGCCTCCATGTATGTTTCTGACAGAAGACCCTGAAATGACCAAAACCAAATGAGGACAGGATAGAGATGTCTGTGTCTTACATCCCAACAGTAAATAAAATTTCTGTCAAAGATTAGTATTTCTTCAGAGAGGTTTGAGCTCAGGGTTGTGTTTTGTGCAACTTAAAGCAGATAAATCCTTCATTATCGTCCAGTGCCACATACCTGAGTGGCTTGTTTGTAGCCTGTTCGCAGCAGAGGGAGGAAGACTCCGGTGATGGCTACATGGTCTCCTGGCTGAGCAAGACGTGTGTTTTCTCCACGAGCATAAACAGACATGCTCCTGGGAATGTTACCGACTGGAACCTGGTCGCTCTGTGGGACAACAGACAAAATTAAGGGGGAAAATTAAGACAAAATCCATTTTTCATCAAAAGTGGCTGGTACTTTCATGGCTAATGGCCCTTACATGTTCCTGAATACGCAGCTCCTGGAACTTGACAAATTTGGAGCCTCTGGTCTGCAGGTAGAGTCGACCTCCAGATTTGTTGGTGACACACTCTTGGCTGGGACACATGACGAGGGGCATGAAGGAGGGGGACTGGATCTGAAGGACAAAAACACTTGATGTTAGACCCCTCATTAATTAATGTGCTTTAAAATTATGTAAATTTACAAGGTTCAATCCAAACTTACTGGCTGATATGTCTCAGCACCACACTGGTCACATGTGTATGTAGCGACAGCCATCATTGGTTTGACTTCTGTAGCACGAGTCACTATTCCACGAACCGTCACCAGATTCCCGATGCTCTCCGCTCGTACGTCACGCACCACTTTGGGTTTAGTGGTGCTGGGAGGCTTAAAGTATAGCTCACTGTGGATTTAAGAGAAAGTTTGTGGGAATGAAAACAACTCACATTATTGAATAACTAAAATATGCTAATAAAAACTAAACCCTGAATCAGATTCAACTTACAATCTCCTCATGAGTTCAGGTGGGTATTGGTTACGAGGGTCTCTGGTGTCTGCAGGGTCACGGCCCCTTTGTTCCATCATCAGCCTGTGCTCAATGTACACATCCAAAGAATCCTTGGCCACAACCTGCATGTAACACAAGTATTTTTATATTTACATTTTAATAAACAGATGTGTCATTGAAGGAATTGTGCCGGAGTTCAACCACATTGCATTTAATCATAAAACTTAGAGGAAAAATACAGTTGTACTACAAAAGGAACTTGACATTATTTCCTACAACCAATTTTCTAGTTAATTAATTAAAAGAGATCGAGGATCAACTGTATATACTTACGTCTTTTTCTTTGTACTCAGGCAGCAGCTCATGGATGGCATCTGCAAACAGGCCTGTATAGCGCTTTGCATTCTCGCAGACGCTCTCGACCAGTTCGGGGTCTTCTTCAGCCACATCGTCCAGTTCCACAAAAATAGACACCTGCTCCCTGTGGGCCAACGCCACCTGTACACACAGACAAGTAATTAGACAAGCCACTTCATTACATGACCTTGTCTGCATGAACATGGCTCAATAATAACAATGACACCCAGTCATTTACACAAACTGAGGCAGCTGTGACAGCGCATCCAAATTTATTATGTAGTAATCCAACACAGGTTTGCACATATTACAAACAGAGCTATGTCATTTACTGTATAGTTTATATGTTAATGATGCAATATTTAGCTTTGTGCTAGATTTAATTAAGCTGTAAAGCATATATAAGCTGTGCGAACCAGCAATGTTCTAGCTGTTACTGATTTATATTTATTGTTTTGGCACATTTGTGTGAAAAGATGACAGGAAAGAACAGCGAGGTGCATCAAAGGGTTGGGCGGGTATCTGGAGGTTTTTGCAACCTTAGTACTGTGGTTCAAACATAGCTTCTTTAGCCAAAGGGCTGTACCAAGTTGTCACTTTATATAAAAATGTATTGTTTGTTTGAACGTTAACTGCTTCACTGGAGTATTTCAATCTGTATATTTGTAGTCACCTGGTTTGGCATCTACCAATAAAAATTATAGCCCCAAAATAGAAAAAAATAGAACAAAGTATCATCAGATAGGACAAAAAAATAAGTTTTAAATTGTAACGAATATTCTTCTGCTCAACATCACTTATATTTCTACATTAATTATTCAGGTTTGTCAACATCATCTTTCAATTAAAAACATTTCCCGTCAAGGCCACAACAGCCAAGTCAGAAAGTGAAACCAATCCAGTAATTGTTAACTATACTTACAAGTTGGGCTCCATATTTGAACACCTTCTTCCCATTGTCATCCTCTGTGTAAAACTCCTGCAGGAACCTTTTGCATTTCTCTGCAAAACAAACAAAAACACCTTCAGTACTATTTCACAACAGAAAAACACAGGCCACATCCAGCAGACACTAGGTGGAGATTTTTTTTGTTAGCTATACATACACACACAAAGAACTCATTGTTTTTTATAGTACCTTTTCATTTGGTTTGAAAATTAAAGCTAGTTTTTAAGTTTAAATGCTGAATATGCTGATTAACACCACCACCAGTGGGCCTACAGACTGGGAGCTAATTTGTTGTCCTGCGACGACCCCCTTTGTTGAGTAACATGGCATCCTGTAATCTCGATGAGTCACTATTGCCTACAGTAGAGCACAAACTGCCCCTGATGCGCTACATGAACCTGATTTCCCTCGTGTGTACCTGCTGTCGCAGTTTTAGAGAGAAATAACTGATGTTACGCAGTAGATAGCTGCGGGGTAAGAATGTAAATACAACAGTCGCGCTCAGTTCAGTGTCCATTTTTTTTTTAAGAGAAAATATCCCTCACTTCTCGAAAGAGCCACAACTACTAAGAATATTTAATTCCACGTTACAAGAAACAAAACTCGCCCTAGCTCGGTAATATAAATACTCTACTTACTTTGACGGTGTGGCAGAAAAACTGCAGCTGTGGTTTATTATTTCTGTGTTCGAGGATGTTATTGTAAACAAAGCAGCACATGGCTTTTGTGCCTCGTCACTCGGATATCCCTCCGCGAGCCATCCGCTAGTAAAAATAGTCCCAACTGTTGTTTTCAAACCATGACCAGCCATCTTCTAACGTTAGCTCGTCATGTTAGCTTAGCTTTGTTGTGTTAAACACAGCTCCATCAGTGTTGGCTGCTGCACTTTAGCATGATTATTGAGCGGTAAGAGGTCGCTGACACAATTTTTAACGTTGACGGTTTCCGACGGTTGAGAACAGTTAACGTTACTCTTCTGGTAAAACTTATAAACAGTGTGATGCAGCTACTTTTTTAACATAAAGGAAGACTGTTCCTGCCATAAGTACGTTTAGCGTTTAAGCAAAATGCAAATATAATAGCAAAAGTATGTTAAGAAGCTATATTAGTTAAGTGGACTGATTTAAATTGAAAGCTAGCTCTTCTATTCACTCTAGATTACAATCTAACACAGGATTCAAACTTTATTTAATGTACCTTTAATATGTTTTGATTACTTGATAATATCAGGTTATATCAGCAATTAGCATTGCACTGTCAATAACTAAAAAATTTTTTTTAAACGAACATGTTTATTTACACAACACTGAAATAAGGTATGTGTCCCCAACAGCTTGGCATCGAGCCCTTATGTACACCTGTCTTCTGGAGTGCCCTTGAGCAAAACACAAGTTTACCAGTCAACTTAGCACCAGTATTTTTTTTTTCAAACCATCAAAAAGGCAGATTTATTTGTCCAACTGATTCCCAGTAAGCTGTTGAGAACAAGTTAAGTTAGCCAACTCGGTAGCATGCTTACATAATGTAATCTATCAGTGGTAAGCTTAAGGATGTTTTTGATTTCAGGACGATTAAAACGCCTGGACTAAGTGTTTGACATTACAGATGAGCTGAGAGGGCTGGATACTATGGTTTAAATAACACATTATTCGATTAAAAAATGCCTCCTTGTTGAGAAACAAGGAAATCGCGTCACGTCAACAAACAGTACTTTGTTTTAAGATAATTCGTTAGCGAACGTAGTGACATTTAGCCAAATTTTGTCTCAGTAGCTTTTAAGGATGCGTCTTTATAAACGTTAAGGATAACTAACGCTCCTCAGAGTTTCGTCATTCTGATATAATTGGTCACGTTGCATATAAAAGAAACAAAGACACAAACTATCTAACAGTGATATTATTATAAGTGAAATCAGTTCGGCCTTCAAAAACTTGCACGAAAGTGTACGCTGAAGTTATTGTTGGACATGTGCTTGCACTGTGGCGCCTGCTCCTTTGTTTAAGCGGATACATCCGGGTCACTGTATAGTCACAGCGCAGGCTGTGCCTCACTAGTTACTCAGGTTAACAAGTTAGCTAACACTCAGGAAAGTTATTGCAACTCGATGGTAAAATTTATTATGAGCAACTGAAAAAAAAACCCCACTAACATACATAACCTCCGAGGTTGTTGTGTCAAAGAAATGAAGTAGACACGGAAAAGTAAGACCTAATGATATCAGATGAATGAATATGTAGTTTTGGGCAGCAAACCATAATGTTTATGATTTCTTAACGTACGATTGACCAACATTTTATCCCCCGCAATCACTATATTCTCTAATTTAAGTTCCCCACGTGCATTTAGGAGAACACTGAGATGAAAGTTAGGTCATTTAGGCCAACCTGTTGCTGCCATGCCGTTGTTGTGTAAGTTAACTGAACCATTACCTTTCTCTGCCGCATAATCCTTACGAGCCATGGCTGCAGACGTTGAGCCTCCGGTGAGAAAACTTTATACCAAACTTCGCAGGAACCAACTCACCCAATTGCGAGTTATGTTAAATGTTAAGTTACTTGACAATAATCGGAGACCAGTTCTCATTCACTTGCAGCTTTCGGTTCTCTCCGGTCGCGATGCAAGAAGTGGCGCGAGTCTGACGTCCGCAGCAGCCAATCGTGTCGCTCCTCTCAGTAAAGAGGGGCGGGCATTCGGCGTGGCGCGAAAATTGCGGACGACTATATATCACGTGATTCGACGAATTTCCGCCATGTTAGTCAGGATTGGCGCGAAAGGCGATCATTGGATTTCATACAACTGGGTGACCCCAGTGTGAACTCAAACTGTAGTGCAAATAGTAAAAACACGAAAAAAGGCCACGTTTGATATGTGTTTCTTTAATATAATAACAATTAACGATGGTTTGACAGGGTTATTATAGTGTGGTTCATTTTCTCACAACTAACAAGGGTGTTCTTAAAAACATATAGACATTTATCCCGTAAAACAGTATAAAAACTGTGCTTTATTATTACTATGCTGAACTATGACAAATACAAATACTTCCAAGTTTATTAATGAAAATGCAATGACCGACTTCTGCTTTATTTAATGGATATAAGCTATCAGTTTTTTTCTCCCAGAACTGGAACAAATTTAGTGCAAACTTAATAAATTTGATTTGTTCATCTCATCATGAAGATTGTTTCCATATCAAATGTGAGTCATACTTTAAGACCCTTGAGATAAAATAAAAAAGACTTGAATGAGTGCATTGCTTTAGCTTTTTCATTATCTCAAGTTTTTCAACAGAAGTATTTTACTTTTTACCTGTTTTGTTATTTTAAATTCTCTATTTGCTGTTATTTACTTCCCTCTTGAAAACTATTCTTATTGCATAGTGCAGAAAAAGAGAAAACAAATATTCATAACTTAATAAGCATCTTTTTATTAACAAGGTGCCATCAACAACAGAGCAAGATTTAATTAAACAAATCAAACAAAATGTGAAACACAGAAAGTGATTTGCCAGCCAACAGAGATATCCACCTTAACGTCAACACATCTCTTTTTAACATTTAGTCAAGTCATTTTCAAATTAAACATTCCTGATAGATGTTCCCCAGACTTCACAATCATTATTTTGCCTCTCTCTTCCCTTCAACAAAAGTAATGATTGAAAAAGCGCTTACAGGTAAACTAAGTATGGGATCATCTAGAAGAACAGAGGGTCCTAATTCTTTGTAATTCAAACAAACTAAGTCACTGAAAACACAGCAGTGTTAAAGAGAGGAATTAATAAAAAAGAACTGTAATTCCCGGGGCAATTCAGGTGTCTGTGGTGTCACTCGAAGAGTTTGTCAAGGACACTGACTGAAGTGTGACGTGTGGAGGGCTGCAGAGCAAAAACAAGATGAAGTGAATTGGAGTTTGTCATAAATGTTGCCCTCAATCTGCACTTTTCAGTCAAAAAAAACCTCCAAAAAAACTGTCAAGCAAAGAAAACCTGTAAGAGCTGCAATAATATACCACTAGAGGCACTGTGAAAATGTTTTCTTTTGCATCAGACATAGGTGTAGATTACAAAAATGAATTTATTTATACTCTATTCATTGAAATTCAGTGGCACTGAAACTGCTGAAAACTTATTTTAACGAGTACTGGTCAGTTTGAAAACATTCAAATGTAAAACATGTTTTAATAGGCATAACTCGGTTGAAGATGAGTTACAGAAGTCTATACGGTGGCACTGTAATGTATTAAAAGGTGCCACCTAAACATGTAGACTTAAGAGAATGCTGTTAATACCAAAATTAATAAAACCTGTACAATATTGACAAACTTTCAAATATAAAATTTAAAGCAAATCATTAATCAGTACAATATACTTGGTATAAGTACATGAAATTTATTTTAAAATTGTGTCAAGATTTCATTTTTTTCTTACCAGTGTATATAGAGATTCATGTTCAGCGTCACTTTCATAATCCTCAATCTCAGGCTCTTCTCCTTCTTCATCCTCAATCAGAGACAGTCTGCAGAGAAAGAGTTCATACTTCTGTAATTATTACTTCATAAAATCTATCACCAAATGAGACAAATATTCACATTAAAAAATTGTTGTCATATCTTTGATATTCTCCTCTTTGATCAGACTTACAAGGTGAGATGGGAGTTCAGGTCTTGCTGATCCAAAGTGGAGCCAGTCTTGCTGGATAAATGGTGGCGACGTTTGGTCGGCTTCACCTTCCGCATGTGGGACCTGATGAACATTAACAAGCACATTTCTGAACCCATGGATTCTTTGTCACAAACCATTTCAAAAATCTAGCTGCCTGATGAAACAATCAAGCACATGATGAATCTTCTTCCTCCTTTCTTCAATTCTATTTACCTTCTCTATCTGCATCTATGTGAACATGAATTAACAGATGAGGGAAATTTGCTGTATATAATCTTGTTTCAAAAACAGAAAAATGAGAAAAAAATATTAGCAAGAATTTCAGTCATTTAGTCGCAAATGTTTCTGCAGCTGCAACATGTGACCAGAGGACTTAAGCTTTTTCTTCTGCTGACCACAGTGGCTGGTTGTTTTTAAAAAAAACTGAGCAGGCTTTTGCTCAGTTACACTGCACAAACTCTTCATTTAGAGCAGAACTGAAAAGGGCTGACTTTTGGCTGGTAGACAGGCAGACAGCAACTGACCCTCCGCAATTTCCAGCGTTTAGCAGGTGCCTGGCAGAGATGGTAGATACTGCAAACATGCTGATCATAAATTCTGAACTCACCCTGAGGAGAACTCGTCCTCAGATTCTGGCTCATTCAAGCCACTGCCAGTATCAGACTCTATGGCTCTATGGTGTCTGGAGGTCTGCTGCTTGGCTGGTTGTTTCTGGACAGTGGAGGTGAATGCTGGGGTGTGCAGACTGCTGCTGTCCAACCAGGATCCTGTAGGAGACAGGAGAGTTCCTCTGCCACATGAGTCAGTCAACCAAGAAAAAAATGAGAGCCAGTATTTCATTTTTTTCCTTTGTTTTATAATGTTTTAGATTAGACATCTTCAAATTTGTGACTGTTAGAAATAACAGGATACTTAAAGACATTTTGGTAATCTGTGCTGGGCATTTTTATATTTTTCTTTCTGATCAGTAGGAAAAAAACGGGAAGATTCATCAATAATGAAACAATCACTGGCTGCAGTCCTAGTAGCCCCAGATTTGGCTGACATTGTTACCAAATCATTCATGTTGCAACTTTTTAAGTATTTTTTGTAAACATGTGCCGTGTATCCATACACTCATGTCCATCTCACCCTGAGCACTTGTCTTCTTGCGTTTAGCTACAGGGGTTTCATGTGAGGATACAGCATCGCCCTCATCCTCATGCTCCCTGGCTTTAGCAGTGGAGCGAGCCTCCAGTGAACGCTGATACACTCTGATGGATGGCCAGGAGAGGGCAGCACTGGGACACTCTGATTTCAGAAAGGCAGAACTGGGAGGGGATGACAGGGTCAGAGAGAGATGAGGACAAAGACACAGAGACCTTTGTTAATATTAGGGGTTCAATTTATCATGATATGTGGAGTTAAAATGAATAAAATCCAATAGTTACTATAAAAAGCAATTCATATTGACATCACACAAAATAAACAAGTTCCAATGTAATATTTTCAGATTCAAACTGTTGCTTTTTTGATCCTTTTATTAAAAATTGTTATGTTTTGCTGAGATTGTTGAATAATAACCCCCCTCCTTCCCAAAAAAATGCAATGGTACATAACATGTAGCATTGAAATCTTCTGATAGATTCAGGTTAGTGAGACTTATAACCACTGTAATAATGACAATGTGCTTATATTATGTTTGTATTACAGTGCTGAAATCATGAGACTGACTAAAAGCACACTGTCACAATTGACTGCACATATGTGTGTGGATGTGTTTAAGTTTAGTTTCTCACAGCTGGTTGCGATCCTGTTGCAGCAGCTTGAAACTGAACTCGCTGAGGACCTCCAAGAAGGACACATTTGGATGCTGCTCTTCTCCCTCCTGTGAGTCCCGAAACGCAAAACGTATACCATCCCTTAGAGCAAACACAACGTATGCAATAGCTCAAACATAAAACAAAATATAGATCACATGATTAATAGCTACAATTTCAAACATGATTAATGTTTAATTTACATCCCTCAAGTTAAAAATTTATTACCAATGCTGTGTTGATCATCATATCAGAGGAAACTGTTACATACATGTGCAGGGCCACCAGTGGTTTGCGGACACGATGAAGATCGATGCCAAAGCTCATGGCAAGCTTCTTGGCCAGGTCTCTAATCTCACCAAGATCCTGTCTGTTGTGTTCCTCCATAAGCATCTCTGAGAACAGCTGAGCCAAACAAACAAGACTTAACATAAACAACTTGTGCAGAAGCATGTAATTCAAACTCTCCTATAGATGTGGAGTTTTTCTGGTTCTGCTCACTGTTTCATCTTCCATGTCCCAGTCCTGTCTGTTCAACCAGTGTTATCCCAGTTTGAGGTTTACTTCAGTTTTGTTTTCTCTTCGTAGCTTTTTAATTACATTTTGCGTTTTTTTTCTGAGTTTTTTTCCACCTGTATCAGCTTTTACTCAATAAAGGTCACTTCTTGTTACATTCTACTTTTGTGTTTGCGTCTTTGCTTTAGGCTCCCTTTCTGTAAATCGTTACAGAAGAAATGAAGCAACAGACCATTAAATCAGTAAAATGGCCTTTTTACTTATTTAGAAGCAAATATGTCAGAAACACCCAACCATTTATGTTGAGTTTATTTATTTATGAGTTTATTTAAGTTGAAAAACAGGCATTAAAAACATGATTATCAAAAGGTGTGATTAAAAAGAGGAAACAATTGGTCATATTACTTTTAAAATAAGACAGTATTGGCATAAGCATAACAGTTGACAATCTAACTACAAATTCACAGTTTTAAGGTATTACATTGATCATTCATTCATTAAAGGTTTAGGTCTATCACAACACACTATGAAAGATCTTAAAAAAGAAATAATGAGGTAGGTTATTGACATGTGAGTGCGAACCTGCTGCAGACTCAGACAGACAGTCCTGGCACTTTGAACTGGACTGATGAGCTTGCTCTTGCTCATAGTCTCTTTAATGATGTCGCCAAAGTCTTTAAAGAACTGGAGAAAAACAGAAAAGTTAAAAGTTAAAAGTAAAAAAAAAAATAATAGCACTGTCTAATTGGCTTAACATGCAAATATAATCCACTGTGTTCCAGTCATCTGTGCTTCTTTTAACCACTGTTCCCTGTGACTCATTCTTGGCACCTTGCTGCCTCTAAAATAGATTTTCTCACCATCCTCCGCTCTCTTACACATCTACCCATTATTAATTTTTTTTAAACACGTTTCCTGAATTTCTAAACCAATTAACTTCTTAAAAAATTATGGTCTCACTAGCTAAACTGTGAGCATTTTATGCTTCCAGGTGCAACCTATTGAGACACGAGGCATTTGATGGATAAGAATATGGGCACTAGTAATGCAAATACAATATGCTAAGCTAACAAAACCTATTTATTCTTTTTAGGCCTTGTTTCCATCTTGACCTTGCTGTAGTGCTTGAAGACATCAGTGGCAGCGGTAAGGTCCAGCACCCCGTAGAGGACCAGCTTACAGTAGCCCGCAAGCTGGTTGCGCCTCTTCTGGAGAAGGGTTATCTTCATTTCCTCCTCTCCCTCCTCACCCTCAACTACAGAGAAGAACCAGGGAAAGATGAGCACAAAAAACAGCATGTAGTACAACTCAGCTCGACTCGGTCTTCCCTTTTTGTCTTACAAATAATAGCTGCCATCCCGATATAGGAGCAGCATAGCTCCTTTGAGTATGTAGTGAGAGTGCAGTTGAATGACAACGAGCAACAGAGAGTGATGGTGAATACCAGCAACGCAGTGGTAAATGTTTGCTATGAAGCTCTCAGTTTAACCGTAAATATACACCGTAGGTTAAAGTTTGTTGGTGAATAAAGGCTCCTACTTCACAAAAACCAGAGTACAGCTCCCACATGACTTCCCAATTGCTGCAAGTGAAGGAATGCAGCATTACAATGATGATCAACTAAAATCCTGGCTATGTGTTGAGAGTGTGCTATCTGTAGTGGAAAACGAGTCGAGAAAAATAGAAGTGAGTTGAGTTGAGCTATCCTTACCAATAGTTGTTACAAATATGTAAACAGGAGAGGCAGTGAGAAAACTGTATGTGAAAGTGTTTTGAAATACTGGCATTTGGCTTGGGAACTGGCAGCACATTGTGAAATACAGAGAAATAAAAAAAGATTCTCATTAGAGGACATCAAAAACTGTCTGCAGGCTTAAACATGGCCCGCTGGGAATCTTTGGTGGTGTTAAAATTGAGCAGTTAGTTGCCAAAATAGAAAACACAGTCACGAGAAAAGCATTTGTGAACATTCAGCGGTGTTAAAATATTCAGAGGACTGATATCTGTAAACAGAAGCCAGTGCCTCTGGAAACTTCACACAAACATTTGTGAAAAGTAAGTATTGACCATACCATTGAGCTCAGTATCTTCAGGGTCAGAGAAGATGTAGTCTAGGAGGAAAGAAGCCATTTCAGAACGCAGGGAATCAGATGGCAGGAGAACCAGAGTTTGGAGGGCAGCTTCAGAACGGGATGAACTCGCGCTGTACAAGAGCAGCAAGTCACAGAGCAGCTCAAACGCCTGTGGGTGGAGGGACACAAAGTTTACTAGAATTAACCACCTCTGTTGATGAAATGAATACATTGTAAAAATATAGTTTGCCAACATGTGCAGGCTCATCAACAGATCTGTAGCTTGTCAGTTTGTCTAAGTCTTTTTGTGTCAACAAACAAAAGTAACTGGTCTCAGACAAGAAGCTCTAACACTTTGATTCATGTTGTCAAATGTAAGAGCCTGAAAAGACCAAAAAATCGGTTGACTTACAACTGACATAAAGCTTTTGTGTTCAAAATCACACAGCTGCACAGTCAGTTTACATTTGAGACGATGCTGCTTTTGGTTCTTACCTGATCTCTAATTTCAGTTTGGTTCAGAGACAGGCAGGTCTGACAGACTCTGCAGAACGAGCGCACATCCTTCTTCAGGCGCTTCAGTTCCACCTGAACAGAGGGCAGCAGAGGAAAAAACAGCAGAGGTAAAAAGATCTATGATATGATCATTACAGTGTATATTTGTAAGGAACTCTAAATGATCCACTGTGTAGGATTTAGTAGACTTCAGTAGTGTAGTTACATATTGCAACCAACTAAACAGTTGCCTAATTCTCCTTTTCAAAGTGTGTAGATTCAGATTCCATGATTATTCCATATCTTGGTGACGGACACTTTTCAAGGGATGTAATTTCCACAAAAGGCTCTGTTGCTAGTGTAGACAGTGGCATTTTAAAAAAATCATTAGCTATGATTAAAAGTCAGTTTTACCATCACTTCAAAACAGTTACTAACCTAAACTACATGTGGATGTTTCAATCTGTGTTTTAGTGCATATGCAGAGGAGTTTGGATGCTTTAATTAAGCAGAAACAGACGAGAGATAAATAGCTAAATAAGTCAGAGAAAATGGATTTGCACGCATTTTCTTTAGACTGTTTAGTACACAAATAGATTTGTAATAATGATGTTATCAGTAAGTGTCAAATAGTGAGAGAAAAACTGTACATAAAGTGAAAATGAGCTGTAGAAAGCACAAGTGAAAATAAAATGAAGAAATCTAAGAAACAGTTACAGTTAGAGAAACAGCAAGAAAAAGTGTAAACCTATTGGAAACAAGTATCTGTGTCATCATGGGCTTGGATGTACACTAACAGATTGCTGTGTTAATTGCCTGCTGTCTCTGCAGCTGGTAAATTTGTTGAGCAACAGGGACCACAAGAGATCCATAAGTACACAGGAAGGCCACCAACATGGCCACCGTTGGCTGGCTGCAATGTGACTGCCATCAAGAAAGGATTCAACATGCAGGTCATGTTGTTTTATGTAAACAGGCAGTTCAGTTAGTGCATGCCATCTCATGGTGTTTGAAAGACAAAAAAGGTCAAACTGTTTCTGCATATTCAGTAAAAATGTAGCGGTTTCATGATGTCAGATGAGCACCTCAGCTGGTGTTGAGTTGACTGCATTCACTTTAGCCCACATCAGGTAAAAGGCTGCGCACTTCAAAGCTGACACCATGAGCTGAAATTATACAAAAAAGAAAAGGTACAATAAATGTTTCTTAAGATTTCATTGCAAAATAAAATAATGCTCAGAGTTGGCTTAATAACTGTCATGATGCAACACCTGCCATCAAATATTCAAATGTTTGTTTATCACAAACCTCCTTATCAAGCTCTCTGGACTCCATCCTGCTCTTCAGAAGCTCAACACAGGGATCAAACAGCTTCCAGCCTGTTGGGTCCTTTGCACTGGTTGAACAGCAAATGCTTTTCAGATATTATGCAGGTCAGCAGAGGGTCAAAATGCACTCTCCCAGTAAGCAGGGTAAAGAAACAAACAGCAAGCTTTAATAGCATGACTTGATTCCAGTCAAACAAACCAGTCAACAACAAACACTGAAGGAGCAGGCTGAGGCAGAAAACAAGAATTGACCTTCTTTAACTCTGTGTTCAGATTCTTTTGGTCATTTTCCCTGAATTTTTGGGTCAGTAGGCCGTGAAATAACTTAAGGCAGAGGCTATGTATCACATAGGCTACATAGCATATTTTTTTTTAATTTATGCTACTGTGATGCATGTTTGAGCAAGAGGATCGATATGACAAACATTATGTCCTTATTGTATGCCTACTATAAAAGAAAAGTGTGTAATTTGGAGTAAAACCAGTGCCTAAATACACAAAAAAGGTGAAGAAAAAAGGTGAAAAAACAAATAGCAAGCAAAAGATGAAATGACAAACAAGGAGAGTGTGCTTTCAGCATAAACAGGTAATAACTTAAGTAAAAAAGAAAAACCATGACTGTGTCTTAAAAGGTCTGTAGTACTGCCATGTGTATAATAAGATAACACACACTTACCTGCTCAAGGCTGCAATCCTTTTCAAGGCAGTGGCTGCACTGTATACATCATCATCATCTGCGGTACCCTGGTACACAAACACATACACATTTTCTGAAGAGTTGTTACTCCCTGTTCTTTTTCATTAGAAACTCAAGTTATTAATTTAAAAAGATAAGCTTAATTTCAACACCAAGGCTGCTTTGATTTTAAATTTTTATAAGCTTTGAACCTTTCCCAATAGTACAAGTGTGCTCTGTGTTTTTCTGAGCTGAAATCAATAACATAGTACATATGGTACACTGGAGATAGTAATATTGTAAAGTGTTTATCTAGTTTCTATTTCTAATGCAGGACAAATAAATGAACTGGGACTCCTACAGCTCCAAACACTGAGTTGCCGGTTTGGGTTGACCTGCCTAAAACAGCTGTAGCCTGACACAACAGGACAGCAATAAATTCTCCCACCTGCATCAGCTCACTCAGGTAGCTGCTGAAGCACTCGGTCAGGCCGTCCATCAGTTGGCTGAACGCAAGGTTTGCGCGGGAGGAGAAGGTGTAAGAGTCTGAGCAAAGGGTGCTGGTCAGGAGAGCACATGCCTCCAACACTGTGATCTCTGTGTGCTTCATCACAATACCACTTATCTGACTCAGCAGCAAGTCCAGATGCTGACAAAGAGAAAGGAGAGTGACTGAGGAAGCAGATGAAAGTACAACAGGTAATGCAGAATATGTGTGTACTGCTGTAAACAGTTTGTTGGTCTTCTCAATAATTCCTTTATAAATCGTTCCTCTGTTTTTAATTTGATTATTCCAAATCATTAAACTGTGAAACCATTAATAGAACAGAAATCATTAAAAAGAGTCTGTCCACCAGCAGCTCAGCCTTTTCTTTCATGTCTGTAATGGACATTTCAAAGGGCGAAATATGGCAGAGAGGTCATAATTCAAAAGAAACAAGATGTAATTTCTAAAGGAGATTTTAATCATCTGTTCTTGGAATTAATCTGGTCACACCCCTACCTTCTCCAGCCGTGGAGCACTTTTGTACATCTCCAGGTCAAAGTAGAGGGGGGCTTTGAGAAGGGGGCTCACCTTCCCAGCATCTGCTGAGTACTGCACGCCAGCCAGGGCAGGAGAAAACACAGGCTCAGCGTTAAGAATGTGAACCAAAAGACAAAAATGTAATATGAGGTTTTTAACCTTGTGTGTGCCCAGAGTCAAACTGAACCGTGGCTGTGTACCTTAGCCAGAAGCAGTGGCAATAGAGGGATGAAGTGTGTGGTGATTCGCCTCCTGTCTTGTTCCTGGATCTTCTTATCCTTCATACTCAGGATCTAATCCCACATGTATGTTCAGTGAACAATCACAGACCAGCAGTTAAACCATGCAGACACACATTTGTGAGGACAAAAAGGCATTCAGATGTCACAATTACCAATCACCACCAATAACCAACATATACAAGAAAAAGAACACCAAAAGTTTTTTTGTTTTAAAAGTTGTACTTTTGTACTTATTGTACTAGTTTGAAAAAAAGGTTAATGTGCAGCACTTGTCACTCATTGTTAAAAGCTGTCTGCCTTCACATGGGATGGAGTCAGAAACTAAGCAAACCAAACACAAACATGTAAGAATTGCAATAAAAAAAAAGGAATACTGATATTTGCTCACAAGATTCAGACTAATGTAATGCATATAATTAATTTCATTTCAGTGTCACAAAGTTGCATATAATAGATTTTAAAACTGATTTTTTATAGATAAGAAAATTCAAAGCAACAACAATAAAGGAACAACAAAGAACAACAACAAATAATGACATTTCTCTTACCCCAAGCCCCACAGTTCCTTAAAATGAATTACAAAGAATTTAAATGTATTTGAATATAAGCACCTTCTTGCTGTGAGTTCTCCCAACAGGTGGGGTTGCCTGTGCTGCCTGTCTGATGGCGCACATCATCAGATCTATGAGAACCCCCTCCTCCTCATAAATCAGACCTGACAACACAGAAGAACAGAAGTGCAGAAATGAGTGGGTGGTTAGTTGCGACTACACAATACAGAGACTGTGAGGGAGAAACATGAGTTATATATATAAGTATCATGTATAAGTGCTAAACTGAACCCTATATACTGACGCAGCTAAGAATGCCTGTGGTGTGTTCACAGCCTTATCTGGTTCCTCACCATCATCCTGAAGCAGTAATGCCGTCATAGTCTCCCAGTCTCTCAGCTCAGATCCTGCTACACCCCACAGACTATCCACCAGGTACGCCCCATGCTCATGGAACTGTCAAGAGAGTAAATTAATCAGCTTAGATTTAATTAACTTCAGAGTCACTTCACTGCATAGCTGTCAAGCATCAGTGTTTCTGATCTACAGTGACCATCATTTATGCTACTCATGATGTAAGGCATGGTTTACAGCTGAAACTCTAAAAGAAAGTTTGAAACAAAACTTCCAAATCATTTCCTCCATCATTCAGTTTAAGTATACAGTATATTTAAGATGCAATGAGTAACAGTCCAGAGCTATGTTCTTCATAGTCGCTCTTATTTGCTGTGAGACTTGACTTGAACGTAAAAATGGTTGGGAAGAAGACTTGTTTTGGTTGTAGCTCTGCCAAACTGTCACAGGCAATAAATAAAAAAGGCAGGATGTTTGCAACATCTGTGTAACCTCAATTAAATTTTCAATTACTGGCACCTGTATAAAGTGGCAGAAACTTCAAATTCCAATAAAGGGAAATGACCTGTTATGATTGAACTATTTAGTCTATACACAAGAGTGGCCTCACGGTTCCTCCTTCTCTTCTGAATAATTTCACTCCCTGCAGTAGTGAACATGATTCTGACATATAAATCTTTAAATGCAACTTCCTGCCTTTTTTAATCATTAAAGCTTCTTTTGTTTTTTTTTCAAATACGTTTTCATTTTTCTATTTTAAATTATTTAAAGTTTTAGTGTGAAACCAGATGCTGGAGGGGCAGAGTATAAGTAATTTGTGATAAAAATGTATTATCTTTACCTACAGCTTTATGATTATTGATACGTAAAGGCAACTGATATGATAATGTCTTGTAGCAGTAAGTGTGGTCTGCGCAGACTAAGTGAAAAGGGTCTTATTGACCCAACTGGAACAGGCAAACAAAAAAGGACCTGAAGATTGAAGTTTCAGCTTGATTTTAAGTGTTACCAGGCGCTTTGATTGATTCTGTTTCCATTGAATTAAAAATATTTGGTGAGAATTTGGCCATTGTGCCCTTTTAATTTTCATACTAAGCACTGACGACTTTTCATCTCAAAGACATGAGACATGATAAGAACTAGGTTCAAACAAGCTCTGTGTCAGTCGGCTACTAATTTGTATATCAGAAAACAATAAATTATTTCACATAATTGGGCCTTTGGTGGCTGTTTTTTTTGTTGTCTCTGCTGTATGAATCACATCTCCTGCTAAATGGTGAGTGAGGCATTTCAATGGAACCTCAAAATAAAGCTTAGTGAGTCCAACATCAGTACTGCTTCAGATCCCTCTGCAAGTGAAGATAATTATAAAGTTGAAATTTCCTTAATTATTCTTCTTTAAAGCAAAGAGGATGAAAGACTAATAAGGACAGAGGGTGAGACAGGGACAGAAAGAGACACTACCTCACTCTGGATGTAGAAGGAGATGAGAATTTGCAAGAAGGCTGTGTTGTTACTGTTATCATTCTCGTCACTGGCAATTACTCTTTTCAGCCTGATAAACACATCAACAATTTTCACATTAATCAAAAATGAAGACAAAAAAAACACTGGCATGTAGGAGGAAAGGACTGATGATAATCTACTTGTTGTAGAGGAATCTGCCGGCTGCAGACGACAGGCCTCTGTGTGAAGCATAAACCAGGGGATAGATGTGGCCACACTCCTCTTCTCTAAGGCCTTCTTCTGTCCTCCTGCACATGCAAACATAGAGTAGTTACAGATGTATGTAGTTATAATAAAAACCACAAGGTGAAACATTGTGTTTACCATCGGACTGCACTGATATCTGACTGAACCTTTGAACATTTTATCTAAAAATTTAGATCCAAAAAATTGGGTAAAACAAAAATAAACCAGAATGTGATATGTTTATACTTTTTGTCATATACTAAACAGACAGTACACAAAGATATCTCAAATGTTACTTTTCTTACAAGTGATTATTTAGCCAACTTCATAGCAAATAGAAATAAATATATACTGTGTACTGCCTTCTTGTCTAAAATGTTGCTGAGATATGACTTCAGGTCCATATCACACAGCCTTATTTAGCATTTACATCATCATCATCAGTTTCATTGATTTTGAATTTGATGGCTGCAACACATTTTTAAGCAAAATGGGACAAAGAGAGCAAAAGACTGGGAAAGCTGTGAAATGCTCCAAAAACACTACGACAGGTGACAGTTTCATGATTGGGTATAAATTGAGCACCCTTGAAAGGCTCAGCCTTTTAACAAGGAAAGATTGGGTGAGATTCACCACTTTGTAAAACTTAATTATATTAGGGGTATCACTACATGGGTTTATAAACAATTTATAAAATGATGTCAGTATCCTGTTTTTTTTTCTTTACATTTTACAAACCCCCTTTTTTGAAATCAGGGTTGTGCGATTTTCATATTCTTTATATTTTTTTTCCATATATTTTAATATTCACAAGTTGAGTTTTTGGGGGAAATGTGATTAAAACATCATCTCTCTCTCATTTATTAATTCTAAAACCACTAATTTGCACGTGGGTTGAGTCACTGATGGAGGTGCTGGCCAGCGTGAGTGACTGAGTCACTGAGTGATTGTGAGTCACTCTGTTAATCATCAGTACTCAGGACAAAGAGTGTTATCACAGTTATGAGTAAGCATTAAATCTTCATTGTTGAGAAACTTGACTTGGACTCATTCAATCACTTGGACAACTAGGATTCATCTGCAGTATTTGGTTGTTTCACCCACATTTCTGGTGAGAATTTTTTGTTTGGCTGAGTATTCGCCATTTTCCGGATAGAAAATGTTGTATTATGTTGTTCTTTTGCACCCTGATGAAGACTTTCCAGGTCAAAACCAGTCAGTGTTTTATTGCTCTGTGAGTAGCCATAATTTAACTAAAGGCTTTTCAACAATACTTCAGCTTTTTTGCCTGCTCCATGTAAAAGTGCCTTAAGTTTTCCCCTTTTTATCCAGAAAATGTAGTATTCAGAGGTCTTAAAGAGTTTCTTATTCAGGATTATGATGGGAAAGCCACTGACATTTAGACCAAAACTGAAAATATGAAGCAATAAAAAGGCCAAAGTCGAACTGAATCAAATAATTGTACAGCATTATTACTGAGGCTGTAAACTATATTTGAATAGAGCTTTCCCATCAATCTCCAGCACTTGCATCAATCGCATTTACCATTCTTGGTCTATTTTGATCTATTAATTTGAATTTGCTGTGCTGTACATTGAAGACAGTTGCAAGATAATCCACCAAAGAAACCCCTTACTGTTGGATCAGCAGTAACAGATTGACCACTTCCAGTGCCACGTCTGGGTCTTTGTCCAGCACCATGCTGAGCATCCTTTCCTAAACACACACACACACAGACATGCATTGGCACATACACACACAGACAAATGCACAATCATGCCAGCAGACAAACAGAAGTAAAAGACACGCACAGATATGCAAAAATTTACCCACTCCCATAGAGAGACATGCACATGCACAAAGCCCCTGATTAGGCGCTAAGCCATGGCATGAAAACCATTTATCTGCTGCTGCACATGTGGCTTGGGAGGGTTTTATGTGTTTGAGAAGAGCTTATTAACCATCAATAATTTGCAGCAATTAATGCATGCAGACATGGGCCCCAACCAAGGAGAAGACCATAACAAAAAAACAGGAATGGTGATTAGAAAACAACTAAAAAAGGAAAAGAATAAGGGGGGGCCCCCACAAAATTTAGGAAACAGACAGAAGCAGACAACAAAATCGAAACAATAAGCTGAAACAATAGATTAAAGAGAAATGCTGAGGCAGACAGGAGGGAACAAGGAGGAGGGAAAAAGGGGAAATGAGGTGTGGGTCCAATCCAGAGGGATGCCTCACTTTAAATCTGCTGGTGAAAAGCTCCAGGCGGCCAATGAACTCCTTTTCCTGATACAGACCCTGCAGGGCACATACACACTGCAGACGCACTGAACTTTGCTGAGGAAAAAAAAGAAAGAAGAAAGAAGAAAGTAGTGTAACACACACTCTCTATAACCTGTATGCAGTCTGATGCCCAAGAATGTTCATAGTGGACATCTGTCTTTGTGTCTGTGTATGCGATCTTTCAGTGTCTGCTTGCAGATATTCTTTAATGTGTCTGGTGTAAGAGGCTTTTAAAGCCAGTAAAGCAGAAATATAAGACAGAAGATGAGCGACAAAAAAGTGCTTAATTTGGAAAGAGCCTGGTTCTTTACATGCTGCAGTGCTTGTTACTGCCATCTCCACTGCTGGACTGTGGAAGGCTGCAGACTGACAGCTGCTACCTCTGTGACACATGATGTGCCAGCAGCGAGCGATGAAATGTGAAATGAAAATTGTTGTAACACTTCAGTCTGTCATGTATCATCTGCTGTCTCGTCCTGCTTTCGTGTTTACCTTGTCATACAGGGTCCATCCCAGGTATTTAAGACATCCATCATTGAGGAAGTCTTCAGGATCTGTTTTCAGCCACAATCCCAACTCCTCAATACAAGCTGCTCGGATCTCTGGCAGCCGGTCCCGGTAACGGTGCACAAACACACCGCGAAACGTGGCATTCATCATGGAGGACACCTCCTCTCTGTTCTCCTGCAGCTATAACACACATGTGTACCACATGCATATAGACTTGGGCTGAGCAATACATCGATATTTTATTTACAGATGTATGAGAACAGGTATCACCTTAGCTTTTGGATTTCATAATATAGTGATATTGCCTTTTTCTGGTTTTAAAGGCTTAATTACACCAATACGATGTTCTAGCTGTTCTAATATTTGCCTTTACCACTTAGTCACTGTATCTACATTACTTATTATTATGTATAAAAAATGTGATGTGTAAATTTAAAGCAAGAGCACTGATAATTTTCCCTATAATACTGTTGCAATAACAGTAAAAGTACCTGGTAAAAAATATTGTGATATTTGGTTTTTGTCCATTTTGCCATGCCGCAAAGTGGCTGTGAACATTTAACTCACAAAACACTGGATAAAAAAAAGAGTATAAATAATTGCCCCATATTGCCCAGCTTTGTTATAAACATGCACAATGAAGACAAATGAGAGGCAGAGCCAGTCACTTTGAATTCTGTCAGTGTGTTTAACCAATTCTATACACAGCTTTTTCTTTAGCTTTTGCAGTCATGTTATTGCTTTGATGGCCAATGGGCAACCAATCCTCACATCTAAAAATGTTGCTCATATACACAATTTACTTAACTCAATTTTGACTCAAACAATGTAATAAACAATCTTTGGTTAAACATATGTTGCTATGAAGGATCTACTAGAGTCTTGTCAAAGGGTTTGCAGGTTATAGAAGACACTTTTATCACTTCAGGCATAATGAAGGCATTAACTTCAGAGATTTCTTCTATAAAGCCCATCTTAATTCACTGCTTTAATGTCCTGACCTGCGTGCTTAGTATGTGAAAGTAGCTGTGTGTCTGGCCACTGCTTGTGTGTCCATGTGTCACCTCACTGATGGTGGCCTGCAGTTCTTCCAGCCTGTCAGAGGCTCTATCATGCGCCCTCTTGCTGTTCTCCATGTCGTATTGCCGCTGGGTGGTCTGCAGCTGAACAGATACTGTCAGAGCTACTTCCACCAGCCCAGTCATCAACTTCATGGCTTAGAGAGAAAACATGCAGGTTGACAAGATTACACAGTAGTGACAGATATATGATGTTCAGTATTTAGCAGTCTAATCACATTATTGATAAGCTGTTGCATTTTTTGTGGTTTGGTCGAAAGGAGGGAAGAAATCCCACGGATCAGCAGAGGCTGCAAAAGAAACCAATGGCAAACAAAAGCAAGCTCTACAGGAGCAGCACATTCTTAGACAATGGAGCTTCTCTAGCAACCAAAACAGATGTCAGCTGAATGGAGCAGTTTGTTCTGCCTCAAAGACAAGCAGGAGAAAAACCTCCAGTACCTTGAGCATCGAGTGCAGGTTTATACCCCAGTCAAAATCTAAAGCAACTGAAAAAATGTTTCTTTAAAAAACAGTTTTGAGTTTTGTGTATCTTTTTTGTATGTATTGTTCTAATGTGCTTACCAAGCAGAGTACTGGTGTGTCTGAAAGCTCTGACTTGAGAATCAGACAGACCAGTGAGAAAGGCCAGCAGGGAGGGGAAGAGGTGTTCATCATAAATGATGCTATTCTGACAGGAGCGCACAAGAACTCCAGCAAACTCGCAGAGGCCGGCTTTAAAACGTTTCAGCTGAGGGCCTGGAGTGCACAGTGGGTAGTTTACTGAATCCTGGAGGACGACAGGAAGCAAAAGAAATGGAGATTACATCGTGCACTGTGCTTAGTCTAGTTATTTGAGGCAGAAGCCTGTGGTTGCTAATGACAATTACATCAGTGGCAAACAAAGTAATTAACTTATTAATGTGTCCATTTATCAGCATTAGATCCTAATTAACGTGTTCCATCACGTTGTGCCCCATCCTTTGGATCATAATCTCCAGGGATATGGAGGTTGTTTGACTTTCTCAGCAAATTTCAGCAGGGTTATTGTATGGGAGGGGGGATGAAAGAGAGTGAACTAGATTCCAACTTTGTATTAATCCTAATTTTTAGGATTTATTTAAACAAATCTAAACTAATATGAACTATTTCTCCCCCCTTTTCTCACCTCATTAAACTCTTTGGTTAATCTGCTGATGACCTCAGCATTCTGCATGCCATCAAACATCTCTCTGCTAACAACACCTGAACAAAAAGATTAAAATTTTAACAAGAAGTACCACCTGAAAGTGAAATAAACACCTCAACAAAGATATGTTTGATATTTAAATTGTTTTACCAAAAAAATTAAAGCATATTCTATGATTTCTTCTAGTTTCAATTCCACTCTTCACAAATATTGATATGGTGAGTTGTCTATAGACAGACAATTGACACAGCACCTTGACATGGCATCGTAACCATGCTGGGGAATCAATAGTCAACTGCTGATCATCGCCTGAGCTGAAATTTTAAGGATAATCTTTTGAACCTTCACCCTTCATCTCTGGGCTTCTGCTTAACCTCTGACCTTTGCATCCACAGGCCTGAACAATGAAGTTGATGAGCACCAGCAGCCCCGCCTCTCGGCTTCGCTTGTAGCTGTCCAGCCACTCGTCGACCACTGTCTAAAGATTGACAGGGAGATAACAGCCAATGAAAAAGCTACACTCAGATTAAAAGGGCAGTTGGATATAATAACAAAACATTGTTTGAATAACATTATGGATTCAAACTTAGTCCTTGTTCTATTATTTACTGCCTTTTAACCAATTCTACCAATGTATGTTTGCTTGTAACATGTAAGTCTGTATATCTTACCTTTCTCCAATGTTTATATTTTCTGCCTATTTAAAATTTCACTTTTATTCATCATCTCTACCAAAGTCTTTGGTGTAATACATAAGAAATGTAGTAGAAGAAGCACACAGTAAAATTTAGCCTAGAACTGAGAAATTTTTGTGTAGCATAGTAAAATTTCATGAATTGCTATATGCCAAATTTGCTGAATGTGCTGAATAAAAGTGGACCTTCACCCAGAGTCACCATCAGCATTGTGTGGGTGCTCTATACTGTAGTGCCAGATTCTTTTTATTACTGCTAGTCACACTTTTTTGTCTTTCTATTGTCATGTGTTCAATCTGTTCTAGTCCTTAACCAGGAGAGACAGGGCACAGCACAACAATGGTTGGGATGGACGCATGCTGTCAATCATTGACTACACAACCCACAGAAAACAGTTTTTCCTCTTTGCGTATCAAAAGCAATTCTGTAGGGTCACATCAGTCAGTCACTGACAGCAGATGATAATCTCTCATTGTTGGCTCTTAAAGCCTTGTTTCTCTTCTCATTACACATGCCACCTTCAGCCCCTCCCTCTCCTCATGTGTTTATCTCTACTCCCCCCTTCCTCACGTGCTCTTCAATTTAGAGTTTGCTCACCACCATGGCACTCTTTCCAGAGCGAACTGCTTCATAGATATCCTCTGCACTGATACCCTGGTTCACCTCTGTCACAGGTCTAGGAGAGGCCTTCCTGTGTGTCCCCCGGGAGCGCTGTTGTGGGGAGGGGTCTGGAGGAGTGGGGCTTTTACTAGGGCTGGCTGTCACATTCAATGCAGCTTTGCGCCTGGGTCTCTTGGGTGGCTTGAGATGAAAGAGAGATGGGAGGGCAGCTAAGCGGGGGATTTAAAGTGAATTGATGTAGTCAACTGAATTAGTGGTAGCCATGGTGAGATAAGGTGCTGGCTTGAATCTAACATCTATCACAGCGTTGTAGTTATAATGTGTCATTTAGCTCTTGTGTAAATAAATGAGAAAGGGTTGACTTTGATACAATTTGATTCAGTAACTTAAAAATACCAAATTCAGACAAGGCCATATCCTCCAACTATTTCATTATGAATAATTTATATGAATATCTAAATGTGTTATCTTGAGAGAGAATAAGACTATTTACCAGAGGTGGATGCACTGCTTTTTTTCTCCGCTTTGTGGCCTTCATTGTTGCTTCATAGTCACTGCCAGAATCTGAGAGGTCATCTAACTCCTCCTCACTAAGAGACAAAAAGGAAAACTAAATCAAGACAAGTTTCAGCATCAATAAATAATTATAACTTAAGTTAAAAAAACAAGAAAGCAAGGTAAGTATTGTGACAATTTTGA
Source organism: Acanthurus lineatus (assembly GCA_029814665.1). Taxonomy (NCBI): domain Eukaryota; kingdom Metazoa; phylum Chordata; class Actinopteri; order Acanthuriformes; family Acanthuridae; genus Acanthurus; species Acanthurus lineatus. Next base: position 19,391,051 of record JAPZDV010000026.1, read on the forward strand.
CAACCTGAGAACACAAGTCACTATTTTTAACTCTTAATGTTTTTGTAGCATTCTGTTGTTGTCCAAAAGTGTCATAAAAAAAATTAAGGAGCTCTCACTGTCTCTTAAATTATAAGAGAATTATTTTATTTATTCCAGCAGTTTTTAGTGATTAGTTTTAGCTGCTAACTATGCACATGGGCAGCTAATGTAGTACAACCCAAAATGTGAAGCAATCTCAATGAGCCACTTGGGGCTAATACAGTTCTGTTATTAATTTAGATGAGATACGGGGGTATAAGCTTGGAGTTTTGGCCTTGAAAGAAGGCACTGTTTAATCTCCAATAGACTATTTAAACAGATTGTTTCTCTACTGGTGTGCAAAATTCTAAATTAGCAAAATATGTAAACTTAATAAAAGCCTGCTGAGCTCCAAACCCAGACATATGTTTAATTTTAGTTCTGTTTTCACAGCTATAGTAAGCTATCATTGTAAGACACACTCAGATGAGAAATTAAAATAGTAGCTAGACTTAGCTACATGTACCTGTCCAAAATCGAGTCTTCATTTGTCATTTTCGGTGAAAGTGTCTGCAGGAATGGTAAGATGGTTTTGAACTGCAGTTTCTCGGGTCTTTACTCACAGTTTTTTTCCGTGGAGAGGGGACATTTGCAGGAGAGGAGACAAAAGTAGCTTTAAATCCAAACCAAGCTAGATAGCTAGCCCTACTTAGCTATTTGCAAAACGCCATTTACAGTATTTCAAACACCATTTATCAGACTTACAGTCACAAGCCTTGGTAACTAACTTCTTAAATTTGTCGACCAACAGAAACCTTCCAGTCATATCATAAGATAAAATCCGACATTAAGTGGCTGATTGATCTATTGGCTTGCTAATGATAGGACCCATTAGCTAGCTAACGTTTTTGTAGCATGAAAACTTCAGCTTTTGGGATAAAAACCAGCAAACAAACTTCGCAAAATATGTCAATTTTTTTTTTTTTAGCTAACTAGCTAATAAGTGTTTTTATCATCCGACAAAATAATTAAATGCTATTTAGCAAGAGGCCTACCTTTGTTCTTCAGAGGGTTAACTTACAGTATTTTTTTTCTTATCTCAAGTGAAGATCGAAGGGCGCGAAAAATTGTGTAAATACATTCTGGATGCCCATTGGTCAGCGACTCATTAACGCAGAAGATGATTGGTCCTTCTAGAAGGTCACTTTACGACATGTTGTCATTTTCGTCACCTGTATGCCACCTGGCTGTAAAGTGATTTTTGTCACAAAAATGCAACGACTGGATGAGTTGAATTTATGAATTTTTATTTTATTTTATTTTATTTTATTTTATTTCATTTTTGTTGAACATATATGTAAGACAACTGTAAAATGTTAGCAGGTAATTTGCTTTACCCTCTTCATTAATATGTATATATCAGAATATTCTATGTAACTTCCTATATTTGCTGTCATATTGTTATTGTCTCCATTTAGAGTCTTCCAGTCTGTCTGCTCTGTGTCTGCCTGTCTGTCCGTCTGTCTGTCTGTCCAGTTTTTAGGACCCTGAGGTGGTTGGCTCAGCTGCTCCCCGCCTCGCCACCGCAGGCTCCTCACCCGTCTCTCCCGGTCTCTCCCTTGTTGGTCCTCCTCTGCACGGTCCATTGTTCTGTGTTTGATAGGCTATGGCCAGAGTAAAACTAGCTAGTGTGAAGCAACCAAATGCAGGTCGGAACTTTCAAAATAAAATACTTCTAATATTTTCTTGATTATGTTAGTAAAAATGAGGCACAGACGAAAAACATCAAGCTCTCAACCGGCCATTTGTCCCTTATATAATCAAATACATGATAACGTCTATTTTCCTGTACAATAAGGGCCTTTCTGTCCATCTTCCTGTGTCACATCTGCTCTCTGTCATGAATTTCACAGAGGTCTGTTCTGACACTGTTCACTTTTATATCACAGGCTGGTAAAGCAGATTGCGAGTTACAGTGAACCTTATTTCACTAAACTACAGTATTAAGTGGCGCCATCCCTGAAATATTAAAATGCAAATGTATCAAAATATGGTTATGGACCATATGTTATTGTGTTATCTTTTCATAGATGATCACTTAATATAGAAAATCTAGAGGTGGAAATTTTAAGAGGCTTAAAGCAATAGCCTTTGCAATTAGCTTCTATTAAAGAAAATTTTGGGATGACAAATACTATTATTTTACGTTATTTAATTTTTTATTTATTTGTTGAATCAGTCTCAATTTAATATTTAACAAATTTTAATTAATGCTTATTTCGCTTTTAAAACCTGTTTATAGCCTACGTGTCTTGTATTCTTTTACGTCTTGGATTTTTAAGATTAATGCTAAAAGAGCTCCGAGTGTGCTGTAAACTTTTATTTTGAAAACAACACTTTTTCCGGTTTTCTCCTGCTAACTCGTGTAAACCTGACTCGGTTTGGCTGAGATGAGGCTGAGGGACGGGAGTGCCCCATTCACACTCCCCTTTACATCTGCAGGAGCGGATCTCCCTGAAGGACAAATTAACTGGATGCGGTGGATGGAAACATATGTGTGATGTGAAAAAAAACCAGCTCGGACGCATCTGTTCATCGCATTTATCGGGGAAATGACTGTTTTAGACGACTGACGAGCCGGGATACTGTTACTTTTTACTTTTGTGTGCATCCTAACCAGCAATTCATTCATTTATAGAAGGGTGCTGCACCTTAGTCTGGTTTATATAAACCCATCCTCTCCCCTGCTGTCGTTTTCTGTGTCCTGCGGTGAGGATGGATACCCGGCTGTCTCCCCCTAGGTACCCGCTGCTAGTGCTGCTCTGCGCGGTCTGTGCGCTGTCGGGGACCCGGAGCCCCGTGGCTTCTGCTGGGAGGAGCTGCGCCGACACCCGGCAGGTGTATGCGGAGAAAGGGTACAGCACAGGCACCGCACCGCTGACTCAGATCTCCGGTAAGACTTTGTGTATAGCCTGCATTCGGGGAAAATTACATAAACAATTTTGGGGACTCATGAACAGCTGTCATCCGCAAATAAACGTGCCAAATTTAAGCATATAATACATTTTAAGATGCATGTAGCAGGTGATATGTAGGTGCGTCTGCGTGCTCTAGTTTGTCTCAACGGGGGATTAAAACACCATTCTGGGCATATTAAGGTCACTATAACTTGCTGCTCAGCATCACAGACACACCACGAGTCTTTATGGGAAAACAGCCCTCTACAGAGGAGAAATACATTGAAATAAAAAACACATTACCGATAGGAAAGTGAATCTGAAGCTGCAAGGTGGCTCAAAACTCACTAAATAAACACCAGGGACACAATGTTAGACTAACATTTTGAGTTTTCCCTTAAGAGAAATAACGCAGGGTGGTTATAAAAAAATTACGCCCGCCCCCTCCTCCCCTCTGTGCTGTTTAAACAGGATGATTAAGGGGATGAGCAAATTGCCAACACCGGTGCAACAAAGAACCTCGCCCCTAATTAGTCTTTGCCTACTGGCCCACTGTTAAATCCCTGCATATACCCATAGGCTCTGTTCACTGGCGATAATCTTATCTGCAGAATGAAAAGATATCATGTGGATTACAAACAGTTTTGGATAATGTGAAGTTTTTTGTGAGGGAGTGGGATGGAGGAGGAGAGGAGGAGAGGAAGAGAGGTGATTTTAGGTGAAAATTCGTTTTAAAGTGAAGGAGCAAATGATGAAGCACTTTGAGTGTCTGAAAATGTAGCCTACTTCATGGAGGTTGAGCTTTGCATGTAAATCAGTGAGAGAATGAATGTGTGTGTTTGTGTGTTGGTGTGTGTGTGTGTGTGTGTGTGTGTGAGTGAGTGTTATCCCCAGACAAACAGACATGGAGCTTTTACTGAAAAAAGTAAACATTCATAGGTGAAATATCTGTTTGAGAAAATGCAGATTTAGCAAATCTCTAGTGTGTGAGGATGCATTTTGTGGCAATTCAGCTCTCTGTGTGAGTCACTGAGACAACTGCAATATTGATTGATTTCTCTGCGAGAGTGTGTGTTCGTGTGTGTGTGTTTGTGTGTGTGTTGGGCTATCACTGCCTGAGTCTTGGCTCACCGTCCCGTGGGCCAGGGGAGCAGATGGCCGGGAGAGTGAAGGATGAAGAGAGGCAGTTTAGAAATGGAAATAGAGGGATGAGAGAGGGCTAATAGTGAGAGACACAGAGAGAACAAAAGAGGCAGAGAGGAACATCAGCGAGGGTGGAGTTGGGAATGACACTTTCTTCTGTAATATCAGCAGAAATATTCATGTTAGATGTGAAATTATAGAAAACAAAGAACTCAAACCTTTTCCACAGTCAGAGTGCTGCATTTTTTTCTCTCTCTCTCCCTCCTGGTTGTCGTTTGCATATCATTACCTCAGAGATATCAAAGAGCCAACCTGAGCTGACAAAGAAAGACAGATTGAAGCTGAATAATTAATGCATGGAAATTACAAATTTTTTTTCATCGCACCATGTGATAAGATTTCCCCGCAGTGATTGAACAGGTTGATGAGTGAAGGAATTGACTTTCTCATTAAACACATCTGCTTTGCCTTTGACCTGATAACAGATCTACAGAAAGTATTGGAAACAGCCCTTGGTTTTTGTGAAGGTTGTATAACAACTTTATTTGTAAAGCACCATTTTAGCAAGAAACACATCTTTGAAAAACTATTAGCTTGTGGTTTTACATTATGCATTGACTAAACTAATGATCTCCTGTCTCCACATAAGTTTCTAAACATGTGATTAATCCCAACTTTTATCTCTCACCTGGCCTGATTTTCTTTCTGGTCTTCCAGGTGAGCACCTGCGGCTCTGTCCTCAGGACTACACCTGCTGCTCCAGTCAGATGGAGGAGACGCTGGCCCTCCAGAGCGAGAAAGACTTCCTCAAAGCTGTGGAAGAGAACAGCCAGTTTCTTTTGACAACTTTCACCCAGAGACATCGCAGGTTTGATGGTAAGACTCGAAAGCTTCTGTAGTTGTTAATCATCTTGAATGGGGAATATTATCTTATTTGATACCAGATAATCAAATTATTCTTTTTGAAGCTGCAGTAGACACAGTTGAAAGAAAAAACTGCACTTGGCTTCTGCTCGTCTCATGCTCTCCATCTATCGAGTGAGCTGCGATGATTGACAGCTGATTAAAAACTCATTCAGGATCTCTGCCTGCACAGTTCCTCTCAGATGGTCAGATATCTGAGCCACAAAATTGACTTTGGAAGCTGAAAGCTCAGGGATGCATACATATTGCAGAGATCCTGGCATGGTTCTTATTTATGTTTAATCAACACTGAAGTGCTGATGAAATTGAAGAGGTACTCCAACAGCTTCAGGATTGCACTTTCTAAAATTTGGAAGGTTTCAAAGAGACAGGTTTATTAAAATAGAGCTAATGTCCTGATTTTTCAGCCCTTTGTGTTGATTGAACTACAGAAAAGCTCCCATAATGCAGCTCAACATCTTTAACTGGACACTTCAAGCCTGGTTATTACCCAAATTTTTTTAAACACCACCAGTTTGTACTGCAGACTTTTGGTAATAAATTTGTAATGACAAACCTTACTGACGTGATCCTGATGACATCAACATGACATCATCAGCGTCTTAAAATATTAAGCGGCCCATCCAGAGTCACAAAAAACTAACAGTTTAAACTAACTAACAGTTTTCACAGACTGATTTAAACTGATCACAGGCTATTAACTGACCTACATGTGTAAAATTGGTGGATCGTCTCTTTAAACGAATGGTCAATGTGGGAAACCTACGGAGACAGTGACTGCATTTCAGAGAATTCAGCCCACGCTCTCTCAAATTCTGTATGTATGGCTGCAGGTTTGTAGCAACCACAGCACAGGACTGAATTTACACTTTCTCCTCCTACCTGCTGTCGACTGCTATCACCTTTTTTTCCCTCCCTCCTCATCCTTTTATATAATGTATGTGATGAATCATTTAAACACGTCGAAGGTGTGGGAGACTGCATATGAGTCCTGAAGTCGTAAATAGAGTACATGTTGTTAGACTCATTTAACAGCGTGCAGGATCTGATGTAACTGTCCCTGTGAGCTGTTAATCTTGGCGGGGAGGGGGTGACTGAGCGCCCACGCATGTAGAAACCTGGCTCAGATATTTGAGGAATAATAGGTTGGTGACAGATTAATATCTAATCCCTGCTTTTGCTGTCTTTTTGCAGAGTTCTTCAGAGAGCTGATCGACTTGTCAGAGAAGTCTATGAACCAGATGTTCACCAAAACTTACGGTCGACTCTTCACCCAGAATGCACACGTCTTCCAGGAGCTGTTCGTGGAGCTGCGCAGATATTATTCTGGTTGGTTTAATCACTTCATCCGCCTCCTCTTAATCAGTATTCATATGGTCTAATGCAACTTTTTTATTTTGAAACCCAAAACTGAGAGATGTTGTCCCACTGGAGCCAAATCTTCCAAAAGAGCATCATGAATTGCGATGATAAAGAATTAAATGTAAATTCTCACCACTTACTATAAATAGATATAATAGAAAAATAGTTAATGGATGATCTAGCGAATCAAATAATGTACAGCTTGTCCAATAAAAAGACAAAAGTTAACATTTAATTCTTTATAAGCTGCGCTTAGCAGCTTAAAAAGGCTTAGGCAGATCAGTTTTTACTGTAATCTGTTTAACGCTGGTAAAGATGGCAAAGCAGTCTGGTGATGATTCTTTGCTTCACTGGCAGCTTATCATAGTTTTATAAGTTCACATCCCTGTTGTGGTGAATCCTCATCCACGCTGCAGCATCATTGCCTTTTGTGGAGAATTTGAAATGCAAAGGAGAAGAAAAAGGAGATAGGAAAAAGAGAGCAAGAACTGGAATCCCACGGATGACTGTTTCTATTTCTGTTCCGCTTTGCACCGTTTTGGCATCACGGATGCTCTCTGGCAAGTCTGTCTGCAGGCTGTTGCTGCTTAGTCAACCTGCCTTTGCCAAACAGCATGTATGGCTAATTTGAGGCTGTATAGTAGACTACAGACTGGAGAGTCTCATATTCAGAATCTATCTGCCAGTCTGACTAACGTACAAAGACAACATCAAAAGAGCAAAATATTGTTTGGTGTTTGCTTTTGGCTTTAATGTCGTTGGTTTAATAAAATATGTCAATATATTTTTTCTTATTTTTGAGTGTAATATCCTGTGGCAGCTTGCACCCAGGAGAGTGATAATACTGTACACAAGATACAATTACATTCTATTGATTAAAGAGAAGATTCACTCAAAAATGAAAATTTATCTATAATTGCTTAAATGTTTATCTAATTGTTTTGACCTGGCAGAGTGACTTTTATTGTGTTTAGCCAAAACAGTCCTACTCATTTTTATTCTGTTTTAAGACAAAGTTATTTTCTTTTCACAGCATCAACAGTCCAAGTAGCTTGTGCAGTGTGTAGCCAACAGTACCTCTATGTGTCAAAAGTAAAGTTAATTTATGTCATTGTTATCTGTATTTTCTCTCTGGACAAAAAATACTCTTAAAAAATGGAATTAAGGAGAGGAAAACTCACCTTGTGTTTGGTTTGTTTACAACCATCACTTGATGTGGCAGTGACCAGACAAAATCTGGCTTCAGTTGGTGAACTTTTTCTTGAACTGGGCCAAACAACATATATCGACCCTGCTGAAATACCCGCAAACACAAAGTGTCTTCTGTCAAAAATCCCTCCAGCGACATGATTTTTTTTTGTCGGATTACAGATATGTTGTGTCCTGATGTTTGCTGACAGTTGCTCTCGTGTCCACAGGGGGCAGTGTCAGTCTGTCGGAGGTTCTCTCAGACTTCTGGTCTCGACTGGTGGAGCGAGTCTTCTCTCTGGTGAACCCTCAGTATCAGTTCAGTGAAGACTACCTGGAGTGTGTCAGCAAACACGCCGAACAGCTGCAGCCGTTTGGGGATGTACCCCGTAAACTGCGTGTACAGGTTTGTGCCTTGTGATTAAATGTGTTAAGATGAATGAAACAAATGACTTAAATAAAGCATAACTGTTGTTAATGTATGCAGACCAATTATGATTAATTAACTCAACATATGTTTTTCTGTTTCCTTTTAAATTCAGGTGTCAAGGGCTTTTATTGCGGCAAGAGCATTATCTCAGGGCTTGGCTACTGGTCGGGATATTGTAAACAAAGCAACAAAGGTGAGCTTTTCCTTATATTGTTTTAACTGCTTCATGTTAGATTTGTACTTAAAATATTATACACTTGGTTAATAAAAAACTGAACAACTCAAAAAGTGTGACAACAAGAACATTTCAGGTCTCACCACTGCTGTCTTGTGGCACTTGGGTGTTACTACAAAATACAGTTTAGCTGAGACTTTAATAGACTGAAAAACTGTGACTTAAGCAGAACAATAAACTTAAGATATGTAATCTATGTGTTGAAAATGTTATGATAATACTGTTGGATTTATCAAATTATAGTAATGGAATTGAACATGTGCATTTATCCACTATCGTTGTTTTTCTTTCTTTGTGGCCTTTTTCTGTTTCTGTCAATCACACACGACCATTATTTAAGATCTCAGCTTTTATTTTACGACTGACTAATCTTTTTTTTTTTTTTGAAGGGAATACTGAATTTCTTGCTTGTTGTTTCTGACAAACAGCTGACATACTATCACATGTCTGAGAAGCTGGAAACTAAATATTTTTTTATTTTTGCTTAAAAAAAAATCTAAAACATTTTTTCACTTTTAGATTCATTTTCTTTCAAAAATCGGTTGCTAAAACAGCAAGGGTCTCATTTTCAGCACATTGAAGGCTGACGCTCTCCAACAGTGGATGACTCACAAACATCTGAAGTTCCCTACATGGATTTTAAAGTAAATAATGTCAGTGTCGTATTTGTTGTTCTTGCCGTAACTCCCCGACCTGCTGCTGTGTTTTTCAGCTGACTGCAGATTCAGAGTGTGTGCGTGGGCTGATGCGTCAGTGGTACTGCCCCCTGTGTCGAGGCGTGCCCTCCCTGCGGCCCTGCCACTCCCTGTGCCTTAACGTGATGAAGGGCTGCTTAGCCAATCAGGCCGACCTGGAAACCGAATGGAACAATTTCATTGGTGGGTGAGGGCAGGATGAACAATACATCCTTATGTGTTCCTGTTGTTGTGTACGTGGGTTTAGGGTCAGGAGCTTGACACATCTGATTATGTCTTGAAGGTCTATTTTACTCGTATTTAAAGAGCAACAATATATTATGTTTCAATTATATATTTTCAAGAAATAATGGCACTGAATTAAAACCATTTCAAGTATTATCATTATTAGACTGCAGGTTCCTAAAAGTAGACTCCTTTTATCACCCTTCGTCACTCATTTACCTTCACTTCCCTTTCCCCCTAATGAATTCCTCCTCATTAATCATTCATGCTTCTCTGCTCCTTCACAATTGATCTGTCTTCCTATGTTTCCTTTCCCCTTTCATCAAACCCATACGTTCTTTCTTTTTTCCCCTTCTTTTCATGTGCAGTGCTTCCTCTTACCTTTCATCACTCAGTCCACATGCTCTGCACCAAAACCTGTTTTACCCTCATAAACCTTTTTGTCCAACCACCATTTTCCTTATTTTTAAGTTCTCTTTGTGTGACATTTGGTTGCTTCCTAATCTTAACTGATCCCCTTAAACACAGATGTTAATTGAATCTTTTTAGCTAGTTAAAAGGTGAAAGAGTCCAGATGCAGGGAACCTTTGTCTTGTTGTTCATCGCGGTCGTCTGTAGGACTCCACTTTGCATGTGGTACCAGACAATGTGAACTTAGTGAATGCAGTCGTAGCAAACTTTATCACACTGGCATCTCTTTTTCTGTTTCTCCTTCTGTCCTCTATCAGATGCTCTGTACCAGGTTTCAGAGAAGTTGGAGGGACCGTTCAACATGGAGCTCGCATCTGACTCCATTTCTGTGAAGGTGTCTGAGGCCATCATGCACATGCAGGAAAACAGCGTCAGCATCTCTACCAAGGCAAGGAAAAGGGCACAAACAGCCGATGGGGGAATGAAATGGACATTGATGTATTGTTTTTTTTTTTTTTTTTTATTGCTTTCACAGGATAAAAGTCAAGCTGTTGTTTTATAATCTTGATTATTGTTTAAATTAAATTTTTAATCTTCTTAAAGAGACAGCACGCAGTGAAAAATGACAGGAATTATGCACAGAGAGCACGACAGCCTGACAGTATGATTAAAACATGGCAGGCGTCCCAGGAGCTAATCCACCAGAGAGACACCCACATCTCATCAGAGAGAGAAAAGCTCCTGATTTATTGAAGCAGCGCTTTGAGGAACAGGAAGCTTTTTTTTTCTTTACAACTCAGCTTTATGCGTTTGCTGACTTTCACTAACAGAGTGATTAAGGTGGCTGAAAAGAATCATTTCAACAATTTAAAATCGTAAGTTTTCAGTTAATTTGAACATTTTTCAGGTAAAAACTCTGTGTTTCTTTGCTGAGTTATGATTCAGAAAACAAGCTGGGTCTCTTTAACTTTTATTTGCCGTATTAACACAAAGTTTAGCTTAGAAAACAGCTTCACGTGTCTGGGTTGTTTTTGACTGTTTGAATGTATCACTGAGAGCATCATCATCATGAAAGCATTTCTTATTTCGACTTATTTGTGGACTGTTTCTTCTGAGAAATCTTTATTCATTTTTTGAGGAGTTATTTCTAGACC
>JAPZDV010000026.1:19401874-19416352 GCA_029814665.1 Acanthurus lineatus
GCTTTGAGGAACAGGAAGCTTTTTTTTCTTTACAACTCAGCTTTATGCGTTTGCTGACTTTTACTAACAGAGTGATTAAGGTGGTTGAAAAGAATCATTTCAACAATTTAAAATCGTAAGTTTTCAGTTAATTTGAACATTTTTCAGGTAAAAACTGAGTTTCTTTGCTGAGTTATGATTCAGAAAACAAGCTGAGTCTCTTTAACTTTAATTTGCCATATTAACACAAAGTTTAGCTTAGAAAACAGCTTCATGTGTCTGGGTTGTTTTTGACTGTTTGAATGTATCACTGAGGGCATCATCATCATGAAAGCTTTTCTTATTTCGACTTATTTGTGGACTGTTTCTTCAGAGAAATCTTTATTCATTTTTTGAGGAGTTATTTCTAGACCTTTTTAAATAACTTTTGACAGTAGACAGATGTAAGGAAATAAGGAGAGATACCGACAGACAGAGGAGAGTTGATGAAGCCTTAAATGGGACAAAAGGTCCACAGCTGGACTCAAATCAGAGAAGTCGTGCTTCAGGGGTTCTTCAAATCATTTGTAAACAGTGTAGAAGGTTACGTTTCAAGTTAAAGGCAAATGGGTGCCATAAAAAGTCAATCTACAACACTTCATAGCAAACTATGTCCTGGGGAGAAAAATGTTCACAAAACAGTGGAAAACATGAACAGTATTGGAAATTAAAATGATAAAAAAGCTTGTTACTTGGCTGTTTACTCCGGTGCTGCTGTTGTTGTTGTTGTTTACCTCAGGTGTTCCAGGGTTGTGGAAGCCCCAGGCCCGCTCCAGGACGGTCCAAACGCTCACCCAAAGAGTCAGGAGGCAACAGGAGGCCTTTTCGCACCTACAGCCCTGAGGAGAAACCCACCACTGCTGCTGGCACAAATCTGGACCGACTGGTGAGAGAGACTCATGACCTTTGAGCTACTCATCCTATGATATTTCAACATAATGCATTTAAACAGTTTAAATATGATTTGATGGATGTAATTTTAGGGAGGCAGCACAAAAAGCTCCAAATGCCACAGAGATATATTATCATTTTTTAAGATTGTGACATTCCTGTTATTAAACAGCAGTTGTTAAATATCCATGAGGCACAGTGCAACGTTGGCATAAGACACTAGATAACTACTCTTTAACTCTGTCTGTCTGCCATTTGGTTTTGGGCAGGTTTGGCAGCACAATGAGTTTTTTAGAACTTTTCACAGAAAAACAACACCAATGAAAGCTGTTAGACTGAACCAGACATTTAAGAAGTGTGCCAGAAAACCAAAACAATGAGCAGAAAGATGATAAAACTTTATAAAGCTGAGGGAAACTGCAGTTGGGTGATTACTTTTGGTGGATTTATCAACTCGAGCAACTCTTTCAACATTATGTATGGTAATTACACTCACTGTTTATATAAAATTATTAATTAATGCAGCTCTAAGTGCTCAAAAATACGATATATTGTGTTAAAATTGTAATCAAGAATGTGAAAAATGTTTGCATTGTTTATGCGTCATGATTCAGACTCAGCAACTGAACAATAACAGAATTTAAACTTATTACAAGAAAGTAATAATACAGAGTGCAGCAGTCAGAGCCAAGACAGTACTCCTGTGACCACACAATGATATTGCAAGACTGAAGTGCTGGAAAATAAATGAAACCCAGAGCAGACGATAGAGAAAAAAGATAGTAGGTATTCACATCTATTTATAAAACATGAAAGACATGCGGTCTGAGGACTGACCCAGAAACCGTGTCGTGTCACTTCCCGACTTCGCCCGACGTCAGCACTGCTGCTTCAATATGCTTCCTCCGTCCAGCCAGCCATACCAAACAAGGATACTTTAAAACCAGGTCTGAGTCATAACCAATTTCTTTCCGCCTCCGTGCAGGTTACCGAGCTGAAGGAGCGACTGAGGCCCATGCGTGGCTTCTGGGTGTCCCTCCCACACACCATCTGCAACGATGAGAAGATGGCTGCCGACGTCACAAATGAGGACCGCTGCTGGAATGGGCAGACCCGGGGGAGGTGAGTGAGATCTGACTGGAGGGAGGGGCTGTGTAAAGGTGGAGGAGGAGGAGCAGTGAGGGAGTGGTGGTGCAGAGGTGGAAGGGTTGCAGCAGACAGAGCTGAGTCCATTTTATTTTGCAACCACCGGTCACACGGATTCTCTCTGCGTGGGTCTGTTCGCTTTTACAGACACAAATGCAGCCTGACATCGTGTACCTGAGCTGATTCAGAGACGCTGTTCAGTCCTGTGTGTGTGAGTGTGTGAGACATGAGAGGAAAAACATGTCTGCATAATGGATGACTGTGTGTCTACGGTGTTCATGCCGCATTAGTCAACAGTTTTATGAAAAGAACACCCACCTGAGCAGCTTTAATCACAGTACAGACAGATAGAATTATTATGTAATAAAATGATGGTAAAAATGGATTAAGAACATTACAGTCTGTAGTTTTAAGAAAATACAGTGCAGTTCTATGGATAGTGTATTACCAGTGTCTTAAATTAATTAAAATATACAGGCAGCCCTCCAGCAACAAACTAAAAAATGCTGCAAATTCAAAACTAGATGAAGAGTCTTCAGCCATGCTAGTGGTTTAGAGAAGTTGTACTTTGGTGCAGCAGTGCTCTGAACTAAATACTAGTATCAGTATGCTAACATGCTCACCATGACAAAGATAACATGGTGATGCTTTCAGGCCAAATGTTTGTCATTGTTATTACCTCAGTTTAATATGTAAGCATTTTAACATTTTTTAATAAACACTATATAAGAGTACAGGTCTGGATGGAAATGTCATCCTTTTCACAAGTATTGGGGTCATAAAACGAAGTATCTTGACCTGATGATGGCGCCAGGCAAACATGTAACAAGGTTATCACTGTTGCTACAAAGTCTGTATGTTTCATCATCTGTGAGCAATGAATGTCCAAACATAGTTTTGTGCCACATGACCAACCAAAGTGGACCAAAGGTGACTGAGCAGCGCTACCATCAAGTGGAGCCAAACAAAAAATCTAAAAATAATATGTAGTTTCCACAAATCTGCATTCGATAACTATGAAAAAGCCTCCATGTGCTTCAGACTTAAATAAGTTGAAGATGCCTTTAAATGGCAGAGTGAGACATTTATTACAGTGAAATAGTTATTGAAAAAATGTACTTTGCACACCTGTGGTGATCTGATCCCTTTCAGTTTTGTTTTGAGTTGAATGTCCCTGCTGCCATTTAAAGTTACAGTGTGGGAATTTTGCCTTGTGCTGCCTCAAAAAGGTCTGTACTTGTGTTCATTCATGACTGTGTTCTTGTACATGAGCACCTCTGTTTGTGTGTGTGTGTTCTCACTCAGGTACCTCCCAGATGTGACAGGCGACGGGCTGGTCAGCCAGATTAACAACCCTGAGGTGGAGGTGGACATTGCCAGGCCAGATGTAAGGACCAGACAGCTGATCATGGAGCTGCGGGTGGTGACCAACAAACTGAGACATGCTCAGAGCGGACAGGACATGGACTTCATGGACAGTAAGTGTGTCTCTGACAGTCAGTTTGTGTTTCTGTAAAGGGATGTTAACATTTTTTCTTTTAATCACATTGATAGAACTTATTCATGAAGTTTTGTAGCAAATTTTTATTTTTGTTCATTAGTCAGAAATGTCCTTTTCCTTTGTTCCAGGTGAGGAGGGCAGTGGCTCAGGAGGTGGTGATCATGGTGAGAGGTACAATGATGATTGGCCGGGTTATGGGCCTCACTCGCCCCCTTACAAGCCCCCTCGTAACCCCGCCGCTAACCCCGCAAAGCCCCCTCGAGTCAGGGAAAGAAACGGGTCCAAGTGGAACAGGAACAACGGCCACGGACGGGTCCGATCTGCAGGCAGCCGGCTCACGGTCTCACTGGTTCCTTTGTTGTCTTTGCCTTTTATGGTCACTGTTGCCCCCATGTGGAGATAGCTGGTTATTACAGTCTGGAGGTGGAGCTTTTCTGTCTGTCTCAAGCACATTATGAAGAAAAAAAAGTCATTCCATTTGGTTGCACCAGCAGAAAAAAAAGACAAATCAGGCTAATTCAGCAATAATCAAATGCCTGTTTACAGCACAAAATGAAAACGTTAAAGTCAATATTTTTTCCTACAGCCCAAAAAACACTAAAGAGGCATCACCAGGCTTTGATGATTACAAACAATACCTAATAAGAACTGCCATTTTTTACTAACCTGTTAGTTTGAACTATTGAATGGTGTGCGGTGCTGAAGCTTGTCAGTCTGAGGGAGCGAGACACAAAAATACTACAGCATTAAATGAGTTAGCAGCATGTTTGGATGATGAAGCTCATGATGGTTTGAAGCTCTGTGAGATGAAGAGAGGTCCAGTCAGTTAATGACTGTGTGGTTTCAGTGAGCAGCTGATTGATATGAGTGAGTTTGTTAGCTGCCTTTCTCATGAAATCATGTTGGGTAATTTTAATATATCTTGGTTTCTGTCCGGTTGTGGTTCATTTTGTTTACTTCCCATCTTGTGGAGAAGGAAACTGTCTTTAATTTTGGTATTATGGCTCTGAGATCTGAAAAAAGTCAATAATGTGACTCTTGAAACCAAACATGGGGCTTGTTTTGAATGTAATTAGATGCTCTAAACAAGTTTGTGGTTACTTTTGATTACAAGGGGTTGATTAATGTAATATATTGATGTTTTTAATTTATTTGTAATATAATATTCCATTGTTCTTATTGTTATAATGATTTTTAAGGTAATGTTTGTATCTTTTGAAAGAAGTGTTTGTCTTTAACTTTCTCTGGTTGGAAAGAAAAGTCAAGTCGTACTTGTGGATACATTTCTAAACCAATCATTTTAAGATGTTGTTATAACTCAAATCACAGGAAAACACTTAATTATCATTCATCATTGGGTCATAGGACGAGATATTGTTTTTTTCTTATGTTCTTAGCATTGACCAGAGATTGTTAAGGGACAACGTGTGTGTGAATGTGTGTGTTTATATGATATTTTTTATAGTTTCTTCTATGTTCTCATTTCGAGGTTCAGAGTTCATGTTGAGAATGATGTTTGAATGTTTTGTAATATCTAGTTTTTTCTACTTATTTTTCCTAAAAGCAACAAAAGATGATGAGAACAGTCAGCAAGGTCATGACGTGACGCGAATCTGATCTGAATGTTTATGGAAAGAAAAAGTCTGTGAAGAACTGAGAGGCGATGGCTCTTATTTTTAAAAAATGCTGAATGTGTTTTGGATAGATAAAATCAAAGATTACTCAAGAGGGAAAAACATAACTTGTAAGGAGATTCATGGACAGAGAGGAGAGGGAGTGTGAACTAAGAGGATTTTTGGGAAAATGCTTATTTATTTGTTTTGTAAAGGATTAGATGAGAGGATTGGTAAAAATCTCATGTCTGTGAAGCTGCAGCTGGTTTAGCTTAGCATTAAGACAGAAACAGGGGAAGCCTTGCTCTACACGAAGGTAACAATTTTTTTTCAGAAGCATTTTAAAGCTGATTTATTGTTGTTTCAATCTCTTAAAAAACAGCCAATCATGTTTTAATTATTAGGATTATGGGTTGGACTGTTGGGAGCAGCTGCCAAATAACCTACAGAGACTCGAGTTAGTTACTATAAAATTAAATTATGAAATCTAGGTTTTAATCTTTGTTTTTTCTACAAATGAAACAAGATGTATGCAATGTGGTGGGTTTTGTTACCTTGGTGGGAGAAAGGCAAGCTATTTCCCCACTGTTTTGATGCTACGCTAAAGCAAAAGCTAAAGTTAAGCTAAGCTAAACAGCTTTTAACCCATTAACATCCACCTTTTTGGGCCTTTTTGGAATATCTGAACAGATTTATAACTGAAAACTATGAGGCCAAAATTGATGTTTTAGTGAATAATCTGACGAATCGAACGATGTACAGCATGTTCAAAAAGGCCAAAAGTTTAACATTAAAATCTTTATAAGCAGTGCTAAACTGCTTTGAAATAGCTTCAGCAGATCAGCAGTGATTCGGTGCATCTGAACAACTTCAACCCTTGGCGAGCAGATAAATAAGCAGATTTCTCAAATTGCAGAACTTTTCCTTAAAGATGATCAAAGTTGAGTGAGAGAAGTAAAAAGAGAACAAAGATACAGATGGAGACAATTAAAGGAATGTATAGATGCTGTGAAAGGACACTTTTCTGTCAAATGAGGAATTGTGAGATACACTTTGTTGTAATAGAAGTTCACTCCCAGACAAATGGGAATCTGCACCTGTACAACACAAAAAAAGCAAGAGAAGGGTTTCATTCCAAACTTTTTCCCAAAAAATATTGACCTACTACTTGTAATCACTCTGATTTAATCCTTTAAAGCGGCGCTCCTCTCAAAGGAGGAGCTAAAAGTTAAGTAAGTAGTAACTAAAGAGAAGCACAAACTCTGATGTTAATGGCAATAAATCTTTTTATTGGAGTTTTAAAATCCAATTTAATTTTGGAATAAAACCCTTCGAAGTCAGTAGGGGCCATGTTCAAGACTTCACCACAAACACAGTGTTATGTTGCACAACTACAATGAAAAACCAGTATTTCACAGTGTGAAGTCTGAAGCAGCAGTATTGTAATGATATGTGTTTTTAATGATCGGCAGTCAGATTAATGTGATGGCTGCAAAAACTGCATTGAATTTCAGGTAAAATTGTTCTTCAGTAAATCCTCTCATCCGTTCCCACCACTCACACATTCCTTTATGGTGAAAGTATAGCACAACTTTTTTCATGTTGTTGTAACAGTTTTTTTCGTATTAAACAAGTGATATTTTCTGCTTCATTAAAAAATTCAAGAAAATCTTATCTTTCTTTTTTCTTCTTTTATTTTGTTTTTTTACAAAAGCAGCAAAACATAATCATGTATTTTCTTGCATTTTAGCACTGGTAGTAGAAATTTGAGCCACAACTGAATCCTTAAAATCTTCTGTAAATGTTTTGTATCAGACCTCAGAGGCACAGTTAGTGTTTTTGTCTCCTTTTAACATTTAATGTGAACAACCTCCTTCTTTAGATCTTTGTCCTTCGGGAGCTTCTTGTTCTTTGCGGGAAAGTTCATGCATCCGCGCTGACAAGGACAGAAGAAATAAAAGAGTCAGTGCAACATTCACATGCTATGAGTAAATTAATTAAATGACAAAAAATCCACCGTCAATATGCAGTACTTACACTTAAAATCCTTACCTTTATCTGTTTATTACCTTTACCTGTTCATTTGCATACAAAACATTCAACAATTCACATTTGCATGTATTAAGTAATTTGGTGTTTCCAACTCACAACATTAGCCAAACTGTATTTAATTTCCAACAAAGTTTTTTTAAAAATCCAGAAGTTACCTCAGTTTGATAAAAAAAAATAATGAATATATGGCTCATGAGCTTATTGAATATTTTGATTTTACTGTAAAATTTATGGTAAATCCCTTTAAGCAGAAAATAAGTATTTAGCTACTGGATAAAAATCAATAAAATCAATCAATAAAAATCAAAAATTAAAAACTTTATAGTACTTAGAAATGTGAAATAGTACTATATTGGCAATAATTTCATAAATTCAGAACAAGAAATATAAGCTAGATTGATTTTATTTCTTACCTTCCACAACAAGAAGACAAAAACTGCCAACAACAGGAGCAACGCAATGACTGTCAGCAAAATGATCCACCAGGCAACTTTGACGAAATTTTTCACTTCTCTCTCGAGGAAAACTGTGAGTTTTACCTGCAGAAAAAGATGTCACAAGAGAGGGATGATCAAGATTCATTAACAGGTGAGTTCTGCACAAATTCAGAGGCTCTAATATATGTTTTTACTGAAACATAGACTCTATTGTGTAGAAAGCTGGAACTTAACACAACCTGTCTGTCATTCAAGTTTCATTAGTGCGACGCTGGTTTTTGTAGCTACATGCTAAAATTAACTGATCATAAAAGTTCCACATGCAAGTAGACACTACATTTGTTTGCCTAGTGTAGAAATGAGTTGTTAGGCCAAGTAATTTCACAAAATCCTCTTTTTTGAACAATCATGGTTTTACCTTTGTCCCGGGTGTTTCTGTTTTAAGACCAATATTCTCTGGAGCGTTTGTTAAACTGAGTGTAGCATCCACAATGATGTCAAGGTAATTGAAAGAGCTGTAATCCTGGAAGAGGAAAAATAAATGAGTGAGTGGTGACGCACTTCATTATTTTGATGCAGTGAGGCAGTCTGTCACTCAGAGTCACAAAGCTAAAAGTCAGTTTTAATTTTTTTTGAAACATGATGTCAAAGTAAAAAAAAAAAGAAGAAGCATATTTTATAAGTTTTGTCTGATTGGGGTGATTCATCTCAAACTGATGAGAAGAAAACATTTTTACAGAAGTTAAACACCTCAGTGAAAGTGGTGTTCCAGAGGCGTGAATGTAGGACTATATTTGCAGTACTGTCTAAACCCAGCAGGGGGCAGCGTATCTCCACACACTTCAGTCCATCTGAGCAGGTCTGAAAAGGAGAATGAACAAGCACATGTCACATGTCATATGGGACATTTGACATGTGACAGATTCACATTTGACCATTTTGACTAAAAATTTGAGCTCAATAATAACAATAAAAACGATAATAATTATTTCTAACCAAAGTTTTGTATTTCCTTTTTGTTGAAAGAAATGACAATATGTCAGCAGAGAGGACTTCATGTTCAGCTTCACGTCTCTTCCTGGAGGGGTGATGCCAACCCTGATACCAAACATGATCAGGTTAGAGGTGTTAATACAAGCTCTGCTCACATTTTGAAAAAGTCAGTTAGACAAAAAGGGGGAGTTTTTTTTTTTACCTTCACATCTTTAAGTGGATTGACCTCGTCTGCAGGTGAGCAGGAGACAGACTGCACACCTTTACTGCTGGTCTGAGTCAAGTACAGAAGCCATTTTCCCACCGAGTTCTCCTTTGGCCAGTAGATGTTTAGTGATGCATTGGTGAAATGTTTCAGTGGTCTGCCTAAATTTGTTATCTGTCAGAAATATAAGACATTATAACGTCATTCAAAACTAAACTTTAATATATTTTACACTTAGTAAAAGATGATGTCTCACCCTGAATTCATACAGAACTGGAAGCCCAATTTCATCCATAGATTTTATGGCACTTTCACCCTTCGAACTTTCTCTGAGTGACACCTGAGAAGGCCTGGCCAGTCTGACAAGCAAAAACAGACTTGATGTGACAATCCACTTCATTCCAAAATCATTTTACACATTTTCAAGCCAAAATTTAAAAAAAAGGCATAAATACAAATGGGGCTCCTGATGTCAGTGTTGAAATGACAATATTATTTTTACTAGTAAAGACAAACACTCAGTACTGACCCATAAACTTGTAGCTGCAGCTCAAAAACAACTCTGGCTACTGCTTCAACAGGCTGAATGGTCTGCACACTCGTCCTACATCACAGGAACATGTTTATTAATCATCACATACAGCTCATGATCAGAAAATGATGCCACTTAAGTCTCCATTTTAAGTCCACTTACATTTCGAGCTGTACAGTGACGTTGACGTCTTTTGTGCTCAGTGAGATGCCAGATGTTGTGAGTATGACATAAAAAGTAACCTGAGAGGAACAAAAACAGCCATGATACAGCAGATTCAGACATTAAAAACACACATGAAGGAAAATGAGCAGTGATACTCACCTCTGCGTCTCTTTTCAGCGGGTTTCCCAGCTCACAGTCTATCAGTGTTCCTTTGTCATTGGCAGTGCAGCTCACTTGTGTTTCCTAAAGCAGTGGGAGAAGAGTTAACGGACTTTTTACAGGCTGGTTTATCACACTGTGAAAGTACTGCCCTACAAGTAAAAGTCCTGTATTCAAAACCTTTCAAGTATAGCAAAATGTGTTTAAGTATAAAAGTAAAAGTTCTCAATGTTTGGTAAAAGTTTTTGATGAATATTACTGCTGTAATAATGTTAATGGTGCATTTATGGTGTATTTATTGAAACAATGGTAAATAAATAATAAGAAAACAAGATGAAGAAAATGTGTCTGCATTGGAATTTAAGCAGAAAATATTTTTCTAATCCTGTAAAAAACATCTTGTATTTTTTTATCCTGATAATGCTAATAAAATTTATTTTCTCCACATTTTTCCCTATTATTAGACACAGTAATGAGCATTTTTCGTCCACATAAGAGTACTTGTATGCTCACCGTTGACTCACTGTTGTAGACGATGGAGGAGTAATGCAGAGTATCTGGGAGGTTGATGACTGCGTGACTCTGATGGGCGTCGTCCCCGTTTTTGTTGGTCACAGTGATTTCTAAAGCTACGTCCTCCTCAGAGGGAGTGATGACCGCAAGACCGTCCTCTCTAAAGACACAACATAAGTAAAGGTTCAATCACATATATTTATTTTGGCTTTTTTAGCTTTGTTTTTCAGCTTGGATTTTCCCTTTCTTTCCTACCTGACCAGTGATTTGAATACATCCTGATTATTCTGTGTTTTTCTGGAGTAGAACTCGTACTGTAACTCAAGGTTACTCAGGCAAATGTTGTCACTGCCACAGCCTCTGTTTATTAAGACGATCTGTGAAGAGCAACAGAGCAGAAATGGTTTCTTTACACCTTTAAACTTATGTATACTCTCACACAAACAGTAACATAATGAGCTGAACTCTCACAGTTTTAATGAGAAAGAGTTATACAGACAATAAAGATGCAGTTCTACCTCTGAGACGGTGCTCTTTTGCTGTAAAAAGTTGAGGACTGGAGTGATGTCAGACGATCCTTCACTCGTCCACAGAGACACACTGACAGAGACAGGGATGCTGTTCAGCTTGTCTTTGATATCACGCTGGAACAGGAGAGTTTTTACTTTGGTTTAATGTGTACAGTCTGTTGTTTGATGAGTCTCTGTACAGCTCAGTTACCATAATAAAATGTTGGCTGTATACATTTCTGCAAACCACAAATACTCTATATTAAATTTTTACATATCATGTGTATGTATATGAGCTGACTTTATTGTCAGGAGGAACACAGAGGTGATGGTGGCTGTGTGACAGCAAAGCAAGAAAGCTGCCAACCAGCAGATGACCGTCTGAGACCTGTTATGCAAATTGGTTTTACGCCTAAAACTAATCAGACCCTAAACATAGCATTAAAATTAAATTGGAATGAAACCCTACCAGAAGTCGGAGTTTGATGTCAGTACAGATTTCTCTTTCTTGTCCAGGAAGCTCCAGTCGTCCTTGAGATGAACCCAGGATATCAACTCTGGGAGGAAGCCTCTGTTTCCTGTTCTCAGCATCAGCATCAAAAGTGTAGTTGAGAGCTGTGGAGAGAAACATTTTACATCAAACTACTTCTGTCACTACTGCTTCTACTAGTATTATTACATCATCTTCTACGACAACTATTAATGTTGTAATTATACTGCACTAAACTCTGGAGCTTTTGCAACTTAATTTATTACTGCTAACTAATATTACTACCTCTTTTGAATTATCTTTTAATCAGTAATTAAGTCTGAGTTACCTTGTCAGTCAAGAATCTGAAAAGCATCTCTGTGGGCTTTAACTCTATGGTACATCCATAGAAAAACATGCAGTATACTG
Organism: Acanthurus lineatus; assembly: GCA_029814665.1. Taxonomy (NCBI): domain Eukaryota; kingdom Metazoa; phylum Chordata; class Actinopteri; order Acanthuriformes; family Acanthuridae; genus Acanthurus; species Acanthurus lineatus. The sequence goes on from JAPZDV010000026.1 coordinate 19,413,507, forward strand.
TCTTAGCTGAAAGACACTAAATGCAACAAAATGTAGGGCACTGAAAAACTTTCATATTAGGAGTCAAGATACTGAACTGACAATAAAGAGACTTACTCAGTTTGGGGTTGAATGATTCTGGATGTGCTGTGTAGGTAAAACATGCCCGAGCTGCAAAATAACTTTATAAAAGTTTGTGCAAAAGCACGTTGGATCAGAAACCAATAAGCTTGCAGTCGATTTATGTTGTCAAATGTGTTTTTTTGCATCTCACCATGTGAGTTTTTCACATTCTTCCTTTGCGATGTCTATTTCATTTGGCGTTACCTTCAGAGACGTGCGGACAGTAACCACTGGCCTTGCTCTGCAACAGCGAAAAAAACCGAGAAAAAGAAAACAACAGGGTGAATACACTCAGGGGTTTCAGATGATTTTGTGATGGTAAGACTTTACATTTATTACAAACATGAAAAACTCTTTTAACACTTTCACTAGGTTTTGGCTCTGATGCATTACAATAAAACTGAGGGATAACACCATGCAGGGAGTGGACATTAGATTACATTATAGTGATGCTAATGACACTCATTATTATAGACTTTCTAACAACACAGAGCATTTAAAAACACAAGTTAATACTATGAAAAAGGAGGGTTTTATCAACAAAGTTTTAATCTTTAGATCTGTGCTGCTGAACCTGAACAGTTAAATCATTAATCATTAACATCCAGAGAAACAGGTTTTCATACTTGGTCCACTGGTTCTTTAATGGTTATATGCTTTTACATTGTGTTTGAATCAACATCAACACACCAAGCAACAATATTTAATATTTTGACTGAAAGAAGGACCTCCTGCACTGAAAATACAACAACAGTTCAAACTGATGAGTTTCTGTTTATGGGTTTGTGCTGCAGTTGTAAAATCACCTGTAAACAAAGACAGAATCAGACAGAGATCCAACAGCCAAATCAGGATACTGATTGTCGTCCACATCCAGGTTTCCAGACAGAGAATATCCAAAGAGAGTGACTGTCTTCGATCCTGGAGAGAGAACCTGAAGAAGACAAAACATAAATATGCTGTGTTTATGGTTGTTTTTCCCGTTTAAATATTTCCATCCATAATTCTGAGCTGTTGACATTGAAGAAGCCCCTCCTCACTCCAACGAGCTCACCTGTGCTATTTCTTTGTTGATGCCGTTCGATGAGCCACAATAAATGTACACATGACCAGAACCATCATACGGAGCTCCCACAGCAATATCTATACAACATGAAATAAAGATATAAATAGAAGTTTACCAGTTTTCAAAATTTCCAAAAAGTGTTTGCATAAAAGTCCTCACTGAAGTTCAAAAAACCTTTATTTATTCATTACCACATTACTTTTTTCATTTGTGTGTTTTTTCTTTTTCTTTAATAACTTTTGATGAAAATGAGGCCAGTGTTTTTTCTGTTTGTTGACAGGATAACAGAAAAAAACACTGACCTTATTTTCATTAAATTTGTCACATGGGCCAAAGAAGAAACTATTAAATTTTAAGGGTGGATCTCAATAATTGTGAAGATGCACAAATTATTTTTAATTCTTCATTTGACATTTAAAAGTAATACAAAATCTTCTTCTGAGAAATGAAAGGTTCGGCTCATGAGGAATAAAATGCTCCCTGGCTCAATTTTTGGTCGGCTATGATGCTGTGATGCTCTTTAACTCATCAACTGTTCTACTGCTGCACTATGTTTTTGTATTAACTATTAGCCTGTAATTACCACTTGTGGCCATGGAGGCCGCCTCTGAGCAAAGGATTTACATCCTTAAGAACAAGTGTGCTTTCTTTATCTTTAACAATAAATTTAGAGAGTTATATAACATAACAACCTTCATAGCCATCTTGATTGACGTCTCCTATGTTTTCCACCGCGAGGCCGAACATGGAGTCTTTTTGTCCAAGAAGTTGTGTTGGAACAATTTTCTCCCAGTTTGTTCCTTTGTTGTTGATGTAGATGTAAACTGCTCCTCCAACAAGTCCATCTTTAACACAGAACTGTGGTGCTCCAACAGCGAGATCCTCCCACCTGCACATGAGAACATAATACAAGAACACTCACAACAGTGTTATATCAGAAACATATCAAACACAGTGAGTCATGTTTGTTTTGGCAGAAAACTTCAGCAGTGATCTGAAGTGAGTAAAAAAGGTTTCGTAATGCTGATTGTGTGTGCCAGCATGACATATCTCTGAATGTTCAGGCAAATAAGGAAGCTGCAAGTGTTTTAAGATAACAAGTTATAAAAGAAGAAAGGTTTATTCCACAATATCAAGTGGATTTAATTACTTTATCAGAGCTTTACAAATATAAAACACAAAATATGTAACTGAAACTGTAAACTGAAAGCTGGATATCAGATTTATAAGGTGAAAAATTTGGTTCACATTTTGTTCAATAAGAATAAAGCTCACGGAGAGCACATCAGGGAAAAGGGTGTCGCCACTGGGGAGGAGGCACTGCTGTCAACATGAATGTGGTCATTAAAATAAACTTCATGTCGACCTGTGAGTGTGTGACAACGAATCTTCATGCTGCATGAGAAGTTAAGAGCTCACAACAGGACCATTATGTCTGCAGCAAATTTTTGGGAGAAACTGACCACAAAATAATTGACTTTTAATTTAAAAAACCGTCAAAGGCAATTTTTTCCCTGATGCCTGTGCTGATAAGAGTCTATAATAAAGTTGGATATTCACAGAAAACAAATATTCTGGACAGTTGTTATCTTTTACTTTCAAGTGTAGTTTGATGGATCGAACAAAAAAACACTGACTGCCTGTTCAGACAATCAAAAAAAGACAAAAGTCAAAAATC
>JAPZDV010000026.1:19419825-19504320 GCA_029814665.1 Acanthurus lineatus
AGTCCAGTATCACTTGGCTGTGTTTTGCTAATATGCAGACTAAATGCTCCAGCTTCTTGTTTCGTTGTATTGCGAGGAGTCTTGTTCACATCCTTATCATCAAAGGAGTATGTTGCTCCCAAAACTTCAGGCCAGTTTTTAGAAACAATTCGGATCCAAAATAATTGTGCTGACCGTGAAGTTGCAACGTGGTCACAGCTCAGTGTCACATCTTGTCCGCAACCAACAGTCTTTGTCTCCAAGATCTGTTCTTCTGTGGATCCTTAATAAAATACAGAAACACAGATTTGTTATCAGCAACAGAGAAAAAAATAATAAATGCTCCCTGCTTGAGTATTGTAAAAACATGACAATTCTTAATATATACAGGATATCAAAAATAGATCTACATATTTCTACATGTACTTACGCCACACTCTTATCAGCAGTAAATAAAGTACAAGCAACATTTCCTTGTTATTCCACTTGTAACTGCAGTTAAATCAGATCACATTGGAGGATGATTCCCTTTAAAGTCATCAAATCAAGTGGGAGGGAACTATTTTAGAGCAATCTGATTGGCCTCTTGCTTTACTGGCATTCGCTGTACAAATACAGCGGAAAGAATATCAACTTTGTTTCCATTATGAACACATGAAACAACACCACTTGTTGTGGGTTTCTATATTTGACCCAGAGTAAACACAACAGATGATTTGATCTTATTTTGAACTACAATTATGTGGTTTGCATCATTTTCCTTTGTATTTTCACAGTGTTGGTGTTGGTGGGCTTTTCAGCTGATACTCCCCAGTAGGGTCAACATGTTTAGGACACACACACATCACCCATTGCCATTTTACTGTGTGGGGTCATGTATGAACAAAAAAAGGAGAGGAAGGAAAGTCTGTACAGAGGAGAAATCCATCAATGTGTCATCATATTTTCAAGAGTTCAGCTTAATTTCCAGAAAAATCAAAACAGGCTGCAGATCCATATGTTTGAAATTTATTGCATAAAATATTTTTCGACTCAAACATGACTTTTGAGTAAAAGTGTTTGATCCATTTTAAACCAACACAACTGCAGCAACACAACTGTCGATTAACTTTAAGCAGCACAGGCCAAGACACCCGAATTTTAGTCCATAGATTGATTCAGGCTTATAAGCAAAGAATCCTAAATTTTGTACAATGTAAATTTTCTATATTTTTCTACTATGCTCTTTTTAAATAACATTTTTAATATCATAGTAAAGCATAGAACAAGTTATAAGAACCGGCCAGTTGAACACTTACCTGTGTTGACATGCTTTGTCTTGATCATTTTTAATGTATTTGTCTGGGGTTTGTCTTTATAGGTCCCACTCTGGTCTTTCTGAGCAGGTTTGAACTATGATCTTGAGCAAAAAATGACTGATTATCTACAAAAAGGTTTCACAAGCTTGCTGAAAATTGTCCCAATGTGCATCAATTTGTGCATCAACTTGTGCAATTGTGGCCTGGCAGCCTGTCTACTGTAACAGTAAATAAATCGATACATTTATGATAAAATTCTGACATAACATGATCTAATATAAGGACTGCATGTAATTTAAGACGGTGCATTGGGTTGATGCCTTTGAGCGTATCTTAAACAAAAAAAAATTTCTTAACACATTTTCTTAACACTACATGTACTTTGAATAAACAAAAAAATCTTTAGTCCAATGTGTTCACCTAAAAAAACCTTACTGTAACCTCGAGTAGCTGTTCTCTTACTACACATCCTGTTAAAGCACAAAGTCAAGCTTTTTCTGACTGAACTGCCATGATGATTGGTCAAAGACATGGCCCACCACAGCCCAGGTTTGTCAGTTTAGCTGCTGCATGTGGCTTTGCTTGTTGTTCTTATGACAGATATGTCTTTACAAAGAGCTGAGACAAGACCAGTAAAGGAAAAAGTAAAGATAATTGTCTCCAAAATATTAAATGTTCCTCATACGTGTTTGTTAGCCACTAACCTTGCAAGGCAGCTAGACTGCTGAGATGTCAAGCCTGAAATCTTGCAGGTCCATCTTGAAAAGCTCCAATTGGATTCATTTTAATATGGTCAGAATATGACTGGACAGCGTCCTTTGCAGAGAAGTGGCTGTAAGCTTGTAAACAGTGGCAGCAGCTAAAAAGGTAAGCATGGATGCTGCAATAGCAGCAGTTTAATCAGAACTGGACATGTTCTCATTAAGGAATAGCAAAGAACGGCACTGAAGGCTTTTCTTGATGGAAAAGATGTTTTTGCTCTTCACCTGACTGGCTTCGGGAAGAGTAGTGATTGTGACAGACAGAACGTTCATCCTGTCACCTTCCTACTTTTTTTTCAAATAACCTGCCCCTTCCAAACACTGTCTGTGGGCTGTTTTCCAGATGGATATGTGAAATAAAGCCTGTGGAAATGTGAAGCATTCCATCTGGTGTGTGAGGTCAGTAAGCTTTAGCTTTCTCTATACAGTTATGGTAATTTGTGGACAGAAACACAGCAATTATCTGCCAAAACCTCTACATCAGGGGTCATCAACTATATTTGTCAGAGGGCCAGAATTTTACAGGACAGTCACCTTGGGGGCCGGACCCTCCAATAAAAATTAAATAAAAATTAAATTTTGGCATAACATTATTATTTGATGTTTATTGTTTATATTTTTTTCATTTAATTACAAAACTGAATGCATTTTTAGCCTTTATGAGTCAGGCTCCTATTACCTATACCACAGTCAACCACCAGGAGTGACAGAGATACTTTGCCTCAACTCAATTCAAGTCAACTTTATTTATAGAGCACCTGAAAAACAAACCGCGGAAGTGAAAGGAAAAAGCCTCTTAACACAGGTAAAATGGGACCTTCAAAGGCCATGAAATGAAAAGTTGATGTGGAAAACAGATCCTTTAATGATGACTGGACTGAAAAGTACGCATTTATAATGCCAACCTTCCGATATGCGTCAACTGTATGCCTCATTTGCAACGAAATTGTTGCTGTTGCAAAAGAATATAATCTGCGCCGTCACCACAACACTAAACATACAAATTTCAAGAATTCATTTCCTGAGCAGTCAGAGACCTGTCAGAGAAAAATCACCACATTGAAATCTGCCTACTCCCATGCAAGTGGCATTACTACTCAAACTTTAACTGATCAAGAGAGAGTAACGTGTACATCTCTGCATCTTTTCAGTTGCTTTAATAGTGTGAACCACATGACACTTTCTCTTTGATCCTCACAGTTTTGGAATCCAGTTGCAGGCTGGATTGGACGGTTCGGCGGGCCGGATTCGGCCCGCGGGCCGCCAGTTGACCATCACTGCTCTACATGTATTTCTGCACCTCCCTCTCTCTCTTATGTGCATCAATTGCTATCCATGATTTGTGCTGGATTTCCTCCAGTTATGATCAAAAGACCCTCCACCTTTAATTTCATAAAAGGAAACAGAAAGAAGTTGTGGGAAGTAAAATTCTTCACTTTCAGGTTTAGGTTGTTTGCACTTAATTCTACCTCAGATGCCTAAGGGCATCATGATAGTACTTGCTATTAACAGTGTGACCCTGGGGGAAAAATTTCCAGTACAGAAAGTCACAATTTTGAAAGAAAACCACCAGCATGCTTTTAGTGGACCCATCTAGACCCATCTTCATTTTAAAACTGTAAGAAACAACCTCATAAAAGTTACATGGAGTTGACCCTAAATATTGAAAGATAATCCATAGGATTCTTTCTTTCTTTCTTTTTTTTTTTTTTAACAAAATGTTAGAGTAATTCAGTTCATTATCAATCTTTATCAATATTCTTACAATCTTTCAGTTTCAATCCAATGTCAGTACTGTGGTAGTCTAACAATAAAACATATTACATCTGTATTTCTTTAAAGAGGATGTGTGTGCCTCTCAGCCAATCACTGTGACTTCTGCTTTGTAAACCCTTTTCCTCTCATGACTACATCACACATTTAACTGGATGACAGTTGTGCAAGAGAAGGGAGCTCTACCACAATGACTGGGGGACTGGCCGCTTTGATTTTTTTAAGTACATTGTGTAAGTACATTGTGTCTTTTAGCGGTGGTAAATTACTAGTTTGTTTTAAATAAACACTGTGGAAAAACATGGCAGAAACATACAACAGGTCAACCAAAAGCTAAGAAAAAATATTTCTATTTAATTGTTTTCTGTTGTGCATTTTATTATTTGTTATTGGTCTTTTTATTTCAGCCCTGATTCAAGCTTCAGAGATTCCTCACAACATCCCTTTGACTGTGGCTGAACTTGGTGAAAATCTGACTCTGACATGTAAAATCTTAGGATATGTAGCCGGGTTCGTTTACTGGAATAAGCTGATGTTTGGATATATGATCCAAACTGTGGCAGGAGGAAGTCATTTCACACTATCACTTACAGGACAATTTCACAACTCAAGATTTGCAGTTAAAAAAGTGAATAATCAGATTTTTCTGCACATAAAAACGTTAGCAAAGAAGATGAAGGCACATACTTCTGTCAAATGGGAGCAGCATATGACATGAAATTTAGCACTGGCACAATCTTAGTTGTGTTCGGTAAAGTTTTGTCATTTCAGTGTAAATTATTACATCTTAAAAATGTATTAGTTAATTCCTGCCTTTTTGTAAATCACACAGATCATGAAAATAAGCAAAAATCTGTCGACATGAAACAAATTCCAGAGACTCAGCCAGGGGAGGGAGAAGAAGGGGAGACAAGTAGGTATTTATGGCTGTGTGAAGTCATATGTGAATTTTAGTATGTTTATTGATTATTTTATTTGAATAATTGTATCTCTATTAATTAGTACAACAATGGACTCAAGGCATCCCAGAAAGTCTCAATGACACCAAATGAGGTGGTGAATTCAGAGGCCCTTTTCATTAAATTTGCTAAATCACAGTCACAATTTGTAATGTAAGACTGTGAACCAATTGCTCATTGTGACATATTTCACTGATTAACACCCACATTATCCGTGTGGCCCAGATGGAAGCATGAGAAACTGTGTAGGAAACATACTGCTGCCACCATTGGTGGTACACAGTGCAATAAAAAAACTTTTGTGAAACTAGCCAATAGGATGGCGGTAAATTTATAGAGTACAAAATGGCAGAATTAGTCACTTTTTGGCTGTAACTACAATACACATAAACCAACCTTAAGTTGAGATATTAACCATAAACCAAAGATGGTTTTTTCAAAGACTTACAAATCATCTTAATTCCAGTGAGAATTTTTGTTGTTAACAAAACTTAATCTAAACTATTATTTTTAGGATGTGATGAAGACTTATTGAGCTACTACCACTGATTTCTCTACAATGGAAAGCAAGCAGAGGGAGAAAAGGGGGACAAAAGAAGCAATGATGTTCTGTTAAATCAACTAATATCTTTGTTATACGTAACATAGCCATAACCAACATGAATTAAATGAAATGTTCATCATGAAACAGATTTGTAGCGCATTGTTTACTTACACTGAAGACTAGGATCATATTTCTTTAAAAATACACAATATCTCTGTAAATGTATCTACAGCAATCTCAACATGTTGTCTTGGACCTTAGTGAGGATGAACCTAAAATGTATTGTGATCATCTCTGAATGACCGATGTGCATAAAATTCCAAGTACACAGTTCAGAGACATCTGTGTGGCCAGAAAAAAATGCTCTAGCTTTATCTTGTATTTGCTAATGTTGCTTTGTTGAGATAAAAAGATGCTAAAAGTAATCTGCTGTGCACTGACCTCTGTATTTGTTATAATGTTTACTATAGTATGTTCTCTGATTTGAAAATATTAGATATTTTTTCAAATTATTTTCCCTCTTTGCATTTACTACTACTTTGAACACTGCTTACAGCAAGGCAAGGGGAATACTTGTTACTGTTAATATTTATTTTCACAATAAAGCATACAGCAGAGTACTGCAGAAAGGTGCTGGAGAAAAACTATACCCAAAAAAATCATAATACAAAAAGAGCAATAGGATATTACACTGTCCTTTGGATGATCACAGCAAGAGGTGATTAAGCTAGGTGTTAAACACTGAAATCATTTCAATATAGTCCAACAATTCAGTCAGTTCTCTTTCAAGGGAGGGTAGGGACAAAGAGTTGGCTGATTTGTGTGACAGTTGAAACTGTACACTGAGGCGTGCAATGGTAACAAGAGGGGATAGAAATGATCTGTCCCTGCTTTGACTTCTCTCCTCAGATGCTGTTAAAACCATTCATGTGCTGCATCTCGTGATCTAAAAGTGTGTGCCTTTTAAGTACCCATGTTCACGTAGGTTTTTTTCCGCCGTGGCAAACTCAGGCAAGCTGCTTTGCCATGATTGTACCTTAACCTACATTAAAAGCAGCTGACCTAAATGCATGCAGCACACAGAAAAAGAGGAGGGGCTACTCACCAACCCGTTTTTTTTCTTTGATGCACTGTCACTCAAAACACGTGTTCAATCATTACCAACCAATGGTAACTGATAATCAAGAAGTGAAATTTGCATTGCCTGAAAAAAAAAACATCCATGCAGTTAGATATGTGATCAGAAACAATGGTAGATGGGGACAGCAGAAAAGAGTACCAGCAGCTTATGAGAAGTGCAGGTGTGCAAGAAAAGTAACAGTTCTTTGGACAGAAAAGAAATTGAGATGGAAAGAGAATGAATGAATGCATTTGGTGCTCGAGCAAAAACAACATATGCACATGGTTAAATCCTTAAACAGAAATTTTACATGATGCACATTGACAGAATTTATTTACACTATAAATGAGGAGGAAAGTTAAAGTAAACCATTTAAGCCACAGGTTAGACTAAAATTAGCCTCCTGTTCCCTGTTGCACTTTTACGTCACTGCATATCCTGTTAAACTCTTTTCTCTTCTGAGTAACAGCTTTTGGTGGTGGGTCAGAGGCAGACAAAAGGGTCACCACAGCTTTAATCTGTCAGTGTTGCTCGTGCTTGTGGCTTTGCATGTTGTTCTCAGGAAGCTAATGCATATCCCCTTCATGAAGTGTTTTGAGACAAGGAAGCCAAAAAGGTAGCACCCACTTGTATCTTCCAAAACAGTATTTTTTTTTATAATCTAGAAATACTTACAATATCTTTGATATATTTCACCCACAGTTGGGGACAGTTATGACAGCTGAAAAAACGTGTCTGCTTGCTTTTGTCTCTTTATCATTCCATGTTAACAATAAAATTTTCAGCCTTTAAATGCTTTTTTAGGTACGTTTGAGTGTTTGAAATCAAAAACATAATTTTCCAAATCTTTTTTCTTTTTTCAGTGTGTTTTCAGATCATATTTATTTTATACAAAGTCAAAAGTAAAAAAGCAGTTGTCAAGTCAAATAGGTTATGTTGTGCTGAAAAAGGGACGCCAAAAATAGGTATTATAAACATTTTTACTGTAGTATATAAAGGAAAAATCAAAAGTGTTGGTCAACAAAGCCTGGGACTCCTACGGGTTGAATTAGAACCAATGCCATGTGCTTTCCTTAACACTGTTGAAGTGAAAGCTCTTGTTTCAGTAGTCTTTTAATTCCATTAAATTAAACAGTAAACTGAAATAGAATGTCTTTTGATGCCTAAAATAGTGGTGGCTCATAGGTGGTTTTCAGTTTAACCTGACAGCTGTCTGATTTGGGTTATTCTAGAATAGCCGCAACATCAGGTGAGAACAACACACAGGAAATGCTCTCAGCAAAATGTGTGCTGATATTTTTGCTCTTAGGCAGTATATTGTCAGTGACTATTACTTTTATAAGTCATGACAAGACCAATCAGCTGATGCCAAATTGAGGTGCTGATAGACTTAGTCTATTGCTCATCAGGTTAGTCTGACTCATCGGGTTTAGACTGTGGGCATGAGTCTGCCATTTAGTGACTACTGCTTTCAGCATTCTCTTCCTCTTTCAATATCTGCATGTTACTTTTTCACAAGGACACCGCCTCTGGATCCTGGGCTTAGCTCTGCCCAAGACAACTGTGAATGGTTTAAAAAAATAGAATCAAGGCAAAGTGTTTTTTCCCTTTGTGCTGCAAGACCTTTCTTCAGCAATGATGCAGTGCTATGGAGATAGGGTTGGCTATGCAAGACTAGATAAAATCTACCCAGTTTGAAAACCTTTTATAAACCTGAACAGAATCTCAACAATAAGCTTCATATACAGTAGCGTTATATGAGAAAGGCTCTTTCGAGACAGTTGTTGGCTTATTAGGTTGCAGGCAAACTTGGTCACAAGGCTGATATCTCCAATGCAAGATAAGACAGAGCATTTGAGATGACCACAAGCCATTTTTCCTTTTCTTACTAACTTTACACAGTCTTTTCTGGATAAACTGGTGGATTCAGGCTTAAACCTGAATCTAGGCTTAACATTATCATAACATCAACATTATCACTACATATTAGCTCTTACAAAAAAAAAAGAGACAGACTAGCAGAATTGAAAGGATTCAGCAAGTACAGACTTAAAGGACAATTTACTTTTAAAACTAACAAAACTGGTTTTGAAAAATCCAGTGGTATAAAATTTTTTAAAAAGTAATAAATAAATATACACATCTAAGAGATGTTGAAAATTAGTAATAGATTTAGTAGGAAGTGCATTTTCTGCATCTCAGCCAATCAGGTTGATTTCCACTTAGTATACTTTGATGATCGTTGCATGAGAAGACATCAGTTGCATAAGAGAGGGGTGCTGTACCACAATGATCGGAAGACTGGCTTCTTTGATTTTCTTTAGTACAGTGTGTAAGTGAAACTTTTTAATCAAAATGGAAGTTTACATTAAATGTGTCAATTATGTGTCAATTATGTCAAGCAAACAATGTTTTTAATTGTTTTTGTCTTATAAATTTGTTGGGGTTTTTTTTGTCTCTTTTCTCAAGACCTGATTCAAACTGAGGAGATTCCTCACCAGATCTCTTTCGCTGTGGTTGAAGTTGGTGGAAATGTAACTTTGCAATGTCCATTTTTTGAGAAGGAAGGCAAATTCTTTCAGTGGTACAAGCTGCCTCTTGGATATATGGTACAAACTGTTGCTACTGGAACCTACAACCAGCAAACACTGAGTGAACAATTTAAGAAACCCCGTTTTAAAATCACAGAAAGAGAGGCTCATTACACACTAACCATAACAAATGTAAGCAAAGATGATGAGGCTACATACTTCTGTCAAACTGGAACAGCGTATTCACAGAGATTTGTTGATACTGTCTACTTGGCTGTGAATGGTAATATTTTCCTTCTTTTCTTTATGTTTTTATGTCATACAAATAACTTAGTTTGTAATTTGCTTTTGACGTTTTCACTGATCACACAGATGATAATCAGCAGAAATGTGTCAACATGAAGCAGAGTCCGAAGACAGCACTGGTTCGGCCAGGAGACTCCATGGCTCTTCAGTGTTCACTTTTCTCCAGAAACAAAGAAAACAGTGTCCAGTGTCCAGGTGAACACCATGTTTACTGGTTCAGAGCTGGATCAGGACAATCTCATCCCGGTATCATTTATACCAACAAAAATCTAACTGACAAACCGGAAAAAGAAAGTTGCATCTACACATTCTCCAAAACTGTAAGAGACTCCTCCGATACTGGGATTTACTACTGTGTTGTATTCACATGTGGAGAGATCCTGTTTGGTCAAGGAACTGGAGTGGAGACAAGTATGTTTTTAAAGTCTTTTATATCAAATTTTGATTTTAATAAATCTTAAACATTAAATTGATCATTATTCAATGACAAAGTCAGATTAAAGTGTTGTTTGATACACACATGCAGCCAATAGACCCCTTTTAAGACAAACATTTATAATATCATAGTGTAATTTGCAACTGATGGCTGCCTTCCATCTTGTTCTTCAGCTTAGTGTCAATAGTTTGAGTCCAGATATCTGCTTGAAAATGCTCTAAAGTTATAGTTCAAAGAAAACATGACAACTTTAATATTATATGCTTTTAAGTGTGAGCTGTATGTGAATTATCATTTACTTATTGTTGCTAATCTGCATACCCTGTATAAATTTAGAAATAGAATTTTGAAAAAAGTTGGGGTGCAGCGTAAAACCTTATTTAAATTCGTATGCAAGTATTTGCATAGAGTGTGCAAACAGCTTCAGTTTTATGAGGTCCTCCTGAGCTCAATTAGTAAAATCCTTTATACAATAGTTTTTCACAGCTTAATTAACCTCAGACCACCTTGATATAAAGAATTGAGCTCTTTGAGTAATCCCCTTTCAAACCCAACCATAATATTATCATAATGCTCTTATTAATTAGTCTGTTTACCAATGGGATGCAACAGCTTTTTTTAAAGCATCAAACATTTCCCAAGCTTTTCATTACCCTTTCCTGCCTTGATTTCTTTTGCACAGAAAATAAACTCTTTTAGTATTGAGTTCTTATAGATAACTATCATTTTCTGTGCGTAAGTCTCTTTAAGGTTGGATCTTTCACTTTTTTATTCATATTTTACTACTAAATGTTATGTATGTAAGAAATTTTCTTTACTAAAACTGTTCTCATGTCTATTGTATCTGCTAATTTATTCTCAAGAGTTTTGATAACAACTACAGGGCAAGGAAATGATAACTCCTCAGAGGAAGTCAGCTACTTTTAACCTCAAATGCTTTTGGAATTACTATTGCTTCGGGTAGTCATTGAAATATCAAAGATTAATGAGGTGTTAAGAGTCTGTTTTGACATTTACTCTCATTCTAGGACCAGAGCTGGATCCAGTCATCCTTGTGCTTGGGGTACTGTTAGCCTGCTGTGTAACTCTGATTACCATCCTTATTTTCTGCAAGAATCAAGGGAGAGTTTGTAGAGATTGTAAAGGTAGGTTTAACAGAATATACATGGATATTCATGCAGGGATTAATGTCCATATTCCAACACTGTATATGCTGGTTTCATTATCATTTTATTTACTGTTTTGAGACCCTGTAACAAAAGTCTGATATCATAACATCACATTGACAAAACACTAACCTACAAAAAGTCCCTTATATGTCTCCTACCGCTGCAATAATTCATATTAGCAACTGAAAGAATTTTTTGTTGTCCTTGGTTGACCTGCATTTCTTTCTGCCCCTGACAAGCAAGTTTAGGAAGTATAAACCCTTTAAGCCAAAACTGTTCATGCCCCCCACCTCAAATCTTTATCAGTTATGAACAATGATGAGGAAGCTACTATAGAGAAATGGTGTTAGCTTTAAGTAAAGGTCAGCACAAGAGCATAAATGGATTCTTGTTTATTGTTCCCACAAAAATCATATTCATTTAACTTTGTTTACTCCATATTTTCGATTTGTCATCTAGAGTGGCTCTATGTCCCCCAGTTTTAGAATCACTGCTTTACATCAACATTTGTCAGAAGTGGAATTATTTTATTAAGTGATGTCGGCATTTCAGGCTATCACCTAATAATTATTACTTTCTGTATGCAGAGGTACTGTGTGTGAAAAGATCCCTTGGCTGATTAGGAGAATAATTTCAGCTGAATTGAGTGATTACAACAATATCCTGCTTTAAAAAAAAGTACATTTTGTAACATCACCATAAATTTTTCATTAAACCACGTTATGCAAACTTGGACATCTTTTGGTTTGGTTGAACATTAGAAGAGCATATTCTTTGTTGATACATGGAGATGATGTATTTCTATGTAGCGCACAAATTATGGAGTCATGTGAGATTGAAATGATGGCAGTTAGTAGTTTGCCATGCTTTCTGAAGAGTTTGTTTTCATCAGCAGGAAAAACGCATGCCTCCCATCATCCTGGACATGAGAAGTCGACAGTTCATCAATCAACTGACCTGGTAAATATGTCAACATAACCAAATTAAGAAGCAAGCATTCTAGTTTTAAAGTACTGTCCCATCCTGTCTCTTATCTTTATCTATATCTTACAACCATGTGTTAGTCCCATTTTGCTGATTTTACAAACCTGATAATAAAATTTTCTATTGTTAATAGATGATTTTATTTTACAGGACAATGATGCAGAGGGAGTAAACTATGCAGCATTGAATTTCTCCACAAGAAATATGAAAAGAGCAAAGGGAAAGAAAGAATTACAACAAGAGTGCATCTACTCTGCTGTAAGCACAGACTACCACACACGAAACCACCCCTCACTGTAGACCGAGCAGGGCCTGCATGTGAATCAGACCCCAAAGGCTCATCTCAGGGTTTTGGCTAAGCTCATCTCTGCTTCGCTGTCACAACAGATGTGCAAGTAATACATTTGCACTGGGCCTTAAAGCCTTTTGTGACCTCACAGTCCTGTTATTTTTTTATGCTTTTCTCCACCTATCAAATTGTAAATAATTTTTAAAAATTCTAGCAGTCTAAGTATTTTCTCTCAGTATTTCTTATAGGTAATTATCATACTGTGATAGGTCAGCCCGTAAAAAAAGAAAGTTTGAGTTGGATTTAATAAAACAGATTTACATCAGTGCCTCTCTAGTATAACTATGTATATCCTGCAGATACAAATGATTACAGTGTGGAAATAGGGTTGTATGGCCCATTTGAAGTTCTTTTCCAGACATGTTCAAGGGAAAGACTTCTGTAAAAAATTACTCTGCTATGATTACACTATGTTTACCATGAGTTTTGTACAGTAAAATTTAAACCTGCTCATGCAAGGCTGTGAGAGTGCAGTTTACTTGCCACAACCCCGACTCAGTTATAAAATGTTACCCAACTGCTTATAATTTTTATTTCTTAATTTTGCTTATTACAGATGAAGGTGTAAAAATATTTTCCATGTGCTACATTGTACCCCTCTCTCTTTCTTTGCAGCTCTTTGCTGCCATCATCTGGTAGATGGATTGTTAATTTGGTGATGATGAAGGTAACAGGTTCATTCAAACTAATCAACATGTTTGTTCATCGGTAATAGTATTTGATTTTGTGAAGGCCCTGGACCCTCTGAACTGTACAAAGTTCTCGAAATCCAAATAGTAAAGTTTAATTTAAGCCTTCCCCTGTAAGATTAATTATTAAACAGAGATAAAACAGTTACATCTAAAGAATGGCTTGCATATGAACCAAAGGTCACAGAGGTGTGTTTTACATGTGTAGGATCAATTAGGTCTCTGTATCATAACCTTATTTTCCTCATCCCTGTTAGGTGAGTAGCTAATGTCCATTCCACAAAAAATTATATTTGCAGATCTTATTTGTTTCCTCTGATTAAACATCTCTAACAAATTATATGGCACTATTTATTCTTTAACAAACCTGCATTTTTGCTCATAATTAAAAAAAAAGGAATTCTGAATGGCTATTTACACTGTTGCTGTAAGCATTATTGTGATGATTTTGTCTCCAACATAACAACCACACTTTCAAAGACCACACAACTGTATTTAAAACCAGGCACAACTGTAAGCTGTCATATGTATTTTATTCAGCAACACACTGAAGTGCACAGCGACTGTTTCAATTTTCAATGTTGACAATGTCTCGTTCAAAATGCACAGGAAAGCCTTGTTCACATCTGATTGCAATTTTCCTGGTGTAAGCTCTACCACGGTACTGACAGTTGGGTTGCCTGGCCTGCTGGTTTCTCAGTTCGCAGACGACAATGTCAAAAGGTTGAAGGCTCTTGGTCATGACACCATATGGCTCTCCTGCACGGCCACAGATATTTTTGATGATGTTGGTTGTGGCTCTAATGAAGGTATTGGTCTCCTTACACTCATTGCTCCCAGTTTTGGTGATGCGTCTGTTACGAATCTCTTGCTCACATCTTGTAACACTCATGTGCCCATTAACATGCTGTTCTATAAACTTTCTGTAACGGGCAGCAATTTGTGCATCCTGAGAGAGCACAGTGGCAGAAAGCAGCAGCAAACAAGCCAGTGAGATCCGCATAATTTTCTGTTGGAAAAAAATGTGGAAAGAAAAAATTTTACTTGAGAAGTAATTATTACTGTCATTATTACCACTATCATTACTAAAATTTGCAAATTCATACATTTCATAAGACTGTGGATGCAGTTACTCAATATTGTTTTACTGTTAATTTTCAAAATAACGAACAAAAAATGTAACATATTTGGTTTGAACGCTGTAGACGTTTAGAGAAATATTGTAAATACAAAAATATTGATACATTAAGAAAAATTTGTTGAGTTTAGTTTTTATGCTGTGTAGACAAATGTGCTAAGTTTAAGTGAAACAAAGCCATGGAATTTAACTCCTACAGACATCTGGATAATAAAGAGAAAGTTAAAAAAATAAGTCTAAACTAGAATAGTAAACAGTTAAAAAATAACTGAATTTTAAATTCTATCTTCCTTTTTTAAGTCAAAGTCTAGGAGCACAAATTTACCTGTATCACGATCACAGTGACAATGATGTCTGTGTAAACTGTAGATTCTTTTATACTTTTGAACTTTGATTTCTTGGCCCATCAAATCAGTGGAAAGTGCATTCACATTTCAAGCTTGCGAAATTGGTCAAAAAGGAAAGGGTTCTGCTGTTTTGAGAAAAATAGCAATGAATAGGATCTCAACCAAGTCTGTCAAACCTGCACACATAGCAGCACAAATGGCATAGCTATTCACATCTCTTGTCATAAAAGCACGATTCAATTACAGTCATGTGGACCAGATTGCATGTTCAAGGAAATCTAAAATATTGATAATATGAGATTGTGAATGTAGCAACTAAACACTGTGATCAACTTGTTTTGCAAACTTATTTATTAGTAAAACATGATATGAAATAATTATTTCTGAATTTTGAAACTTAATCAGATTTAGCAGATATCCATGGAAATATGATAACATACACAAATACTAATACATTAAGGAAAAGGCATTTTGAACTTAGATTTTATAAGTCCCGAACCTAATTAATGTGTTAAGTTAAATGCATCATCATCATGGGACAGGTTCTGTTTAAACCCTAAACAGACATCTGGACAATAAAGAAAATTAAATTAAAAAAACAAACCTTTTTAGTATTTAGAAGAATGGTGAACAGTTCTTTTTTCTTCCTTACTTTTGTCTTGTTCAAGTCTAGTAAAAAGCAGCTGTATGTATCAATGACTCAGTTGCACTGCTGACCTGCTGACCATAGTGAACTGCTGAGCCCCTCCCTAAAACATTTAACCTTGATGCTGCTCCTTTTTTGAGCCAACACATCACATCACATTTGCTTGCCTTTGAACCAAGAGTATGATCAGTCCCTAACCGTAACCATCTGTGCCCCTTGTAGTACATATAGACCCATTAAAATGGCCTTGAGGAAAGATGTTACTGATTTTTATATTCATCCTTGTCCTTGGTGGAATGTGCTATGAACTGTGCTTGTTTGGGTCTGTACCCCTCTACTCTGACTATTTACATGTTTTGCTTTTTATGTGTTATATATATTCTAGCATGTAAACTGTATCTAATGAGAATCGCCTATGTGGGGGGAAAAAAAGCAAACAAATAAAAACACCCCAACAAGATAGTGAGGGCTGTAATGCAAAATTCAGTGTTTAATTTCAAAATGGTAGTGCAAATACCACTGAGTTTGTGGAACCATGACTGGCTGATGGAACCACTGCAATGTGGTTCCATCTGACATTTATTATACAGTCTATGGTCAGTACTGGTGAATGCCACAACTTTGGTTTGGGTATATTTTTGAAAATATTTAGTATATTATGTTTCGGAGTCTGTCAAGGCTTTGGTCAGCTTTGGTCGGCTTTGGTTATCTAGTGCCCTACTATGAAAACTAAATACAATCACAACCAAGTTTAAAATCAAGAAAGAGAGAAAGAGAGACAGAGAGCAGGAAATAGGAAATTCAGTGTCCAGGAGAGATACTGAGAGGCGGGAGATCATGGTGATGGGGGAATTAGAGGAGATAAATCAGCTGTATGACCGTGAGTTTGGGTCAGAAAGCTGCAAGAGCTCAGCAGTGTCCTCCTCCCTCTGATGATGGAAACCCTAGAGGGAGCTGAGCTCTGCTTTCCACAGCTCCTTAACACCTCCTGTAGGAAGCCAATGCGTACTCATTCTGGAGTTTTTCTCTTCTACTTCCTCTCCTTCATCAGTGTCATCACTGCAGCTCTAAACCTGCTGGTCATCGTGTCCATCTCCCACTTCAGGCAGAGATAAGCACCTCCACAATGCTAATATACTATTCTTGTTCACAGAAAAAAAGCAGCAGCTTCAGGAAAATTTATAAGATGTTTTCCTATCAAGCCCTAAGACTAAGAGCTATGTGGATTTGACTATAGTCATTGCTCTAATTTCTCAACCACTGTTGTTATATTTCTGTTGCTGTTAATATTCATAGTGATATTCTCTCACTCCAGGCAGCTCCACACCTCCACCAACCTCGTCCTCCTCTCTCTGGCTGTTTCAGACTTTCTTGTGGGCCTCGTGGTGATGCCGAGTAATATCATCCTAGCAGAGACCTGCTGGTTCTTAGGTGACATTTTGTGTGCTGTGTATCATTTATCACCAT
The DNA here is from genome assembly GCA_029814665.1 of Acanthurus lineatus. Classification (NCBI taxonomy): domain Eukaryota; kingdom Metazoa; phylum Chordata; class Actinopteri; order Acanthuriformes; family Acanthuridae; genus Acanthurus; species Acanthurus lineatus. The sequence continues at coordinate 19,436,322 of JAPZDV010000026.1, forward strand.
TCATCATCATTTGTGCCTCAGTAGCAACTATGGTGCTCATATCAGTTGACCGCTTTGTGGCTATTTGTTATCCTCTGCATTACTCATCAAAAGTCACTCTAAAAACAGTCAGAATCTGTGTTTGTCTGTGTTGGATCTATGCTCTTTTTGTTAGCATTACTATCTTATATGATAACTTGAAACAACCAGGCAGGTATAATTCTTGCTATGGAGAATGTGTGGCCAACATTGATGGAGATGTGGACCTTATTTTCAGTTTTATTATTCCCATATCTATCATAATAATTCTGTATTTGAGAGTATTTGTGGTGGCCGTCTCTCAAGCTCGGGCCATGCGCTCACACATTGCCACTGTAACACTGCAGCATTCACAGACTGCCAGGAGGTCTGAGCTGAAGGCAGCCAGGACTCTTGGTATTGTTGTGGCTGTGTTTCTAATGTGTTACTGTCCATATTACTGTATCGCTCTCACAGGAGGCAAAATATTGATTGGCTCCTCAACTGAGGTCTTGACGAGTTTTCTGATGTATTTTAACTCCTCTCTAAACCCTGTGATCTATGCATTTCTCTACCCCTGGTTCAGAAAATCTATGAGACTCATTTTTACACTTCAGATAATGCAGCCTGGCTCTCATCAGGCCAAATTATTTTAGGGTCAGGGATTTATTTTATGTGATGGGAAAAAGAGAAAAATGATAAAGTGAAATGAAGATGATTAAGTATGGGCATACAGAGAAGCTGTAGTGACAAAATAATATAAACTCAAGGTCCATTAATTATCCTTAACAAAAAGTCTAACATAAGCAAATAGATAGCAGAATATTTTGAGATATCCTGGAAAGCCCAGGAGAAGAAGCGAACCTTGAGGTCAGTTTACTTTGTCACATACACTCTTTTTTAGGTCAAAAATAAACTGACAAGTGTGCTGTTGATCCTGTGTTGTATGTGTAATAATGTTACTTTAATATTGTGTAAACTATTCTGACTGTCATGTTTTCTGGGGCTCAGCATCACAAAGAATTAATCTCCTGATATGCTTGACATTATACATTACAATAGATTTAAAACAAAACAAAAAGAGTTTTTTTGCAACAGTTCAGTGTACATTTCTCATACATTTTTTCAGTGCCTCTGTAAGGGTTAAGTTCTAATATTAAAAAAATGAACAATAAAAGAGAAAGGTTAGTCAGGACTTATTACCTTTGTCACAAAACACCATTTTTAAAATTTTTTTTTTTGCATAACAGCTTCTCATGGGCAGTCAGTGTTTGTGTGTTTAGGACCAGTTCATGGTTGATATGATTTAGCCCACAACATCATTAATGTCCCTTATACATATATTTGATATACAGTTATTTATATTTAATACACAAAGTCACACCCCTGTAACTTACTGTACAGCCTTTATTAACCTACTTAACTTGCTCTGAGTATGGTATAATACTGTCATTTGACAGATGTAGTTTTCAAATTTTTTTTTAAAGAATGCTTTATTTCATTCAGTTTGTATTAGTTAGTGTAGGTATATAATTTTCTCTTTCAATGACTTAAATTAATAATGAACAATAGTAGCTTATGTCCAGAACTATTTCTCTTGGATTGATTTACATGAACAATAAAGTTTTGAAGTCTTATGGTCCTGCATCATATTCAGTTACATTCCCATCATGTTCAGTTACATTCCCATCAGTCCATTTATGATACTTTTTGAAAAAAATGCAAAACTACTTGTGGTACATTATGTGGACTGGACTTCTCTGTGTCTATACACTGCTGCCATCTACAGGTGAAAATCATTCAAATCCAAACAAAAGCAAAACCCTTGTGGGAAGCAGGTGCTTTGATGACTAAACTTCAGCTAAGAGATTTTAGCTTTTGAACTGACTTTGGTCCATAAGGTTGCATGCTTGTAAGTAACACAATATTACAGACTCAGAAGATTATGCATGAATACTTTTATGGGCTCATTTTTATAAAATTATTCTGGGTCAGCCAACTGAGTGTATATTACACAAATGTCAGTGTTAGAATCCACAAAGAGAGGAGGTTAATGACATTATAGGGGTCTATGTGTATTCACAGACTGATCATTACAACATATGAATGTTTAAAAAGAGAAGAGAGAGCATTTGATTTAACAATGGACTACTGTCGGTCACCCCACATACTGTATGTCTGATCTAAGTTCATTTATGAATTAGTTGTACTGATAACATTTCTATTCTATTCTATTTTAATTTTGTCCTGATCAGTAATCTACAGAGTAAAGAGCACATAATGGAAACCCCCCACGTCAACGTTGAACACATGCCGTTTATAATATGGTAAAGAAAAAATTGTAAGTTTTATTAACAAGGTTTGCACTAGGGTCACAGTTTGTACAAGTTGAACAGAAACAACAAGCAAAGTCACAAGCAAAGCTTATTACAGCCATACTAAGATAAGCATGGCTTAAAACAAAACAAGAAAAAACTTCTCTTAAGCAACTAGCTGTAGACCTATAGCATAGGCCCACATATCGAACAAAGACAATATGCAAATAACAACCAAAAACTCTTAATTTTAAATTGAAGAATTTGCAAATTCTTAAAAGCAATTCAAGCAACAAAACAACTCCAATGTTTGAGCAAACAGTATTAATCTAACCATATCAGCAGTAAAAACACATAGACAGCCACAAAAACCTGTAAATATCAGGTTGAGGTGGTTTAGTCATTTGGAGGCCCTGAAGCAAAGACCACTGTGAGATCCTTCTCCATTTTGCTAACAGCTGGTGACTCCAAAACTATTAAAGGAAGCTCTTTTCTGATAACAGAGTTGGAGAACTTAAGATTTGTTTTAACTGCAGAACTTTAAATAATATTCAGGGATAAACAGTGGGTAAGCTCAAAGAGCAGATCAGCACTTGTTGCCTGTGATTTATGCAAGTACAATGCACTTCCTCACCCGAGGCTGATATACAGATGCTGCCTGTTTTGACTGTCTATGTGCAGTGGTGTTATTTAGGCGACTGTAGTGGGTATATTGTGATGACCATACCCACTCAGCCTTACACACCCATTACAGCGCAGCATGTCTTGAGACAGTCACAATCAATGCATACAGTGTGTGCCTTTATTGTGTGCATAACTGAGGGCATTCCAAAAGAGTCTGTAAATGTATTCAGAATTAAACCTCCTGAAACTGTTAGAGCAAGAGTTTAACATCCAAAAACAATAAGCTGAGAAGGAGATATAAATTTTACCAGCCCATATGTTGTTGTTATATTTAGTTTTAGTTTTTTTTGTTTTTGGTTTGTATTTTGTTTTTGGTTTTTTTGATCTTTTTTGATGTTATGTATCTGGACATGCAGTAAACCTTTTTTTTTTTCAGAGCACTTGCTCTAGAGTATTATGAGTTTATATGGCAATGATTAATTATTTCTAAAATTTTATTTGAGTTCTGTAATATTAACAATATGATCATGTGTTTGCATGTATGTATATGTAAAGCTCTTCTGACACTCAAGTCAACAGTGTTTTTCAGACTGACATACTGTTAATCATGTAGATGTATTCAAAAATGAAAGAGCACTAGAATATTATACTCAGGTGAGAGAATTGTTATTATACAAACAAAATTAAATAATCTTACCTTCAGTATACAAATGCACTTATTGTCAGTTCAACAATTCTAGAGAAAAGCATCACGCTTCTTAGCCCTTATACACATCCAAACCGAAAACAAAAAATACATACCAAAATTTCATTTGTTTAGGCAGATTTTGCAGCCTGTGTGAACAACTAATATTTTTTCATAAATAAACACAGCTTTCATTATAGCCCCACTACAAGCGACGTTTGCCAGGAAGATGTAAGAACTCAGACGATTAAATACACAATCAGCAATAAATCAAAATGCTATGGCAACAAAAAAAAAAAAACAATAATTACTATTCTGTCAGTGGAGCCCAACATCACCAAGGCAAACAACACATATAGATAGATGCATTAACAGCATAAACTCCATAGCAGTTGCAACAACTCTCTTACACACAGACGCCAACACATTGTATTAACGTAATACAGTTTTTACTCACCGCGTGGTGCACGAGCGATGCAAGCGGCCGATGTCCCTGTCGTTGTTGATCGTTACTTACCTTTTTAAACTTTATTCTCAAGCTGAATTCACTGTGAAATCCTCAACATTCTGCTCTAGGTTCAACATCGTTGCTTGACCAGTATTTATTCATTAGAAAAACAGTCCACTTAGCCTCTGTGTCCCAGTATGACCAGTCAAAAATTGAAAAGTAGGCTGCTAACGTTAGCTAGCTCAGAGCTTCTTTGTCTAACGTTAGCTACACCTATTGAAATACCAATTTCTTCTTCGCCATGGAGTCTACGACTGCTTATTTGATATTTTCATCACTTCTCGCAATCCTTCTTCCTTCTTCCTCGTACTACTCTTCTAAAATCCGCATTAAAACACTTCGTAGAAGTAATGGCAGCTCGATACTTGACGCTTTAGTAACATAATACTGCGTCATTAGATTAAGCATGCAAAGGTCAAAGGTCAAGTCTGAAGAGTCCACAATTCAAGAATGAATATTAGCAAACATAGATATTTAATTTGACAAGCGCACATTTGCATGTAATCAGACTAATTATTATCTTTCATAAACTGTCATTTGTTTTGAGTTAAAAAGAGGGAAAAAGGTACTTTACGAATTAAAAAAAAAGCAAACTAAATTTTACGAGGCCCTCTAGTGGCTCAAGGCAATTACCTCCCGGTGCCATGGATTTAGGCAAAATTGATATTGCACAAGTTAAGATTTAGAGTCAAAGATTGATTTCTCAAAAACTCAGACATAAATATTGGTGTAGTTTCAATTGTAGTTTAATTTCAACATTCAACATAAGTATCAATTATCGTCACTCACATATTCATGTTTTTTTTAGACCTAGGACTTGGGAAATGGAAATGACTGATTTCACGGTTACTGTTATTGTCAATTACCGATTACTAAGGTTTTTCATCATGTTCAGAATAAAGAACTAAATGTTTAGAATCAGGGAAAAGGGGTATGAACAGAGAAAAGAGAAGGGGGCAAAAGAGGTCAAATTTGTTAAAAGCAAGAAATGGATCAAATGAAGAAATAAATGTCAAGAGATGGTGAAAATGAATGGCTGAAGCAAATAATATAGATAGAAAAAGACATGGGGAAAATGACGGAGAGGAGCAGGAAGGGCAGGGGAGGAAAAGAAGGAAGGAAAAACTGAAACTGACGGACAAGGATAATACTGATATGTCTCAAACCAAGAATAACAGAGTTGTAAATTACCTTTAAAAGTATGACAATATTTTGCATCTGTTGTAAACAAAGCAACAATGTATAAAGTAAACAGTACAGTAGTAGTAGTACATTATAGTCATGTGTTATACTTTTAACCATGTTAGTCATCTATGGAAAGTACTGTGTTGTGGCACCTTGGTCCAAATCTGATTCTTTCACATGACAAAGTTACAGAAGCCACTTTGACAGTCACATGAGTCATTTATGTGGAGGTTTGCTGCAATCAGACTGGAGCACTCTGTCTTTTGGTCCATAAGTGAAAGCCACTTTTTAAACAGGAACCCCATACTGTGGATATTAAATTTAAAAACACTGAACAGTCAAAATGCTTGACCCTAAATTTAAAAGAAAAAACCCTTGAAGTACAAGCTCCATTGAAATGTTTGTTTTTGGATATTAAAGCACATTATGGTCCACCAAAAAAATCAGACTTCCATTGTATAATGTTATCAGATAACGCACTCTGAATGCATCACAGGTTAACACTGCAAGAGACATAAAGTTCTTGCTGATGCTGCAGCTTCACATTCAGCACAAGGCTATGAAGATACACTTTTTGACAACAATTCAAACCAAAAATACTGTGACTCTGATCAAGGCTTCTCTTGTTTTTGGTTTTTTATGTCTACACATTCCATAGGGCCTGCTTTCAAGACCTGATGGGAGGGGGATGTTGAACTAATTTCAGCATTAGTCCCTTTGGGAGCTGAGGAATGCCACCAGAGCATTTTGATGCGGTCATGGAGACGGGTGTTGACTGCCACATGTGACACAACAATGCCTTTCTCCATCCAGAACAATCAAGACTCCAGTAGCAGTCGATGACAAAAAATGCAGCAACATTTTTGAATTACAGTACACTAAGGCACTTGATTTGCATGAATTAATATCAGTAAATCATGCTTTGACATTTATATGTTAAGGCAAATACAATTGACTTTGGTGTAGTGGCTTTATTCAAAGTGACTTTCCAACTCATGTTATGCAACTTAAACCACCAGAAATAGCTTTTTCTGTTGTTTTTTTAATCCAGCAGCTTTACGTCTCACCTTGCTGCAGTGATATAAAAGTGAACCCAAGAGTGTGTCGGTACACTGTAACATGATAGTTGGGGGTGGTTATAGTTGTAATAGAGTATACTAAATCAATTACACCTGACATTGATGCACAGTTGAAGCATTCAACCATAGGGGGCAGTATAGCTCTTTTTTCAGTCTGGCCTTCTATGTAACTCTTATGTGAATGGGTGTTTTGATTAAAAATGGCTTCCTGTTTCACCTGAACTAATGCAATGAGTTCTCATGACTTTTATGACTGGTATTTATTACATTTTTTTTTCTAAATCTCAGGAACTCTGTTTGATTTTACTATTATTAATGTGTATGAAATTTCACGATTTTTTCCTGATTTATAATGTTTGATTCTTAAGGATTGCAAATACAGAATTTCCTGTCAAACCTCATGTGGCTCCAAGTCTGGTGTGCAGCAGCAAACTAAAGAACAACACAGTATTAGAACAAACTGTTAAATCATCTCTGTGAAAAGAGTCTTTTATGTTTTCTCAAAGAGCTCACATGTGAGGAAGATGTCCATTATATAGTGAAGAAGGTTAGCTAGGCACACACAGTTCCCTTTTCCCTCCAAGAGAGAGGGCAACAAAAGACTGCCATCTTTTTCTTTGTCTTGGAATCAAGGGAGCTCCTCTCTCTCCGCCCTCCTCTCTCAGTGTCCACAGCCTCCCACACATCAGCACTCACATTAACATCATGCAAATACACTTGGAAAATATAAAAATTCATTGGGTTAGGGTATATATTTATATAGATTTATACATACATATAAATTCATATACTTTTAAGGAATGTTAATCTATTTTGCTGTGTATTTTTTCTCCTTACATGGTACAAAATAACTTTTCATACTATGTAACACAATCAACATACATAATCAACATATTAAAAAAACAACTTATCAGTCCTTTTATCATCTTTTAGAAAAAAATCCATAATAAAAATAAGTTCTATGTTTTTTTTTCTCACTTATATCTTACAATATATTTTCTCTCTGTCAAAAAACACGCACACATGTCCCATTGTTGTTTTTGTTTGTGGTTTCTCTTGGCAGCAAATTGGCGGCGGTCAAACTAAATGTGTAAAGAAAAATCACATGATGGTGGTGCAACTCAATGTGGAAAAATCTCAGAGCGACAGCCTCACTGATGTGTAGAATTCACAAAATGGCAGCGGTGGGTGTTGCAAAACAAACTAACAAACTCCTGTGCTGTTACAACGGGCACTTGGAGCAGCCACATTCCAGAGCAGTTTCCATCTCCTCGGAGTACGAGGTGCCGTCGGTGCAGCGGAAAACCACCTTCCTCCTTCTGCTTTTGGTGACACCACAGCAAACACCTGTGGGTGCTGCTGCCTGGCAGGATCGAGGACAATCCATGCGGGGAATCTTGCTAGTGGATGTGCATGTTCTCATCGGATGGTGGCGCTTCAGCTGTTCTCGCACCATCTCTCCTTGACATGTAAGCTCTGGACATTCATGGTAAAAAGACATAAAACACACACATTATATGTACTGATAACTTTCTCTTGATTTACATCTCCTTCTCTACATATTAGTCTTCACTTTACCTGTGTCACAGGTAGGTCCGGTGTACCCTGGCTGGCATTGGCAGATGGGCTCTCCTCCTTCTGACACACGACACTCCCCATGTCCGCAGCGCTGTCCCCTGCAGGCCGCAGGCTCCTGTCGTCTATCACAATACTGACCCTGGTAACCGTCACTGCACTTGCAGCTATAGGACTGACCTTTTGGCACACACACACCATGAGAACATCTGGAGAGAAGGACAGAGGGTAGACGGGTTAGAGGAGATGGGTGTGTTAAAGCATATGTTTTACTGCCATGCTGGCATCACCCCATGATTGGTCACGATTCATTATCTGTATTGATGAATGACAAGGCAAGCTTAACTTGGCAAACTGTGAGTTTGTGTGGATGATCACAGGATTTGGATGAACTGCTTAAACATTTACACTTAATGTATTCCTCATCAATTAAGTTTGAATGCAACTTTTAAAATTTTTGCAAAAATTTGAAAAGCTTAACATGGAATAAATATGTTGACAAACATATTTTGTTGTTGATTAATTGGAAAATGCAATTTTTTTTCAGTGCCCAAAGGCAAATTTCTTGTCTTTGTCAGATTACCAGTCCAAAATCAAAGTAACAGTGAAGTGTTTGATAACATTAACCCAAGTCCTACAGATAAAGATAGAGAATATCAATTACTGCTGATGATTAATTTCCAGTGGATGAACTGATATTTATTTGAGCATCTCTGTTTTCAGAGCAACAAAGAAGTAGCTGAAGATGAAAAGACATATATCCACACACCCAATTTCATGCACTTCTTTGTTGGGTTAAGTGCAAACAGTACATGCATGTGACTCTTTGAATGTTTACCATCCTACATTTCAGCCCACTCTCTGCTGTCTTGGCTTACCTGCTGTTCTGACAGGGGTTAGGTGTCGACGTCTGGTCACAAAGGGCCCCGCTGCGTCCTGGAGGACAGTCACATGTTACCCCAGTCTCTCCTCCCTCCCTGCATGCACCCTGCGCACACACACTGCAGGTATGACACCCTGCGAGGATGGAATCACCCTGGTGACAGAAGAGGAAATGAAGAAAAGACCGTCATGAGAAGTTGAATCAAGAAGACCTGACAAATATTTTGATGTTATGTTGTTAAGTTTTCATTGTCACCTGAAGTCAAGTATAAATATACAAACAACATATAGATAACGTGTAGTTTTCTCCAGCTGCTACTATGGGCTTAAAGAAATGTGTACTGATATTTTTTGTACTAGATCAGTAAAAATGTTTTCTACTGCTGCCTATATTTCAAGAATTTAGTGCTTGTTCAGATTGAACTTGAGTAGGAGGATCCTTGATTTAAACCCACACAAAATGCCTTCATATAAAAGATATTTTTCACTGATTTCTTTACCTGGTGTTTAAAAATCAAAAGGCTCTGAAACCACAGTATATAAATGATGGTGTTTTACTTTGAATCTTTCTCATGTGATTACCTTCCCCTCGCCCCCATGTGGTCGCACTCCTCCTGCTACTCTGAAATTCAGGTCTTGAGGCTCGCCGTTGATGCGTACATTGTGGATGCAGCCATTGAAAGCCTGAGGAGAACGTTCAGGGCCAGGTCGAAGACCTGAAGCCACCACCTGAGATGGTACACCTGAATAATGGTGGTAAAAAAAGCGGGAAGTTATGGATGAAAAAGAAGAAAGATGCATGAACATTGAGAGAATGATGGAATATGGGAGGAAAAAAGGAAAAAATCAAGCAAATTTGAATAAGGATTGCTGATTACTGCAATACACTGCACTTATCTCTGGTTTCATTCTCAGTTAATTACAAAATAACACAGTGTTTCAGAAGAAGTACTACATCATGTTGTACAGTAGCTCTGTTGCACAATAACATAATGTTTCTGTCTGGTACTTGAGAAAAAAGACAGACTGTTTTTGTCCCTTTTGAGGAAAAGTTAAACAAAAACAGTTGTCCATCAACTCACCACATCCATTACTGGGATTATGTGTGTATGTGTGAGTGTGTGTATGCGTGCATGTGTGTGTGTGTGTGTGTGTGTGTATTTGCATAATGTGGGTGATTGTATTTGTATGCATGCATGGAAAAACATATTATTACAACCACAAAAAGGAAGTACAAGGCAGGCAAAAGTTACATCTCCATGTTCACAACATGAGTCTACAAATGTAGACAAAAGAATGTGTTTACATGTGTTCGTGTGCATACCTCCTATGTAAAGTTGTGTGTTGTGGTCGACAGAGGGCTGACGTGCTAGCTTGCCCAGACTCTTGGGGGCACCATTATCCACCACCAGGCTCAGTGAACGGTTCTGAATCAACAGCTCAACCGTGTGGAAAAGCCCATCATTTACAGACTCAACGCTGTGACAAACAAACAAAGACAATGAGAGATTTTCAGTATGGTTCTTATTATGATAAATTACTGCTGAGTTCAACACCAGACAGGAGAATTAGGGAGGAAAAACACAATAGAGCAAATTGGAAATGCTAGACATAAAACAGATTCCAAACATTGTAAAGTCAAACCTTTTTTTTCTTTGTTTTGTTGTGTTTGCAAATCGACCGAACTAAATGAAAAAGAAATTAGGGAAATCTGTGTTGAAATGTTATTCTCAGACATAAAACAGACTGATTACATCCCCACTGCAGTGTTCTTTTGGAAGGGGATTAAAATGTACCCTTGACCTGGACCATAGTCTCCTATGATGGGGCTGAAGCCCTCAGTGGGCCCCTGAACAGCACACAGGGTGTCTTATTTTGATGGGCTGGAGGAGCCACGAGGAAAGACTACATCTATACAACTTTATGGGCAGACTCAACCAGTTTGGACTCCCTTGTTAAAGTAAGCTGCTTATCTCATGAGAGTGCTGTTATTTTTTATCATTTTTTCAGGATAAAAATGTTTTCACAGAGGAGGAGCCTGCAGTGACCCAGATGGTGACCTTTTGCACCTTGTCTGATCCTGGAGAGAAAGTGTGTGCTTGTGTACGCGTCTGAGATTTGCTGCTAGATGGTTTTTGCTGGAGGGGAGACAGACAGCTATAGAGACAGTGGTTTGGCGCAGCTAAAAGAGGGAAAGATAGTGAGAGACAGGGAATGAGAGGTGGATGGTGGGGTGGTAAAGTTGACTGTGCCTCCGTTCACCCAAGCTCTTCCTTCCCTGAACCCCGAGCAAAATGTGCAGAACTTCAAAAACACAAAAGAACAAGTGGAGCCACTCTTTCCGTCGGTGGTCAGCTTCAGACTCCCACAGCTGAGCATCAAGACAATACATCCCTTTGTCTGCAGCTGTTCACTGGCTAACCAGCTTCAGAGCCTCATGTCGGCTTTGACTGACAGCTGTTTATAAAGTGTTCAGATTACAGTGATGTTACATTAACAGTCAATGGAGCAGGGTTGTGAGTTCTGGAGGCGAGCCAGTGGGACTTTCATAGAAAATGCTGACCATATAAAAGGAGAAAAAACAAGAACAAAGCAGATTTGGTGATATTAGAAAAGGGGGAAAGAAAAATGATAATCAGAAAGATAGATAAGAAGATTTTCATTACAATAGCAAAAAAATAAAATATTAAGAGGATGGAGACAAAGTACAAGAAATGAAAAAGAAAAATTAGGTGCAGCAAAGATGAATTGCATATGAAAGAAACAAAATGGATTTTTTCTAGCTGTTGTTAGTTCTTAAGTATTCAGATAAACATATTAAGGTTTTGAAATGCTTGGACTCACTTACACTTTTTCTCGGCTCTACATGTAGAATATTAATCAGGGTTTACAACATATACAGCATACTAATAGGTGAGCAATTACATTTACAGAAAACCAACTTTATATTTTACTATGTGCACTTGTTCTACATCGCAACATATTTGCATCATAAAACAAGAAATTATATATTAAAGTGAAAAGGCAAATTTGGATTAACTTCATGAACTGAAATAGCAAATGTGTAATTTGGAATAATTTGTTGTTGAGCAAAATAAGTAACAAAGACATTTATATAATCAACAATGGCAGGATTGAAAAACACAAACAAAAACGTAGTGTTCTCTTGGACATCAATCTTATTCAGCATTTAGCTGGTGGTTTCTAAAATAAGAGCCTGTGCTTCACTGCAGACCCAGCACAGACACATTCAGTATATGGTTTCCATTAGGAGCCATGTAATTTAATAATAATCTCAAACAGGCTTGCTGCAAACAAGCAAAATGATGGTCTGCTAGCCTGAAAGATTAGCTCTCTATCTGCTACAGTCCTCTCCAATCTTCACTCTTTATCCATCTTTGCTTTGACTTTTCTCCAGTGTCTAATGTTTCACTACAAGGATTATCAGAGCAAAAATTATTCCTAATAATGGTATTAATGTGATATCTATTGAAAACTAGGAATAAAATAGTAATTATGGTAACTATTGTATGCACAATTTTGACCAACTTTTTTCAACAGTCCTTTAAACTCTGGCCTCTCTACAATTGTAAATAGATATCATGTCCTTTGCCAAGTCACAGACCTAACTCTCACAGTTATTTAATGCTACTTAAAAAATGACCAGGGTAGAAAAAATACTGTCAAGTAACTCCATAACTCAACGCAACAACACAACAAAGACCTTTATGAACCTTTTTCAGTCTCAGGGTGAACAGATTAACAGCAGGATAGGCTTTTCTCATTGCTGTGGTGAAATCTGCAGGATGATGAAGGTAAATATGGTAGGACAGGATAGAAATATAACCCGTAATTCTGTTTACCAGCATGCTAAATTCCAAAAACAACACCCTAACTTGTGAGCTAATTTTTATTTGTATGTCTTTCTCCTGTATTTTTTATTAACATGATGATTGTTGCAAGCTAGCTACTCTTTCTCTCTCTCTCTCCCTCTCTCTCTCTCTCCATATGTGTGTGTGTGTGTGTATATATATATTTTTATAAATCATGTTTGTCATCAAAAAAAGCAGAATTGTTGGTTCCCACTGACTCATCCTCCTCAGCATCTGACTGACTATCTCTGTTGGCTGCATTGGTCGGGCATAAGCTTGAGTCATCGGGGCTGTATCACATGTAGATCTGGTTATGTCAGTTTTATTTCTTGCGGTCGTTTTGTGCACCAGCCAGCGATGGTGCTGATACAGCGGTATGTGAGCTGCAGTTTCCAGCTCCTCAGCTGTTGCATCCCCCCCAAAAGGCCTGCTGCTGCCCCTCCAGGGGGTTCTCCTCCTGCTGCCATGGAAAACCTCCATTATAGAAACCAAGTAATGTTTGTCCTTGTTGAGCCTATATTTTTTTTCAAACATCTTTGAGTGGAGGGGCAGCCGATCCTGCAGACCACTGACCTGTTTGCTCTCCGTAGCCCAGAGGCACAGCAGCAAGAACCGAGGAGGTGGATCTGTTTAGTGGGGAAACTGCAGCTCACAGTTCGCTGTATCAGCATCATTGCTGGTTGTGTCTTTCACAAACCAACAGGAAGTGAAACACAGACACAACCAGAGATTACAGATTGTTTGCTTGAATCAAACTGTTAATTTAAAGTAAAAAGAACTAAAGTTTACCATTTTATGTTAAGGTCAACAATCATCAATACTGTTACATTCCCCCAACCTTAATTTTCTTACTCTACCTTTATTCTACTCTTCCTTCCTTTATCTTTTCCCTCCCTCATCCTTATCTTGATTTCCCTCTCTGGTTAAACAAAGTGTCTTCTATTCTCTTATTGCTCTACTTTGTCCTCCCTCCCCTTACAGCCAGTCCTACTTTGTTTTCTCTTCAGGGTTTCTCTGCTTTTATTCAAAAAGCACATCTTCCCCTTTAAAATTTGTTCAAGCATCTAAAAATTCAATCAACCAAGCTGCTCACACAGCAGAAGACATTCGCAAACTGATTTCATGAACAGCCTTGAACTTCACACAGACAGACACACATTCTCCAAGTTTGAAGCTGCTATGACAGAGGAACTCCAGCAGGTGGCAGTAGAAGGTCAATACTTTCTTTTCCTAACAGATGCTGGACCTGCAGGGGAGTGTTTGTGTGTGTCTTTGTGAGTCTGTGTGTGTGTTTGTGATTCGCCAATATCAGGCTTCATGCGTGTTTGGCCAAGTGGATGTTTTCCAGAATGTCACTGAGACGTGTTTATGTGTAAGTCGACTTAATACAAATATATAAATACATCTTGTCTATTGACCCCATGTTTTTGTATATGTTTCTGTTGCTGCTGCTGTGTGAGGAGAATTTATATTTTTTTGATCAATAAATATGTGTCTTCATGCGTGAGTGTTTGTGCATGCTTAAGTGTGTTTTTCAGGTTCTTTGAGGTTGTGTTGGCCCAGTGTATTGGTAAAAAGCAGCCCATTATGGAGTTCAATAAAAACAAACACTCAGCGGTAGCAGATTTCAACTGTCTCACTCTCTTTCTCTCATTGTGTTTGTCCAAATCCACAAGGGACGTCAATTTCCTGTCAGTCCCGAAATCAAATGCACCCGGAATGAGCACATACACACACAAATAAACCTAACTGAAAAAGAACTTGCAAAAAAACCCAAAACTTTAAAGTATAAGAAAATAAAATACAAACCTTGAAGTAATTACAGGTCACTAACTGTATCTCAACCCCCAACTCCCCCCTAAAAAAACCTGGATTAGAGACAACCACACAGATCCACTTACACTGTTAAATCTAATTAGGCACCGCTATCATTTACTTACAATGTTTTTAAACCACATTTGCGGTGAGTGTGTGTGTAATGGCATGCGTACGTGTTTTTGACAGTGAACCTTGTGTGTCTTTGAATCTATGTGTTAATTTATGTGTGTTTTCCCCTCTGTACGTCTGTGCTATAAGTGTGTCAGTTATTGTATGTTTAAGTCAATGTTCTTGCATGTTTGTTAGTGCACATGTGTGTTTGTAGGTGTGCGTGTCTATATGTATCAGGCTGTGTTTATGTGTCTGTGTGTTTAACAGCCCAATCTGATTAAAATGATGTTCAGCAGACAAGCATCCCAGTCCCATATTGCCGTGGTAACCTCAATTAGTCATTGCTGAGACGGCAGCTGCCGAACGGCGAGCTCCTTCACTGTTTTCTTTCTCTTTTTTTTCTCAGCTTTCATTAAACCAGGCCGGCCAGTTCAAATGAAATTTGTACTTTTCAGGAGTGGAGTCGCTGCGTTTGATGTAGAGTTTCAGGAATAAGTGCTCTTTGTTTCAGGCCTATAAAGTTTCAGGATTAGTATGTTTGAATTGCCTCTGAGCGTTTTAAACCTACAATGTAGAAGAATTGCCTGCTTGCTTGTTTTAACCACAAACCTGTGGCTTTTTAAGAACCAAATTCAGGTCAGACATTCAGTCATTATTCATTTAAATCTGAGTATAATGAAGCAATCCATTGAAAGTTGGAAGTCGCTTGCTCCACTTTTGTTTTCCTCTACTTGTAATCTAAATGTGCTCTAGTGCGTTTACTTGAAAAACATGGACATGTGCAGCAAATTAATGTTTGCAGAGCAAGTCTGAACACTTAAAAGGGGGCAATGTGTAACAAGCATAGGGGGCAGCATATCGCTAGAGTCACCCCTTATTGCTAGTCTTTGCTGCAGCTCTTTTATGTCGCAACAAGTGGATGTTGTTATCTTGTTAGCTCACTAGCAGCCCTATTAGCTGATCAGTCTGCCTGGACTGGGAGCCTGAAGCAACAGATGAGCGGTTTTACTTCCACTGTGGTCAACACAATCAGGTTCTGCAGCTCACAGTGAACAGAGCTGAACCAGAAGTGAACACAGCCTCTGGTACACACTGAAGCCACTTTAACAACAGGGACTATCAGAAGCAAAGTGATTTAAAAAGGCTCAGATTAGGATTCTGACTGATGGGACTAAGAGGATTCTGCATGTAGCAAGAAAGGAGCAAGAGTGTAGTTAGGCATCACCAGAAGGGACTTGCACATCTACCTTAGTGAATAAGAGTTTATTTCACTAAAAAGATCTTGCCAGAGTTTCTCACTTGGAATTCTGACTTGAATAACTATTGGATCTGCACTTTTCCATAATGACAGCAGTTTTTTTCTATGGTAAAGGTGTCCTGGTTGGTGAGGATCTCTTTTTAAACACAAGACCTGCTTAAAATGCCAGTGTTTAGTTGAAGCTCTGCAGCCTTGAATTGAACTTATAGATTTGGAAGAACATTTTGTATTAAACCCTTTAAATATAAAAAATAAAGTTAGTGAAGCACATAGCTGTATTTTTGTTTAGTAGTCATTATTACTCAGTGATGTTTTTGGTAACTATTCATTGTTTACTTTGTACATTTAGCTGAAGCACCCTCCTGCTTCAATCATGTCTTCCTCTTTGCAACACCCAAGCCTCCATCTTTTTCCACCATCCTCTGCCCAAACATCCATCATCATCCCTCTTCACCCTCTGTCTTTTTTCTCCTTTCTCTTCACTTATCCATCTATTGCTTCCTTTGTCTCCACCTGCCTCTGTCACCCTTTCCTCCTTCATTGTACACATCCACCCCACTGCTGCTTCCTGATGAATAATAGCAGATGTGCTCTCTTTGACCTGATGGGAGATTAGTGCAGCATTAGTAAAGGGCAGCACATTAATGCACAACAAACACACTTTGTCTCTCTCTCTCTCTCTCTCTCTCTGCACACACAAACATGTCAATGTAACACTGGACACACTTAACCGCTTTCATCTGTTGCTAATGAGGGCGCAGTGAAGGACTTGTACACCTTCTCCTATCTCTCTTTCTGTCACTCTCACTTGATGCTCTTCCTTCTCTCCACAAATCCAAACCTCACCCAGTTTTGTGCATCTCTTATATGTTTTTTTCATTTTCATTATCATTCCCTCTGCTTTCCACCCCTGCATGTTTTTTTCCACCCTGCTGAGATTCCTCTTCTTTTCTTGCATCACTCAACCTCTTCTCCCTCCTTTTTCTTTGCTTTCTAATTTCTAATTCAATTTCTCTGTTTTGGTGAGGGCTGTACCTCCTGTCCAGATGTCATCTGGGCTGATCTGCATGTGCCTATAGATGTACGTCCATGAATAATTTAGCTTTGTATCCTTTCTGCATATTTGTGTGTTTCCATGTACAGCACACCGTGTGTGTGTACCTGGTTCTAGATGTCCGCTCCAGGCCTCCTCTTTGACCTTCTCCGCCGCTCTGAAACTAAGGTAACTCATTAATTTACCATTTTACCAGCATTAATCTTTCATGAGTGTGTCTTGATCTGGCCTTCACTGCTTCATTTGAGCTCGTCATCAAAAACTGGCCTGAACATGCTGTCCTTCTAAGCTCTCTGGGTCTTATACAAGATAACCAACCCTGGGATCCCTCATAAACATCACAGGGACTGGCACCGGTCCCTTGTCCTCAGTTGCACAACCGCAGAAACTGTATGGATGGTGCCATATTCAAGATCTGCCAGACTTGCACAGATTGTGGTGGTTAAATGGTTTTCACCATTCTGGACAGTGTCAGTTGAATAGTGGCAGGACGCTTCGCGGTGCCATGCGGTTTGAGTCCGTTTATGATGTATTTGCAAATTAGGGTAGATAAGATAGGCCTTTTGCAATGGTCAGATGCATGCAATCAAAAGATGGCACATACAAAGGAATATATATGGAAGCTTGTGGTAAAATGATCCCCGCAGTGGGAACTGGGCCTCATCTCTTTCCAGACTGCTAATGTTAAACATAACATAGAGACAGTGTTTACTTAGTACTTAGCGCTGTGAATTTGATTCTATGGATTTTTCTCCTGTTGCTATCGTATCTTTGTCTCTTTGTCATTTTTGTGGACTTTCACAAGACCCAACTTTTGCTCCCTTGTCTCCATTTGTGCCTCATAGCTTAATGTTTTTTGTGTCTCTCATTCAAACTTTTCTTTCCATTGTACTTTACACTTTTCTTTGTCTCTCTCCGTCTTCATCCCTCTTTCTTTTACACTGTCTTTCTCTAATTCTTTCTGTCTATCTCCCACCCAGGCGTGGTCCGTGTCAAGTTAACAGGACCTGACAAGGATAATTCCCTGACTCACTCTGTGGTTTACTTTTTCCCCTCTGCTCTTCCCCCTCTCTCACTCCATCCCTCTGTCATCCCTCACCCGTCTCACATCCATCCTTCTGTTCAATCGTGTCTCGTGGTCTTTTCATTTCGACTGTTTCAATCCATCTGTTTTATCCTTCCTGTTTTCTCCTCTGGTGGGCAACCTATCTACCCAGTCGTTTCTTTATCGCGTTGTCTGCTATTTCACACACGCCCTCTTCCAGTCTCAGTCGGTCCATCTGTTTATCCGTCTATCTCATATGTCTGCCTCTCAACTGATCAATCTGTCTCTCTTTGCATTCACACATCCCTCTGGCTGTCCTCCTCTCTCTCCTACTCAACCTTTTCAACTTGGTCTCCACTCCTCCCCATGTGTGCCAGTTTCTAATAAGATTCACCCCCTCATTTCCATTCTTTCATCTGATTCTTCCTTCCTCTCTAACCATCCCTTTTCCTTTTGTCCCCTTCTTGCCTTTCACAATGTGTCGGGTATTGTCAGCATGAGCAAAAACTCTGGTTCAGGTCATATTTGGGTTAAGTGGTTTCTACACATCGACCCTCCCAGATTACAAACCAGTCTCATTTATGTAAAGAAACAAAATATCACCACAGAACTGGAAAGTCTACAGACTGCAGAAACAAAGCCAAACTAGACACGGAACGGAACGGTGGCCAGATGTGTTTTTGGTCAACTAAGCTGTCTTTCTACCCAGATGACCTCTTGGCCAATATCCTTCCTGCTGAAGTGTCCTTGAACAGGTCATGGTCTCCAGCAGCGACAGGGCTGCTGCTCTACTGCTGACCCTGAGCTCCGGCCTCTCTGGAGGGGGCTGAGGTTACAGAAACTCACCTACACGCTTCAAAACACCATCACATTGTTATTGTAATTAAGCTGTTTGTATGCATCAGTTAATCAAAGGTCAGAGATGTCAGAGTATAGAGTTCACATTCACCAGCAGTACACTAAATAACCTCTACTAAGCAAAATCACTGTAAAGGCTGACACCATGTTAACTACGCAACATGGCAAAGAAATTAGAAGACACTAGCCTTTTGTTTGTCTTACTAAAGCTCAAATTGTACTTTTTGAGTCAATGTAGCACAAACTGGCTGCAGGATTGTCGCAGAACTTCTGCCTTCAGCCCACATTTTATGACTGAGCAGACTGCAGATGCACTCGTGCATGTAGACACCAAATGCAGCATAAACAGAACCACATGGGTGTTCGCTGGTGCCCGTCCATTAACAGTTTAACACCTTGAATAAACTGTTTTCAGCAGGCAAAGACTTGATAATTTCTTGCCAGAACTTAATATGTGAAGTTAACTTGATTGACATGTAACATATTAGTTTATCAAAACTCTCATTCAATTTAAATATTCAGCAGAATGCACACAGACAAAATAACCGAAAAAACACAATATGCCAAGTCTTAGAATTAAAAGAAAACTCACATTATGATATAAATTCCAAAACCACACCGACACAAAGTTTTGGGGTTTAAATAAATTGAAATGCAGGTGATCAGAAACAGTCCTGCCCTTTGCAAAGAGAGCTGAGGCTCCAATTTTCTTCCCTCACAAACACCTTCAGGATTTAAACCACGATGAAACACCGTAACTCTAAAGTCTAATTTCTTTTTTACAGAATGCCTCCTTCTTCTTTGGTGACTTTGTCTACAGACACAGCAGAACAGGAGAAGAACAGCAGAGTCAAAATCTACAAAGCCAGAGATTAAATGCTAAAAAAAATCACTGATTGAAATAAATAGAGACAAGAATGGTGAGTAAATGAGAAAGCAATACACTCACTCCCTCATTTCTCCTCCTTCCTCTTTCCATCTTCATCCACTTCTCTCTCACTCCTTAATTCATTCGATTACACTAACATCTGTCCTCCTCTCTCTCCCCTCTGCCTTGATTTGCAGTTGGCATTATGACACTGACGGCTGCGATCATTCAAAAGTGGTACTAGAAGCATTTTCAGTGTCCATATAATGCCTGCATATAATTACCATAAAAATATGAGACCTTGGTCAAAATGATTGGTAGCCTCTGTCTCACATCAGTGGTGTTGTTGGTGCTTTTTCAAGTTTTCTTGCTGCTTTCCAAGCTGAACTGTAAGTTGGAAGTGATTTTTCCATCTGCCTTTAACACCTTCCATTATCTGCTACTATGAGAAACTCTGGAAACTTTAGCTTTATTTGAACTGGCACAGCAGTGCCCACACTATGCCATGTGCAGTGAGCCAACCTCTTTTTATTCTGTATACGATGTTTTATACTATCAACATCCAACTGAATGAAGTGTAGAAGCTGGTGGCCAAGCATCTTGTAATCTCTGTGGTTATTGGCTTTCATTTAAATGATGCGTAATAAAGTAATTTATAAGTTTTGCATTGTTTTCTGTTCTTGCTTTAGAAACTAAATGTCCCTTATGGTGTTGAATTTTGTATCATGTATCCCTCTTACATCTCTATGCCTCCTTCTTTCTGTCACAGACAGTGTAGACAGAGAGGCAGACAGGATCAATAGGAGCCAATCAGCACCAGACAATGGAAAACATGGGCCCTTTCTCCTCCTTTCATTGCCCACTTTCTCATAAACTTATGCTCTCTTTCTTTCTGCCCTTTCTTTTTGACATAAACCTTCACTTCTCTCTCTGACATCTTTCAATCCACTCATCAGTTCTGCTCACATGCTTCTTCAAAATGATGAGGCAGAGAGTCAATAAGGCCTCATGTTAAGGGTCATCTGCACGAGCAGAAACACACTCTCTGCACACACGGTACAGCATACATGGTATGCTGTGAATGTATTATTTTCTAAAGCTCCATCCAGCAGGTTTTAACTCCTTATTGCCTCATGTCACCGCAAACAACATGTTTGGTTCACAGCTGTTTGTGAGGAGAGAAAAAAAAGAACCTACAATAGAGATAGTTAAGTTTTATGCCATAACAAAAGTCTTGTGACCTTATTTTTGTTGCATACAATAGATTTCTGTGGGTTGACAAATGCTCACGGTCCCTGAGGCCCATGAAACACTTTTAAATCCTTCTCAACAATGTCAAAAGTAAAGAAATGCAAGAATGTTTAGATGTTCATCTTACTTTTTAAAAAAGTCAGACAAACCTGTTCTAAACATATGGCAGCCTTCTCGACTGCGATGATTTCACCTCTGACAGACAAGCGGTTCAGATGTTGAGTTTTAACAGCCTGCCATGTACCAAATTACATAAAAACAACTTATATAGTTTGTCACTGCAGCAAGTGGCTTCTGATTTCATGCACATGTGAGTGGGTTTTGACTCACAGTTTGATTTGAGTTAGAAAAATGTTTTGATATCTCTGATGAATATGTAGATTTTAATGTCTGCTAACATTTTGTTTGATTTTATATATATATATATATATTTGGTTTTTGTGCATATATGAAATACTGTATGGTCAATGAAATGTAGGCTCATGTTTGTGAAGCCACATGCTGTAATATCTCTGAACATTGCACAAAAACCCCTTTCTGCTCCTTTAAGTACCATTACAGTGCTTTCGTCCTGAGTTACCATTGTTGTTATCATTGCTAACCACAGCATATCCACTCTTATGAAATTGTGAATGTATTTTATTTTATGATATTTCGCAGACTAACCCACTAAATGAGGACTTTTGTTTTGTCTTGGTGAGGTTTTGCCTCGGCTGACTTTTGGTGGCTTTCACTTGGGGACAAGACAGTCTGGTCAGGATTGTAAAGGATTTCATTAAAGTCGATGTTTGTTTCAAGAGAGAAATGCTCAAACATGTATCTGTTACTATGTTTGTGTGCGTGTTTTTTTGAGAAAGAAAAAGGACAAGTCCTGGAAAAACACGAGACACATTGGATCCTTAGATAATAAATCCTTGGAAATGAATATGACTTTTGTCTTTTGCACACTAACAGAGTACTTTTCTGTACAGGTGTGTGTGGTCTACCTGTACACAGTGGTGGGCGGGTAGTTGGCGATGTCGTAGATGAGTCGTATGTGTCCTTGGTACAGCTCCAGTGCCAGAGGGTCGTGGTCTTCCTTATACAACAAAATACCATTGTCTTTATCTGTGGCCACCTGGATAGACAGAGAGGTAAGATTGGAAACAAAGATCAAAATTATTTCAAGGGGGAAAATTGGAAACAGAATTTATATAACTTGGGTTAAATATGCTGTTTTGTACTGCAATCAGTTATACTTCAATAATTTCCAGCTTGAGTCCCTCTTTGTAGACTGACTGCTTACAAGACTCCTTCATCAGTTACTTTTTCACCTTTTAACATTTTCAGATGGTTTTTAAAACCTAAGTGAAACATTTTGGATACTACTGTGTTACATTTTCTAAGCAATAAAAAATCTACACAGCTTTTCCCTCAGGTTTCACCTGCAAAGGCACCCAACTGTCACTGAGCCAGTTTTTTAGATTGTAAGTGTGGATATAGCTCTAACCCACAGTTATATATTAAATACTGCAGATTTCAGATAGTGTTTCACATCATCAAACTGTTAAAGAACTGTATGAAAATGAGCAGAGAATGTAAATTTTGCCACACACTTCCCTGAACGAGGTCACTGGCGCCTCCCTCCCACAAGCACACTTGACATGTCACACTTGCTCGCGTGCTCCGCTAAGCACTAACTAACTAGTGAGTGGAAACGGGGCCAAGGGGCCAAGCACTTAACACTCTCGGCTTCAATGGAGCATAGCCAAGTCAACACCTGCTAACAAGCTGCTGGAGAAAAGAAGAGATGGCTGCAGACCGCAAAGAGAAAAGGAGAGAGAAATGTAGTGAGCAGAAGAGGGAGGGATACAGTGAGAAAACGGGAATGGAGGAAGACAGTAACATATAGAAAAGTGGGTTAAGAGACGACTGAAGAACTGAAAAAAGTGTTAATGAGAAAGAAAGAAAACATCCGGTGATTTATGACGTGCTGTGGTCCTTTCATTCTTTTTTTTTTCATTTTCTCCCTCTTGCCTCTCAGTCAGGGCCTCTTGGTAGACTTGAAACAGCCTTGGCACTGACATTGAAAGCCCCTGGCAGGAATGCAGAAGCACATGCCCTCACACACACACACATATAAACACACACACACAAACTCACACAGCTCCAAACAGGTGGTAAATATCAATTAGGCTGCTCTCTGTGTCGTGTTTCTCTTTCGCCCACTCTCTTTTCCAAAAAAGAGGAAAATATGTCTCTATTATATATAATTCTCAGGTGTCCAGATCATATATTCTGTGTGAACAAGCGTGTGTGTGTGTGTGTGTGTGTGTGTGTGTACAGGCACAAGTGCTCGGTGTGCAGTGGAAAGAGAGGGTGTAGCAGATGTTTGCTTTGCTTTGTTGGCACTAAGTGGTGCAACTCTATAGGCTTGATTTCAGCTCACGCTCTGTTTCAAACAACCCAAAAATGTTTTCCGTGTTGCCCGGCAGAATATTTCTGACGTACTTTCAAAGGCAGACGCACTTTACAGGACAGGGCTTTTTATTTATAAGGAAAGCGTAAAACTTTACATACATTTGTAATTTGTTTCAAAACAAAATTTTTAAATAAACACATTTATACACAGCAAAGGTCAAAGGTCAGCCATACCTGTAATGAAATGTGCGCGGTGGGGCGGAGCTTCGCACCAGTCAGCTCAACGTAACCATCCCGACCCAGGAAGTGAACGGTGGCCATCTTGTCGCATTTGTTGCCGTAGAAACTGGGCATGCAACGGCAGACGGGCTCCCCAGCAACCACCAGGCACTGGGCGCCGTTCTGGCAGTCTGATTGGTCGCAGGGGCTGGTTTGCAGCAAGATCATTGGTGGAGGGTTCTCGCAGAACAGCCCGCTGGGGGAGGAGCAGATTAAACAGGAGATAACTTATTCATAGAGCTTTGATGGGGTTATTTGTTGTGTCTGATTCTCCTGATGAAACTTGTTCGGTGCTTGTTCACATTTTGCCTCATTACATTATATTTAAGTTTGAAGTTCTAAAGTAATATTCTTAAAAGAAATGGACATATTTTGTCAGTATGACATGGCCATCAGATGCTATATGTACCTCTATTTGTACTTAATGTTCCTCTTTATCTTCTTGTGTCTTTTTAAATCTGAATCTTTCTTTGTACGACGGTTTTTTTTTGATCACACAGAATCTGTCTTTCTCCTGCTGTCTGTCTCCATTTTCTGTTTCTTTCCTGCATAGCTCTCAGTCTCTCTCTCTCTGTCTCCCTCTGTCTGTCTCTCTCTCCCCTGTGATGAATTTGTTTCTCTCATACAGTCTCTGCTATAATTAACCACATGGAGCTGCATCTGCTGCACACACACACACACACACACTGATTGCACACAGTGGGTCCAGACAGTCAAGTGTCTGATTATGAAGCGCCATCTGTATCTCCTCCCAGTCTGGCCCTGCAGTGTGTCACTGGGTGTGTTTGCGTTCAAGTGATTTGCCGGTGATGTGTTTCTCCGACTCTCACCTGAAACCCTCTTTACAGACGCAGGTATATCCGTTCACAGCATCCACACACTCCGCTCCGTGTTGACACTTATTCTCAAGACAGTCGTTGTAGTCCTGCTCACAGTGTTGGCCCACATAGCCCGGCAAACACTCACACCTACAGTGACAAATAAAGATGGGAAAACTGTTTGTTCGGGCTGTTACATTCTCCATGTTTCACAAAAGTCAGCTTTTATCTTTTCCACCTCATTGCCTCCTGTCGCTTCATGCCACTTTCAGCAAGGTGACCTCTGACCTCCTGTGAAGGTGTCACTCACCTGTAGCTGCGGCCAACATGGACACACTTTGAGTCATGCTGACAGGGGTCGAAACCATGGAGACAAGGATCAATCACCTCCTCACACAGGTCACCTGGTGACAAAAAGTGAGAGCAAACATTCACATGTTTAATAACAAAAAGTCAGTATGAAAACTATTTTTATAGGAAAAAAGTGAGAAGAACTAAAATAAGGCAGAATAAGAAAAAAGAGGCAGTAAAGAGGCTGGAGGAGAGGGTCAGTCTACGCTTTTCACACGTCCTCTACCAGCCTGAAGCGACAGCAGAAAAGAAGGAAAACATGAGGTGGAAAAAGATCATTTATACTCAGTATGTGTCTATCTTGTTCAAGGCCTCAGATAATGTGCAGTGGGAGTGAAATGAACACAGACACACACACAGAGGGGAGAGCATTATCAGCTTTTTCTCAGAGCTGATGGAGAAGGGGGTTAATAGGCTGTATAACAGTGGCTGCAGTGTATATACACACACTAACACGCACACACACTGAAAGGGTGAGAAGGGTTAACAGCATGTGTAGAAGCAGTAGCTGAAGTTGGTCATATGAAGGAAGAGGGGACTGAGAAAGGTCAAGCACATTTCCATCGTTCTCTGCCTGCTTTAATCTAATCTTGCCGCCTCGCTCCCACCCTTTCTGTCTCCACCACCCTTTTCTCAAGTCACTTTGAGATGTATGTTGCTCTGAGCTACAGAGCGCCGCTGCATCTGCTGGAAGATCACATCTGAAATCCTTTAAGCTACAGCAAATGTACAAAAACACAGCATGACATGAGAAAAAATTTAACACAAAGTGGCTCCTGTGCAGACTATTTCACATCTTAGACACTTAGTTAAACATGCCAACATTAATTCATCAGTGAGAAATTAACTGTTATACCTTGTTATAATTATTATACACAACTGAGACCATCGCTGAAGTGATTAATGAAGAGGATAAACACGTTGGGAGTGATTTACTCATTGAGACTGTTAAGTTTTACTGTAGTTTATTTTGTGTTGCAAGATCAGTGCTTGTGTCAGTTCCACAAAACAGATTTTATGATCAGTGTAGGGAAAAAAAATACTTAAAATTAAAGGTCTAACCAGAAATACTGCAACTTAGTTTAATATTTAAACAATATATAGAGGCTTGTTTTGTCAGCAAGTGACCCTCAAGCAAATAAAAACTGTATCATTTCCAACAACTGACCAATTTGGTCCAGACAGACAAAAACAACTCATCAGATTGTAAGAAAAATCCAAGATTTGCCATAAACTTATTGACTCCTTGATCTTTTTTGAGGCATAAACTTTAAATCCAAATGTTCACCTCAACATACACTTTGCTTGAAGACAAAGTATACTAAAGAATAAGTCTTGAAAAATGTGTTGTGTAGAATTAATCCTGATGGTCTTGTCATCCACCTGATCTTTCCTCCACAGCACAAATGTCTTAAACTGCACATGAGATGCTGCGTCTCCCGATCTACAAGACAGAATGTAGCACATTCAGGCTCATGTTCAATTTTTGAAACCTTGGCTTTCTCATTTTGGAAGTTGTTGAAACCTTATATCAGCTGTTTAAATGGTCCTGACCTTAAATCTGGATTTTCTTCCCCTCGGGTGCAAATATGACACGACAGTCCCAGTTGCTGAGTTCGGAGAAAGCAGAGCAACTAGCGAAGGACTGTCCTTTTAATGTGACACCTGATGATTAAGCTCTGGTTCACTGAGCTGAGTGGAGGTTCAGAGCCAAAGGAACCAGCTGTGTGCGTGTGTGTGTGCGTGAGTGTGTTTTGTGTGTGTGTGTCTGTGTGTGTGTGTGTGCAACAGCTGTATGTGGTAAGGTGGCTGGCAGAGGAAGAGGCTGCTCTATTCCAACAATGATAATGACACAGTGCGTGCGCGGGTGAGTGTGTATATTGACCAAGATCCAGTGTCAAAGGGGATCGTCTGTGTGTGTGTGTGTGTGTGTGTGTAATTTAGAGGACACTGCCGCAGTTAGAAAAACTTAACTTCCCAGTCAGCAGTTTATGTTCAACTTCTGGACTTCTTCTTTCTCTCACTGCTTCTGCCCTTTATCGCCCCTTTTTCTACCCCTTTCCCTCGATACGGTCTTTGCTCTCTTTCCCCTCTAGTAAACATCCCTTCTTTGCAACCTCTGTTTCTTTCTTCCCTCCTCTCTCTTTCTTCTGTGTGTTATTTTTCAACCTCCTGTAGTAGCAGTTTGAGGTCACTGCTGAGAAGCTGCACATTACTAACTCACAATCCAGCAAAGTATAAAAAAATTTGAGTTTCTATGTGTGTCTGTGTGTGTGTCGAGGGTATTGACGACCCTCCCAGTCTCTCCTGAGCAAATACTGAAGGTTTTAGGAAACAACTGAGTGCATACAGTGGGTGTGTGTGTGTGTGTGTGTGTACCTGTGTAGTTGGGTGGGCAGATGCAGGTGTAGTTGTTGACTCCGTCGATGCAGGTGGAGTTGTTCTCACAGTCGTTGTCTTCACAGTCGTCTGGGTTTATCTCACAACGTTGACCTTCAAAACCCGGCGGACACACACAGCTGCGAACACAACAAGAGTTAAATGATGCTGACTGGGGTTGGATGTGAGCTCACACTCCCGCTGCACAACTTCAAATAAAATCAATCAGTCAGATCAGTCAATTATTCCGCTTTACTTGCCCTCAAATATCTTTAAAAACTATTGAATCTGTTGGGTTCTGTTGAGTTTTTACTGGTTCTTACACACCACTGGAGCCACACCATATCAATACTGAGTCTTCCAACAGGAGACACCATTTTATGCCTCATTTTATAACAGAAATGAATTTTTAACACGGCTGTTTAAAGTTTAAACTATTACTGCCGCACTCAAACCCTCCCTGATTTTCTTCCTCTGCCTTAAAAATTTTGAGAGAAGAAGTTGTCCCTTTTTAAAGTCAGTCCTTTGATTCATGTCATTTCTGTCTTTCTTGGCGGAGGATGTTCCAGTAATGAACATCAGAAATCAACGTTCAGCATCTGTGGTTTAAAAACTTTAAAATGAAAGAAAAAACAAGCCGGAGCTGGGAAAAAAACATGCTGACATAAACTTTATTTCTAGCTTGTTGCCCCTTCCGTTGGACACCACCCACCTGGGTAACTGAAAAATTATCAAAGCGCCCTCCTCCACCGCTCAATTTATTTTCCTCCCCCCTTTTACTCTCCTTTCATCCCTCATCTTCAGAGTCTTCTCACCCTCCTCCCTCCTCGCCAGCCCTTGATCTCTCTCTGCCCTCTTCCTACCATTCATATCTCAGTTTGGTTAACTCCTTATAACAGATCACATGCATTCAAAAACATAGACCTCTTTTAGACACAAACACACCCCCCCTTAACACACACACACGCACACACAAATACACAAAATTTAATCAGTCTAGACACAGCTGCAGTAAACAGCTCGCCCTCTCCCACGACTCCTTATTCTTCTTACAAGTTAGCGAGTCAAGTTGCTGTCATTGGATTAAAAAAGATTTACTGCGGAGTTCTGAAACATCAAGCATGCAACAAACATCAACAATATCACACACACACACATTTATTTTAAAGACATATATCCTGTATCTGTCCATCTGACTCCTTTACACCTGTAAAACTTTGATTTTTTCCTCCATCTTTGTTTCCTTTTATTTTATTCTCATTCTGACTTTTCTAATCTTAATGTTCTGCCTCACAGACTTTTTCTCATGCTAACACTTATCTCTCTTTCTCTTACCATACAAATATTATCAACTGGTTACACCAACTCTTTCTATCTGCAGCCTTTAGAAAACTTAATTTAAAGGTGCATTAGAACTCCAAAACAAAACTAAACTTCTGCTTAAATACAATTAGCTTATTAAAATTGCTGTGGCTAACTCATTAGCATCCAGTTGGCTACTTACACACCCAGCAAACAGAGAACAATAAGAGTGTACGACTGGAGCCATATTTCTTGCCAAAACGAGGTTCACAAACAGTCTCTTTGGTCTCTGGCCTGGTTTCTATCAAACCCTGATTAAAAATAAACTTTATTGATCAACAGCAGTCAATGTGTTGACCAGCTGAACTGAACAATAGGTTAAGAGCTGCTGAAAACAATACAGAACAATTAATTTCAGCAATTTTACTTCAGAAACATTTAAAACTGTGGAAAATCTTTTCAAGCAACATCTAATTTGGTGACTGTCTAAACTAACTTAGATATAAAAAAGCAAATACATCTCAATAGTCACAAACACAAACCTGACAAGAAAATGAATCCTTGTTTTAACTTTGTAAAGTTTTTTAGTTTGATAAGCAGTAATTTATCTGCACAGATAGAAAAAAGACAGAGGGAAGAGGAGGAATAATAGAGAAAAGTGCATGATATACAAAAGAATGAAACGATATGTGAAGTATGAGACAGAGACATCGAAATGAGAGAGAGAGACTGCTGGGACAGACGAGGTCAAAGAGCAGTGTTCAACTAATCAAATCCCAGTCTTGACATTTAAAGTACATAGTTTGACAAATGGGTTCCTGCTAAGAACCGAAGCTAATTGGAGTTATTGAATATCCCCAAGTGATTATACAACATGTTAAAATGTCAAAAGAGCTCCCGTCTCCCACTTTTTCTGTCTTTCTCTCCGTGTCTCTCAGATGACACAAGTATCTTTACCTGTGTTGGTATTGACATTAAAAAAAGATCTGTAAAGGGTAAAGAGACCCCTAATAGCATTACCATGCGGGACGTTAAAGGCCAGGTGCACATCAAAGCCTCACAAAGGCCAAAGGGCTTGTTAGGAGGCAAATCTGGTTAAGATATTTATGACAATTGTTTCAATCAGAGTGGCTGTTTGTCATGAGTCTGGGTCAAAGACAGATTTTTTTAAAGAAAAAAATAATGACCCAAGCGCACAGCACACACACGCACACACACATATTGGCATATGTCAAAAGACCCTTATTATTCATGCAGAACGTGGAGTAAACATATATATTTTTAATATAAGCATTCTCACATCCAACTCTGCCTCTTTTGTCCTTCCAAGTGGTTTAAAGAAAGAAAAAATGTTGTGTTTTTAATGTGGTTTGGTTCAATTTAGTGGCTAAAGGGCTGTTTTGTTAATAATGAACCAAATTTAAGTCTGTTTTCATTTGATTATATTTCCAAACAAATGGTGACCGTTTTGATTAATTTTGGTCTGCGGTGTGCAACCAAAGTTATATTTTGTCTCCTGGCTCCTATTTCCAAATTAACTTGGACACTCTCGCTTTAGCTTTTCGGTCGAAAAACGGGATTTAGTCCTGATGAGATAAGGGGACGGGGGTTCAGTTCTTTAAGTTGAGGCCAAAGAACATTTCAATTTATTTTTTTATTTCTCCCAACTATTTACATTATTTCAAGCTGTCAGATTGTGGAAAAAAAACACATCAGGAGCCCAGAGAAGCAAGTTTGATATCCTCGATCAGCTCCACTTTTCCCTCCCTCAACAACTGCCACTGCGAGGCTCTTGACCCCAAACGTCTCGAGGAGAGCAGCTCTGAAGTCAGGAGTCAAACTGTGATTGTGTTGGGCAGCTCCCAGGTGTGAATGTGTGAAACTGTATGAATAAGAAACAGCAGCTTCCTGGAAAGAAGCGAGCGAGTGCAGGACGTTTTCCCAAAATAAATATAGATGAAAAAAGGGGTCAAACATGTTACAAACTGTGGTTTTCTGCTTATGTTCTAAATTAGCTTAAATGTCTCAAGAGTAAAACTGTAACTGGTGGTTTTTTAATTCTTTTTTTCAGGCATTTCAATGTCAGATTATTTTTTTTAAGCTGATGTACACAGTGAGAGCAAAAACTACTGTCTGTTCCTGTTGTACATGAACAAAGCGTCGAGTGTGTGAGCAAAATTGTCAAAAAATTAAAGTAGTAAAATGTCCAACAAATTAACTTTGATATGATATCTGACTGCAAAACTACTGGACTTAAGTTCATACATCTATTTCTTTTCATGTCTTTGTTTGTTTTAAAATATTCAAAATAAAATCACAGCTCATATTTGAGAATTCATGTTAAAATGGAAAAAAAATCCATTAGATTCAAGTAATTTTAAATGTTATGCTGCAGTCCAGCAGCTGACAAAGATGGACAAAAATTTAGAAATCTCCTGTAATTGTATGAGGAGGTCAGAAGGGGCAGAAGGAATAAATGAGCAGCACAAATGTGGCTTCCTCCTCTAAAGAAGTCCACACTCTCCATGTCTAACCTCCCCACCCCACAACACAACACACTCACAGGCAGGAAAAGCCCATCAGGAGGTCAAAGTAAGCTGTTATCTCGGGTAATGCATTGTCCAGTGAGGCAAGACTGTCCACTCTCATCACATTGTCTATATTTCTGGAGGCAGAAGGAAGTTAATTTTCCTTTAAGATGAGAGTACAGGGTGCAGTTTTTAAAATGTCTCCTGGGAGGGGCTGCAGGGTAGAAAAGGGCAATAAGATTTGACCCACACTGTAAATGGATTCCCAAAGGACTTCTTTGAAATGACAGTTTCATGTTTCATTCTTCTTAATCTCCTTCTTGCAGTATCAACATCACATGTGATGCCGGTTCAAAGAAAGTGAGCTGAAAAACTGTCGGACTAATAACAGCTGACATGTTTTGTACCTGAAGTGGTCTTCCTGGCCGGGCTGAATGTGGCAGGTTCCTCCGTTAGAGCAGGGGAAGCTAATACAGGCATTGATGGGTATTTCACAGTTTTGACCCTGGAGGGAGAGAAGAGGACAAGGCAAGGCAAAGCAATAAATAATTGAATATTAGATATTATCCTTCTAGACATAATTTCACTATTCAAACAAAGACAATACAGTCCGTGTGTGCTTTCAGATCACTTCCGGTGAGATTAATGCCGTCCTCTGGCTAAATATGACATTCTGCCCTTTTTCACATCATCCTGTCTGGTTGACAAACATAACAGGTGATGCAAAAGGACTCGTCTGCCTCTGCAGAGATGTGAGGTCAACCCCAGCACCAACCAAGAAAATAAATTCAGTTTGTTTTGTGGCAGGAAAGTTTTGATGAATCAATTTTTTTTTCATAATACAATTTAAAAAAAGTTCTGCAAGTTAGTTGTGACACCTGGTAATAAAATAATTTATCCAAGGGTAGAGAAGTCATAATGAGCCCTATCCTGTCTCTGATTGGACAATAATTCTTGCTGTTGTTGGTTTGCTTGGTTCAGACATGAGGAGTGAAATTTATTAGGTTAGGGTTGAAATATCAGAGTGAGCCAATCAGAGGCAGAACAAGGCAGGTCACATCCCTCACCATCCTGGAGGAAAAAAAAACCTCTATGATTAGAAGGGCACTGGATTTTGTAAACCTTAAGGAGTCTTATGAAATGTGTACATGCACAGTGTTTAAAATTACTGGACTTTATCTTTTTACAACATTAAATCTGATCACAATCAGTATAAAAATCTTAATTTAGGATGATAATATCATCTGACTTGATCCATTTTGTTCTACATGGATTTAACATTGTAGGAGTTTTTTTTTCTTATGCTCTCAGGAAAAAAATCATAATTTTTTTGTTCTGGTAATTTACAACCAATTTTATGCTTTTTTACTGGACATTTTTTAATAATTTAGTTGTGGTAAAAAAAAAAAAAAACAAAAAAAAAACATAGCCTGCAGAGAGACGGAGAATTGAATGAATCTTTTCTGGTTGGATAATCCTAAAAATGTTTGTAACCCAAAGCTTTTTTCCCAGCAAGGTTTCATTATTGGTCTTTTTTTTAACTTCCTCCCTCCTTACACACACTCACTACTATCATATGACATGTGTGTACTGTATGTACTTTACATTCACACACACATGTGTTGTTTTGATTCACTGCTCTCCTCATCACACACCTGTTTTCTAGATAAACTGGAACCGTAGGGATCACACACACACGCGCACACACACACTCTCCACATTGAGCCCTGCAGCTGTAGTTTTGATTTCAAACCACTAAACTTTTGGCTGCCAACACACCCACTTCCTCTGATCAAAGGACGTTTATGCTTTTGTTCCCACTCCATCCATCTTCATTACGTCCCTCCTCTCTTTTTTTTTAACACTGTAGCTACTTGTTTATGTTTTTTTCACTCTTTCTTTATGTCTACCCCTCCTTCTTTCCCACAGATGCTTTTTTTTACACACCATTTACACCTTTTTCCTTTCTCTTTTCTTAAACATCCACCTCTCTCACTCTCCTGTAGTTTCCCTTGCTTCTTTCTTCTTTTCTTTCTTTCCCTCCTTTGTTCTCTTCAGCTCCTTTTTTTGCTTCCTCTAACACATTTTAATTAACGTCGTCCCAGTGGACTCAGACACAGAAAGGGAAACATACACACACGTACATGTACATGTACATGCACACACACACACACACACACACACACTCTGCCAACAGTCCCTGTTTCCCAGTCGGTGACCTTGGCAAGTGATGTTTTAATTAAAAGCGAGATTAAGGCTTTGTTCTGCTGTAAAAGCCCAAAGGTTATGAGGTGTGTGTATACACATGAGGCCATAAGTGCATCTTTAAAGTGCTTCCATGCACGGGCGCACACACACACACGTACATGCATGCACACACACACACAAACGGAGACTTGAATGCACTGATCTGCACCCAAACAAACAAGTGTTTGTCACATCTCAAATGCAGCTTTGACTTACAGATGCACCAATAACCCACTTTGTAGAAAATACAGTTACATATCATGTATCACCATTTGGCCTGAAAATACTGTTTTTTTATTTGTTCTCTTTAGACCACCCTCGACCACACACATGCACAAACTCTCACACACGTCAGCCCCCCATCAGTAGATTTGCATGTCTCCCCTAATGCAGGGGTCGTGACAGTTGTTACAGTGTCTTCTGATCAGGCAGTAACTCCAGTGCAGCCAGCTGCAGTCATCATTTCTCTATCGATGTAAAAGGTGGATACATTATGCATGCAAGGCTGAAGTTAAGCCTGATAATACCGCTAATACCACAGGCTTACGCAGCATGACTATCCATCTATAGGATAGCTTTCGCACTTGGAGTCAATTTCCTGAATGCAAAAGTTACATTTTTTTCTGGGTTATATAAACAACGCATTTTAATAAACAGAACCACCATCAAATACTTGTTATTAATGTAACAGTATAGGTCATGACTCTAACATTGTCAGGGTTCAAACATTGATTAATGCTGCTTCCACAGCTGCTTAAATATAATTTCCTTTCTCAATGGGACTTTTGGAAATGCTTTAAGCAAACAGCACAGATGATGGTAGAGCTGAGGAACGTAACATTTAAGATTTACCACAGAAATAAATGATTAAAAGGCCAATTTAAATGTGCATGGAACCAGATGTTAGCATATGTGCAGCTTGATAGAAATGAGATAATAAAGTATATATTCACAACAGCTGATGCATTTTAGCATTTTTTTTATCAATTTGAAGGAAATACTGGTGATACTCTGCCATTTCCCTGTGATATTTGTAATATTTTGTGTACGTTTTGAAGAGTCTGTCTCTGCTGCTAACCAGCAAGTGTCTCACCTTGAATCCATATGGACAGGTGCAGTGGTAGGATCCTGTGGCATCAGAGACACAGGTGCCGTTGTTCTGGCAGGGTGCTGCCAGACAGGGGGCGCACTTCGATGTCAGGCTGATATCTACTGGACCTGAGGAGGAGATAAGACACATGAGCAGATGAGAGAAGAGGAAGGATGGAGGGGAGGTTATGAGAGGCAAAGACAAACATATTTTGTCATACTGTGCTAAAGGCGCTTCGAACAGACTTAATTTAATGGATGATGTGCTAAGAAAAGGCCTTACAGAATAAGAAAAATCAGAGCTCTGGAGACCAATAAATGTGATTTTTTTTTCAGAGACCAGGGCATGTAGAAGCAAGAGAAAGAGGAAGAAAATGTAATTCAGCCTGATAATTCACCCAGCAAACCCTGCCTGTGTGTTTCTTTGACCAAGCAGGCCTGTGGTTCTCAGGACATATTTCTTCTATTTGTAAAAAGTCTTCCTCTTCTCTTTTTTCCCTCCGGTTTGATAGCGGGGGAACCCTGGGGCGGGCGAGGTTAAAGGCTGGCTGCTTCTGTGCTCTGTTCTGTATGAGTGAAATACAGCCGAGGGGATGGCTATTTTTCACCGCTCATTCTTTATCTGGGAACATGAGAATTATCCTGTACGACAAACTGAGCCCATTCAGCAGCACCAACTACCACACAAAACATTTAAGCAATAGTCCTTGATACGTAAAGATTTAATTGTTTGACAAGTTAATATTCTGAAAAAGGATGGACAACGATAATGTAATAAATTTAATATTTACACAAACACATACACACAAACATGAAACTCAAAGAGGCAAACCTCTCAGGTGAGTTTCCAGCAACATTCAAACTACCAGGCAAAAAGTCTCTATTTCGACAAACATTTAAACAGAAATAATGTTTTTCTGGGCTAACAAGCTTCAAAATGTCTTAAATGGGGTAAAAACATTAGTTTCATTGGTTCTTAAAGCCAGAGTTGTGTAGAAAACAGGTGAAACAAGGCAAAAGTTACGTGTTTTAATAATGAAAATGCAGCTTCAAAGCTTCCCACTTCTGATCTCAGCTGTTTGCTGCCTGTGAGCCTGAAAATGAGTCTGAAGTGCATTCAATACCTCAATAAACTTAACTAGTTTAAAAAGACAATCTCATTAATGTTATTTCTAGAGGTGGTGAGGCTACGCTGAACTTGATTAAAGACCAGACCTTTAATCTCTTTCTCACTGCAGGAGCAAATCCCAGCATGCACTGGGTGAGGGGACGGGTCACTGGACAGATCACTTGTCTAGCTCAAAGCCATCACACACAGACAGAAACACATTTACACTGATTACATTTGTGATTTACATAATCTACATGTTAAGGAGGGAAAGCAAAGGAAACTGCACAAAAAGACCGAAGTCGACTGATCTGTGTTCAAACTCACAGCTCACAATATGAGACCACTGGCAGCTTTTCCTCCTCTAAAATACAGACACTTGAACTGAGACTAAATTAAAAGCCAAACTGTTGGCCAGCAGATAAAACCCAGACCAGATGAAAAGGAGTAAATCAGACAGCCTAAATGTTTCAGTGTCAACGATAAAAAACTTCAGCAATCCAAACAAGTAAAAAGATCAAGAAACCTGGACTTTGCTGAGATAATGTAACTGAGATGGAAAAGATGAGGCTGTTTGGTTGCTGTAAAGTCAACACAGTTTGACTCTCAGTAAAATTGATTTTGACATTCTTGCAGCCACTTATCTCGGCTTTAAAACACCTTTCAGTGCACTAATCTGACTGAATCAAAGGATTAACCCGGCGCTAAAGCAGGTCAAAGCTGATATGTAGTGACAAATAATAAAATAAACTGCAGCAGTGAGGAGCCTTTTTACCTTTACACTGAAATCTGTTGAGTGGTGTGGTGAGCAGAAGTCTGTCAGCCATGTCAGGAGGTCCAGTGCAACGAGCAATGCCTGAAAAAATGCACTGAGTTGACATCTACAACATACTATGCAACTGCTCGTACACAACTCATGAGCAAACATATTGGAAAATGCAATATTTTGGTTACAAGTACAGCTTTTTTTCTGGGACTTTTTCTTCTTACCCGGCTCTTTGAAGCCAGCCTTGACCCACTGAGAGAGCCAGCGCAGGTCACAGTTACAGTACAGGGGGTTGGCGCCAAGGGCCCTTGAGAAAACACGTAATTAAAACTTAAATCCGCAACACTTGCATCCAAGACACTTAACACACACAGGCAGATGTATGGGGCTGTACTTACAGGTGGGACAGAGAGGTGAGGTGGTTGAAGGCTCCTTCTGGTATGGTTGAAAGGTCGTTACCATGGAGAGTTCTGGAGGAGAGAGACACAACAGAACACAAAACAGGAGTGCGTGTGAATATTAAACACTAAAATGACCTTGTTACGAATCCAAGCACACACTTTTTGACCCTTTGTTAATCTTATTTTGTAGTTAATTAATTTGATGAAGTATTCTGTGTTTGTTTATGACCACAATTTTTGCAGCAAGAAGAAGAATGAGGAACAGATTTTGGTTTTTCCATTCAGCTCAGGATGCTGTAAGTTATTACTGCTACTTCTTCACTTATTCAGCTGCCACTTTTGCTTATATTACTAATATAAAGCTGCTAGTATTAAATGACTCTTCTATAATTTTATAATAAATATCTAAACAAACCTACTGCCTTACATCCGTTGCATCAGAAGTAAATGAAACTGACAGCCCAGCTGCCTAATGCTGGATTTTCAGCAAACTAATACACCACCCCTGACTAGCTGCATGCTGAATTATTTAAATTATTTGTAGTTCTTCTGCTGCAGACACACCATCATCCCCTTCTAAAATGGAAAATAAATAAAATATTTATGAAAGAATAACATAAAATAAACAGAAAGCTTATTTTCATTGTTTGGCAATAAAGCTTATCCTGGTCTCTAAATGGAATATTAACTGTCTCATATGGTCATCCAGCAGACTATGGTGTGTGTGTGCGTATGTGCACATGTGCGATTGTGCGAGCATGTGTGTAAAAACTTGGTGTCACAGGGACAAACTGCAGGCTGTGATGTGTATCGTGTGAGAATGTGTATTTCCAGTCTGTGCCTTTGGGTTTTTGTGCATGTGTTTGTGTGTGTCTGAAACTTTTTGTCTCCAAAGACTGCAGAGTGTGTGTGTGTGTGTGTCTGTGTGTGTCAGCGCATGTGTGTCCTTTGTGTCTCGCCATTTGAGTGTGTTGCCTGCTGGATATAAGTTCACATTCCATTAGAGCGAAGGGCTGTCGCAGGGGACAGCTATCAAACCACCACTATTGGAAAAGTGCATGTGTGTGTACGTGTGTGTGTGTGTTTTTGTGCATAATTCAGTGTGTGCACGTTCAGGTCAGTGTGTGCCAGAGTGCATGCAAGTGTTCAAGTTTGTGTTTGTCCACACGACTTTCTGTGATTGTGTGCATCACCGCCTGTGTGTGTGTGTGTGTGTGTGTGTGTTTGTGCATCTATGTTCGGTGGTCTAACAGCCCCCGCGTAAGGCCGGCCCAGAGGGGGTTGTTGGTAATGAGGAAGTGACAGTGATGGCTGCCTGGCAACCAGTTGCTATGCGGGGGCAGAGAGGGATCAGTCCCCACGGCAACATCAACTAAAATGAAAGGAAGAAAGAAGGGGAGGAAAAGAAAAGCGATCACTAAACTCTAAACTTCTGCAAGGTGAAAGCTCCGTAAGAGATTCAGTCAATAAATAAAGAAAAGGCCAGAAACAAAGCTGAATTCTTAGAGAGCAAAACGCTGACTTTCTCTGACTGAACAAACAATGGTGGCCAAAGTTCAGGTTAAAATCTGTAAGCAGAAAAACGCAATGAAAAGATTTTCTATTTTAGGGTACATAATGTATTTTTTAAGGATTTTTTGTCACATCTCTCAACATTCTGACAGTATTCATAAATCAAAGATAGAAAAAATCCAGTATGTGTTGTTACTCCTGCCATCACAGTCTGGCATTTCGTCCATTCAATCATTTAATTTAGCATGAATTCAATAATTGGAAGGTCTACCTGCCTGTCAGTGTACCTGCCTCTCAGCTTGTGCACATGACCAGAGTCTTTTAAAAGGTTAGGCGGATAAACTGCTAAAGTTATAGCAAGCTAGTTACAAAAGAATGCAAAGGAAAGTGCAGATGAAATTACACAGTTGTAACATGCACGCTTGATAGCAATGAGTCCTAACAATAATCATATTCGTTGTTTTTGGCTGAATACTTTCATTATTTAGCTTACTCTTGCTCTTTTTCCCCAAAGTTCCCAGCCCCAGATTTAATTTTGGGTTAAGCTTCAAGGTTATTTGCAGTGAATGTGAGCCAAAAGTTTCACTGACGTAGTTTGCACCCAAAAACAATATTTTACCATCATAAGGAACTTGTGCATTTTTCTCTACACAATGTAGTGAGTAGAAATCAATGCAAGAATCCCTCCTGACACACTGTTCAGTACAGCAAAAAGACAAGTAGTATAATTGTCTTTGTGATACAAAACAGGGACTGTAGACGATGTGCTCTTACGCTGCCATGAGTTTGAGCAACAACAAAAGCTTTAGAGATTCATTTAAGGAAAATTTGATTGGCTTATCTTTTTTGTTCCTACTTTCTTTAACAGACATAATGCTGTTGTTTGGATTAACAGATACTGTAAGAAACATGAGCTTAAATGTCTTAAATTAAATTTTCTATTCATGAATATAGAAACTCTGTTCTGCTCCACCAAAACTGAGGTGCAAATCTCTGAAGTCCACATTAGGAAAATTGAGGCATTAGTTTTCTTGTCAGCTGGGTAAAAGGACATTTGAGGAGATGTTAGAAATGTCTTTAAGTGTGTCTTAAAAACTCGTGAAAATCTTGTTTTTGCTGACCTCCGGTGGTTTAAGTTCTCAGCTTGCAGCAGTGATGCACAGCTGTACGCCAGGACCCTGTTGGCTGTAACACCCCCAACCGCATCCATGGCTGATTCTGGGTGTAACAGACTTGAAACTTGTAACCAAACACTAAGGAAAAAAAACTGCCTTTCAGTCTGGTGTTTGTTATTCTTTAGCCTAAGATTTATTTCCATAGTGTTTGAGTGTGTCACAGTCACACTGACAACTTACAATTTAAAGACGCCACAAAGGGCCCCTTATGAGAATCAAAAGTAAATTCTGCTGTCGTTAAGCAATGAAGGAACAAGTGTGTGCGTTTATAGTTGTGTGTGCCCAGCATTTGCAGTGTTTGTGTGTGTCTAGCTGCTCGCATGTGTGTGCGTGTATGTGTGTGAGAGAGGACGGTCCGACAGCAATATTAATGTGCAAGTTGTGCGTGTGCGCATGTGGGCTTGTGAGACAGAGGGTGGACAACCAGATGGATGACTGAGAGAAACAGAGGCTGAAGGTCGATTCATCAAACACAATATTGGGCGGAGAGAGAGAGAGAGAGAGAGAGAGACAGAGAGAAAGACAGAAAGAGAGAGAGAGACAGAGAGAGAAGGGACATGGGAGGAGAGAGAGGCAGATGCAGATAGAGAGTATTAGAGAGAAGATGAGAGATTGTCACTTTTATCTTTTTTAGTACCCTGAAACAACAGATGATTGGGTGGCTGTGACTCATTTTGTGACTGGTCTTAACATGGCACTCGGCCTGGCACCAGGGGAGTGATTAAACTTTGATTTAGCTCAGGACTATAACTAGCAAAGGGGAGTGTATGAATATTGAATCCACTGCGGCACTTGAAGATAAAGCTTGCTACTCACAGCAGGCGAAGTGCCTTGAGCCCGTCGAAAGCGTGAACCGGGATGCAGCGAATCTGGTTATAACTCAGGATGCTGGAAGACAGAGGACACGAACAAGGTCACATGACTTAGTCTCTGAATCAGGATGCTGTTTTTCACACATTCTTTTCTTGGAAACACTCATTTCAAATGATTTTCATCTTGTCTTTCAGGATACATCCCTGAATACATAGAGATAATGTAGACTGGCTGAGAGGATAAAGAGACAAAGAGGAGAGGTGACACAGCAGATCTGGTTTAAACAGAACCTGAAGCCACTGTTGGTTTAACAAGTGGAAATAAACAAACAACAACACATTTCAAGTTGAGCAGAAGAAATAGGTGGAGGTAAGAAACTGCCTGAGGCAAAGCTGAGACTTTTAGAAAGTCAAACTCCCACAACGCAGTTCAGTTTCTCTCTGCTGAAAGTGCTAATGAATTAAAAGTTAAGTTTATGATTGGATGAAAGTACAGGAGACAAAACTGGAGGGCAAAATTCTGATCAGGTTCAAATAAAACTGTTGTTTTATTGTGTTTTTAAGGATGAAACCCAGTAATGATCCTAGTGGAACAAAACTGCTGCTGTCTGAAATGTAGCTTTAAGGTAATAGTAGCCTACAAAACTGGTTTCCAGCAGTTTTTGACTCATGATGCTCTACATCGAAGTGGTGTCTCATCATAATTACTGATTATCAAGAGGACTAAATGTGCCTTAGAGGAAAAATGGGTAAAAACAAAAACAACCCTGAATTCTAGCCTAGAGTTTGTACCACGTAGAAGTTAAAAGTACCTAAAAGTCCATTTAAAAGTCCGGAAAGATAGAAGTTAGAAAGAACATGAAAAAAATAAAATGAGAGAGAAAGAGAGAAAAATGAAGATATGGACAAAAAATAAGAGAGAAAAGAAAAAGCAGAAAATATGACAGAGAGGAGAGAAGATGGAGCGATAAATCAAAGTTAAGAGAAGAAAACACTGATTTATCAGGGGATTTTTAACCACACACACACACACACACACACCATAAATGACATCGAGACATGGGCGGGGATGTGTGTGTGTGTGTGTGTGTGTGTGCGTGATTGCGGCTGGGTGTGCGCGTTGCCATGGTAACTTACAGTGTGGCCAGTTGAGTCATGTTGCTGAAGGTGTACGGGGCCAACGTGCTGATGCTGTTGTTGCTCAGATCTCTGTGCGGTTACAAACACAGGCAAAAAAAAAAAAAAAAAAAATACACACATGAAGAACATCCAGCAAATAAACATGTCAGGTTTCTGGAAAAGACAGCATAAGGAAATGTTACGTGTGTTCTGTTCAAGGTTATGTGAGCGGTACATACACCAGTGACAGCTGCTTCAGGACTGCAAGCTCCTTGGGCACAGATGTCAGCATATTACCCTCCAGGTAACTGCAGGGAAAGATGCTCCGTTAATGTTGTGTGTGTTACAAATATTGACACAAACATGAGCTTATGGGGGTGATAAAATGGGAATATAGAACATCAAAGTTTTGGTTTTGTAGCTTCAGTTACTTTAAGTGTTGGAGACACCGGCATGAAAAGAAGATGAGAGGAGTTTGTGTGAGTTTGGGTTAAGATCCTTTTATATGGCATATTTATATTTAAAAGAGAGTTGGAGTGTTTTTATATAATATTTAAACAAGTATATAACTGAGCAAGATCTGAATTCATTATGCAACCAATCATGATGGAATAAAATGAACAGATAACAGGTTATGAGCTGTAAAACTTGCCCACATGAGGAGAAAAAGGCTACCACAGCTTTTTTATCATGAAACATAAAAAAACACCATATTCCAAACACTGCAAACATGCAATATTTACCCATTGATCCTCCTTAGTTTGTGAATTTGTGAGAAATAAATTCACAAACATATAAACACTGAAGCACACGCACTCACATACAAACACGCATTTCTCTCCTCGCTCTCTCTCTCAGGTCAAAAGTAGGTCATGTGGACAGTATGATGGAGTGTCTTCTACAGCCTGATCAATACCTAATCACTGCTATTGACCCCGCAGAGCAGTCCTATTTTATGGCAAGAGGGGTTTTTGTGTATGTGTGTGTGGGTGCATGTGCATGGGGGCGTGAAATTCTTCTCCTTCCCTATGAGGGATTTTGTTCTGACTTTTTTTTCTAAATTTCCTAATCCTGATTAACATTGTTTCATCCTTGTTTTATCCTGCATCAATTCTAACAATCACTATCATTATAGACTTTTTTTTATTGGTCTCTTTCTGTATTAAAGCGATTTCTACTTGCCTTAAATGAACAACAACAACAAAATAAAACAAGATACAACGGCTAACAGCAGGGATATGAAGGTAAATTACACATAATTACATAATTAAATGTAGTATCTGTTTTAGGTCCATTGTGTTGGATTTAACTGTGTGTTCTAGATGTTATTTAAATATCTGCTCTAACTCACAGATTTAAGAATTAAACATAAAAACATAAGTAGGCTACCTGAATGACTCACTTTGCCTAAAACCCATCGAGTCTAACAGGAGGAAGAAAGTGAGAGAGTGAGTGTGTGTGTGTGTTTGTGTGTGTGTCAGTAGAGGGCAAACTGCTGCATCAGTATTGCACTGCAGCAATGTGTGACTGTGTGTGTTTATATGTGTGTGTGTGTGTGTGACTGTGCATGATTTTGGCTAGTAAGCATCGACAAAAATGACCATTTCTGTTTGTTTGCATGTAAATGTTTGCTGGTGACATCATCGCCTTTTGCATGTGTGTGTACTTACGTGAACGAATTAATCGCTGTGTTTGAGTCCATCTGTGTGTGTGTGTGCTGGGGTGTGTGCACGTGCATGCGTGACTCACAGCTCTGTGGTGTCCTTGGGAATGCCCTTGGGCAGAGAGTGCAGCCCTCTGTTGCTGCATCGCACCACGCCATCTAAGCACGTGCAGACGTCAGGACAACCAGACGCAGGAAGGCAGCCATTATCCTCAGCACCTTGAGAGAGACGGAAAAGAGAGAGAAAGAGAGGGACGTTAAGGAAAGACAAAGAGACGAAGGAGAGGGACACAAAGAGGGCAAACAAATCCAAAAATGGACACAGGTGAGAGAGAGAAAAGAGCAACAGTGAGGGGAAAAAGGTGGGAGGAAGTGAGACAGGTGGGAGAGAGAAAAAAGGGAGGAAGATTGGAATACATAGAGATAAAGACTGAACTGTAAGTGAGGCCCGCGGTCAAAGCCACTCAACTGTGCACTCAGCAGTTTTTAAAGAGTACTTTACAATCCATATCAAATGACCAGGGGCTGCTAAAAATCAGGTACACTGGTGTGTTTCAACATCTGGCTCAGGGCCTGCAGGCAGGTCACACTGATATTTAAAAACTCTCTGATGAATCTGGAGAAACACTGAGCAGATGTTAACAGGATGGGCTGCAACAACTTTCTAAATTCAACCCTTCTTTCCTAACAAACTTTTTTTTTTTTAAATCAGAGGAACTCGCATCTTGTACGTTTTAAGTCTCTTGCTTTTAATCTTTAATTGACACTTTTAGTCTTGCAATAAAAAAATAGTTGTTTTTCATTTAAAAATGGTTGATTTGAACAAAACAATTGTGTTGCTCGAAAGTTCTGGTTTTGCAGCGACATTCCATTTACACAAACACATGGCCGGGACACAAAACATGTGAGTGATTTTAATCATTTAACACTCAGAGATAAGACGGATCAAAGACGAGAGGGTTGTTCTTGGCTTCAAAAGTCTTCCATTTCCTTGACTGACAGAAACACACAGAGCAGCTTTAATCTGGCGCTGCAGTATGTAAATAGCTGAACGGAG
The DNA here is from genome assembly GCA_029814665.1 of Acanthurus lineatus. Lineage (NCBI taxonomy): Eukaryota > Metazoa > Chordata > Actinopteri > Acanthuriformes > Acanthuridae > Acanthurus > Acanthurus lineatus. The sequence continues at coordinate 19,480,313 of JAPZDV010000026.1, forward strand.
GTCCCAAATGTAAAACAAGCTGAGTTAAAACCATAATGAGGGATAATGAAGACTGGACACTAAGCCAATCCAAACACAACTGCAATCTGAGGTTGTGTGTATCTGTGTGTGTGCAGAGAAAGGAAGTAAGATAAGTTTACACATTCATTTTTTGTTGTGTGTTTGTTCCTTTTTGCCAACATGCCGCCATGTGCTGCGACATTACACATACATGTGTGTTAGTGTAAGTAGATGCATATGCTGAGTGTGTCGCACGTTTAGTTAGTCAAATTACTATCTCTCCTTGTCCTATGGCCCTTTTCTAATTCACTTTGTAGTTTTCTAATTGTGCTGATGTCTAAATGTCGAGTAAATGGGCGGTTGCTTGCCAGTGTGTAACACGGTGTGTGCAGGCGAATACGTGCGTGTTTGAGTCGGTGTGTGTAGCTTGTGAGTCCACAGGGAGGTGTAGCCGTGGGCTGACTCGCTCTACAGTTGGCTGATTGAACTAACATCTAAATGTGCGCTAAATATCTTCTCACAAATTCAATTAACTTTACCTTTCCCCCGGCTGCCTCCGGACAACTTAACAGTCATTTTACTCAACTATAAATAGACTGGACATGTAGACCTTGGTTATGTGTGAGTGTGTGTGTGTCCTTTAATTCTTCTCTTTGCAGAACCAGTTTAAGATTTACACCTTCAGAGTTTGACATTTTACTGTTGCTGGGGGGTTTTGTCGCCCGGTTTGATAGTTACTTTGTCTGACTGTCAGCAGGATTCTTCAAAACTTTGAGGATAACTGAGTCTCGAGCCAAAAATCAACTGATCTGATGTCGTTGATGACACAGATCTTTAATTTCTTTAAAATAGCAAGAATGTTTGACAACAGAATGAGAGTAAACCAATATTAAACCAATATTAAATCATAGGTCAAAGTAAAACAAAGCTTCTTACGTACATTTTTCACAAAGTACATCAGGTCCATAATCCTGCTTAGTTATTACTGATAACTTTACATGTCTGACTGCCTGTGCGTTGTGCCATATTGGTTTGCATTTGAACTGGGATTAGCATAGAGATTGATTTAAAATTGAATGTAACCTTTGACATGCGGTCATAAGGCAAAGGTAAAAGAGCTTGGGTGTGTTATCAGCCATTCAAATTTATGTCTGTGCTGCTAAATCAGTCTTAAAGCAGATGTGTGTGTGTGTGTGTGTGTGCGTGTGCACGCAAGATGCAAGAATGATTATTAAGATCTGATACCATCTAAGAAGTTTCCCTTCTTGAGCCAACCCAGCTAACTACTTTCCAAAGTCATTTTCAGTAAATGGCTGCAGCACAGCTACAGGAAATTAGAAAAGTGTAATGAATTCAAAGAAACTCAGGAGGGAGAGATAGAGAGGCCCAACAAGATGTGAAGAGAGGAAAAGGGGAGATCGAAAAGAGTTTTAAGTGTAAAGCTGTTAAGAAGAAAAATGAGGAAAAAAGAAAGAAAGATGTTGGAGACGGAGAGCCAGACCACACTTTGTCTATGGCGTCAAACTTGGCGGCCAAAGCCGACGGCCTGAGTCCACTACAGGCAGGCATCATCGCTGTAACAGCAACATCACTGTAAACCACAAGTTGATGTCATCTGCGGCTGCTGTTTGCTTGTGGTTTCTGATCACTCTGTCCTCACAATACCCCGCTGAGGTTTGTGCATGTGTGCATGTGTATCTGCTGGCTTAAGGACATGAACGTCTGGAAAGCTTGTTGAAATATGACACAAAATGACAGAAATCAGGGCTGGAGATAAGCCCGTTTCAGTCAAGTCCAGTGAAAAACCAAAAGAATTGACAAATCTGCAGATTTCATTGTGGTATCGGTAAAAATCACCCTGAGTACAAATGATTTTCCTTATTTTTTCAGGAGATGTGGGAATAAGGGCATTTGATGTATTTGTTTCAGATTCCAAAACTGTTGAATTTTTGTCTTTCTGACACTTATTTATTTGAAATTATGTAAATGTAAATGTAAATTCTATTCGAAATCCTTTACATTTCCTGCAGCGTTTTAGTCAAGAGGTGCTCACCGTCACATGTGAAGTCTGGGGTGGCCACGTCCTGGATGGGGATCTCCTTCAGGAAGGCTGGTTTCTGGCAGCGAGGGTTTCCACTGACCACCCTGGTCTTCTTCAGCCACTGACCGAGCCAGGCCAAATGACAATCACACACATATGGGTTGGACAGGAGGTTTCTGTGCAAATAAAAAGGGACAGAAATAGACGGACAGAAAGGAATTATTTAAACAAGGTCAGCGCAGAACGATAAAAGCAGACTCCAGACTTAGAAACCTTAAACTTGCTGCTGCACATCATGGTTATATAAATTATTTCACAATGTAATGAATTCATTATGGCAAACTGATGCAAGTTTGCTTAATCTAAATGTTTTCCCTGAATTTTGCCCTCATAAATAAAATATTAATGCATAAATTCTCTGAGTGTGCGGATGCAATCCATTGAGACGACCTACAAATCTAAACTAAGGGCCTAAATTTCATAAACTACAACGATACTAACAATAATAATAGCAATTTGCAGTGCATGCATTTGTGCACTGTACACTGCAAACCAGATAGATAATACTACTTTTGTTTTTTGGTCAGTCATGCACTTGAATAAATTTAGATGGGAGACAAAGAGAGGCAGTGAGGAAGAGGGAACAAAAGAAAGGCGAAGAGAAAAGGTTATCGGTTGTTTTTATTCATTTTGTAAAGTACAAAAGGGGGGAATGAAAAAAAAGAGAAAAGGTGGCCGGAGTAAGAAATTATGGAGGAGAGAGAGAAAAGAGAAAAGGTTATCTGTACAATGTATTCATTTTTGATCATCTCTCATTGCATTTTGTTGCTTTTGTAACACTGCTCATGTAATATTTATGCTGGACCACATTTAGACTGAATGCAGTGGGTGGAGGCGTCAGCTGCACAAACTTGACAGGAGCTACGCTGAAGTTAAAGCTGCTCTGGGCATCTTTGACTCTGCTGGCACATCCAGCTAAAAAAAATATCAAAGGTGTTTGGATACTGCCTTCAGTTACATCCCGTTTTATAAATTTATATTTAAAAATGTTAATTTTATCTAAAACTCCTAACATTTTTACAATGTAATATAGAAGAAAAATAAATATACTCATGAATCCTGGAAGTTATAATTGTGAAATGCAGCTGTGTAACATCTAAAATTCTCCATGTATTTTGTTATCAAGCATTTTCTTCTCATCCCACTGCCTTAAAGAAAATTTCCTTCCTTCCTCTCACAAGAAAGCACAAGTGGAATGGAGGAATTAAATTTTACCAGTATAACAATTAGCGCATTAAAAAGTCACATCTCTTTAATGATGATGGTGAGCCTCCAAACTTTGTCAAATTGAGATGTGCAAGCAGCATGTTGCCTTGTATCTGCTGAACTTATAAACCTGAAGGTTGCTGTTTGTGCTGCATTATTAATGACGTGCCGCTATAGAACGGGATGAGTTATTTCCTCATTTCCTTGTAATGAATTGACCTCCCTGCATGTCAGCCAGACCTAAGCTAAATCCCTTCCTTCCTTTTCAATGTGTTAATCTTTTAATTAAATGGACAAACTCTATTGGGAAACAATGCACTAAAAATGGAGACATGCTAAGAAAAGAAAGAGAGAGGAAAAGGGGAAAAAAAGAGTAAAACAAGGAGATGAAGAGTGGAGGTGTTAAGAAGAGAAGCAACTTTACATCTTTATTTCACACCAAACAGAAAGTAGGTATTGCATACAAAATAAAGTGTTATTAAATTACCAGTGAAAACTAAAAAAAAAAAAATGAATGGTTCACAATAACAAGACTGAGCATAAAATATTTTTCCATTTTTGCAGTGATAATCACCAACAGCTCCACTGAGGAAGCCTGAGTTAATGCAACAATGCATCCATCCATCCATCCAACCTATTTTCTCCCTCTTGTTTCCCACCTTTCCTCCCAAAAGACTCAAGTAAGAGCTTGAATCAGAGATGACAGGTACACAGCAGGACACAAAGCCAGAACAAAATGCAGTACAAAGGAAAGAGGCATGGAGAAGAAGAAACAGAGAGACGAGATGATGTGAGGAGACTTTTCCTGGCTTGGCATGTGTTCGCGGTGAGGGAAAAAAATATAAAACTCAACCTGTAATGTTTTATTGAGGTGAGAAAATCTATTATTTACATCCTTCACATCTGGGTGGTCAGAAGATTGAAGAGAACACACACACACACATACACTCAAACACACAGTTCCTCTCTCTCTTGCCTTTCGCTCTCTCTCTTTCCTAACAATAATGTCATGTGGCAGGTTAATACTTGTCATAACTTTCCCTTCATGGCGGCTGTTTCTCTACTTTTCTCTGTAGACTGAACATCTTTGCTCAAATGGAAGTATTAATTCACAAAAGCTAGTTTGCAAATGATGCCATCAAACTTTCCAGATGAGAGGAGGAAACAAATCCGACTCAAAGGCAGAAAAACAGATTTATTCAAACAGCTCAAGGTGAGTAAATTTTAATTCACATAAACATTTTATTAACAGCTCTAAAAAGTGTTATCCTTGTTATCTTTATACTGAAATACACATTTTCAGTGTTTTCCTTTGAAAGCACAGGCATTGCTGAGTGGTTAAGTACAACCTTTTTAATGGCTGAAGGTCACAGTGTTACTGGGCCTAAGTAATGTAACTGTAGCTTGTGACAGCAGGCGGCCATCTTTTACTGTTCTGTCTTTGTCATCTTTTTATAAAATATAACATTACTGTTGAAAATGAATATCTTTAGATTAATGATCTTTTACCATGCCAGTAAAGTTTAAACTCCTGCTTGTTTTATTATTGTAAAGAAACGACGGTTTGTCTGTCGTGCGTGTGTGCTGAAGAACTTTAGATTTTTTTGTTTAGTTTTATCTTTTTTTTACAGCAAATCAAAAAAAAATTCACTGATATTTTACTGGTTTCTTCTGCTGAAGTTCTGGTATTGTGACATCCCTTGCTGCAGTGGGTGTGAACATTTTTAGAAAGATAAAAACAAGCCCCCAGATGCTGTTTGTGTGGGTGTGTGAGTTTGTGTGTGTGTGGGTGTGCAGATGCTTAGATATATTTAGCTTTGATAACAAATGTCTTGGGATCCAGACCAAGCTAGTCGATAATGATGGAGAGCATCTGGGAGGAGAACAATGTCCAGAAAGCAACATGTGTACAAATGTGCGTGTGTGCGTGTGCGTGTGTGTGTGCACGTGTCGCATGGCAGATAACTATCACAGCAGGGTTAGTCTCTGAAAAATTAGAGGATAGAGATAGAGAAAGAGATAGAGAGATAAAGAAAGAAGCAAAGAAAAGAAGGAGGGGAGATTCAACCAGATCCAAAGATGGACAAAAGGAGATTGTAGCGCACGTTGAGATTATGGTTTGAGTAATGGGATGGAGGAGCAAAAGAAAATAAATATGCAGTTTAAAGAGGAAGCAGAGCAGCCAGATATGACTCACATGGTGGACAGGGAGTGCAGGGTGGAGAAGGCTCCCGGGGCGATGCTGGAGATCCTGTTGTCATACAGTGACAGCAGACGCACAGAGCTCAGACCAGTGAATGTGCTGTTATCAATGCAGCTGATCTGGTTGCTCCGCAGCATCCTGGAAACACAAACACATATGTTTAGTGAATGAAAGCTAAAAGTTAAGGTTTGCAAAATCTGTTTGACCTCAGTGGCCAGATATTAGAATAAGATCAAGTATTTAAATACAAGCCAGGTCTGCATATAAACATAAATAAAAACAGGCATAAAATCCATTAAATTAAAAATTCAATTCAAAATGCATATATATTTTAAAAAAATCAATGAAGTTGATCAGCCCAAGCATAAAATATATTGTCTTTGTACTGTTTTCAATCAAGTTTACTTCAAAAATGTTGAGCATGTTCTCACAATCTGTTTCCTTTTTCATTTTGTCCCAACCTTTTTTTGGAGTCAGGGTTATAAAATAATGGTTATAATAATTACCAGAGTCTAATTCTCAGACCGTATTACTTATATTTTACATAAGATTTGTTATCAATTAAATATTACACTGATGAATCAGGGATTAAACACACTCTCCATTTAGCTTTTACTTAAGGGAAACTTTCCACCAGGTGGTCTTCTTGTTTGTGCTGATAAAAAAAATGTGGATCGTGAAAATGAACAAATTTACATATTTTGGGTGGAGAAAAAACAGCAAACAAAGAGGATAAAAGAACACAACGTATAATGACATGAATAAAAGATAAAACAGAGAGCAGGGGGTAAATTCAAACCAGTCCCCGTCGGACAACTGTGACAGACTCCACAATATGACATTAGCTTTTGACATGCAGTCATGTGGGACCAGGCTAACTGAGTTTGTTAGCATTAGCAATCTCTGGGACAGGCTAACCTAGTTAGCAAGGCTATTACTGGAGCAGGGAGCCTCCTAACATAATACAGAGACAGCCATGATGCCATTAAAGAGTCATTAGCCGTCATATATATACATGATAGCATTAACTAGTCATTACTGAGCATTCACAGACAACATTAGCTCATGATTTCGTACACTATCCTGTAACCCCTAATTGGACGCTGGCCTATTTATGGTGGGTGCCCAAATTAGAGGAACAACAATATGCTGTCATTAGCCCTGATTTCATGGTGAGTGAGTAAACAACCCTGATCTTTCTTTAGTCTGGAAAAGAAAAAGTTTATGACCACAAGTCTGATGTTAATTCAAGGGATAGTTTGACTCGAGAGGCCAACAGTCACAACCATGACAACATTTGCTGGCCAGTTTTTAGGAAACTTAGCATTCAGACTGAACACGGGAAGATAAAGTATGAAAAGTCAAAAGTAGAAGCAGTCAACAACATGCTTTGTTGCTGCACAAATGAGTTAAGACGTCCTTCTATCAATGGAAGACTGACACAGATTTACTGAACTTTTAAGAGACAAGAAATGATAGTTTCTAATCGTGTAGTTTTGTAAATAAATGTTATAAAATGTATTTAGGTCACAGGTAATTCATTTGCCCCTATTTTTGACATGTTTCCTTTTGTGTGTTAGAAGCACTTGTTTTGCTCTTAGAATCGTGCATTTTGTTTACAGAAAAAACAAGGTTTCGCATTTCACATTTATTCTCTACCTGAACACAAAACTCATGGACACGCATACAAAACTGTAACAAAGACTCACAGGGTTTTGAGGCCACTGAGGCCTCTGAACATTCGTCCTTGCAGCCCAGTTAGCTTGTTTCCCGTCAGCAGCAGCTCCAAAACTCCACTCGCTCCATCAAACGCACCTTCACGGATGTCTCTCAGCTTGTTGTTGCTCAGGTTGCTGCAGAATGGACAAAAGAACAACGATGAATTGATTTAATTGGTTTTTATATTTTGGATTTTATATTTATTTTTCTTTTACAAGTAAATGAAGGATAGTTTAAAAAAAAACAACAGAAAAAAATATCACCATGTATGCAAAAGCATTAAAAACACATGCAAACATAAAAGTAAGACACTCACACATGAACACAATATATCCAATTTAATTACAGTAATAAATCATGTCTTTTCAACACATGCATGTTAACTCGTCTCTCATTCATTGAAATGGCCTCGTCTTTTACAACAGATATTCTTATGATGGTTAATAGCCATCACTATAATTGACAAAGCACACATATGCATTAAATATAAATGTGACAAATGGTCGACAAGTAAAAATTATTTTTTTTATCTCTCTTTCTTGCAAACACAATGAGAAAAATCAAAATGAAAGCAGAGCGTTGGCCAGAGACAATAACTTGAGATGATAGCCATCAAAACCACTGTAGCTTTCATTCATAACTAGTTTTGTGTTTCCTCTTATCAGCTCAATGGAAGATGAGAAGAGGGAGAGAAGAGGAGAGGAGAAGAGAAAAGAAAGGAAAGTTAGCTTAAAGAAAGTGTGAAAAAGAAACTAATAAGAATGACTGTAACTTGGTGTAAAGTAAAAGTAGCAGAACAAATGTAAAAATAAAAGAAAATGTGAGGTAAGGAGAGAAAAAGTGAGGAGGAGATGAAGAAGAGAGGGAAGGAATCGAGGGAAGGAAAATGGAAATGAGTGCTAGCCAATCTATATCGTCAGTGACACTGCTAGATGGTTAGCAATTTCCTCTCCAATAAATCAAATGCTCGTCTCTGCTCTGTCTTTCTCTATCTCACTTTGACACACACACACACACACACATACACAAACCAGAGTAGATAAGGACTGACTGTAAATCTAAAACAAAGGCCCATCTTCTATTTCGATTTAATATTCGCTTCCTCCATACCTCCGACCCATTGCTTCCTTCCTCTCCATCTCCCTCTGTCCCATCCTCTTGCTTGTCTTCAGCCACTCCTCTTTCCGCTTCCCTCACTTGTGTTTTGCTCATTTTCAGTGCATTTGTTTTTGTATTTTTCACTTGTCCTCCTGTCTTTATTTCTGTCCTTTCTCCTTCTTGTTTTCTCCTTCCTCCCACCTTTCCTTTTCCTCTCTTAGCTTCTAGCTCTTCTTGCATCCACCTCATTCTCTTCCATCTGTTCTCATTTCAGTCGTCTTGTAATTGCAGTGCTGCCCCTCCCTTCATCAATCACCAATTTATTTAATAGGAATAATATACCAATAGAAGAGACGAATCAATGTGTGTCCCAAACATTCAAACAGATTTCACTCCAATAAAAAAAAAAACACCATCTCCCATTTCACTCCCAGGTATTTTCATCTTTATCTCCTTTTCAGAGGAAGAATTGGATAAATGAATGCAGCTTCAATAAATAAATACATGCAAAAACAATCATAAAACCGACAACAACTCAAAGCTCTAGCCAAAGGATATTAAATAAAAAAACAAATACGTACATCTTCCTCAAGTTAGGCAACTTCTTAAACATGCCCGCAGCCTCCAGGACGGTAATCTCATTGTCGTTTAACCTCCTATGGAGAGAAAGATAGACAGAGTTAGACATTTATCCCTTCATTAAAAACAAAATGCCTTGAAGTCAACACACAAGTGAGGAGAGAATGACTGCAGGAAGGTTAAGAGGCCTTCAGTGACTGCTGAAGTATGATGCAGCACAAACACACCAGAGAGGAGATAATCATTTAACATATCGGAGAGAGGAAAAGAGAAAGAGAAGAAGAAGAGAAAGAGAAGAAGGAGAGAAAGAGGAGAGTAAAGAAGGACAATGATTCTTTGCTATACGGTCATCAATACCCACACTGCCCTAAGCCAAGAGAAAACAGTTTGAGCTAGACATCTGCTTTATAGAGGTAATTTGTACTAAAAGGGTGCTGCTTAAACGATGCTCTTTGTGTTTGTGTGTGTGTGTGAGAGAGAGAGTGAGGTAGACTGAGAGAAACTTAGAAAAAAGAGAGTGAAAGATCAGCTGGAGGGGACACGTCCTAATGAAATACAGGGGGAGTCCAAAGATGGATCAACCCGGACGAAGCCAAACTGAAATTACATATTGCAAAGTCCAAAGTGGATCAGTAAGAGCTAAAAACAACACCGCTTTCACTGTCTGGCCGATTTGCATATCTCGAACGCAGAGAATATAGATGAAACATTTCTAATCTCTTTACCTTTTGATGGAAAGCCCTCATTACCAGCTCAGACTGTACGGCACATTTTATTGAGCGCAAAAAAAAGAAAGAAAAAATCTCTTAAGACCGATTCTTTCATACTTATTGAACACTCTCAAGGCCAATGTCAAGGATTTTTATGGCTAGTGGGAAGAGTCTGAAGGAAAGACAGAGAGACAGACAGAGGAGAGAAAGAGAGTGAAACTATATAAGCCTTCAGCTGAGCCACAACCTGCCCTGATTTCCCCTGATAAGGCAGGTTACACAGGGCACAACTGGCGGCTTGTGTATGTGTGTGTGTATTTGTGTGTATGTTTGTGGCCTCTGAAAACTCACTGGTTGGTCGTGTTTTTAAAGAAATGGCAAGAGAAGAGAGAGAGAGAGAAAGAGAGAGAGAGAGAGAGAGAGAGACAGGGTGTCAAAAGTAGTAGAAACTTTGATCTGCCCTCTAACCAACCATAAAGGACAGAGTTTATATTTCTGACATGAAGCATCCTGGGAACAGATAGAGAGAAAAGGAGGGTGGAAGTGGAGGAAACAAGAGTTCACAAGCAGAAAAAGAACCACACACACACACACACACACACACATAAACACACACAAACACACAAACACACAGACGGACTAATCGTCTGTGGGATACTGACAATGTTAGTTATCTAAAGTGGCAGCCATGGTTCAATTCACAATCACACAACTAACCTCCATAAGTAATACTTCCGCAACCGTCCTGCAGCTATTCTCCATTAGTACCACAGTAATAGTTATGGAAGAAGCTCCACATCCATCAGCCACATTATAAAGCTGCGAGTGATTCAGCATTATTAGGCAAAACTTTGCCTCTGGCTGGATTTCCTATACTTACCGTGTGAAAATATTAGCTTACGAAATATTCGAAAAAATGGGGCAGGCTGCTTTGTCACAAATCAGAAATCCAGTTATTGGTCTCAGTTTGTTTGTGTTTTGTTACTTCTGATTATTGTTGAAGTCTTATAACCATTTCTCTTTTAAATCTCCTCATTATAATCTCATGAAGCTTGATGTTACACTTTATTTATCGTAGCTCAAATAAATTAAGAATAATTATTTCCTCGGTGAATCAAGCAGATTCTAAACACTCTTTTGAACCTTTTTCACAATCTGGTTATGGGATTCCTGTTGTGTCTTATCTGTTACTCCCTTTCCATTTTTTAGTCGGAAAATGAATGAATCGTGGGGACTGTTCAGTATTCTAGTGTGAGACCCTTCGGCAGACATGATGATGGCTCCTTTGGGACTTTGAGGGAGATGGAAAAGACTGTTGAGAGGCATTTTGGTGGGGGAGTTAAAAATGAAAAGTGACGTTCACGATACTGCTCTGAGTGAGGCAAAGAGTCAGAGAAAGAAAGGCAGAAACGTGAGAGTGCATTGCACATATGCATTTGGGTTTGTGTTTAAGCAGGAGTCTGCATGCTTATGTGTGGACGTGATTGCAAATTTGTGTTTTTGAGGTGTGCATGTGACTGAGAAAGTGGCATATTAAGAATGTGTGTTGGTTTAAAAGTTAAAACAGTGCAGCACATAGTCTTCAATTAGATATTTCATCATTTATTGGATACAATATTGGTGAAAAGGAAACATGCAGCTGACTTACAGGTCTGTGGTGTGTTCAGGGATGTGAGGGGGAACGCGGGTCAGTTTGAGGTTGGAGCAGTCGACCACGGTGCCTTCACAGCGACATTTCTCCGGACACACAAGATCCTGGAAACACTCCCCACTCAGACGACTACGATAATCCTCCTGACCTGCAGAGGAAAGAAGGAAAGAACGAGAGCAGAAAACCAGAAGAGAGAAAAAGTTGCATAGGTGGATTAAAAGAGTCGACAGCAGAAAGACAGAATGAACGAAGATAAGCCAGGTATGTTAAGTCGATGGAAGGAGACATAGAGCAAGAGGAAAAAATGATGGAGCAAAAGACAGAAAGACAGAAAGAAAGACAAAGGGAGACATCAGGGAGACAGAAAGTTCTTAATGTTAGACTTCTTAATATTAAACATAGATATAAATATTCATATAAATACACAACAAATCATAAAAGAATTATTCCATTTTTGTTTTCATTTCAGCTGTCAGGTGTTGCAACATAACAAACTAACTGGTTGTTTTAAAGACATGCATGAACTGTATCTGAGTCTGCACGTTGCTGCAGTGTGGTACAGTACAGCAGGCACAGGGCGGATGCAGGGCGGAGTAACTCTGCATGCCCACCACTGTGAATCAAATGAACAAACAGATATGTGGTTTCATGGAATAATATTGTAGATAAATGTGGTTTAACCCTGGATGTTTTTGTTTAACAAGGTGAGCCAGAGAACACTTCTGTTATTTAAATATAATGTGAGCAGATATTATTTATGACCTCTCTTGCTTTTGGAATAGACCTGGTTTACATCACGCCGCGCCGCATACGCTCTTTACAGTTCTCACGGTTATCGTTACCTCTTTCTCTTCCCCTCTCTCTCTCTTTTTAACCTTGTTTGTCTATCTGCTCTCTGTCAATGCTCTCTTTTTTTTGTTTTTCACCTGTGTCCTATCACACTGCTCTTATATTGGCACAGACTGCTTGTTCTTTCATCCTCTGTCTCCACTCTCTCCTGGCACACACCCTTTATGGCTCATATGTTTTCTATTTGTCATTGTTAAATAACTAAGACCACCTACTGAGGGGGTAATCTGCTCTGAACAACCTTGATTTGAACTCTGTAAATGATCACTGCTCTTCAGATGGTGGCTCTCTGCTGGCAGATTTGGCCGGTTAGCTCTTTTTCAGAGGTGGAATATTTTAAAATGATATCTCAGGGCTGCTGCAAAACCTTGCAGGTTGGCAAGTTGACAGAAAAGAGAGAACAAAGGAGCGAGTGTGAAAGGGAGCAGAGAATTGGGGTAAGGAAAGTTCTTATATATTAAAGAAAAGAAGGCAAAAATGAAAAAAAAGTTGTTCAAAGGTATTAGCATAAGTTTTTCTTTAAGTTCTTCGACTGGAGCAGAAAAAGGTAAAGCTGCCTGTGGAGAATAGGTGGTGGGATCAGCCATGCTAGCCACATGAAGCACAGCCACCTGATGGTTTGAGGCAGGTGTAAAGTTGCAGCCTGACCACATTTTGCTGGACGAGATGCAACTCGTGTGTTGTGGCGAGAAGCAGGTGGCAGCAGGTTTGTGAGCGTAAACTGAAGAAGCTAGCTTGTCTTGGAGGCTAACAGCTGCAGACCACAACTTTCTGACTAATACAGCTTCTTATTAGGCTCTTAATTGTCTTTAATTTGTGTCTTTATCCTATGCTAAGACTAGCCAAGTCTATCATAGTGTGCATATATATTCATACAAACAAGATTTGACATTTTAAAACCTTTTAAATGATGCTTGAGTCCCATCACTCCCTCTAATAGAGTCGTTGATTTTTATCAGATGAAATCAAAAGTGACTACGTCTTGGTATGTTTTTAATTAAAGTGAGAGGGGTGTTATTGCACTTTAAAAAGCATTTCTCTTTATGTGGTTTGGGACATTCAAAAAAACTCTTTAATACTTTCCAAGGAAAATAACACTGATGTAAAACTTGGAGAGTCTGCTGAGGAAATTGAGCTCAAATTTATGCTGGCAGTTAATCTCTCATGGTGGAGATGGATGGCTTAAATTATTGATATTTATCAGTGATTTAAATATTTATATTATATTTGACCTTTGATGTTAGATTCCTTTTCTACAGCTCTGTGAAATCCATTTATTTCAATAACGGTTATAGTCTCATGTATCAGACGCCCTGCGCATAAATGCAAACGAACAGAAGCAAAGTATTTTCTCCCTCATTTTTTTTTTTTTTTTGCTCCAAGGCTTGTGATTGGCTGGGAGAGGCAGGTGGGTGTGTGCTCGGCGGTCCCTGGCGCTTGACGGAACCATGTGATGTCACAGTAGGCGGGGCCACATGGTTAGATCAAGCACAAGAGACAGCTGCACGAACCGATCAGAATGCAGGTCCACAACAGGAGGAGTCAGGGGGGCGGGGTCCGAACAGGATAGGAGAGGCAACAGACAGCTGCAGATCCACACAGGAAGGGGATGGGACGGGAAAACTGCCCACCAATAGCGAAAAAATGTCCACACAGGTCCAGAGAGGAAGAGGAGATGCAAGGAGAGGCATGGGACTGCAGACAGGAAGTGCTGAAGCAGAGAGGGCCGCCATAGCCAGCTTTAGGAGCGTTTGTGATCTAGTTATCTTGATTAGCTCCGCGGGCAGAGCGCTAACTTTGATGGTTGCTCATTATTGAGAGCTGTCATGCTAAAAACGCACCTCATGTGCTCATTGTACTGCACTTTAGATAAAAGCCTCCACCTTTCAGCAGTATTGGTTATGCTATTTATTGTGTATCAAGTTTAGGCTGTGAATTAGCAGTTTAAAGAAGACAAGACCTGTTTTTCTAAATATTTTGTGTATTTTTCTGCTTGATTGTTGTTATATTATTTGTTTTTTAGGTTTTGTGCTTCTGATTAAACAAAATATCTGTAATGAAAGGTGACAACTTGATAACAGCAGTGAAATACCTGCACACTGGCCGGCAAAACCAGCGCAAACAAACACTGGCTATGCTTTTATCAAAACACAAGAACTTTGCTGCTCATTAAAGAGAATTAAAACCCATTTTAAGCCACTTCTGCTAATTCTATTACATTATCATCTTTTTCTTAGCACAATCCCATCCACTATTAGCTTATAGTGAGTGCTGGAACTAATACAGTTGACAGAAGTCTCCTCCTTCGCTGCCTTGTAAACCGATTATTTGCTTACGGGCACAGTTACAATTCAAATACTTCGTAAAATGTCTGTGAGGGGATTTAAAAAATTAATTTCCCAGCGATCCATAAAAAGGCATAATATTTAAGACGGAGAAAACAACGTGAAGAGCCACTGCAGAGGGGCACTGAGGATATTATGTGTTTGCAGTCTACACAGACACACACTTACACACTCACACACATGCTCACACAAGTGGGCGATCGCAGTCTGCGGCCAGTCCCTGCCGAGTTGGTTGTTGTGCTGCTTCAGTGTATTGAATTGGTCTGTGTTGTAATTAGTGAGGCCCGTGGCTCATATCAAAGGTAATAACAGTAACACATTATTACCACAGAGAGAGATAAAGACTGTAGGTGAATTTTTGTGTGTGTGTGTCTCAATAAACACACGTCAGTTTAAGTCTCATATTGCACACATATGCCAGCTTATGTGTTGGTGAAGCTACATGTGTCTGTGATGTTTCGCCTGTGACTCCCTGTGTGTTTGTTTGCGGATGTTGTTGGTGTGTGTGTGAGTGAACTCGTCTCCTACCTGTGCACCTGAACTTCTTGCCTTTGACCTGGCTGATGCGTTTGTTAGCTAGCCTTCTGGGGTGGCTGCAGCGAGCTCCACTGGTCTCAATAGGGTTGTCAAACAGGTAGTCAGCCAGCCACTTCAGGTGACAGTCACACATAAAGGGATTCTGGGCCAGATGACTGAGAGTGAAAGAGAGAGGAGAAAGGAGAGAGCAGAGAGGAGATGATGGATTTGTCATGGGAACAGCAAAAGAAGAGGACCACACAAGGTCGCCTCAGTTTTTATGTGTTTTAGTGACAATTTGCAACCTTTTCATACACTTTACACTCAATGCTCTCAGTCTCATTTCTGACTGAAACACGTATCACTTACCGAAGCCTTTACATTTGTTGCTCTGAACATTGGTCATTGTCTACTTTTTAAAAATGAAGTGTTTAAAAAGCTGAATAAAAGTTTTTAAAATGCAGTTTTTAGTTCTTCAGAGGCCTCAGTGATGTCAAAACCTCAAGAAATCCAATTTCTAATGTTTTCTATTCTGGAAGAAAAACAACTGAAAAACTGTCATATTTTAGTACTCGAAACTAGAAAACATTTATCTTTGCAATGGCCGAAACAATAAATCCAAATAGCTGCAGATAAATTTACTGTCGATCTTGTTAAGACACCAGCTTGCTATGAAATACTGGGCTAAAACTGACCCAGTGTCAGGTCAGTACAGCACTGCATCACTGGGTTCATTTCAGACCCATTTCACTAGGTACCAAAATGAAGAAAACCACTCAAAAAGATTCATATGAGTCCAGTAACTGAACAATCTGATGTTAAAATAACACTGACATCAGGTCAAACATCCCATTGGTCCTGGCTAACGTTAACCCAGCATTACATCAGTGCTGTACTAACTCCAAGGCCAGTTTTCAACCCAGTATTTTTCTGTTTTTAGGGTTTATGAAGAAAAATCTTCACAACACTCACAGCGTCTTGATGGAGCGCAGAGGGGCGAACAGTCCTTTGCTGATTGTTTGCAGTTTGTTGTCGTACAGCGACAGCAGGTTGAGGTTCTGCAGGTCTTGGAAGGTGTTGACTCTCAAACAGTTAATTTTGTTGGCATTCAGCAGCCTGAAAAAAAAACACAAGAGAAAAAGCCACTCAGCAGCTGTTATTTATCTGTATTTGTTTTACTTATTTAGCTTTATTATCTCTGTGGACTGCACAAACAAAAGATAAACGCATACATGGTTAATGAGATAATTTATTTTTCTCTGATGCATCTCCTCTGCAAAAAAACACTAATTTTCTTCCCTGTCTTGTCTTCTTCTTCTCTCTATTTCTTCCCCTGCTGCCCCTCCTCTCCTCTCCACACAGTCATGATTATATTTTTTCTGGCCATGACACACAAATCTGAAAATTGTGGTTTTATATAATTCCACTTTTTCTTCTCGAATGGGCGGGTGGGGGTATCTACTGTTGGGTGGGAGTGTAATATCTTGTTTTGATGAGAGAGACAGATGGTGAGGGGAAGGGAAGGAGGACAAGACAAAATAGAGGAATGGAGATGGAATGGAGGAAATAATGGAGTGAAACGTTGAAGGGACAGGCGAAAATTTTAACTTTGAGTGACACAGATATACAATTAAGTGAAAGGGGCTGACAGCCGAAATGGAGGAGAGAGAGAAAGGAAAATGAGAAAGGTGATAGAGGGATTATGTAAATGACAGGAGGGGTTTGCACCTCCAGCCTTTCCTCTGTCTGCCTGTCTTTCATACCTGCACTTCATTAGCTAATATAGCCGAGTTGACAGCTTTTTACCTGTACTTTCTCTTTTCACTGCATTCTCAATCTTTTTAACACTTTTATCACACCAACTCTCATCCTTTTTCTATTTCACATCTGTACTTTTTACACTTTACTCTTTTTCTCCTCTCTTTTGTTGTCTGGCAGGTGACAAACTTGGTGCTTGTTACGGCAGCTCAGCTTAATCATCTTAACTCATGCTAACGAGCGTCTATACTGGCCTAACCGTCTTCTACATACGCACATACACACACACATAGACGCACACACAGTCTGGCAGGCAGGAACACGCACACACATGCTGCTCTGCGACATATCCACGCCTCATTAGGCAGCCCACAGGGGGAACTAATTACTTGAAACTGCACCAGTAAAACAAAGCAGCGCAGACAATATAAACAGCAGACCGGTCGCCGTACATACCAATAAACACATCTCTGTCATGGAAGGTTGAGGCTCTGCTTGTTTCACTGGTGAATGCTGATACACAACCAAGAGTTATCACATTATATGGGAGAGTAACAGCATCCTGAAGCTCTTGATAAACTGACTGAGATTATTTAAAGTCAGGAGCAAAATATTAAAAACAATATTCCCTCCCTTCGCCTGCTGAGCAAGCGCCAACACCCGCAGGCGGTGTCATAGTGGGAATGACCAATGATGTGGCAAGACATGAATATTAACCAGTCAGTACTTCATTTATTCATTGACTGAAGCGATCACAAATGTCTTAAATTACCCTATTAAGGGAACACGTGCATGTATAAACAAATATGAAGCATTCAGTGTTTCTGGTGTTTAACATTTCATGATGGCAGCATCCTGACGAGGTTTGAGGAAAGTGCTTTTCCAGTGAGGGGGATGCTAAATGTTAATGATGTCACATTATACATACGTTGACATGAAAATGCAATTTTCACCTCTCTCTTTTCTAATCTTATCTACATTTATGTGTTTATGTGTATCTTCCTTATGTCTATGTCCTTTCTCCATCTTTCCGTCTCCGTGCATTAACTTGTCTATCCGTCCATCCCTCCTCCCCTTTACTTCAGTCCGTGTCTGACTATGCGCCATGCATCCCAATGATCCACCTAAACCCTTAAAAGGTGTTTGTGGGTTAGATTCACTCATCCTCATTCTCTTTGCTTCGCTTCACTTTACGATGGAAAAGCCCAGAACATTAGCTGTTTCTGCAGTGGACTGCGGCATTTGTGAGGACCATATGCCACATAGAGTGACAGTGTAGCTCTAACAAGAGACTGTAAGTGGATTTCTACTGCATGCCGAACGACTGCTGCAGCTCGAACCTGCGCCCTTGTATCTCCAAATGATTCAGAAGGAATATTTTTCCTCCAAATGCACGCTAAATGTCAGAAAAAATGTGGTTAATTATAGCTTTTCTTACTATGCACCAGTTCAGTTCAGATCATCTAAGAAAAAGGGTTCTGAGATTTGCTATTTCTAATTCAATTAATAAATTATCAACCTTATACTGATGCAATACAGGCCTACAAAACATTAAAACATTAACTTCTTTGTAAATATTTCTGAGTCAGTCAGGTGGATTTTCATCTGCAATGGCAGCTGTTTAACTCAGAAATAAACAAATCTCATGATCTCACATCATCTTACTATGTCTTTTGTTTTCTTTGTCTTGAGCGAGAGCCCTCTAGTGGCTGAAATAACATGTTTAGCGTCCAATAATAAAAAATTAAGAACAACATTGAACACAAGTCCAGCCAATCCAACTTAGTACTTTAACGCTCCAATTGAAGCAAACATATGATGGTTTTAAAGGACACTGCAAGTAAATTCAGGTAGAATTTGAAGGGTACAAATTAACCACTGGCATACCGTGACATGAGAGTACCTTTCTACACGAAAACTTGCTTAAGATGCTAATTTCTTTCCACACAAAGCCTCAATTTCATACTTTAAATTATGCTACACAGCAATTATAAATCTTGCTGATAAGCCTGAAAGGGAAGCCAACACGCCAGGCTATTCTACACGAAACATTTCACATTTCATTGGCCGCCACCTGATTCAAACCATTTTCTAAAAGAAACTGTAGCTGAGGAAAATATTGAACCAGACAGTCTCAAATCGACAACCATGGAGTGTTTCCTGGCTGGTTCATCCTGCCTGTAAGTGTAATATTCTTTTGTTTATTGAATAATGTATTTCATTGTTTTCTGGGGAGACCACACACACACAAACACACATGCACACACACACACACACACGTACAGGCTGACACATAACAACAGACCACACACAGACAGAACTTACAGTAGCTGCAGGGAAACCAGTCCATCAAACAATCCCTTGGGCAGCTCTGTGATCTTGTTGCCGTACAAAACCCTGCAGAGGACAGACAAAACAACATAATTTAGGTTACAGTGTTTAAGACTTATCCAATTTGAAGCCAGATGCTGAGTAAAATGCTCTGCATCCAAAAGTTGTGGTCATGGTATTTTATCTCATTAAAGTGTATTTTTGGGAATGTTTACTTCTAATCTTTCAGTCGCTCATATGTGTAACAGCATGTAGTCAACAAGCAGCTAAAGTTGTCTTTTTTTAGGTCAGTTTTTTAGTTCTGATGATGATTTTTTAAAACAATATCTTGTCTGGTCTTTATGACATTTGTGACACTGAATCATATTTGGTGTAATTTATAGTATCAAGCTTTCATAATCCTAATCTCTTCATAATATTGAACAATGTGATGATGTGTAAAGTTTCATATGGATTGTCTTGGTCCTTTTCAATGTATGTATTTAAATCAAATACTGTCATTTTGCAGCAAAGTCTGTTTTAATTGTTTGTTACATCTTGACAGTGGCTGATCATAAATGTAAAAAAAAGATCCTGTAAAAAAAGAAGTAATACTGTTTTCAGCAATATCCTGTTAAAAGCCTTATTCCTCTAAAATGTCAAGTTTCAATAGCAAAAACTGTTTTTTTCAGCTTTATGAAAATGTTGTTTAGACTTAGACACAGTGATATTTTAAGCTATTTTTCCCTTTTTTAACTGTAAAAAGAACACAAATGAATCAAAATCATCAAGTTTGAAGATACAAGGCTTTCACTGCTCAGTGACCAAGATTTCCTTCATAATTTCTTCTATAAAAATTCACTTACACTGCGTCCTTCCTTTGATAAACCTGCTTGGAATCAAAACCCCGTTATGTTCACTGAGTTGAAACAAACATTTTAGGAACAAGAAATGAATGACTGCTTCAGTCACAGAGACAAAATTTCTTTCTCTAGGGCTTTTTTATTTTTGCCTTATTTTTGTTAGATTATTAAAAATAACATGAATGGCGCCGTCATTTTTCTCACTCACATTCACTGATGGAGTGTTTATCACAGTTAATTGTCAAACAATAAGATAACGTGGGAATTTGCTTCCAAATGCAGATGCTGCCAATTAATTCACTTGAGCAATTTTAGATTTTGTGACATGGTGCATCAGCTCGCCTCCACTGACTCCACTGCCTCTTAGTGACAATCCTGTTCAATGGTGTGTTGCATGTTTGTGTGTGCATGTGTGTGTGTGTGTGAATTTTTGTGTGTCTACTTTTAACACCCTGCAGAGTTCACCTTGTCTGCTCTTTCTTGTCCGTCTGTCTGTCTCATTTTCATGCTCCAGATTGATTCAAATTAAACTGTCCTTCATGTTCTTATCACATCCACCCTCAGTGAGTACACACACACACACACAAACACACATAGACAAATATAGACACATAGACAGACAAATACAATGACACACAAAAACAGCACAGACGCACACTCCGCAGCATTGTGGTTCAGTTGTCAACATCGACAGCGACGACATTTTTATTTGCTAAATGTCTGGAAACGTAATTACTTTCCTGTTGGGATTTGTGTGTGTGAGTGTGTGTGTTTGCATGTACATGTGTCATACTTACAGTGAGGTGAGTGAGCGAAGGCCACTGAAAGCATCGGCAGCAATTTCAGAAATCTGGTTCTTACTCAAATCACTGGGGGAGAGAAAGAGAGAGAGAGAGACAGAAACAGAGAGAGAGAGAGGGGTAAGTACATTACTGTAATACAGTGTAATGGGGTTCATGCGATGTGAATGTCCTAGAACTGTCAGACAAATGATCATGAGAGAATACATCAGCAGAGGTCAAGGCAAGGGGACAGGGGAGAAAAAGTAAGAAGGGCTAAATGTGCAAGTAAAGGAGGCAGAGAGAGAGAGACAGAGAAAGAGAGAGACAGAGAGAGAGAAAGAGTGATGGACAGAGTGGTGGAAAGAATTGAAGCGGAAGCTGGAAGTGGTGGCATGTTAAGTGCAGTTCATGTCATTCACCTCCACTGCTGTAAGATATATTATTTAACAGTTCTGTGGAAGTTAAAACTCTATCTGTGTGTTTGTGTGCATGCGTGTGTGTGTGTGTGTGTGTGTGTGCGTGCGTGTGGAGGAGGGTAGGTGGGTGTATAACCTTACAACCCTGCACAAGTCTGCAAGTCTGACATTTTCAGGCATTTGCGTGATAAGGACATTTTTCACCAGTGAGCTTTATGTCTGTGGGTGTGTGTGAAAGAGACAAGAAGAGATGAACTGTGTGAATATGTGTGTGTGTGTGTGAGTGTGTATGGGTATGTGTGTGTGTGTGTGTGTGTGTGTGTGTGATGGCGTGCCTGTGTGGACTTCAGATTAGACAGATACCTTTCTTTTTGAATATGGCACTTAAGCTTGCAGTCTATAAATGTTATAGACATCATTGACTGATTTTGCATCTGTGAATAAAAGTTCAACCTCTTTTCTCTCACTGAGGTAAAACCTTTATTAAAGAATAAAGACAATAAAATGTGAAGATCCTGCCCCATATCCTATTAAAGTTACTGCAGTATTTACTGTTTCAATACTTACGCATTTCTAATGCAAATATATCTTCTCCTGATTTGATAAGCACATTTCTAAGATATTAAAGCCAGTCAATAGGACTCTTAAAATAGACGAGGCAACATCTGAAAACACTTAGATTATATTATGCATTTCTAAGTTGTTACTGATGGTGAAATCCTTAAAGAAACTTATAGTGACCACATTAAAGCCTTTTCTGTACATACGCAATTTTGTCAGACTATTTCCTTAAATCTAGAAAGCATATTGCATGATTATAAAAGATTTTGAATGGTATAACTTAAGATTAGACAGGAAGCTGGGCCATCTAGCCTTACTCATTGATTTTTTTTACAGCCTGTGGCACATTTTATAATGCATTGCTAAAGCTGATTAACAAATGCATATGACTACCTGATCAAAACAAAATGTTAATAAAAAAAAAATATCTCAGCAAGAGCCCAATGTGTGGAAATCAATGGACTCAGCCTTTGCTCGCTTAATGTACTTAAGCTTGGAGTTCATCAAGGTTCCATACTTGGTCAGCTTTATTTTCTGTCTTCGTTAATGGTTTAGAAGTGATTTCACATGAAACTTAAACTCATTGTTAAACCAATGATGTGGTTGTTGTAGTTGCCCTCAACTGAAGCATCAGTTTGTGGTTCTAGTAAAATAATATCAATGTAAGCTAAGTCAAGCTTACGTACATCAGCGCATAATTGCAGCTTCCAATCTTGTGTGGATCAAGAAGTCTTAGTGTGCATGCATATTTTGTGCTGCATCATGCGTTTTACTCTGACAGACTTACATCCTCTTGAGCTTCTTGTAGGCAGTAAAAGCTCCGGCAGGGACACTTTTAATCAAGTTCTGCTCCAAACGGCTGAGAGAGAGGGAGAGAAAGACAAAAGGGAAGGGGAGAGAAAATTGGAAGTTCAATTATCAAGAAAAACTTAAAAGATAATCAGAGGAGCTCATTACTCCGCATACACACAACAAGAACATTTCAATATAACTGCAACCACAGCATGTCCTGCCCAAAATTGTAAGTTCAGTTTTAATCCTTTCAGAGTAAAATTTCAAAGGCGGAGGAATCCTTGGTTTTCTTGAAGTCCTGTTTATCCCACAACCTCATCCAAGCGCAAGTGCTCAAAAAGTTCAAAAGGTGGCCGTTCCAATCAACATCTACACAATAATTTTGCGGGTTGGTCGGTGCTTTGCAGCGGGGGCTGGTCAAGGTCGATCAGTGTGAAATGTTGTGTTGAATTTTGCAGCTCAGCTGTAATGAGCTTACATGGGACCAAGCAAAGCCTGGGCTGCTGACCACAATTCCTGTTAAATTCTGTCCAAAGTGTTGGGGAGGTGCAGCAGTCACATATAAATGTTTCCAATGGAAAACTATGACAACTGGCTAACTGGCCATATCAGACTTGCTGTCACTCAACCACAATGAAATACAGGTTTTAGTTACAATTTGCACATTGGGCAATAGGTTTAACTGTAATTGGCAGGAGAGCATCAACAGTTTTCATTTTCCAATCATAGTTTCTCATATTTTTCTATTTAAATCTTTCCCAAATTCCTTTGAACAGAGCCACACACTCCTCTTTAGATGCAGTCAGACTTTTATTTATGAACATATTAGATTTCTCAACATTTTCAGGCTAAGGGCCAAAGGGAATTTATTGCATCTCTCTCTCCTGGAAGACTGCAGACTCATTACACCATACTGGTAGTATTACTCTATTATCATGTGGGGAGCCATCAGAGCTAGGCACAAAGCCCACGTTCGGGGAAATGTACTGTAGTTTAGTTTCTGCTCCCCTGATGGACTGAGCAACACACTCATCTATGTGGCTCATGCATTCTTCATGTCTCCTTGTTGCTGTGGCAAAAAAAGGAGGAAAGAAAGTAAGAAAGGGAATGAAACGATGAAGAGAAAGAGATGAGGATAAAGAGACATGGGCGTGTGGCAGAAAATTTGAGAAAAAGGAAAGAAGATGAAAAAAGGAGAGGAGAAAAGGTGAGAGGAGAAATCGTAGAGGGGGGAGCTGGAAATGAGGACAACAACGGAGAAATCAGAGGAGTGGAAAAGTGCGGACAACAGGGCAGAGGAGAGGAAAAATTTAGAAAAGAGGAGGATGCGGTGAGGTCCCAAGGCCAGCCACAGGGTCAGCTGTCAGAATGATAAATGGGAACTAATCCGCCCTTCTTCTTCCTCTCCCTCTGCTCTACAGCCCCCACCCAGTCTTTCTCTTGACCTCCACTTTTCAGCCCTCTTCTCCTTTCTACACACATCTATCTATCTATCTATCTATCTATCTATCTATCTATCTATCTATCTATCTATCTATCTATCTATCTA
>JAPZDV010000026.1:19504420-19524762 GCA_029814665.1 Acanthurus lineatus
TATCTATCTATCTATCTATCTATCTATCTATCTATCTATCTATCTATCTATCTATCTATCTATCTATCTATCTGTGATTATGAAGTCATATACTGTATATTTTATGTGACATACTTAAAGCCAGTTCGAATCGCATTTGTCTGGATTAAATGCTGAATTTATTGCACCTTCTTGTGACTGCTGCCCTCTAACTGTGTTTTTTAAAATGAAACGCTTACGTGGTTCTGGCTTTGAACGCAACACAAAACCCTTACAGGTGCCGGTTGTTTGGCTCGTGTCCCTTTCTAAATTGCCACACCTCGGGCCTCTGGCAACCAGCAGCACCTTATTTCTACTAACAGGTCAAAGTAAATCAAGGATGTACTGATATTGATAGAGACAATCAGGTAACAAATTATCTCCAAGGGCTTTAAAACAAGGTGGAGACAAAGACACTTAAAGGCTCAATATCAAAGGATGTATTAAAGGGAAGTTACTTTAAAAGGCTGTATAAAAAATCTATAAGGTGAGGCAGCGATTAAATGACAGCTGAAAATGGAGACGAGTTTGGCAGGTGAGCATGATCACAAGGAGTGCACACACACACAAACACACACACACCCACACACACGCACATGCATGCACACACACATACACACACCAACAGCTTACTCAAACACACCTCTACTTATGTTCTGATGGAGTTGCAGCCTTGAAACCAACCTGTTTTATTAAATTGCTTTATGAATATATTTGACTTGAAGAGACGGATCTCACACACACACTTGGGAGTGCATTTTTGCATGCTGCACACATATACACACACACACGCACATATTTGGCAGTGATTCTTGCCACCAGCATGCAGAAAGATGACTTTGTTCCTATTGGAGGACTGACAATACATCATCCTATTATACCCCTATTGTTCCTGGCTGCAGCAACAATATTTATTGAAATGGATCCAATGTTAATTCTTCATGTGTGTCCTCGAGATTTCATCAGATATGTTTTGGTGCCTCTGGCTCAATCCCAGCGCATGTGTGAATGTTTGACCTTACCAGAAAGCATGTGCGAATATGTAATTTCTGCCCAAGTGCGTGCGCAAAACATAACTGGTGTGTATGCAGGTATGCATGTGCATTATTGTGTATGTGGTTGTGAATCTATTACTTATGCTGGGGTGGTATAGTGGTATTGGTGTAGCGCTGGGGGGGAGAATTGGTTCCTTACTCACAGAGCAATCAACCAGCTGTCCTCTGTACAAACAAACAGGGTAGAACGATCAATACGGATATCAAACACGTCCTCCTGTGGTGTGTGTGTGTGTGTGTGTGTGTGTGTGTGTTTAAGTTTGTTTGAAAGACAGAGAGGAGGAGGGAAAGAGAAAAAGGGGGAAGAGTATATGTGTGTGAAAAAGGAAGAGCAAGAATGTAAAATGAGATGCAAAACTCACAGTGTGCCACCGCATATATAAGGTTAAATCTTTTATTGTCAATAAAAGGATCTAAAGATGTGAGTGTGTATGTGTGTGTGTGTTTGGGTTAAGTATTATACGTTTGCTTTTCATTTATTGCTTAGCTCAGATGTGCCTGGTTTTATCCCATAAATAGTCCAAAATGTCTCCCTGAGCAGATATTCCTACAATGTTTTAACATTTCCACATTTATTTTTGCACTCTATGGTAGCTTCTTTTTTTACATCTGCTATTAAACTCTGCATTGTGCATGCTGCACACCACAACGTGCCATGTTCGAATGATCCATATCCTTGTTGCATGACAAGATTTGCATTTGCAGAGAAAAATCATTTGTTGATTTACCGTTTTCTTCTTCTTATTTATTCAGCACAAGATTGGTTACTTTTATGTTGTTTATATGCAAATGTGTGTGTAGAACAGTAGGTATGCTAATTTATTTATGAAATCCACGTTTAAAAAAACTAATTACATAAAAAATGGGCTTTGCACAAACAAGAGAGTTGATACCAAACATAACAAATGTGAAAATATGCAGCATTTATGTAAAATAAAGCAGTCTCACATTTCCACGATGCCCTCGGGGAGGTTTGCTGGTATTTCAGTCAGACCTTTACGACGACAGTCCACTATGTTGTTGTTGCAGCTGCAGCTTGGTGGACACACAGCTACCTGAGGAACACAAGTCCTCGACTCGGTCTGTGCTGGACCTGCAGACGGTAATATTCAAGTTTAATATCAAAATCTGATTGGTTTTAATTTTTTTTTGGAGAATGAGCTTCGTTTCAATGAGGAGGGGGAGATGGAACGGTACAAAAATGAGAAGACAGATGGACAGGTAGATGAAATTGAAATGGAGGAAATGGGGGAGGAGGAGTAGATGGTGAAATGAGGGATGATTGAGAGAGTGTAGAAACTAAGAAATAAGAAGAAACCGACAGGTCTATTATTGACACCTTCAGCAAGAAATGGGAATGAAGTATTTTGTGGAGCATGTAGGCAGAAAAGACAAGACTAAGGGCTAATAAAGAGAGCACAGTCTGACAGCCTATTAGCACAGAGAGCTGAATCAGAGGCCTATAAACAGTGCCTATACTATCTTATAGCTGATAACACTACTGCTCTTATTCTGGTCTTTTAGCTGATTACAAGCTCTATATGGAGTAATTCTTCTAGTGCCATAAACTGGGTGCTGAGCTGTCTGGAGTTGATAACAATGCTGAACTTAATAATGGCCTTTATTACATTCTCTATATGCCTCTGTGTCAAAGGGTCTCAGCTTTCAGTGTTACCTCTACTTGAATTTGATCCGTTTGTCATATTTTTTATCAGTGTTGAGTAGTTCTGGGTCAAAACTATTCAATTTTAAAGCTTAAACTTACCGTTGAGGCTGTATTAACTCTCAGGCTATAATATCTCATGTGTCAGTAAAATAAAGCTGCAATGGTCGAATAACAGATATCTTTCCTTCAAATACATTTTCATGTTTTTTCACTATATGATCACTTTAAAAAGAGTCACATTACTTCTTCATGTAAAAATAAGCAAAGTGCATGCCACAATAATACTAGTAATATAAATACATTCTCTTTCTAAAGTGCTTTTCTCATACTCAAATGTGAATAAGTGCTGGAAAAAGTCTCTCTTTGATATTTTAATTGAATATTATGTAATTATGTCTGTTTTTGTGTGTGTTTGTGTATATATGTAAGCTTACCATTGCAGACAAAGTCCTTTTTCTGCACATCTGGGACGTTCAGGCCTCTCATGTGGGCGGGGGCCATGCACTGAGTGAAGGGAGCCAAGCCCCGCCTTGCTCTGAGCCAATCAGAGAGCCAGGACAGGTGACAGTCACAGTGCAGATTGTTGGAGTGCAGACGCCTGCAACAGATGGAGACAGAGATTAGTGTTTTCTAGGAAATTTTGTGTAATTATATTAGTTTACAATGAGACCCAAAACAAGAACAATTAACACTGAATAGTTGATTACCCTTTTTGAAATTTTTGCTCTCTAGAGACAAAAGTCTCTCAAAAAAGTCTGTTAAACTGAGCACATCAGCTCAGAGGGAGGAAATGTGTTTGACTCTGCATTCAAATGGCTTCTATTTTAACACAGCTTATATCCTTGGCCAGGATCATGAGGCTTTTGCTTAAGTGAAACACACAAACGGGCTCTCACACACAGACACTCAAAGTAATATCCTCAGCTCCCATCTCCCCAAGGTCTGTGACAATATGACTCCCTTTAGAGGGAGGACACTTCCAGCTAAATCACAGTCTATTCAAAGAGATGGAGAGAAACAAAGATGGAGAGACCGAGAGGTGAGACTGAGCCAAGTATGGGAAAGAAGAATATTTTCATCTTTTAGAATGAGATTGAAAATACAAAGGAGAGATTCAGATACACAAAAAATGCAGGTGAGATGGACAGAATTAATACAAAGAGAGGAAGAGAATAAAAAGAAGAGCAGAAAAAATAAGCAAATAAACATTCAGAGAAATTTCTATTTCTAAGTATTTCTTAGCTTAGCTTGATTCGGTGGCTGCCTGAGTGACGGATAAAATTCTGGTAAACTGGGATGTATGTAAGATCTTGACCTCCAGATAAAGACATTTTTAAGGGTCAGTTCACATATTTTACCACTGACTTCTGCTCATATTTTGTGCAAATGCATTCAAACAACTATCTCTGTTTTCACCACAGAGGTGAATAAAGTTTTGTTAGTGGCCACCAGTGCTTTAAAAACTTACATTTTAAATTTCTCTCTATTAAAACAATAAAAACAAAATATGTTTAGTCAAGTTTGCCAACTTCCTTCGTCACTCTCTGTCTGGTGTCACCCTGGAAGTTGGCAACATATAAAATGTGCTCCTACCTTAAAATAACTTTTAGGATAAAACAATTATGTAAATCAACACAATAAAGAAAACAATCAGCTGTTTTTTAAATTTTAACTTGGAAATGATGCATATTATAAGTTTACATAGATTTTTTACGCTGATGGCCTTTTTTAATTTCACCTGTAGCATAAATGAAAAGGTAGGGCTCAGCACAGAGAGCATCAGGTGATGTTTCACAGAGCTCAGCCTCTCTACAGGCAGCACTGGATCTGACACCTCAAGAGAGAGCTGGAGAGAGAGAAAGAGTGGGTAAAAGAGGAGAGAGAGAGAGAAAGAGAGAGAGAGATGAGGAGAGGGAGGGCGGATGAGCAGCAGAATGTCTTGTCAGCGTATTATGTGCCAGCCGGGATATCTAGCCTTTCAGAAGACAGGCCTCCCTTTGTAATAAAGCAGAGGACAAATCCTGTTATGGAACAGAGATGGGCTCATTGATGCTAGCAGCGGGGGCAGTGGGTTTTAATACCGTTCCTCCATTATAAATCCAGTTTATAGTCAAACCCCCGCCTGGAGATAGCCACGTCCTGGCCCACCCCCGGCTCAGCCTTAATTACTGACAAGTAGGATTAAAACACAGGGGAGAATGGGAAGAGGCAGGGGGTATGGAGAAAAGTGCTGCGTTTGTGTGTGTGTGAGTGTTTAAGTGTGTGTCCGTGCGTGTGTGTGTGTGTGTGTGTGTGTGTGTAGCTGTAAGTCAGTGATAGCGTTAGGCTTGTTGGTTACGGGTGACTCAAGGCAGTGTACATGGTGTTTGTGTGAACGTGTGTGTTTGTGTGCGTCTCTATGTGTGTTTATTCTTAGTCGGCTATTTGTTCCTGAGGGTTACCAGACACGTTTAGTACTGTGAATTACACACACACACACACACACACAGAAGCAGTGGGAGTTGTAAGCTTTTCATTGGTTAAAATTTCTGAGAGGGACACCATGAGGTGACATCATTACTACTAATAGAATAAATAGATAACACAGAAAAAGAGAGAGAAGAAGAAGAAGGATATGGAGAGAATGATAAATATAAATAAGATTAAATGAACTAAATGTTTTTAAAAGCATCTGTATGAGGAAAAAAATGGATGAAGGTTGCAGGGGAAGGTGAAATATTTCATTTAGACAGAAGTTTCTACACATATACACAAACCGCACATACACACTTCTCCAACTTCCCCTCTAATCAAATCGGGGACATCTCTAAGCATGTTTAATTGAATGAGTCGTTTTTATAAAGGCAGCAAATTCAATACTGAGATCTGAGGGCGGCAAAACGAACGGACACAAAATTTAATACAAAAGAGGCAGCAACAGGGAGGAGGAGGAGGAGAAGGAGGAGGAGGGGGAGGGTGAACAGGTAAAAGTATGAGAAAGGACAAAGACAAGGAGGATGGATTGAGATGGGAACATCAGACACAAAGGAGACAGAAAAAGAAGGGGAGAAAAATTAAGTAATGAGGAGTGATAGAAAATGAAGAGAAAGAGGAAGCAGCAAAAAGAGCTGATGGGAGGAAGAACGGCACAAAGTGTAAAGCATGATGATGGCGAACACAGAGAACTCATGAGAGGCTGAAAAGAAAAGAGAGAGACCGGACTAAACAGGGGAAAAGGTACGACAAGTCACAAAGAAAAAGGAGGGAAGAGATGTGAAATGGGATGCGCACATAACAAGGAGGCATGAGAGAAAAAAAGAGGGAAGAGGACAAATGAGGAAATCAGAGGAGACAGTCACTCAGTGTTGACAGAAAACAGAAGCAGACGAGGGCTTCTGATTAAAAGATATTGGATATTGGTAACTCTGCACTCAATCTGCTGGCAACTGTGTCGCTGAGCCGCTGCCTGGAATCCAATTTTAAAAGGCTGATTTCAGGCTGTATTGCCACCGGAGCCGCAGCAGTATGCAGGAAATATAGAAACCCTGCCGTGTGATTGGCTGCTGATGGACGCTGTCGTTCAAAAGTCGAACAGAGAAAATAGCCGTAAAAGATAGATGGATATGTGCGTCAGATGGGTTGTGTATTCAGAGATCCCCGTTTCTGAATGTTAAGTGGGGCCGCTGGACCACACAAGTGCCTCTTAAAGATGGTGATTCGATGGGGGAAAAATCCCACCATGTGCATGCTGGTCTGGAGGGAGCGACCACCAGTATGGCCAGCAGGAATGCTACCAATGCCTCTCAAGACAGCCCCGCAGGATTATGGGTAGTCTCTCTTGAGATGTCGTGCCATCGCCTTGGCAACCGTGAGATCCCATTTACACAAGGAAATACAGAGAAACACAAAAAAAGACATACACACACAAATCAAAAAACCTCCTTCTAATCAATCAGAAAGGATGGCCACAACTCTGTATGTGTGTCTGGTTTAAGTGTGTGTGTGCGTGTGTGTGTGTGTGTGTGTGTGTCATTGCTGTGCTCACATCAGTAACATCAGTAAAGGGGGTTTCTTCTAATGAATCAAAGCAGATTGAAGCACAGAGCTTAAACAAGCCTTTCTTGTGGCATCAATGAGGTTACCATTACTTGTGTGGGTGTGTGTTTGTGTGTTTGTGTGTCTGTGTGTGGTACATGCACATATTTGTCACTATATCCATCTCTGTGTGTGTCTTTATGTGTGTGTGTGTGTGTGTTTTTGTACATAATGACCATATGATTATTCACAGTCATGAAACAATAGAGGAGCTGGTCTCTTATTACAGCATGATTAGACGATCACACACAGACCCTGCTGCCATGCTGTGTGTGTGTGTGTGTTTGTGGTGTGTGTGTAAGTCAACATTATTTATGTGTGTGCAGCGCAGGTCTGGACTTAGTCAGTTTGCATGAAAGTAGGCACTAATGCGTCTCTGTGCATGTGTGCATGTGTTTGTGCGCTGCCACAGAGTGCATATGTCGGTTCTGTTGTATATGTTAAAAGTTTAACGTGTGTGTGTTTTTTCATGTGTGTGTGTGTTATACTCACAGCGTCCGCAGCTTGGGCATGTGGTTGAAGCTGGACAGGGGGATGAGGGTGATGTTGTTGTTGTTGAGGGTGCTGAGAAACAGAAGAAAGAAAGAAAAAAGGGGGAGAAAAGAGAAAAACAGATTGTTAGAAAAATTAGACCAATGGTGCCACTCGTTCGTCTGGTGGTTTCAACTCTGACGCAAATCATATGAAATTCTATCCAAAACACAGGTTCAAGTCCATGTCACCTTTTGCCTGACCTCTCCCAGAGAAAAAAGAAACACAAATTTCCAAGTTTGGTGAATTGTTTCAGAGTTTTTGCTTGAATGAGTTTACAGGAATCATTGTCTTGGTTTCCAATTCCCACATGGGCTGCAAAGGGACCTCTGAGGGTTTCTGAAACGGCTAATAGCAAAGAATCAAAAACATATTCTGCTGCGCCAAAACTTGTTTTTCAGGCTTTTCTGTAATATTTTGTTGTGAAATACTGGATAGTTTTATCCCTTTAGGTTCTGGAAAGTTAGTCAACTAAACTCTCTGAGAAAAGAGAATCACTCATATGACAAATCACAACATATTAATCCAATAAAAAGGGGTCCAAGTGGTTATTTCTTTGTTCAAAAGGAACAAAGGTCAAAAAGTTTAGGAACCGCTGGTCTCCTGATACTTTAAAATACATTTAGATTTTCTTTTCAAAATGTTATCAATTATTATGCACTAACAAAACAAACTGTTAGAAATATATTTTTTATTTATTTTATATTTTATCATTCACTTTATGACATTTCTTTATGACTAGATACCTATTAGCATTCTCAAAAGAAGCATATTGCTATTAATCACCAAATAATTATTGCCTTGTGGTGGGGTAAGGTAATTAATGGTTAGGATTAGATTATTAAGAACATAAACTTCTTCACTTACTATCAATAACAAGCTATTAAGAAAAGCTCTTAATTTATGGCCGAGTAGCTGCAGAGTATGATCACACAGAATGGAGCTTCAAAAAGTGCTTAATGGTGTCGAATAAAGTGCATATATTTTTTCCAAAATGGTTGGTAATCAGTAATTTGTTAAGGTTTAATATATGTACTTCAATATAAAATGTCACCGTTTTTACAACCTTAAATTTTAACGCTTAATTACATCGATCACATGCTGGAGTTTATAAAAGACAGAGAGAGAAATCACTCTTTTTGCTGTTTCTAAGATTTCTGCTGTTTCCTTGTAAACATAAAGTCAACATAAAGAATCTCAGGATTGATGGTTTTGTGTGGATTTCACAGTGAGATAGTGAAGCTCACTGTGACACAGAATAATATTTGTTATTCTTGGTTTTATAAGTAAAAGCGACTTAATGACTAAAACTAAATGAACATCGCTGATACTATTCAAACAACATCAAAATGCAAAACACTGCACTTGCAAATCCTGACCTTCTGTCCAGGGTGCTGCTACTGGGCCAAGACACACACACACACACACACAAACACACCCACACACACACATGAATATGGACAAACCCCTCTGATATGTTTCTCCCACCTCGAAACTCATAAGCAGGTCACTGCTGTCTCTGACTATTAGCTCTCTCATAAACTACACTCTGTCTCATATGTAGTATCGACCTAAAGTGGAATGAAAAACAAGGTTGACTGTCATTACAACCAAACACACACACACACACACCCACACCCACCCACACACACACACACAAGTAATCCCAGTTGGTGCGTTGAAGAAACACAATGCTTATTGATTCTCTGTGGTTTTCATGTACAGAAATGGAGACAGAAATGAGAGTAGTAGAAAAAAAAATGCAGAAAAGACGACTATTCCATCAAAGGCATCCACAGGGGGATCAGGTTGCACTGACAGACTCTTTCGAGCCGCTAAAGCTGCTAAAGCTGCATATACAAAACACTCGCATGGTGGGGGAAAGTTTTCAGAACACAAGCGAGTCCCTCATGACCGAAGCAGCAGCACACACACGCACATTAAACTTACAGCACAGCAAAACACAACACTGGACAAAGACATACAGCTTACATTATGTGGTCATAATGCAGTGAAAAGAGCGAAGCCTTAGAGGCACTGCAGGCTATAAATTACAGATTTTCACCTCCAAATATTGGATGTTAAAAATAGAACAAGTAGCTCACTTTCAAACATTTTTCACCCAAGTTTTGTGATGAAAGAGGACACCAGCTTCTGAACTTTACAGTCCTAATCACACATCAGGAACTGTATACAATTTTAGAAAGTAAAGAAAAATATAGGAGGTAATGCAAAGGAACCACATCTTTCATCAGATGTGTCAATAATTGAATAACAGCACATGGATTGACTTTAAACTGAAACTAACACTGTTATAATCTGCTGTATAGCTGATTTTATCCTCCAGCCAGAAGAAACACATTCACAGACTGATTCAATCAGAAATACAACATACATTAAAAAGAATGACTCTTTATTACAGCTTGTGAGACTGTTCAAAAATGGCTTAAACTAGATTTTTACAGGTGAAATCAAACATCACAAACAGGAGAAAATGAGAGATCTGTGTTACATTAGAAAATCCAGCTCTTTCTAAAATTTATATTACAGTATAATTTTTCTGGTGGCTTGTGGGAGCCAACATCCACACAAGCCAGAGCAACTCTTTCACTTTGTTTTTGCCCAAGTTTCATGGATCATTAATTTCACTGGACAGAAAATAGGGTTAGTTTACTTTACATATCACCCGAAACCTTGTGTATTCAAAGAGTCATTGTTTGAGGACGGGTGAAGACTGAGCGCTCATTTTTTACAACGGAAACCGATTCATTTTTCACATTTTGACAATATGTTTTTAATGCTTTCAGACAAGGACAAGGCCGGCGTTCTCTCTGAAAAATGGCTCAAGCTCACGATGAGAGATTTTTTTTTTATTTTAACTGCATCTGCAATTTGTTTTTTCCTAAACATATAGTTTGACCACTGCGAGGGTTCGGATTTCGCCGACGAAATCATGGATTGGTTTGTTTTATACACACTGTCGTCCCGGCTGTTCAAAACAGGGTCATTAGCGGAGCTTTTGGTGTGTTTTTTCTAACACCCACTCAGCCTTAAAATAGACTGTTTTTACTTCACTCTGTTGATGTTACTACTTTCCTTTCTCTTTAATTCTCTCTCCTTCCGATTCTCTTTCTACGTTCCCTTCCCTGCCAGCATAGCCTCAGTGGCCTTGGTAGACGGATAAAGTTTCACACACACATACACACACTCTCACACACATCAGGAGTGCTGCTATGGTCAGCCCTGTCAGGGGTGATTCCACCCAGTATATATAATTTAATTGTGAAATAACAATAATTTCCCTCTGCAATTTCCCTGTCAGTTATCCTCCCACTCACTCCATTCAACTCCTCTACATCTCTCTGCTTTAATAAAGCACTGACTGGACTGGCTTATGCCAAAATAAACACTAAAAACATCATTTAGAAGTCCACAACCATGTTTTATATTGTGGCTGTTTCTTCCTGGCTTATTTTACACGCCTCTGGCTATGACTGCACTCTTAAAAAATCCTATATACTCACGGATTTGAGGTGATTGTTAAAAAATGATGTACGTTAAGAAAAAACAGAGGAATCTTTGTGGGAAGTGCAGAGTTTAATGTTGCAAAGATTGAGCTTAGTTAAAAGGAAGATCACAAAACTAAGTTAAGACTCTGAAAATTCTATTTTAAAAGTTAGAGCTTATTTTCATTTTCTAAAGTAACTGCATAAACGCTTCTGACCGACATGTGCTTAGCATGTGTTTGACCCGAAAACATATTAAAAAACAGTTGCTGCTGGTCAACAGAGGACTAGCACAGAGACCTTTACTGAATTAGACTTAAAAACAACTGAAAAAGGATTTTTTTTAATAAGCAAGGAAAATAGTATAATATGTTGAGAGTAAAATTCATAAAATGCATTAAAAATGTACCTTAAAAATGTTCAAAATTAGTGATAAGTGACATCTTTCTGACTCACAGCTCAGAAATCTTTGCCTATTGACTCTCACAGTTTGAACCACAGTTTGATAAAAGCTAAAGGGAAATGAAACAAAAACACCTGTGAATTCTGACAACATTCGGTTCACCTCCAGTTTTACAGTGTAAAACTCAGATGGGAACTTTCCACTGCTCTGCCCTCCACCTTATGTCAGTCTAAACTTTATAATCCTGTATCCTTGACAGATCCCAACACACCAAACTGTACTACCACCACAAAATCACACAGTGCAAACCCGAACATTGGCCGTGCAGTCACAGTCCCGTGTACAAATGTTTCACACATGATGTTATATGGTTGGGAAAATACTTTGTGTGCTGTGTATTAGCATCCTGTGTTGCAGCTGTTTCCAAAGTGACGTTATGCTTCGAGTGAGAAAAAGCTTCATTTTGTCTCAAAGCCTTTGACTGTTCTGTTTTGTGTCTTTCAGACCTGATTTTAAAGTTAACGTTGATCGTATACTGATGCTGTGTGTAATCACAGGGATGAAGACATAATTTCAAAGGTTAAAAAAGCTGGTCAAAGACACACAGATGTTTAAATATACATTAGTGCATTATTCTGTGTCCTTGGAAGTTCAGAGGTAAAAGTAATTCTTTAAGTTTGTTAATGTGCAGAACATCAGATCATTCTTAATATTTTTAACATTAAATAGCTACGATTTTGCCATTTAAAGACTTAATTTTACAGTTATTTTCAAAATGAATCATTTGTCTTTGTTCTGTCATTCATTTTATACTGGGTAGGGTTTTAATATCCCTTATTTTCCCTGTATCATAAAAAACCCATTGTATGTTTAGTTTTTAATATAGCTGATGTACAGAGCCAAATATTTTATTGGAGGCTTTCTGTGCTGTATATTAATTATTAGAGAAAAGCCTTGTCTGAAAACCATTTTGGTTTTGCAGTAAAAAAGAGCTCAAGGTCT
This sequence comes from Acanthurus lineatus, assembly GCA_029814665.1. Lineage (NCBI taxonomy): Eukaryota > Metazoa > Chordata > Actinopteri > Acanthuriformes > Acanthuridae > Acanthurus > Acanthurus lineatus. Next base: position 19,516,676 of record JAPZDV010000026.1, read on the forward strand.
GGTTCAACACGCTTTGTGACACACAATGTTTCTATTACAAAATGCCTCTTCAGCTCTATTTTTTTTTCTTTTTTTTGTTTCAGATAGGCTGCAGTGGTGTTGCAGGACAGATCCATGATTTTTGAATGTGTGTGTGCGTGTGTGTGTGCGTGGGTGTTTGCTGGCCTATACCTGCCCCGTATGTGTGTTTGTGCTCCTATTAAGAGTGTATTCTTGAGTCAGCACACCGTACATGCTTGCGCGTGTGTGTTTTTCAATGCAGTGGTCTCTCTGTTGCAGTAAAAGGGCCTCCGCAGTCAGTGATGGAGGAGACTCTTTAGAGGCAACCCACCAGGGAGATGCTATCTCTTGTGTTTGTGCGTGCTTGTGTGAGTATGAGAGTGTGTCTTTGTTTGTGTGCGAGAGAGAAAGAGAGTGATGTTATCATATGTGTCTTTGCTGCAGCCTACACACTGAGGTCAAGGCCTTACTCGTCAATCTAGCCTCCCTCGCGCACACATAGACACAGGAACACACACACATACGCATGCACACAAAAACACACACACAAAAAAATAACTGGATATTTTCAGAGGCTCGAATATCTTCTGCTCTACTTTTTAGATCCTGAATATCAAGCCAGACATAAAAAAGCATCTTAAATAATAAATAAATACTCCAAAACAGCCTTTGACAATGAGGCTGCCTTTTAGCATCATAGCATTTCTGTGTTGTACAAAGAGTTTGACACGCAACACTTCTGATCATGTCATCTTTGTCAGCATTAAGATCATTTGGTCAAATTAAATTATTCACATATTCAACCTCACTGATATAATTCTTTGTGTAATCCTTGTTGTGCTCTCAAATAAATGCGGTCCCTTTGGAACAGCTGCATTACATAAAAACATAAAAAGATGAAAATTTACTTTTTGGTGGTTGATAAAAGAGACAAAACAGAGAGATGAAGAGAGAGCAGCCAGCATGTTGCAAAATACAGAGAACACCTGTAGTTTGTGTATGCAGTGTTTGAATATGTGTTATTTGACTGCATGATCATAAATATGCAAAATTCAATTAAATGGGATCAAATAATACATTTGTGGGAGTCAAATTTTTGTGGTCCCATTTTACTAGCATAATGTTCAATATTTTCTATGTTGAATTTAAAAATAATCCAAAATAATCCATAAGTGTTATGCTGTTCTTTCCAATGGATTACATTATTAACTACAATAGTTGCAATTAATCTATCACACATCAAATCTGATCACACACGACAGAAAAATGTCTAAGTAAGTGCTGTAAATGTAAAAAATGTACAAGGTGGTCACTGTGTGGAGGAAGCTGGTGTTTTCTGTGTGTCAAGGTGACAGTTCTTGTTTATAAAAGCAATATTCCACAAGCTCACCGAACCCCTGTGACCTTCATGTTCAAGGTCATAACTTCATTTATCTGCCTTTAGTCTAAATGTTCTTCTGTGTTTTCTGTCAGACTGTAGCAAGATAATAAAAACACACAAGGTGATCTTGTGGTTTTAGATGGTAATCTTAAGGTCACAGTTTTGATTAACACGTCCTGTAACATCTGTTGTCCTGTTTAAGCCCCTCTGACTGAGCCACAATGCAAAGGAAAACTACTGTAGATCAAGAAACAATAAACATTTAAAATTTTACATATGAATCTCAGTAAAATACACGTGTCTTTCTTTCTTTATCTGCACATCTGTGTCTATGTTTGTGTGGTTGCTCTTGAGCTCTGCTCAGTTATAAATCTCATTTATTTGTGTCGACTCCACAAAGTCTGAGCTGCCTCTGAATGTGTCTGAATGTGTGTGTTTGTGTGTAATAAGAGGAATTTTCTCTTAGTCTCTATTATGCTCAATCAGCCTTAACAGATACGGATCAATACACTGACAGAACGTCTGAATTACTTCAGCCTCTCAAACACAAAACAACAATGTAACTTTATGACTGTGATTACAACCAATATTGACTTTGCGTTCAATACGATTATTCTCTCTCGTAATCACTTACATTAGTTATCGTCTGTGAAAAGGAACAGAGTAAAAGAAGAGCTCTTCGGACCAAATGCAGAGTAAAACATACCACAAATGTAACTTTATATTACAGCATGTTTTTACTTTTATTGCCTTTTATCGGACATTAAATGTCTGATCACACTCACACTGCGAAAGGTTTTGTGCAGTGAATCAGACATCAGGCTTCTACAACCACTGATGCTGGTTTTCATTTTCTGATAAATGTAAAAATCTCAGGGTATAAATTATTCTCCTTGTGTGTGGATTTCAAAAAGAAGTGAACGAGGGTCCAGATGAAGTGCTATAAATCTGTGAACTAGAGGCTAAACTTCATTGCTATCAACATTATGATATATTACAGTTTTCTGCAATAATCCAGAAATGTAAGACACCGTTTTTTCCAGTGCCGATGTCTCATTTTAGATAAAACTCCAGGGTGAAAACCTTCCAGTGCACTTGAACCTATTCTGAGATCGATACTCGATTGCTGGAATAAAACTGCAAACTGATGGCACAACAAAGCAGTTTTATGACCCTGCTTACAATGGCATTGTTGCAAAAATTGATCCAAACTGCCTCTAATAATTGCAAACATTACACAGAAATCATTTCTGGAACACAACAAAGGAACTAGAAACACACATTATTTTTTTGTTTTTTTTTTATCAAAGTCTTACTGATGAGCTCTATTAGTGTTATGCTGACAATTTGTTTCAGATCAACTGCAGAGCTGCTCTGCAAGCAAACTGTTGTCCTCCACCAGCAGCTCCAATAACGTCTGCGTGCTGGAGAGGTGCATGTGTCAGGTGCCTCCACTGGTTTCAGTCACTCATCATCAGCGGTGCCAGGTGAATGCAAATAACGACCTAATTGGTAAGAAAACTGGCAGCTGCCCTGAGAATCAGGATGACGGCCTGGTCACATTGCAAAATCAATTCATTTCAGTGGAATTTGCCTGGAGGGGCAAATGACATGCAATTTGTGTTTAGACTGTCAACAACACAGGTAGAGTTTGCAGAAAGTTACAGGACGGGAGTCACTGGTGCAAATACACCTTTTGAATAAACTGTGTTGAGTTATGTTCTGTTTGGAAAGTTTTTTTTTCTCTTTTCAGTTTCTCTTTAATGAATGTGTGGGTGTCATTTGACTGGCTAACTGGCAAATTAATTGTTAGCTCATCAACTACAGAAACCAGCCTTGTAAGCTGTTTTCATTGAACTCACCCATAAACAAAGTTCTGGCACTGTCCTTTATTTTAGGCTGCACAGATGATCATCACTGTGCCTGTTTACAATGTGACCAACATATGGTTACATCTTTGGTTTAACTGAAGAGTCTTATTTTTGCTAGAAGCTAAATAACTTTTTTCCTCGAGACGACTGTAGATTTGTTGTTTTTCTGTAAATCTTTGCCGTAAAGTGACATAAATCTTTTAAAAACTCCATTAAAAACTCCAATACTATGCTCAACTGTCTCTCAGATTTATCTTAATAAAGGGCCTCCCTGTAGACATCTTTTCCTCAATAACAGCATAGGAAGAAACTCTAAAAAATCTGTCTACTAAAAGCAACTTCAAAAGACAAATAGAGCGCAGTTTTATGTTTTAAATAAGCACAACACAAATAAGTTATTCTTGCTTGTAAAAACTCTTCTCCCTCTTTCTTAACACTGCAGTAAAATCAACTCATGGTTACTGTAACAGCAGCATGATAAGTTTATGTCCTTAAGCTTGCAGTTGATAAAAATTTATTTTGGATTAGACTTGGATAAAAGGAAAAGACATAGGAGTAGAGATTTAAATAAAATTAGAATTTAGTACTTTGCACTGGTTGCATACTGTAAAAAAAATCAAAGCAGATTATAATTAATGTTCACAAGGAAAATTCAAGACCTCCAGCCAACCTCCTGCATTCAACACATCATGTGTAAAAAAGAGTGGAACGCCAATCAATATCGATACCTTAAAATAAAATACAAAACGGAAAGGTTATGCTGTAATTAATGTTATCAAGTTTAATCAAGCTTACATTCCTGTTTTCTAAATTGAATCTTTTCAGGACTGAAATTGGTATTCCAGTGCCGTGACTGTAAAATATTGATTGGAAAGATTAAATGCAAAATGTTATTTGGCAGAAAATAAAATGGGGCGAACAGCAAATGGGGTGGTCAGGTTAAAGCAAGAATAAATTGCATCAGAGAGGAATGCTGATTGTCATTCAAGGCATGTTTTTTTTGGGGGGGGGGTTAAACTGGAAAGCATGTAAACATTGATTTTGCAGGAGTTGTGGTGTAAACAGGTTTAAAATTCATCCAATGACTGTGAAGATCCTTAGGTTTAAAAATCTATTTTAATTTATTTTATTAAAGCAGCGTGCATATTATGTGTAATACAGTATTTTTCAGTCACGCAAACATAAAAGCCTTGAAATCGAGTGTCTTTTACATGCAGCTGAGGTTAATTTGAGCCAGCGGTCCACTGTTATCATTCTGATCACTTAACAGAAAACACATGTAAATTAAATAAGTAGTCTTTAAAAAGAGTGTGGAAAAATATTATCATATTGTCAGTGATGTCAGAAGTTGGGTCAATTTGCTTTTTGGAAAGAGTCAATTGTGAAAATTTGCACGACTCTCATGTCTGTATGATACATATAAAGTCACATTGTGCAGCCAGTTAGCTTACTGTAGAGCAAAGACTGTAAACGAGGGAAAACAGCCTCTTAGCATAGCCAACAAACTTCCTGAAGTCTTGTCATCACAAACAGGTTGCTAGGGCAACCAGCCATCACATAACCCTCTTTTAAACCAATACAGTTTACTTATAGATGTTAGTTTTTAGTACAGACCAAACAAAAGCAATACAACATGCTATTTATGAGCTTTAGAGGTGATGATCAGGAGATTTCACTGCACCAAGCTGGATGTTTCCACTCTTTGTGCTAAGCTAAGCTGATCAGCTGCTCTTGGTAGCTTTTTATTTAATGCACAGAGACAATTCTCTGGGAGCAAAAAGAAAAACTGCAACGTAAGGCACTTCTTCTTTGACATTAGCACAAAACCATTGTGGTTGCTGTTGCATAAAATGCATCACTTCATGCATAAAGATCAATTTCATTCAAGTAAAAATATCTAGAGGATGTGTGACTTGGTACTGAGAACAGCAGAGTTACTGCAGCTCTAAGATCCAACAGAGGAAAAACTGGTTGTGGTCTGCATAATTGGCAATACAAAGTAAATGTATTGAAACAGATTATTAATTTATTCTTTATCATTCGTCCCATCACCAAAAATACAATTTTAAAACAACAGTTTTTTTCCAGATTAATCAGGAGTGTATTCTGCCGCAGGTATTTCTGCTTTGTCATGAGCTCCAGCAGGACTTTATTTCTCTGAGAGGTTTTCCCACACAGACACTGAAAGCAGGCCAGCCGTCGAAAGGCCTAAAAGACTCTTTGAGCTGTGTGAAGAGCCCTCTGCATCTTCCCCGAGGCCTCTTTTACAGCGTCAGGAGAGGAAAACGCACAGACAATTCACTCCTCCAGTCACTCATTTGTTAACCCCCTCACAGCCACCATTCACTCTTTCATTATGGAAAAAGTGAGCAGTGAGGAGAGGCCATCCCCCCCACCCCTAAGAGTGTTCATCTTTGAATCAAACGGGTCACATGATCATTTAACCTCCTCACTTTCTCTTTTCACTGCTTCATCTCGAGAGAGAGGGAAGGGGATATCTGTCTATGGGTAGATCTTTACATTAATAAAAGTGTGTGTGCGTGTGTGTGTGTGTGTGTGTGTGTGTTTGTGTGTGTGTCCATGCTTGTGTGTATGTGGAGGGCTGGACAGCTGTATCCTGTCTCGCTGAGTCAGACAGTGAGACTCACTGACCCTTGAAGTAATCAGTCATCTGAGAGTAACACGATGGCTAAGCTCGTTGCTGTGCTTCTGTATAGGCAGGTGTGTGTGTCTGTGTGTGTGTGTGCCCGCTGGAGTGTGTCGGTGAGTGTGCGTACATGCGCAGTTGTGCATGGCATGTGCGTACCTTTTTTAATTTGTGTGTGTGTAAGCGGTTACGTTCAGCAGACAAGGACAAACAAAGAATTTTCAAGGATTTAACTGTGCGAATGAACGCTTGAGTGTCTTTTTACATGTATGTCTGTGTGTTTGCGGGTTTGCATGCGTGCGTGTGTGTGTGTGTGAGGTTGCTGAGGCTATTGGACAAAGAGAGAAGACGGGATACGTGAATGAATATTCCTGTCCTTCATTCAGTGTGTGTCTCTTTTGATCAGGAGACTTTAGCTTGTAGGTTGAAGTGATTTTTGACCCTGTTGACTTAAGTACAAACTCTAAAGGTCTATGAGGTCTGCAAACAGGCTTTAAGGGCCTTTAGGTGTAAGAGTTAAGGGCTTTTAGTGGTTCAATTGTCTCATATTTGAACGTTCCCACGGGGTTTAATGCCTGCTTTACTGCTTCACCCTGGCAGCCTGGTGTTAAATCGTGTATGCGTGAGTGTGCTTTATTTTTGTCTATGTGTCAAGTGTGTGTGTGTTTGAATGTGTGTGAATTTGTGCTCTTTTGAGTATTTGTGTTGTTGCATACATATATGTGTATATGTGAGTGTGTGTGTGCGTGTGTGGGCTACTTTAATAAACTCTGGAGTGTTTGAACAAACCAAAGTCGGGCAATTTACTCCTCTCATCAAAATTGACATTGCCAGAGGGTTGCTGTTGGAAACCACCCTGGGAAAGCTCAACTGTTTACAACCCAAAACTAAAGGAGCACTAAGGGGTTCAGATAATGACTAACAACCAAATGTTAAGCTTTGCCACATTTTTTTAGTCTTAAATTTCTATTTTTGAAAGAGCAAACATTATGACTGACCACTTTCTGGATGTTTTACAAAACAGTAAAGTTAATTTATGTAGATATCAGATGTGGTATTAGTGTTGTTTTATCTTCTGAAGTCATTGTTGCAGGAGAAGGTTTCTGTATCGGCGCTGCACTTAACTGAATAATGGATGTTAGCATGATTCCTCACTGCGACCAGTAGGTGCTGAGCGACACAAGCTTTTCAGATTGCCTCATGAACAAAGCGAGAAACTCTGTCCAATTATCATCAGGCTCCTTGTGGAGAGTTACAGCAGTTTGAAATATGACGGTTTCTTTGTGAAAAATCGTGGCTTTTTGAAGTTGGGTGTAAATGATGAGTCTGAATGTGGAGTGAAGTTAGAAAAAGCTGCCCCGTTAAACCGCAATCTGATGATGGTGATTTTAATCAAATTAACTTACACTGAGTAAACAGGGATGGAAGATGATTATCATTGGACAAATCCATGCGGTTTGGCAGAAGGCAGAGTGTAATGTGAGAGAGGAAGAGGGGAAGAGGGAGACATGCCGAGAAACGAATAAGTACGTCTTTGTGTGTGTGTGTGCATGAATGTGCATGAATGTGTGTGAGCGTGTAGGTACAAAATGCCAAGTTTTTGCTTTCTGATATTTCATAACACTCATATGTCATTGTTGTATTGAGATCAAATTCAAATACTTTGTGGGTTTCTAAAATAAGAATCTTGGAAATGTAAGGGAGAGGAAATAGGGAAAGAAAGAAAGAAAGAGGAAGGAAAGAAAGAAAGAAAGAAGAATAGACTAATAACCCAGGCGGGAGGTAGACGGACAGGAAGAACGATGTACATAAAAATCCACTGATGAGACTATTACACCTTAAACGGGAACAAATTAGATTTCAAATTGCCTCTCTTCCTTGACTCTACTCCTCCTTCTTTGTTTTGCTCCCCTCTCATCTTTTCTCAATTGTCTTTTAGCTCTGCTTGATTTCCACCTTAAATCGCCTCCCTCCTTCCCTCACTCCCTCCTCCTCCTCCTCTTCTCCCTCGTCGCCAGCTCTCCTCCTCTTTCCTGTTCTGCCACCCAGTGGGATGTGATTAATTGTGAGTGGGTCAGACTGCTGTCAGAGAGCTCTTCCAATGTCTGACGCTACTCTGGGGGGGGGGGGGGGGGGGGGGGGGGGGGGGGGGGGGGGGGGGGGGGGGGGGGGGGGGGGGGGGGGGGGG
>JAPZDV010000026.1:19524862-19544999 GCA_029814665.1 Acanthurus lineatus
TTCCGGTCATTTGCCCCCCCCCCCCCCCCTGTAAAACCACCGGAAACGCATTCCCTGAACCCGCTTTGCATTTTTGGGCACCCCCCCCCCCCCCCCCCCCAACCTCCATAACATGGTGTGATTCAATCTTTTCTTGATACAGATAAGAGTTACGTCTTTATCTTTAGGGTGCAATGTTCTGGTTAAAAGCTCGAGTCTGATTGGCTAAAACAACAACTACAAGAAAAAAAATGATTCTCCATCAAACAAGATTTATTACGAGGGAGCTTTTAATTCAATATCTAAGGTTGCATTGGGCCTTAAGGGTTGATGCTGCAAATCAATGAACAAAATGCTGCTGTGACATTGTTGGACTTTTCGCATCAATATGATAAAAAAAAGGCCTTTTTTTATTTTTGAGGTATCTAATCTGCTAGATTAGCATCACCACGTCAGGTGTTTTATTTATAAGTGGTTAATTAACTGATCAATATCACATTCTTGGATAATAGATTTTATCCAGGGAGAATGAGGGGGGTTTAACTGAGAAAAGACTTGTGTGTGTGCATGTGCAGGACTTTCCTTTTCTGTCTTTGAAGAATCAAACTGTGCAAAATGTTTTTGGTTGAGATCTGATTTTTAATGTTTTATAAAGAATCAATAGAGGATGTAACTCTATCCTGCTGATGTAATAGAGTCAGCGCTGCCGTTTGGCTGTGCCAGCCTGCTGTCATCACTCCCTCCTCTGTCTGATGGCTGTTTCCACTCTTTACTCCCTTCTTCTCCTCTTTCTCCTCCTCTTCTATCACTCTGTATGACCGTCTCTTCAGTTGTTATCACTTCCACCTCCTTTTCTTCACCTTTTTTCCCCCCTCATTTTCATCTCTTTGCCTCCTCAAACCCCTCTGACCCTTCCTCTGTGTCTCTCTCCAAACCAACAAACTCTAAAGTGCTTTATAAATCCACTATCATTATTCAAATGGAAACAGTCAACTGTCACAGTTTCCCTTTATCACTTTTTCAGGCCCTGCTTCTCTTTTCTTGTCTTCTTATCCCCAGACTCTTGTCTCCCCTCCATTTTTTTCTCTAAATCCCAAACAAATATGTTCAAAAACCACTGTCATTATTTTGAAAACAGTAGTTACCTTACACTCTTATCTGACTCCCCCTTGGCTCTCTTTATTCCCCTCTTCACCCGCCTTCCCTGCAAATTTCACACAGATATTTTCTAAACTACGACTTCTCTCGCTAACAACTGGACCTCTCTCTCCTGTTTTCTCGATTTCTGACAGTCCATCTTGTTTTCTATTTTTCTTGCCTCTTCTCTCTCTTTTTTCTTTCCCACAACGCCTTCTCCCTCTCTTTCGTTCCCTCTCTCCCTCAGGTCAGACCCTCCGTCCCTGCCAGGGCGCTGGTTGTTGCCAGGGTGTGATGGCTCTGCTGAGCCCGCTGACTCAAACAGAAGCCAAAAGGCCAGCCAAACCAAAATCACTGAACAGCAGAAAGCTGCACTCCTCTGTTCTTTTCTGACCCCTCTACACGCACACACACACACACCCACGCACACGCACACAAACACACACACACATAGAAAAGATGTGGTCGAACATATAGGGCACACTGACATGGAAAAGCATTGACAAAGGCACTTGTACCCACTTAAAGTGAATTTGCTTCCTCTGAAACTTCTATAGTATACAAACACACACACTCTGTCACGCACACAAACGCGCACACACACACATGCACAGGAGCCTTTGTATTAATAAACTTTAGATTCCAGAAAGGTTCGTTTCAGGGGCTTCGATCCAGCGCCCACGTGTCAGCGATATAAGACAGCTCTGGATGCAGGACGCGACCGCAGAAATGCGATCGTTACTGGGGGGGCTGCTGAGGCTGGACATGCACCAACTGCACCAGGGATATTCTGACATGTGGGGCAAGAACACACACACACGTTTTTTTTTCTCCACCCGCTAACTGTAGTTTTACTTTGACAGTTGTACCAGTGGAATTGCACAAAGAACTACTGCATTTTGGTCAAACTGTAAGTTCAAATTACACTCACGGCAACATGAGAGCATGTGCGCAAACACACACACACACACACACACACACACATATGCAGCCAGGGTGTTTCACCATCCTGAAATTATTTCTGGGACAAACATGAAGAAATACAAACTCTCTTTGTCTTTTTTGTTTCTTCACAATGGCGTAAAACAACAGACACTTAACAGCATATATTTCATTCATCTGGAGTCGGACCATCCAGTTGGTTGGACTGAAGGACTGTTTAAACTTTCTTTTCTGCCATTCAAGGCTCTTTTACTCTTTTTTATCAAAGAAAATCAAAAGAAAAGATAAAAGGAAGATGGAAAATTTGCTTTTTTAGCATGTGTTACTTAACACTCCCCATCCTTTTTTTTTTGCAAGTAAATATTTACAGAAAGCCAAAAGAAACATCTCTGTGCCGCTAATTGATGTGTTTTCTGTTGAAACGAGATACCGGATTCAGACCTCATGCAGGGAAGGAGGATATGGAAAAATAAAGGGATATAACAGAATAGAAGTTAAGGAGAATAGGAGATGAGATTGGCTCTCTCCGGGTGCATCGTTCTCATCGTTCTCCGTTGCGTGCGCTGCTCACTGAGTGTAAGTAATGTCATTTGGAAGCACAGTACTTTTGGTCTTTGTGTGAGATGATTTTCTTATAACAGTGCATTTGGAAACATCATTAAAGAGTAATGCTCACATTTGGATTCCCATTCCAACACATCCATTTCTTTTTTTTAAGTGTTTTTTTTAAAACTGGCAGCCATGAAGGCTTTTGGCATCTGGTAAAAATAAAAGAGTCTTAGGAGTAAAGAGACCTGGTGGAAATGAGGCTGAGAAATCACCAGAAACACAGTTTATGACTCCAGTTTACGAACTTGAAACACATCACTTTGTTTTTTTGCCTTGCTGTCTTCTCTCTTTCATGTTTAAAAGATGTTATTCAGGTTAAGTGATTATTACGATTTCTTTTTTTAAAAGAAGCTTCAGTCTGGTCTGACTCCTACCGGTTCAAAGTGAAGGCAAAACTACCCACATTTACAGATGTTACAGATGTTCAGCCATGCAGCAGGAAAGAAAAGTGGGAAAAGATGAAGCTCAAAATTACAAGACGGGATTAGTACAATAGTTAGTATAATTAGTACAATAACCAGGGGAGAAGAAAGAGTAGAAAAAGGGTGTAAAGAAGAGAAGCCAGAAACCCTTTTTGCATAAAGATCATGCAACATTACCAAAATAAAGACCCATTGTTTCTGCCGCCTTTGATTTGTCGTTGTGTTTTCTAATTGCATGCTGGCATTGAGTCGTATGATGTGTGACTCAACAGGTCCAGCTAGTGTGACATTTAGCATACGCGTCAGGCAGCGAGGTCCAAGCATGAGCGATGGCGATAACAGTAACTTACTGTCCCTGTTATATGCTGATCTCTTACGTCAGTCTCGTCCTCTGCTCGCAGGGTAAGGAACTCCCTGACCTTGTTGTCTATTTGCAGACAATTTGGTTTGCTGTTTTTCTCTTAGTTAGCTGACACCTGCTGTTTTTTTTCTCAAAAAAATCTCCTGCTGGTGGGTCATCAAAATGTAACACCCCTGTCCCGGTGTGCAGCCCAGCTTTTTAAAGATAGACGTCAATTCAACACTATAGCTACCTCCACTTCTGGCTCAGAGGAGGAACAACAATGCCTCTCAGTTTCCTTTCTTTACACCTTTCATACAGAATGAAAAGGCGGAATAACAATAGTACAACGTTTCCTCCTTGAACAGGCTTTTTCAAAAAGGGCTACAGAGACGATTACAAAGGAGGACTGAGAAAAGATGGAGAGGTGAATTTTTTTTCAAGGGAAAAATGATGGAGAGGAGAGTAAAAGATGCTCAGAAGACAAGAGCGAAGACAAGTTGGATAAAGAAGAGAAGACAGGAAAACTATTTGTGTGTGTGTGTGTGTGTGTTTGAGGGGGAGAGAGACAGTTGCAGGCAGAGTGAAAGTCACCTTGTGGAGCTACAGTGCACTGAGCAGCTCTGTCTGTCTCCCCTTATGAATTATGACAGTCGCTGGTTGGCCAAAACCCCTCTGCTACACACACACACACACATACACATGCATTTCACTCCTCTCCATCTTTCTAACTCTCTTTTTCTCACTCTCTCCCCCTTTTTCTCTCAGTGGTACACTCGCATCTAGAAAGCTACATGGAGAAAAGCAGTCATAAAATATGCAGCTGTTCCACTGCTCTTTTGAGTGCTTCTCAGACCCCATGACTCTGTGTGTGTGCGTTTATATGTGTGTGTGTGTGTGTGATGGGCACATCATGTGATGTCGGTGTGAGACCTCTCTCATCTCTCTCACTTCTCCAACCATCTTGCCCTTCTTTCTCCATCTGTCTCTTTGTCACACCCCGACTTTCTGTCTCTCCTCGTCCACAGTTTCACTTTCTGAAAAATTTAGTTCATTACAATTCACTGGAAATTATTTCTACGACATCTGACCTGCTTTTCATTTCCTCCCTCCATCTTTTTATGCTCAACCCCCTCCTCTGTGTCCCTCACGTCATTTTTCTGTGGCATCAGCAGAAAGGTAAGCTGTCCTGCTGGAGGGATTCACGCAGGGCTTCAGACTCAGACAGTGTTGCATCTTTTCCCCAAACTTTATCTGTGCATGCATAAGATGCTATTAGCAAAGCCGTTGCTTTCATCTCTGTCTTTCATCTGCAACGGTCTCGCTTTTTTTATAATTGTAAGCAGTTCCATCATGAATCTGCAAAAAAAAGTCTGTGGTTTCTTTTTCGATATAAGAGAAGTACAAAGTGGAAACGAACGACATGTAGCATACCGTATTTCTACTGCACTTCAAACATACTTCATAATTAAGCAAGTTGTTACAAATATGTCCCTGTAAAAGATGCTGTTTACAACATTAAAACCAGAGTTGTGCTTTGCAAAACGATTGTAGATGATAATAAGGTACTTTGTGCAAAAACATGTTTGGTATTCAACTAAAACTCCCCCGATAAGTGACAAGGTAAGAATTGAGCTTTTTGCCTCAAGGACACCAATAGATGCTGCATGCTGATGGACACATATTGGATTTTCTTCAGGAACTGAACGGATAGAGACTTCCTGATTTCTAACGGTATTGATGGCATCGAGCCTGCACACATGGAGACAACAAGTGGTGTCAGAAATCCATACTGATAATGTACAAACACTGTCATAAGGTCACATCTCGTATTTGAACACGTCATTCAACAACGATGCATGAGAGTTTAGCTCTGATGAAACAATAATGTCTGCAATTTAAACATGCTACGTCCCTGAAAAAACAGTTAATAATGGACAGGAAGCAAACATTTTAAAAAGAAAAGGTCCAGCAGAGACACAAAGTGCAGTGACTTTGCGTTAAAACGTGGGACATACATTGAACATCCAGCATTTTAAGAAATAAACCTCCCTCAGATCTAAACACTTCACCTGAACGCACCCTCTTTGCATTTTCTAACTGAGGTAGAAACCCTTTTGAAAAATGAAACTGATTAATTCTATTTATATCTGAAAATGATCAGGTACTCATCATCTATTTTCATTAATCTTCATTGTCAGCAGCGAAAAAAAAAGGAGTCGAAAGATCAGTGAACGAAAACTGCATCTAATTCAACTGGTTGAAAACTGGCCTTTGAATAATTAATAATTAATCAGCTTCATATTAGCCTGACATCGCTGCTCTCCACCACTGATGGAGTCCCTAGAAACACACACACACACACACATGCATGTGCACACATCATCGCAAACACAACAGCCGCAGCCTATGCGTTGTGTATGCGGCTACGTACGTGTTTGCTCCCCTGCCAGAACCATTTGTGAATTTATGATTGTGTATGCATTTATTAAAACACTTCTGCATGTTTTTTTCCTCTCTGTGTGTCCCTCTGTGTGTGTGTGTGTTCGCGTGTGTGTGTGTATGTGTGTGTGTAAATGGGTGCCCTTTCCCCAGCTCATTGGGATGCAAGGCGACAGCCCATCGAGTGAGAGCTGTCCAGGCTAGCTTTGGAGTCATTAGCGCGCTCGTTAGTCCAGTTATGTTAAATCTAAATTACCATTCATCATCACACAGGGACCCATCATTTATTCTGATGTGGCCTGGCAGACACATGCGCTAACTGGATTAACTCATTCAGAGACATGCAGACACACTTGCAAAAACACAGTGGAATTCCAAATCAGGCGTTAGCTATGTGGTAAGTGTTTTAAAATAGATTATATATTATTGATTGAGACATTGCAGGGCATTAGCAATGATTGGTTTGCCCTTGTAAATTGCGAACCAAGTTACACAATGTGCCCCACTGCAGACAAACGCAACTGAACGCAGAGCAGAAAATAGAGAAGATAAGCTCTTCAGTGCAGTTTTTGATTAGCTTCTCAATTGGAGACATAACTTTAAGCTGAAAGTTACGGAAATGAGCTTACAGGTTGGTGACTCATAATCGCAAACCACAAAGGAACGATGAATAAAATGCTCGACTTAATTCAGCTACTTGGATGTAACAAAGCAAAATCAAACAGTACAAGAAAAAGTACATAGAGCAAATTCCCTGTTTTGGGGACATAAAGATTTTTTTTTCGTGCTGTTCTGCATTCCTTGTTCATATAAATGACCACAATAATATATGGAAAGACTTCAGGGTACAGCAGAGGAGCTGCTGTTGGACTGTATTCAACGCCGGCTCTCGGCATTAAATTAGCTCTCGCAGAGTAAAAACACACGCTGGCATACAGAGTCATTAGTCTCTACAGGAGGAATGCCTACCATCTGCACTGACGTGATTGCAAAGACGATGAATTCTCGGGAATCAAACCGACAGAGTGGATCGAGCAGCTCCTCTGCCAAGCATAAAGACTGTTTTTATCTCATAATTACATTTCAAGTTCTGCTGTGTTTATGGGCCTTACAAATTTAAGCGCATACAACTTTGACCATCAAAGGCTCTCGAGAAAGGTGGAATCAAAACATATGGAGGAAAAACGACTGTTGAGTTGTTGATTTTTCACAGTTTTGATTCTCTTTTCAGCCACACGTTAATGGGAAATCTTCAAGTTTCTATTCATGTGTTTGTGGCAGCATCATTCCTAAATATTAGTTAAAAAAACCTGTTATTTTTGTTGCCTTTATTAATTACATCACATTTCTCTGTTATGCATCCATAACATATTCACTGTTAGATTTAAGCCCTTTTACGATGTGCAGCTTTAAAAAAGGGTCTGAAGTTTGTAAAAAGACGCAGAGAGGCTTTGCTCTCTGCATCTTTTGTTTTCAATAATCAGGAAATAATCAGACATTCCAAGTTGCAAAATGTGTTTATACACTTAAGCAATAACAAAGCGAAGCCTTCAAAAGCCTTTACTGAGATGATGAAAGAGCCTTCGAGTAATTAAGATCAATCTTTATGTTTGGTGTTAACAATGAGCACTAAAAGACTCACTGTAATGCATCAATAACGTTCACCATCAAGAAAATCACATGTTTAGAGTTATTGTGCAGCTATAATTGATTCTGATAGGTGTTTAATGACAAATATAAGGCCACCCTGACTTGCAGTCTGTTTATGATTTGGAGCAAAAGATAAATGAGTCGACTGTAGGTCTGTCTCCATGTTTGTGGATGATGGAAGAGATTTTAAGTTTTTTTTCTTCTGATCTTTAAAGGACACTGGTTTTGGCACTTCAGTGTCCCATCAACAAACCCGTACAGACACCTTTGAAACAACAGCTGTTTTCATGAAACCTAATCAATGCTACTAATTCCTGGCAGAGCATCACACAACACAGGCAGAGGAATGTCAATGGATCGACTTCGTTGGGTAAAACAAAGAATAACACAAAGTTCAGCAGCTCGATTTTAAAAAGGGTCTGTTTGCTGTACAAGAGGAGCTTTCAGCTCTCGTATTGCTTTAGTTTTGATTTAATATACTACTCATTCTTCAGTTGTTTTTTTTATCTAAACCACGAAATTTTCTCAAACTTAATTAAGTGATTAAGTCGTCTAAATTGTGTGGTACCAACGTGTATTTGTATTAATCGATATTGTTCCCTAACTTACCTACAGTGAAGCCGTCACGTGCACATTTTAAAAGTGAAACGGGAAACAGGATTTGAACGGTAACTTTTAAGCTAAAAAGAACATGCATGCAACTTTTTTTGCTCTTTCCTTCAGGTTTAGAGCCGTTACACCCACCTCCATCTTTGCACCCCTAACCAATCCTGCATGGGAACTAAAGCTTGGCACACATGCAAAAATTGTGCAGTGCAGAATCCCCCACTGTGAATGTAAATCTGAGAGGTTACTGGTCTGATCGCTCACACCTCACAGCTGGATCTCCATGCAGAGCGGAGATGCTCAGGCGATACTGCATGGGAGTGTTTCTTCATTTCCTCACTCAGTGTGTGGGATTAAATTAGCCAACATGTTTTGGAACGGACACATTTAACAGTAAATGCCAAACGTCTGCCACGTTTGTCAGTCAAAGACTCAACATGGTGCACTCACTACAGCGGTTTCTGTTGCAAAACAGTAACATTTGAACTCCACAATGATGGAAATTCTTTTGGTGTTGTTCTGCTCTAAAACTTTATGTCGCTCCGCATGGTGCAGCCTTTGACCATGAGGCAAACGGTTCAAACCAACACAATGTTTCTGTATTAAAAATCACACTGCCTGCCTGTTTCTGTGCCTCTTAACAAATATAACTTTCCGTTTCTGCTTTCTATCAACACGCAGACCTACTGGAACAGATAGCGTAAAGCAATTTAGTTGAAAACGTTAATTCATTACTTTGGTCACGAAAAGTGGCTGCTGGCAGGTGATTTTTTTTGTCGGTACAAGCCCTTGTGGACAAGCCAAAAAGTTACTTCCAGAAATTGACTGGCAACCTCCCAGCCTCAGACTCGCTCCTCTAATCTTCAGGCTATGGAAGCTTACCTAAAATCACCAGAGCATGCTAATTTCCTCCTTTAATTATTCACCATGGCAGTAGTGGAGTTTATCTTCATTACAGCCCAGTGGAAAATGACTGGACGGATATTAAGGAGGGAGAAGAGATGACCTGCCGCAGAGGTCAAGCTGGACTCGGAGCTGCGCTGTGGCAACAGTTAATAAAATGTAGCGTTCAAGCTTAAATTAAACATACTGATGCTCTCCTTTCAAGGATGCTGCTAAGTGACTTGTTGAATGAAACTATTTAGCTTTCTGTTGAGTTTATTTTGGCGCTGAAGGGGAGTTACTCTGATTCAGCTCGTTTAAACATTCAGTTAGGTTAAAAATTTTGGTAGGCAAAAATATAACATAAAAATAATGAATATATTTGATCTTTCCGAATCTGATTTACAGCATCAGCAGTAACGCTGAGTACATCTTGTAAAGTCCTGAACAATCTTGAAACCCACAATCGTTTGCAAATCTAATTTAAAACAGAATTCATTTAACTCTCGGCTAAAAACTAAAATGATAAACTCTGCCTTTGGAGACAATATTTGCATTTTTCAGTCCAGGCTTGTAAAAACTCAAGGACCCTGTTAGAACCAGAAGCTCAGTCGGGTTCTCCATCTGAGAATCGCTGTTCTGAGTCTATCTGACAGCGTTGGTGGTCTGGAAACAACAAAGGGCCAAATTGAGTCAGTCAGACATTTGTTCCATCAATAATTAATGCCTCCCTGCTCTTCTCTCTCTGATCCTTTCAATCTATTTTCTATCGCTCGTCTTTGTTTTTTTGTTTTTTTTAGCTGCTAACGTCACATCAGTGTTTCTTCCTGGTTTTCTGCCTCCCGTTTCATCTCTCTGATTTCTTCAACGCCTTTCTGTCCTACATCTCTTTCCTCTCTCTTGTCTATATCTTCTCTTCCAATCTTGTCTTGCTCTTTGGATTTGTCTGATCTTTTATCTTTTTTTATGTATCTTTTAAGCATCTCTCTCGTTTTCTTCTACCTTACGTTTTATCTCCCCTCTTCACCACCTATCTCTAAATTTCCCACCTCCCTCTGCTTCTCATCTCTGGGTTTCCCCTCCTTCCCTTCCTATATCTCTTTCTCTGTATCGGCTGGTTTCTCCCTCCCTCCTTCTCCTCTGGTCCAACAGCAGATTAATAAATGATGTCCTGGAAACTGGCTGCTTTTACAACACCAATACCACACTCCTTCCTTCCTTCCCTTCAAGTTCACTCTTCCTACCTTTTTCCATTTTGTGAACACCTTCCACTCCCCCCAAATCTCTCTTGTTTCTTTCCTCCCCTGGAAAAGAGGAAAAGGATAGTAACCGCAGTTCTTTGGGGTCTAAATAAATCATAGCCCAGCACTGCTTCGCTTTTACAACAGCTACCCTCCACTTTCATCCTGGCAGCCATGAAAGAGAGAGTAGAGAGACGAGGAAGTGAGGGAGACTATCTGAGGACATGTGAGTAAAGGGAGTGGATATCAAAGGAAATGGTGAATGTAAAAGTGTCTTTAGTCATATCCGTCTTTCTTCCTAAACCTCTTCAGGAGGTAAAATTCCTTTGTCGCACAGAAACATGAAGAAACAGCAATTCAAACAGGCTCCAAACTTCATGGAAACCATTAATCTCTATGGAAAAAACACTAAGTTCTTTGGATGAGTGTAAATTAATCAATGAGAAGCCTGTCAGCTGATTCACTTCAGTGTGACTCGTCTGTCTTTCATGTTATATGTTGCTCAGTGATGCTTCAGGATGTGCAGACATGAAAGAGCTCGGTGCATCATTAAGGTGCTGCAGAATATAATATCCGTAACAAGTGGAAAAACTAGCCGCAGTTTGATTTCTGCTTTTAAAAAAATGAAACAAAGCAAATTGAAATGCAATTATTTCAGAGTTTAATCATATTTTTTTTAATTAATGACTATCATTTGTCCAACAGAGATAAATGATTGTCTTCTTTACGTCAAAATACGTCAATAAGTATTTTTTTTACATCAAATAGTTTACAAATCCAATCTCTGAATGTCTCATAATTTTAACGTGTTGTCCAATTTAATGAAAAAACATCCCATCACTCCCCTTCATTTCCAGAGAACAAGTGTAACAAGATTAATGAAACAAACAAACTAAAATCCATTTAGCATTTTCAAAATGAGCCCGACGCCCCAATATTCAGCTTTTGACTCCTGTGAAACATATTAAGCAGCTCAGATAGAGCCTGGTCTACCAAGAAACAGCGGCTAATTAAAAATGACTAGATTAATTAATGTGGAGATTCATTAGTGGTACACACACACACACACACAGAGCGCAGGGCTTCTATATTGGCATGACGGATACACACACACACACAAATATGACTGAGGCAAAGACACACACACGTATGCATTTTCCAGTCAGCCTACAAAGAGACTCTTTACGATGCTTGTGCAAATTTTGAATAATGTTTATGCAGTCACATAGAAATATATGCATATGGAACATACACACACACAGATGCAGATCTTAAAGCTCCATCATGCATAAGCTGGTCTCGTTTGACTAAAAAACACACACAAATTGATATAAGTAAACCAGGATACACACAGACGTAGGAAAACAGGCATGGATTTTGGAAAACACACACACTGACACATGAATATCAAGCTGTAAAGAAACACACATTTGAATGAGCACATACTCAGATTTTTATACTTGTGAGGACCTGATTACTTACAGTAAGACGCCATCAGAATATTCCATTCAAAAAACGTTAAAAAGAGAAAAAAAGCAAATCTGAGGCTTGGAAGAGCAAACTGTATTGATAAAGTCTTGATAAGAGACCTAACTATGGATCGACCAATGGATTAACCAACTAATCGATTCGACACTAATCCTAATCTTAATCCGAACCTCATAAATTAAAACCTAAATCCAGTCAAAAACCAGCAAACAGCGCTTTGAAGAAATGATGGTTGACACTTTTGAGTTGTTTCCTCAACAAGCACAAACTGGTCCTCACACTGATAGAAGTATAGCACACATACCTCACACACATTGACTCAAACACACACCTACCTGATGGTGCAGTCACATGACCTACAATCACTGTTATCTCTATCACCCCATTTTGTACTGCGGTCACGAAATCAACCCCAGGAACTGAACAGATGGAGCTGAGCTTGTGTTTATGTGTGTCTGTGTGTGTGTGTGTTTGTGTGTGTGTGTGTGTGTATGCAAGAATACACAAACATCTGTGTGTGTGTGTGGGTGTGTGTGTGTGTGTTAAGATGCTTGAAATGAAGATCAGTCCAGCGGCAGAATTGCTTACTGTCATTCATGCACTTTGCACACATGCACAAATACTTGCACGCACGCACACACACACACATAAACAGACACACACCTGCCTTTATTAAAACGTCACATTCAGTGAATATACTGTGAGCTGTCATGCTGTCTGCTGTGAATGGGAACGGCTGCGTATTTACAGTGAATTGTAAATCCTGCCGAGTACTCAGCTGTCAGAGTCTTATGAATTGCTAATATGTTGTATCTCGCACTGCTGATCCCCCTCTATCTGCCCCCTATCACTTCCTTTGTGCGCTGAGCATAAGTGAGGCAGGGGAATCAAAAAAGCCAACTTTGCTGAAAGGAAATAAAACCTTTAAAAGAGAAAATCACAACAGCAGCATCTGAAATAAATCTACAATCACACTGAGACAAAACATTAAGTCTTTCTGTTGTTTCGCAGAATTTTAAATATGAATAATTCTATTATTTGTGAGAGCTGTGAGGTTTTTTTTTTTTTTAATATTTGGTTGAATGTGGTCGACAGTGTTTGTTGCCATGTATTGAACTGTTTCCCACTGTATCCTCTGCTCTCTTTAATCATTCATGTGTACACATTAGCTAGCACCAGACTGCACCAAGAACAACAGCAGGACACTCATCAAGATGTGTCTGATACTGTTGGACAACACAAATCCATCTATATTACACAGCCTTTCCCTTCATCCTTGATTCAGCTTCATTCAAAAATAGAAATCAATTCAGAAAAATTAAAATTTTAAAAACCTGAAGTGAACAAAAGTGGAGCGGATGTTTTTTTTCTTTTGCCATTTTGCATAAATCTGGTAAAAGAACACATGCATCCAATAGATTTTTGGCGGATTGTTTTTAATAAACTACTGCTCTGGTTTCTATCAAGTCATTAGCACAGATTTTAAGCATTTTACATAATGTTCCCTCGTTTTAATAGTCTGTCTCCCACTGTGTTGCTTGGCAAAGTAGATCTTTATGTGATAATAAGACAGATTTCCTCCAGAAGCGGCCAATTAGAGTTTTAGTCTTGACTGTTGTCAAAATGTGTTCAAAACCATGAGGAACAAAAACTTCCTGTTCCTTTCACTACCGTCTGTTAGTATTATTGGTCTTTTCTTGTCTCCATATGGACGTCAACCATATCAATTTAATGATCAACCAGCATTTGAATTTGCGCTCTTTGACCAGGGACAGGGACACCAGAGTCTGGGACAGTGTTGGGTGCCTTTTTCTCTCATTTTTCTGCTCTTTCTCTCCCACTCATCTTGTCCTCCCCTCTGCTGTCTTGTCGCCCTCTTTCATCACCCTCCTCTGTCAGTCTCTGTGTCCTTTCCCCCTCTTTGTCCCTGCCATATTTGCTAAACAGTTTTATCCTCTAATAAACATATTCAGCAACAACTCCACTAGCCCTTTTCTCTCTCTCTCTGAGCAGCAGAATATGAATTTATTGCCACCAACTCTGCACACAAATGAAACAACACTATCTGTTCACTTTTTCCAGCTCAATTTTTCATAAAATTAAGACGAGACAGAATAACCTTTATATAATTTAGAACAGAAAAGATTTCAGCAAACAGTGAAGCACAGCATTTGCATCTGTGTGAGAATAAACACAAACCGGGGACACAAATACACACAAATTCATGCACAATGATACGCGTCTGCACACACACACACACATATAAGTATGGAGAGAGTAGACACCTTTTCCAACACAACCCGCAATTGCACAGTCGCCAGTCACACCTCTGAGCATAGTGACAAATGAGCAGATCTAAAAATGTGGACAGATCAGACGCACAAGCACGCACACACACACACACACACACAAACACATGCACACGCTCAATCACACACACAGCTGGAGGCAAACATGCAAGAGCATCAACATATTCCCAAACGCTGAGGGAATCACCCACATGCACTAAAACACATGGTGCAGAGAAAGTGCAGGTGGCTGTTTTTTCTCACTCTTTGTGTGTGTGTGCGTGTGTGTGTCTGCGCATCGGTGTATTGTAAGTCAAGGACAACGCATTTGCCGGTGAATGAACAGGTACACTTCATCTATCCAAGCAATGCACACAAGCACTTAGACGAGCATCTCAGCTCACACACACACACATTCACAGGTAAAATCGCAAGAGACAATTCACACACAGAAACACATGAAGAAGCACATTTTCTCAACAAAAGCTTCTTTTTCCCTACGTTGAAGGTGTTCAGCAGATGTGCAAAAGGAGACAGATGAGGAGATAAGACGGAAAAGTAGATGATGGTGAGCGAACAAGGGATGACATTCAAGTAAGAGAGGAGAGGAAGACGTGAATTTTTTTAACATGAAAGGAAAAAAAAACAAGCAGGAAAGGTTAAAGAAACTGACAAAGACAGAAAACAAAGCTGATACCGAGAGGAGGAGAAGAGCGCAGGACAGGTCCCTGCTTCACAGGCAACACATGAAAAAGCAGAGAGGGGAGAAACAGAGGGATGAGAGCAAGAGGAGGAGGAGGAGGAGGAGGAGGAGAGAGATGGAGGAGACAGAGTAAGAGGACCGGGATTTTTTCTCTACTTACAGAATCTCCAGATCGCGCAGCGCTCGGAAAGCTCCATCTTCGATGCAGCTGATGTGGTTGCTGTCCAGTTGCCTGCACCGAGCACACACACAAACACACACACACACACAGACAAACACACACACAGAGATGAGAGAGAGAGATGTGAGACAGTCAAGCGCAAGTATGCAAGGTCCGCTCAGCTGGGGGAGGGACTAACAAAAGGCAGGTTCGCTGTATGAATGAGTGTGGGCATGTGGGTGTGTGTGCGTGTGTGGGTGTGTGTGTATGTGTGAGGTGATACCCAAGTAAGTGGGCTTAAAGTAGCAGATAGGAGACACCGACGGTAACTCCCAGACATGCACACAAACACACACAGACACACACACACACACACTCACTCACTCCAGGGATACCCAGTTCAGGCGATAGCACACGAGCTAAGGTTAAGTCTCTCACCTCGGCGCTGATATGGCCAGCCCGGAGGAGAGGAGGAGAGGAAAAAGGAGAGTGCGAGAGAGGAGACCAGTATGCTGAAGTGGCCTGCCTAGCGTCAGCCTATCACCTCCCTCCCCTGCTGCATGCCCGGCTCACACTGGCCACCGGGAGAGAGAGAGGCGAGAGAGGTAGACACAGTGAAGAGGAGAGCGAGCGAGCCGTAGCTACTAAAGCCCACCCTGCTTGTCTGTTCTGTAAATATTAATTGCGTTTTCTCCTCTTCCACCC
The DNA here is from genome assembly GCA_029814665.1 of Acanthurus lineatus. NCBI lineage: Eukaryota > Metazoa > Chordata > Actinopteri > Acanthuriformes > Acanthuridae > Acanthurus > Acanthurus lineatus. The sequence goes on from JAPZDV010000026.1 coordinate 19,540,457, forward strand.
CTCCTCCTCCTCCTTTACCCTCCTCCCCATGTCCTCTTTTATTCTTTTTTTCCTCTCTCTGTAGTGAAAGAGGGAGTAATTTCATTACATTAGGCCAGCCAATCCATTAAGGGCCTTTTACCGGCTCTGTCACTGAAACAATTTCATTAAAAGGAAAGCCTCCGTAAATCAACCTACAGTCACGACTCTGCCTCTCTTTCCCGTCCTCCTTCCTTCCTCTCTCTCTCTCTCTCTCTCTCTGTAACTCCCTACTCTTCTCTCTCCCTCTCTCACCCTGCCCCTCCTCCCCGGCTCACTCGCCTCCTCGTTCACCGGACTCCCAGATGCACCCTGTACCCCGCCGTCATCCATCCTTTGCTTTTACTTTAATTTGCTTCCCCCAGCCACCAACCATCCCTTCATCCATGAACTCAACAACCCCGGAACCTTCTCTCGCTACCTCCATCCTCCCTTCCTTCCTTCCTTTCCCTCCCTTCCTCCCATGCATCCATCCCTCTGTCCTGTTTCTCCTCCCCCCTCTTCTCCTCTTCTCCTGTGGAGGAGCAGATGGATGGATTGCAGATGGAAAGATACAAAGGGCAGACATTCAGAAGTATCTCCTTGTTTTTTTTTCTTTAACTTAACCAGGAAGGATGAGTGGCATTTAGACTCTAACTCACACACACACTCAGGCACACACACTCAGACAGGTGGACAGACGCAGGCAGAAAAACCTCAAACACACACACACACACACTCACACACACACACACGCACACACAGCATGGCTAGTTACCGTCGGCTCTTCAGACACTAAAAGATAAAAGCATATCACTCCACCTTAATCTTCTTCTCCTTGTCCCCTTCCCCATCTCATCTCTTTTCCACCAGATCCCTCCATCCCTAATCCTTTTTTTTCTTTGACTTTTTTCTTTTTTCTCCACCCGTTTCCGAGCATCCATCTCTTCCATTTTTCATGTTCTCTGCCTCTCTCCATTCATAATCCATTTTTTTTTTCTTCCCACTAGTGCCCCCTCGTCTCCTCTCATCTCTGATTCCCCTTCACCTTTTCTCTCCTCACACTCCATCTATCCATTGCTAATCCATTCCTTCTCCCTGTTTTCTTTTATCAACCTTTTAAATCTCCTTTCTCCTCCTCTCCACATAGCCCCAGTGTCTGCTTGGCACATTGCAGCACCTGTTATATCAGTCATGTCTGTTTCTAACCCCTGAGGACGGTACTTCCTGAAACAGGCGCTCGGTTGCGTCTGTAGGGCGACAGAAATTACATCAGGGCTTCAGGAGCAATTCTTTTCTTTGGTTTGTTTTTATGTGTGCATGTATGTGTCAGTTGTGTGAGAAGAATCTGAGGGAAATTTAAGTCCTTAGAGAATCTGAAATATATTTATACGATAGTTCAGCACAAGTGCATCACACTGTGTTGCTGCATTTTAAAAAGAAGCGGGTCAAATAAAAGCTATATGAGCGTCTTCAGATGAAATAAACATGAAACACAGACGTTTGAAAGTTTACGGTATGTTTAGCATCACTAACTTATCATTGAAAAAAACATGTTTCCTCCTCTGGCTAGTCCTGGTGAAAGAACCTGCAAACCAGACTGTAATTGTCTTTGTTATATGAGATTATTTCAAAGTTTTCCTGAAGGCAACACTGATGTAAAACAGGGTCATAGCAACAGCAAACACATTTTTTTATGTATTTCTACCTGATATCGACCAACTGCTGGTGGTAAATGGCTGGCATGAGTTCAGTCTGGATTCAAGATGGTAAATATTAAACAATTCTGTGCCTACAGGCCATTTTTTGGCTCCCAACATAACTATTTCTGGCCCTCCAAGGGCTTCCAGAAACTGATGAGTTATTTTGAGCTGCTTTAAAGCAACGCAGTTTTATTTTTAAGGGGATTTAAATAGTAGTTGTTTACAGCCTTGATATGCCACACTTAATTAATTGAACATAACTGGTAAATAAAGCTTGATCATCAATGGGGGGCCTTTAAAAAGAGTCCTTTTATGTGACGTATAATAGTAGAAAATAATACTCTGATTGGTTTGTGTGCTCCTATTAAAATCCACACTTTATATCAGAGGCTTTTTTTCTTCTTTAGTCACTTGTTAGGTGAAAAGAAGCTGTGAGTGTAAGCATCTGTTAAATGTGTGAACTGAAATCAGTCTAGGGATCATAGCAACATATGGTTGTGCCATGTTTGTGTTTTATGTAATTAAAAGTCATGTTCTTTTTCAGGAAGGCAAACTGGCAAACAGCCTGATCAGACATATGGAGACATTTCGCTTTGCCAAAGTTGACTGTAGTTTTTTGAAGTCTTTATATTTTTCAGTTCTGCTCTTTTTGTAACATGAACATGAAGTCGGGTTAAGAGCTTTAGAAAAACAAAGAGTTTTTTTAAGGTTAGTCTCATTTGTGTTTTTCTATTGATCTGAGTAGTGCAGCCTGTATCTGGTGAATAAGCCCATATTGAACGCACTTCTCACACTGTGCAGAGCTAATGCTGCAAGAAGGAGAGCCACTTGGTTCAACTTTATAACCTGCATATGTTGTCTGCAATTTTCACTGAAATTTAACCTCATGTTTAGATAACCAGTGTATTTGGTATCCATGAGCTTTCCATGACCTTCACCAAACTTTACTTGGCATTAACAAATAGTGAGGAAGCTTGAATTTTAAAGATTTTTAAACCTGTAAACCATGTAAAAAATGTGGAACTGAACATAAAACATGGGAGAAAATAAAAAAGAAAATACAAACTGATGCTATAAATAAAAGCAAAAATTGACTCCTGTTCATGTTTTTCTGACAAATCATCTCTTATAAATGGTGAAAAATTGGCTTTTAACTCTACAGAGCAAAGGAAGAGACAACTTGACATCTTTACAACATTCAAAATCTTTCAGAGTTTGTAAGACTTGGTTGTGCCCTAAGCTTTGGACTTTGACAGTCAAGACAGATGGACGCACATTGTCCTTTATGAACAGTGTTGATTTCTTTTAGCCAAGAGCTTCTCCTAGTCATGAATTTTGTAAAATTTATCCAAACCACAACCGTAGAGGTGTGACATCAAAAAATGCCTGTACTTATTATGTCTGTAGTACTTCAATGAGTCATTTTGGAAGATTCTGACAAACTAACTGTAGTACTTTGTCGTTTGGTGAGAACTTAAATACTCTTAAGTAGATTAAACAAAGTTGAAAATCTCTTTATTTCTCTTCATTTCTATTAATTCTATTCATTTCTATTAATTGACCTCTATTTTTTCTCAGTGTCCACTATGATATAATCATAATTTCTGAATGTAATGATTCAGGATTCCCACCTCCGCACTGAGCAGACGAACGATGAAAAGCCTTCTTCCTTTGAATAATTTACAGCGTTGTGTTTTGGCACCTTTGAGGACATACTAAGACTGTGCCCCAGAAACCTTGTGTGTAGTTTTTCCCAGATTTGAGAATAACAGGTGGATTCACATTGGCGACCATGTGCTCCATCTTCCATCCTCGTCCACAGCAAACGATTCCATCATCTGCGATATGATTGGATTCCTCTGACGGCTCTGTTCACCAAGCAGCCTGATTAGCACTGACATGATTGGTATCAATCTGGGATGGAGGGTGCGCTTTGTGTGTCTGTGTAAGTGTGTGTACTCTTAATATTCGAACCATCGTGTTGCATTCATGGTCCTCGTATTTGTGTGTGTGTGTGAGTGTGTGCTTTTATGTGTTCAGAACTGGGATGGGACAGAACGGGGGGCCAGAATTTAATTTCCTTCCATATAATTAGTTAGTGTGTTTAATCAGGTCTATTATAAGGCCTATTGGCAGACAGATTCAATGCTTCCCTCTGCTACCATCTGGAGCAAAGGGAAGCACACACACGCATAAACACACACAGCAACCCTGCTGCTCCATGAGTCCATCAGCGAACAACCACTGCTGAATGAGTAATTAATGAAAGGACAGAGGGAGGGAAGGATGACACACAAGCTGGGTTTCTATCTAATGTGCATCAACAAAAAAAAAAGATCCATCAACTTTAATAAAATCAACACAAACAGTTCAATTTTTAACCGGAAATTGCATAAATGTTTTCCCATTCGCTCTGACGCAGAGCATTTCTGTTGATAAAGAAATGAAACAGTGAAAGCTGTGCAGACTCATTGAGTGAATAAGTAGTGAATGCATTGACAGTAATATGATGTGCCTCTTTTTGTTACAACAGCACTTCAAAAATCACTGTGAGGCAAAATGACGAACCAAACAACAACTTTCCAAAGCTTCTTTTCGGATTTTTAAAACGCTCAACACAAAAGATAGATTTCATTTAACGAGAAAACAAATTTAATGCAACAAAAGGCTGGATTATCGGAAGAAGGACATCATTTGTCGGTTACTCTCAAAACTGCTAGTAATCACTGTTTGAATACTAATACAGTTATGGTTAAGGTTTGTTTCGATTTGGACAAAAGAAGGAGATGGTTGGGTTAAAGGATGGGTCATGGTTTTGGTTAAAATGAGAACGAGGTTAAGTT